>CM021732.1:114817916-115429991 GCA_011075105.1 Heteronetta atricapilla
GGGGGCGGTTTGGGGAAATTGGGGAAAAATGCAAAATAAAATAAAATAAAAAGGGGGGGAAAATGGAACGGAAATATGAAAAAGGAAAAATGAAAATGTGAAAAAGAAAAATGAAAAAAAATGAAAAATTTAAAATGAAAAAAATAAAAGTGAAAAAAAGAAAAATAAAAAAAAGAAAAATAAAAATGAAAAAAAATGGAAAAAATAAAAATGAAAATGGGGGGGGAAAAAAAAAAAGGCACAAGGCAGGAAGAGAGCGCGCAGCCCGGCGGCCGGCAGCCCCGTCTCATCGGTCCCTGCCCGGCGGGGCCCGGCTGACAGCGGAGCCGCACGCCGCCGGGAGCCTCGCCCGGCAGCCGCAGGACGTGGAAGCGGTGCCGCTCCCACCGCCGGGTCGCAGCCAGGGCGGGTGGCTCCGCACGGAGAGAAGCCCCGAGGCTTCCCCAGCGCCGAGGCGTGGCGGGGCGGCTGCGGGCGCCGCGGGCCGTCGGTGGCCCGAGCGGTGCCGGGGGTCGTGCGCCGCTCCCCAGGGCGCTCCGGGCGCTGCCGCAGGACCCCGTCCACCCGCCCCGCCGCTCAGGGCTGCTCCTACCTCCGCCAGCGAAGCCCCGGCGCACGCGTTCAGCACAAAGGAGCGATGGCACGTTACTGTCGCGGTTGCCTTTTTTTTTTTTTTTTTTTTTTTTCCCTTGCTTTTGTAAGGACCTGCGTCTCCTTGCGGGAAAAATGGAGCCCTGGCTTCCCCCCTCTAAATCGCTGCTGAGCGCTGAAAGGCTCTGGTTTGGGGGAAGGCTGTGTTTCCACCGTGCTGCTAAGCAGAAATATGCAATTGATTTGAGATGAATTAACGTGCCACAGCCACTAAAGATAGATGCATGAATCATAGATGCTACCCATGGCTATCTTTGCTGCTTTCTTTCAGAAGGGTTCCCTGGAAAACCTCTGAATAGGGTTCTCCATTATCCTTTTGCAACATGTAGTTTTCTGCAGCCATCTACGGGTCAGGTTTCTTGTCCTTCTGTCTGTCTGATACGCTGAGCCATGTCTAGGAAAGGCGTTTTGTGAGACTGCTGTGTTAAGCACATGATGACAGGAATAATTATATCAATTGCCCAATTTTCTAGAAACCGTGGAATTACTCTGCATCTGAATGAAAGGCTAGTTCTTCCAAGGGAAAGCCTGTTCTCTGAGACTTGTAGGGCTTTGCATCCTTTTGTCCATCTGCAGGAATATAAAGGAATGCAGAACTGCTAATGCTGATGTTGCATGCTATTTTGGGGAAGTAAATAATTTGATTAAAAGCATTAAAGAAGTAAATCTTTAATGCACAAATTAAAAAATAATAATAAAAAAAACCTCCACAGGGTTCAGTTTCTTGTTTCCTTGTGGAATCCTACCCATACCTAGAGTCATGGCACCCAAATCTGTCCATTCCCCCTTCCTGCAGGGGGAATGATGTTTACTTAATATGGTGCTTAGGGCTACAGATGAAAAGTTAACTATCAATCATAACACAAAGGAAGCCTTCAAGAAAATATGTGAAAACTGCAGTGAAACTTCTCCATGATACTGGAAAATAATATTGTTAACTTCCATGAAAATCTTTAACAGCTAGGCTAGTTTGGGCCTCGCTAAGTCCGAGGTGAAGCAGGAGGTCACTAAATATAAGAGACGAATAGATTCGGACCCACGTTACCTGGCTGCTGCCATGCTGGGCTGCTGGTGCCACGCTGGCTTTGGAGCAGGCGCGGGGAGCAGCCCGTGCAACTTCGCCGCATGACATGTCAAGTTGCTCTGCCTCTGATTGCCGGGCTGGCTTGTTCCATCCGTACCTAGAAATACGGAATAAATATGTCATTAAGCACAGCCTGCAGCATGGCATCAGATCAGTGGTTGCACGGATCCTGCACCTACCGTCTGCACAGGGGATCAGGAGTTACCTGAGAGCATTTGCTGCTCTCTCCTGTAAACATGTCCTCGTTTTTACTGCTTCTGACCTACTCTAGTCCATAAGTGCTTTAAAAGAAATTTGGTGTCTGTTGATCCTAACAGATTTGCTTACCTGTTTAGATGTCCTCGCGCCTAAAAGGAAAGCTTTATTGTTTTCAATTATCTAGCCTACCAGAGGCTTGCTATGTCACTCCTGAAGCAGACTTAAAAGGAGGTAAATTTTATACCATTTCACAGCTTAGGAGGCTGACATGAAAGGAATTGCTCCGTTATCCGCCACGTTGAGGACGCAGTGGGGAATTGAACCTGTACCACATGAGCTCCAGCCATGTGCTCTGTAGGCAAAGCCACAAATAGTTTTCACAAGTCTTCCAAAGGACATATTATATTTTGCAGACTGGGACATACAGGCCCAAGGTGTTAAGTTTCTCCTCCAGCCTCACTGAGCTGGTAAATGGAAACCAGGCACTTTGGCATAAAATTGAGTCACAGGGAGATGTTACCTTCTGCAGTAAATAACTGGACCAAATCAGCATTTCTCTAGTAAAACTCTGTTTCTATTTTGGAGGAAGGATTTGCACGTGTCAGTTGTGTGCGCTCCAGATCAGGAGTCTAACTTTACAATTTGGTTGGAACTGAGGTGTCATTTTGTTGGCCAAAATAGATTTGGGCTCATTTCTGAGAACAGCGTTACATTTAATTATAGTTTTCCTCATATGTTCAAAGAAGACAAACATTTCAACGAGAAACCAGATCAACATCTGGGTGGAGAATTTCTTTTTAAACAGGGCATGTCTGCAGTGCTTTTTTGCCTTGGACTAGGCATTTTGTATGGTCGATCAGCTCACAATATTTTTCAAAGCTAGCTGTACAGACTTGGAATATTTCAGGTTTTTAATGGCATGCCTAGCCTAAAGCGCTCCCTTTTGAAAGGGGCAACCTATTGTGCCCTCTAACTGTTGTTTTATCTATGTGCTGCTAGAAAATTGGTTTGATCTGGTCCTTCATACACCAGCTATATTTACGTTTGTACCCAGAGCTTTCAACAAAGGCCAGGGGGAAGGCTGGTTTCCTGGTTATTTGAGCTAAAAAAAAATAAAACGGGGGGGAAAGAAGTTCCTATCTGTCAGTATGTATGTTTTTAATGGTATCCCTTAAATATTTGGCTTTCCCGAGTGTCGTGTCTTTTTGGAAGCGGCTTTTCTTAAGCGGCCGACATGTGACTGTGCCGTGCATGATAATGAAAGTTGGGCGGAAGCGGTGATTTCCTCACCCAGCAGTGAACTAAGCCGTGGTGTGCTGCAGCGTGTCTGGCTGTCCTTCGGTGCAGGACGAGCCGCTAACTCCTGCTGGAAGTCAAGATTTATGTCCCATCGAAAGCTGGTCTGGTCTCTGCCTTCCCAGCTCCTGGTGGATATCGAGAGGCAGGTGGTTGTGGTACAGGTCCGTGCTCTTGTACAGTCCTTACTGAGCCCGTGGGGCTGCCCCGAAAGCTAGCTCCTCTTGGATACAGTAAGCAGATGATTCCTCTGAATTAAAAAAAAAAAAAAAAAAAGCCATTTGTGTTGAACATCAATAGCTTAAGGCCCAAGCTTTTCTTGCTGGGAATGGTGGAAAAGGCACTGAGTAAATGCAGCATGTTGTCTTCTTGTTTGTCATACCACTGAGCAGGACTGTCTTCATCCTCTGAAAATGTAAATGCTACCAAAGCAAACGCTCGTAAATATATTAGTAACTTCAAACATTACTGTCAGAGGTGTTTGCTCTTGGCCTGACTGCTGCTGTTGCAGGTCATGAGAGCTTTACCTTAGATCCAGTGGAAGTAGGAGAAAGGCAATCGTAAATGCTTGTAAGAAGTCCCACCCAGTGAATTTGGCCTGAGCTTTTCCAGAAGTGGTGGTTGTGATAGCCCCTTGGCTTTGGAGCACCTGGACAGCAGCAGGATGGTTGCTAGCTGCCTGGGAGAAGACCCTGTGCAGCCAGGGTAAGAGGGACCAGGCAGAAAGTGCTCTGGTTACCCTCCAGCTTAGGTACCTTCTGGTTTCCCTTCTTTCACTTTCAGAGAGCTGGCTTCCTGTCCCTGCTGCAGCTGCTCTTCTTTAATCTTGTTTTGTGCTTAGGGAGGGCTCTGTCCAGGCAGAGCTGTTTTGGTGAGTGCCTGCAGCTGGACAGGTCCAGCTCTCCGAAAGCATGGGGTGAAACTGCTTCAAGGTAGCTGGGAATCGCCTGTGGAGATGCAGCAGAGGCCACGAGGATGACTCTGCTCAGTACTGCATCCATCAGTGGTTTGAAGCCTAGACGTTGTGCCAGCATTATTGGGCTACCTCTCTTGACCTGGGTTTAGACTTTCCTTAAAGGAAAAAAAATTCACGGTATCTGGTGGATGATGTTATTGTTTGCTAAAATTGGGGCTGAGAGGCAGCTTTATGGAGGGGGTGGGGAAGGAAAGCAAACAGACAGCACTTCTCAGACAGCCCAGCCTGTGTCAGGAAGTGAGACTAGCTCTCAGACGGCGCCATCTTCTCGGCTTGCCCAGGCCCTCTCGCCAAAGAGGTCCGAGAGAAGCCGAGTTGCTCCCGGGCGCTGTGGGTTTGAGACATCCTGGGGGTGGGAGGCCGGCCTCTGGTGGCGTTGCGCGTGGGGGATGTTGTTTGTGTGCTCTGGGTGTTTTTTTAAACTACCTTTTTGAGTTGCATAGCAACAGCAATGTGTTTCTAGGACGCTAACAAAAACAGGAGCAAATTTAAGATAGAACCGAGCTTGACGCTGTCATTTTTGGAAGCAGACATTTTGGCTTCTGCCTGGCTTCCTCAGTCGAGCCTCCTGGGGAAACAGGCACTAAAAATGCTGCCTTGTGAAGGAAAGGTGATGTGGAAGCAGGGCTGTGGACCAGGAGAGCCCGATTAAACCTGTTTCTTTGAGTTTCTCCTTTGCTATGTGAATGACTCCTGCGAGGGAGATGCAACCACCTCACTGCAGGGTGGGCTGCAGGAGTAGTGTCCCATGTGGAATACCTGGAGTAACCACCTGGGATAGAAAGACTTGTTTTGGGAGGCAGTAAGAAGAAAAACGCAAGTGTAGAAGGTCTACATTTCAAGCCCTGGCATTTGAATGAGTGACTTTTTAAAAATATCTCCAGAGGTTTTGGTTCTGGGGCTTGTGGGTGAGGGGAGGTCAGTTCATTTGACAGCCCTTTCTCCTTCCTCATGCCCAGAGATAATTATAGCGAAGGCTGGGTAAGGAAGAAGATCGAGCAAGTGCCAGCTTTTCGTTTGGCGATGCAACTTTTCAGCCTTTGTTTGATAATTGAAAACGAGTGGCCTCGCCACATCTGTTCTCAATCACGCAAACCACTGCACGGGATGGCATGAAGGCCGTAGCGCGGAGCAGCGGCGGTGACAGCAGTAAGTCACGCCGCGCTGGGACAGCGTGTGAGAACTTTAGGGTCCTGCTGTCTCACTGAATCCTGATCTCTGGTTAGCTTGCTTCCAGTATCGGTACCACAGAAAGTAAATGGAAAACATCCGCGTTTCTTCCGGGGATGCTGTTAGCGTAATGCGGAATAGCTGCTCGAGTCTCGCCATGCTCACATCCCCGCTGCCTGACTCACCAATAAAGCATCTCCATCATATTGTTTCATTATAATTAGATGGGAGGGGAAGGGGAATATCAGCTATAACAGTTTACTGAAAGTGCTTTTAACTCTTCAGGTTTTTTAAAGCAACGGTGTTTTTATTTTCACCACAGTTCTGTTGTCTTCATGCCTAATGCATGTAAATCAAAGTGAAAATCTGCCTGTCCTTTTTTTTTTTGACCAAGACTTGTCAAAATTTCTGATGGTATGCTAAATTACTAAATATTTCATAGAGAAGGCTCCGTGTACTGAAAGCACTCCCATTAAGTGGCTTGGTTTATCTGCGTTGAAATGATTTCTTGTTTTGCGTAGAGCCCTATGCTTATTGAATTGTGCTTTTCTATTAAGTCTGGCTTCTTTTTTTTCCTGTGCTGTCCAAACAGGAAATGTAAACATTCTACAGCAGGTAGAGCCTTAGGGATGTAGCTTCCGTAGGAAATCCTACAACTGTGCCAAATTGCTCTGCGTGGAGAGGAATATATGCCATGCAGATCTTGGTCTAGAGATTCTGGCCTCGCATATGGCTGTCTTGTGTCACTTGCTTGTGTTGACTGCGGGATGGAGGGGACTGAAATTTGACGTGATGATGGAAGATGGAGCCTATGGGTGGAGGGGCAAGGCCAGCAACACTGGAGTGAGCTCCTGTGAATCGAAACCGAAACCTAAGAGTGGTCTGGAACAATATTTAAACAAGCTATGCAAACTGAGGGGTTCTCAGAGTGAGATTTGTTTGGGATTTCTCCTGTGTGCAAAATGAGGACCCTTATTCTCCAGAGTGGCAGATAACAAAGGAATAGCTTATTTTGCTGTAATAATGTGAAGCTGATGGTGTGTGTTCCTGTTTTTCCACGTGGTTTTGCGTATTGTTTCAGAGGTTTAGTTTTCAATATTATGTTTCTTGGAACCATGAGGTAGCTAGAGAGATCATCTGGGGACTTCAGATTTATCTTTTAGGGGTAACTTGAGTGAATAGCCTCTCTACAACAGGCTTCCTTGGTACCACACAAGTTTTCTGCCCAAACAGCTGCAATTATTCAGAGATGCACTTGAATGCAAATTCTTGCTTGTCACTCTGGAATGCGGTGTTGATTCTCAGAAGGGCTCGCTGGCAATATGCATTAAACAATTTGGGGGGGATGAAAATTCATTTTAGGCATATTTTACACGGTCGTTATGCTTCACTTCTTAAGGTTAATCTCTGTAGAGCTAGTCCAGCAATACTGTGAATAGGAAGCACCGAAATATTTGAAGTAGAATATGCATTTGCTTTACTTATGGATTCAGTGTTATACAAATCATAGCTTATGGAAATAACTACAGAATCTGAGAGTAATTGTATGGAAGTGAGGTACATAATGCAGTGATAAGAAAGTCCCATGGGAGCTTTCATATACAGAAAGATTATGGTGTGCAACAGTGCTGAGAACATGGAGGCAGCGAAATGGTAATTGGTTGAATAAAGGAGATAAATTTTCCTAAAAGGACAGCATTCGCATGTAAATAGCCACCCTGTTGAAAACCTGTTTATGCAGAATGGGGTTAATTACATTTTACTGGATTATTATTTGGGGTCTTTATCACTCCTTGCCCGCATTAATGTTTCAAAGCTATACAAGGTACAGATTCTGAGGTGCACAGGAAGAGGATGAGAGGTGAGGGCAGTCAGCAGCTGCAATAATGGACATTTCTTAAGATATTAGGAGACAGATTTTCAGTGTGGATGGTTTAACACTGGAAGAGGGTGCCCAGAGAGGTTGTGGGGTGCCTGTCCTTGAAGAGACCTAGCACTTGGCTAGATGGGGCCATCGGCAGCCCTCTCTTGTTGGCTCTGCTGCGACCAGGAGGTTGGAGTGGATGATCTCCATAGCTCCCTGCCTAAATCACTTTGCAGTCCTATTCTGTAACTCTAACAGCCATAAACAGCCCTTCAGTTCAAAATGCAGCACACAAAAGGAAGTGATGAAATCAGGGGCCCTAACAGCGAAAAGAAAACCGTAAGAGGACAAATTTAGTATTACCACCAAGGTGAAACCATCCTATGACCAAAGGTTTCAAATGGGGAAGAAAAATGTACGCGTGCAACCTCAGTTCAACTGCTTCTTAGCTTATTTCTTGCCAAAGCTGTATTTCTGCTGCTGCTGCAGTACATTAATTACTTTGTGTTGCCTTCTGTAAGTCACTGGGAGCTACTTCTGCAATTTAGTTCCCGGGGATGACCAAAAGTTCATTGACACACAGTGGAGCAGAAGGATAGCTCTGCTGTGGCATAAAACTGATTATGTACATTGCAATTAAGGATTATGTTTTGAACTTAAGGGCTGATAAACTGCTCCCTCTGCTTTTAATGACTTGTATATTTTTTCATGCAGAAAATGTTAACGTTATTGATAAGTTTAATCTGCGGGGAGTGCTTGGCTGTAGGCACGGCGCCTGAGCTGTGTCAGATGTGTGCTTAGTTTGACTTGTGTATACAGGGAGGGCTGTCCTGCCCCATCACCTACGCCAACATGAGAGGGCTGAAGAATCTAAATATTCACACTGCGGTACAGGTTATTAACTGCAGTTATATGTAGTTGAAGGTAATTCAAGCAATAAACGCTTTTTGTCTTGTTTACTGTGGGAGTTGAACTTGCTAATGTCACCGTTTGCCAGCTGGAAGCAATGTGCTTTAGGAATTGACCTCGAGATATTCCATGAAAGGAGGCCAAATCCTATTAAACAGGACATCTATGCTTCTCTTAGCTTAAGGTACAAGGCTTTGCTGGAGCTCACAGATAAAGATTGCTCTGAGTGCCAGTTATCCCATTCTTGCCATTCCAGCTGCATCAAAGCAGTAAGTGCCATCTAAAGAAGACTGGGGAAAACAAAACTTTGGGAATTTCCCACTTCAGACCAGCAGGAGATTTTAAAAATTGAAAACCAAAAGAAAACACTGCCTTTTACATACCTTCAAAGAACAACATGGCTGAAAAAATGTGTTTGGGGAAGGCTTTACTTTGTGCTGGAAGTTTCAACGCTTGCACTGGTAGTGCAACAAAGGTAAAGTAAGTTTGTGGTTACTGGCACAGAGCAAGAGCAATACATTAAAATTACATAAATCACAGATGGTTGAGCTAATGTGTTCGTAAAGGGCAATTTACTCCACGAAGGATTAGCGAATTCTAGTTCTAGTTGCTATAAAATTAATTCAGCAGTTAAGCAATAGCAGTTAGAAGTTCGGTCCTATCTTAGGTAGGCCTTAGTAGGATTAATTTTTAAGTACAAGTCATTTGCTAGTAATATTTTGAGTACCAGGGTAATTTCAGAGCATCTCCTTTGCTGTTACAGTATTAGGTCATGAAAATGAGGGAAGAGGTCAAGTCAAGCTGGTGTCCAAAATAAAAATTAAGTGCCATGGCTGAAATGCTAACACTGGAAATCTTTATAATATTAATGCTCTGTGGGGGGGTTGTGTGAGCCAAAGGCAGGGGTCTTTATTTGGGCCTAATTCAACAAGCTGAGTTTCTTTTGTTGTTGTTGTTTTTGGTCTTGCTTTCTTCTGTGGCAGAGGGAGAAAAGGGAGAGGCTGGACGCAGAGCTCAGTAAAAGGCAGTCTAACGTGCAGGCCTGCCCACGGGGTGCCCTGCACAGCCAGCAGAAAGCCTCTGCTTGTCCCCTGAGCCCCAAAAGGCGGCCGAGCCGCAATAGCAGCGGCAACCCTGGGCGACCGTGCCGGAGCTTCATGTTTTATGTGACAAAAATACAGAGCCGCGTTTTAGAGAGTGATGCATGGGCGAAAGCAGCCAGCATGGCTGCGTCTTGCTTCATCTGTTGTCACATGCTTGTTTACAACTGCGGGGCGAAGGTAGCTTAAAATAAACGTTGTCCCGTAGCCCGGCTCGGTGTCGTCACCTTTCTGCTGCGGTCTCTCAGGCAGGAGCTGGAGCTGGCCGCCTGCCTGGCTCTGTGCCGTGGGCTCTGCCCTGGCACCCTTCCCTGCGTGCCCCGGGATGCTTGCACGGGCAGCAGCTGTGTCGCTGCTCCTTCCCCAGGTGCAATGCCGTGCACCTTCACAGTGCCTGCTGGGGAGGCTCCGTGCAAAGGGCACCGTCCCCGTGTGTAACGTGCGTGTCTCAGGGTTAGAGGAACTGGGGCGTAAAAACAGTGCACGTCTGCGTTTGGTTTCGTGCAGGAGAGAAAAGCTGGAGCATGGCAAGGTCCTTGTCCTCTGCGTGGTGCTGCAGAGGGGGAGAGCAGAAAAGACGTGTTGTAGTCCACCTGCTGAGCCACCACAGCACCCATCCCATGAGATGTCACCCGGTCCTCCCCGGGCTGCATTAAGCGTCCTGCTAGCGAGCTGCAGCTGCCTGCGAGCATCAGGCCGCTGCGTTCCCCCTGTTTAATCCCATCTCCCCTCTTCCCAGCCCTGTGCTGCTGCGTCACAGCCACACATGGGACCCTGGGGGCTGCTGTCCCCCCATGGGGAGGGCTGCGGGGCGTTACAAAACCCCCTCTGCCGTGACGCTGTGCTCGGAGCGCATTGACGTCTTGCTCCAGCCCTTCGCCTCCCAAAGTATCCCAAAGGGGGGGGCAGCGAAGCTCCGGATAGGTCAGCACTAAATTAATTTGGTGACTTCATCTCACTAGCTAGTTGGAGCCCATCCCTGCTGAAGCTCCCAGGCCTGCCCACGCTGTTTTCGGGACTTAGAAGGCAGAAACGTCACGAGGCGGCGGCGGGAGGGAGGCAGCGGGTGCTGCAGCGGGGCTGCTGCTACCGGGCTTCTCCAGATTCATGCCTCAGGTGCCTGGCAAGCTGGGTGCCTGTGAAGTATTGTCAGGAGTATTGTTTTTCCTTAATCGTGCTGTGTGGCGATTTTTGTCCCTTCCTTGTCAGGGGCATGTGTTTCACTGCTGTGACTGTGTGGGCTGTCCTGATCGTTGTGCCCTGCAGCTCAAGTGCTGTGGGCGGTGGGTTTAAGGACAAGCTCTCCTCAGCTGCTGTCTCTTTCCCAGTAAATCTGCATTTGCTCAAGCACTTGGGATCTACCATCTGAAACTGTAACTGCCCCCCCCCCGCCACCCAGGGGGAGCAGAAAGGTGGAAGGTTCATCTGTTACCTCTTCAGAGGCGTCTGCAAATCCTTTCTCCATCACAGCGAGCATCGTCAGCACTGCTGTTACCTTCATGCCATGTGTTACACCTCTTGGAAATCCTTTGGCTATATTGTGATCAGCAGTGTATGCTTAGTAATCGGTTGTTTTCTGTAGGAGATAAAAATACAAGGGGAATTAAAACTCCCACGTTTGTCTTGGTGAATCGAGACTTTGTTTCACAGAAGATTAAATGTTTGTTTCCCCATCAGCTTTTCCAAGGTTTTCTAGTAACAAAATCTAGTAACAAAATGATCACGTATCTCCTTCTGTGTACTATAATGTAGGTGTTCCTAATTGGCTTGGGCTTGTTATATAACGCAAGTCTGAGAATGATTTTTCTCTGCATTGGTTTTCCTTCCCCACAATCCCAGTGCCTATTGTGAAAGACAGACTAGCTACCAGTGCCTGTTGTGAAAATCGCGCAGGTTGAATGTCTGCCTTCGGGGCATCAGAGGAGCAATTCAAGCTTAAGATCCCAGAGTTGAAAGCCTTGCGGGGGAGGGTAATAACTGTAAGAAAAAGCAGTCTTTTTTTTTTTATTATTATTATTATTAACATCGCTGCCTTGCCGTGCTTGTGTTCCTCCCGTTCAGCCCACTTCAAAGGTTTTCGTGGTTCGTCATTAACAAAACGTCATCTTAATTGGTAGCAGCATGATTTCATACTGGAATTCGTGCAGCCTCTCATCGCCACGATAACAAGTGCCTGCTCAGGTGCAGCACTGGGCTTGTTCAGAAAATGTTTATTCTGGTTAGGGCTCACTTACGCATCAAAATTGATAGGGAGCCTACCAGGATGTGCAAATACGTCCAGCCAAAGTTAAGATATCTTGTAATTAATTGCTAATACTGCATTGTACTTCCGGATGCCAAGGCAGATCCTGAGGGAGGGGGGAGTTTTAGTATATATGTTGAGACACATTCCATATTACACTGCCATACAGCTTCAGTGGCAGCAGGAGGAGTGAAAGGATGAAGGTAGTCCGAGGGGGGAAAAAAAACCACATTGTTTATGCTATGAAAATATGACTCACAGATCAAAAATAATAATAAAAATCTTTCAAGTGAGTCTGTGAATGTAGCTTGTCCTCCTCAGGTGCCCTAAAATATTCCAAGCACTATAGTTATTTTCTTGAAACTCGTAACTGTGCTTTTTGTTTGACTATCCTAATGTCCTAACTGTTCAGTGAATAAACTTAAAGCTTTTTTGCAAAAAGTAAGCAGTAGGCAGTGTAATGCATTGCCAGTTATTGGGTCATCTCAGAGGTTTTGGCTCAAATCGTGTATATTGTTTGAATACTTTTGATTGTGTTTTTCAGATTTGGGGGAACTGAATGTCTGGAAAAGAACCAATGTTTTTCTGCCTCCCAGATAATATGGGTTTGGGTTTTCTTTTTACATTTTCTAAGGCCATATGTACCACAAAACACAATTACCGCCGGTCTTTATGAGAGTTTTTCAGATTTGGGTCTAAACCAGTTCTTGAGTCCCATCATAACATTTATGTAGGTCAGAAGATCCCAGCATTGGCAGACAGCTGCTAACTTAAAAGAACAAAACTTTAAAAAATAATAATAATAACGCACTAATCCAATCAGAGGAGATCTCTTTGTACTCTAACCTCGCTTGCATTTAAACAGGGATTTAAACAGGGAACTGCAATGAGAACAATGCAAAATATGCTCTGTTTACTGTGTCACATGGTAATACTGCAAGGTTCAAACAATTGAAACGTGCATGGGTTGCTTCAGCCTTGTCTAGACTCTGTGTCATGCTTCGTAAATCTTTTCAGGTCTTCAAATACAGTCCATGTTGTGAAGCTAAAATGGCATTCAGAAGTGAATGAAATCCAGGGTTTATAAAATGTATTTAACATGTCAGGTATACCTAGTAACATGGGAACAGAGCACAAGGGATTTGACATTCGGTATTTTGCAGGCTGTGAACTTCCCCGATCTTACATCTAGAGGATTATTTTCCCCTTCTTCTGTGGCAGTACTTCACTGTGATAATTCTTTACCTGTTTGAGTTTCCAGCTAGACAGAGCCTTTATATTGATTGCTACCAACAGCAGCTCAGTTACTGCTCTGATTTGAGGGAGCTACTCATGGCCATTGGATTTGCTGCAGGAGTACAGCATAAGTCAAAAGGGAGAGTAAGAATTGGTGAAGTGGTGTTGGTGAAATTGAGCTGTGCCTTTGTTTTTCTGTCCTTGAGACTCCTGACAGTAAAGACAACCTTGAGCATAATTGCCTGCTGACAATTATGGCTGAGGCTGTAGGCAGTGAATATTAAAGGTGTGTGCAAGACCCAGCTGCAAATCAGCTGCCATTTCAGGATTATATTTAAGGATGAATTTTCCTTCTGCAGGGATGTGGTTACTGAGGCTCGCAGGTTTCTTCCTTCAGGGATCCTTGTTTTGCAGCAGCTTTCACCTCAAAAGCCTTTCCAACAGAAGCTCGGGCAGTCTCTTTTAGCCACATCCTCGCCTTTCTGTTGTATTTTCTCCTTCAGCAGGTTTTGTTGCAAGAGCTTTTGTTCTGCTCGAGCATCCTGGTGCTATCAGGTGCCAGCTTCCAGAGGGCTCCTCTTTGAGCTGTCACGCTGGCTTGCCATTCTCTTTAAAAACTGCTGTGGTCCTTCCAGTCTTGCCATTCTTACTGGTTTGGTGTAAGACAGCTCCAGTCAGTAATTGGTAGTTCCTCCCCTCCGACAAGCCGAGGAAGTGTGCCTCTTGCAAAACTGTCCTTCAGCACAGCTGGATAACACCTTGTGACAGCTGCAGTTATCCGTAGCTGGATGCCGTGCGCTGCATGTAGTGCCTTAAAAAATGAATGCTCCTTAGGGTGTAATGGTTGCCATTGCACAAGCTGAGCCTGTGCCCTTCTGATTCAGGAAACTACTGAAGCATGTACATGATTTTCAGCACCTAACTAATCCTGTGAGCTCAGGTTTATGGTGCTTAGGCGTGCAAGCGTAAAAGTGTTTTTCTGAAATGGCCTGGAGTATTCAAAGACTCTTATGGCTTGTCCATATTTGCTGTGGATTTTAATTTCAGTTTCTTGTGCCTGTGTGCTCTGAAGCAGGGGATGTGGAGAGCTAGTCCCAGCCTGCTGTTGGTTACTGCAGGATTGCCATCTAGATGGAAGGTGGGAGCTTCAAGGTTTCAGTGAGTTAGATGCAGATTTAAGGCTTTTGTAAGCCTCATCACAGCCTTATGCTTGAGAGCCTTCAGTGTAAACAGGGGAAAGCCTAGCAGCCGAAAACATAAATAATGTATTCGGAAGAAGCAGCGTTTTAGGACGTGCAAACAACTTGTTCGCTACTTGGCTGTCCGCAGGGCTGTGGGTCTCCACCTGCTCAGCTGTCCTCGTGCGTCACGTTACAGATGTTTGTCACTGCTCCAAGCTCGAGCAGCGTTTTGAACGCAGCTCAGCACACAGGGCACGGAGTCACCAAGGAGAAGCCTGGCCCCAGCTGTGGATTTCAAGCACCGGGAATTTTGTCTGTCGCTGTGTATGGCAGCTCTTCTGCCTAGGTTTTTCTATTTTTTTTTTCTTTTTTTCCAAGGTCCGTCTGTGTGGCAAACAGGATACGTGTGTATCTGAGCACCGAATTAGTGTGTTCCGTAAAGGAAACCTT
This sequence comes from Heteronetta atricapilla, assembly GCA_011075105.1. Lineage (NCBI taxonomy): Eukaryota > Metazoa > Chordata > Aves > Anseriformes > Anatidae > Heteronetta > Heteronetta atricapilla. Next base: position 114,832,274 of record CM021732.1, read on the forward strand.
TCCTAGCGGTGTTTGCTTCAGTCGTGGCTGGGGAAGGGTGGGGGCAAACCAGCCAGGGACCTGGTGGCCTCTTGCAGCAGATGCAGCCGTGGGGCATTCAGGCATATGTTAACAGGTTGCTGTGAATAAATGGCAATGGCACGGTACTGACTCGTTAAACAGAAATTCTGATTCATTTTGCTTAACTTTGTTTAAAATCGTATTGATGCCCACTCGTGCATACCTGCATATACAAGTGTAAAGCTGTTGTCTCTAACAAATAGCCTAAACTTTTATTTGACCCACAGATCACAGTAACTCCTTCCACTTGTGAGCACAGCATAAGTAACGTTACAGACACCGTTCAGAGTAACACTTTAAAACTTGTTTGTTCATTTACTCACCGTTTCCTGAAGTGGAGCCCTCCATCCTGCGCGGCAGGGAGCTTGTTTGCCTTCCTGTCACTTGCAGCAAGACGGGCATTTCTCTCCACAGTTGCTTTTGGAAGAGTGTGACGAGGGAACTTCTGCTTCCTTGCTTCCTTCCTGCATGCGGATTTCTTGATCTGTTTCACAGGGTGGCCTTGCTGCTTTCACTACCGGCAGCCCATGCTTGTTCTGACTTCAGCCTGGCCAAAAGAGGCCAGTTAAAATTTGGGTGAGGTAATGACAATTACAAATTCAGCATAGCTTTATTTCAAATGCTATCACCTAAGTATCCTCGGCTTCTCTAGAGTAAGTGGATTGTTCCGTATGAACTGTTGGTTTAATATCAAACTCGCTATTCTGAATCTTAAGTGGATGTTAAATTCACTACTAAGTTGTTACTTGAACTGATTTTATAAATGATATCTAATGTGTCAGTTTAGTGTTAGTATCTTTGTTAGTTTCTTATCTATACAAAGAGGCTGAAAATAATAAAATGAAAAACACGCTGAAAACGATGTTTTAACCTTCAGATGGCATTAGTAACGAAGGTGCTGTTCGCCTGTTCAGGCCCTCTTCCATCCCGACGCTGAAGCTAGGCTTTCACGAGGAGCCGCGATGATGTAGTTTGAGGAATGAAAGGGCACTCCCTGTTTCTAAAACTTTGTTCCTAGCTCTCGGTTCAGTCCAAGCACTTAAAGTGTGCCAAGAAAACAGCCTTTGCTGACTGTCACAGTGAGGTCAGTGCTGTGCTGTGGAGTCCAGGAGCCCGCAGGAAGGCTGACGGTAGTCTGGTTTCTTCCATACTTCGGAACAGAAGTGGGTCGAGGGGCAGCCTGGTTCTGAGTGAATTCCTGGCGCTGCTGGCTATGTCACACCCTGACTATCAGAGCATGAATTTTTGGAGCCTGCTGTCTCTTACTGGCCTGTTTCCCACTCCCCACCCCCTTTCCAAGGCAAATTATAGAGGATTTGGATCTCTTTGATAGTAAATGTGGACAATTTGAACAACCTTCTGTACCTGTAAAAATTTGTTTCATAGAAAGTTACCTATATTAGGAATTTCATCATCTTGTTCTTTAATGCTGTATGTAATTATACACTTAAATGTTACAGAGTCAAATTTTATGCTGCTGTTTTCTTGTGGTTTTTGTGTTTTTTTCTTGTACACTTCTTGAGGTGGCTCCAGCATACTTAAAAATAGATGGAGTTAACCTCTTGGTGTTGTCTGCAAAATTATTTATCAAGCTTCAAACAGTTATATCTCTGCAAAATCTCAGCAGAAATAATCCGTGCAAGCCTCCGACCCCGCAGAGGAGGTCCTGCTCTCCTTGACTGAGAAGGAAGGTTGAGGTCTGCAGCACCAGAGCCAGCCAGTTAAGTGTGAGCTATGGGATGTCACTAGAGGCAAAGGTGTAGAGTCCTCAGCAAACCATTTCTTTTCAAGAATAATACTGCAAGTTTGTTGTCTCAGAAGTGATCACAGTCATGTCATACGTGGCTTGTTGTTAGCGAACTCCCTGGGTTAGTCTTGGGAACATTATTTCCTATATGAATGTTCTTGGCTCAGCTCTTCGAAAGTATCGATGAGATAAACGTGAATACGCACATCTTTTCTGAGCAATGTCTTGCAACAGAAAGATATGGCTGGTGTAGAATGATAGGGAATAAAATTCAGTCAGATGCACTTGGGGACTGATGATAAATGCTACAATGAATTAGAACTTCTTGCAGAAAAGGACCTTAATTAACTGGAGAGATGTATTTAAGATGAAGATGTTTGAGATGATGCGACTATGCAGATACTCAGCAAAGGGCCCTTTTCCAAGGTCTTGAAATGTTGTCTGAACACTGTGGAATTCTGCTCAGCTGTGCTGGAGAATCACTGCTGGCATGAGCAGCAAATGAAGATCTGACTTTGCAAGAGACTTGAAAAATTGATTTGTTTAATCTAACCTACCTGAGCATCAGGAGAGGCTCTGATTGCACTCTGTAACATGTTATGAAATCAGCTCTGGGGACGAAAAAGCCATTAGAGCTGGAGGATAATGCTGGCAGAAGAACAAATGGGTTTAAGCTGACAGGAAATAATCGTAACGACTTAGAGAAATCAGGCTCTGAAACAGCTTTCCAAACATAGAGTTGGGGTTGCAAAGCTGAGTTACTGTCAGGATGGAGGTTGGTAAGGTTTTAAAACAGATTCACCCTATGGTGTTAACTCTGTGACTGTTAGGTACTGAATTAATCATCCAAAAGGTCCTTATCCCAGTGAGAAATAGGTATTTGAGCAAGTAGAATGTTTTCTAAAAGTTATCTGAAAAATAAATGCAGATTTGGGAAATTGGATCATCGTGCAGTAGCAAAAACTAAGGCAGAGGTGTCAGATCACTGTATTTGTACAGTATGGCATGGAGAAATCCCAGGTTTCTGATTTTGTCATGTATCTTTAGGCTATGTTTGACTCTTCGTTCCTCCTCTATTGGTTTTAAGGAGAATACTGTACGCTTGTGAGTTATTTAAGTTCACAATGACATCAAGAGAAGCACATTCATGGAGTACAGAAGGACATTGAGAGGGTTGTATGTTGTCAAAGCATCAAAAATAAACCTTTCTCAGTAAAGGAGAGAAGGGTCTGCAGTGATGGAACTTTTGGAACTTTTCCTTCATTCTTTGAACAAGAAATCTGAATTCATTGTATCTAGAAAACAATTATCAACATGTCATAAAATACTCTTCTGTCCTTTTTTTCCTTAGCTGGGGAATGGCGGTCAACGTGTACTCTACCTCTATAACCCAAGAGACTATGAGCAGACATGACATCATTGCATGGGTTAATGATATACTAGCTTTAAACTACACAAAAGTCGAACAACTGTGTTCAGGTAAGAAAGTATTGCATGCCCTACAAATGTTTATTTAAAAACCACTTTAAAAGCCTGATTTGTTGAAAATAGATCACTTTTAGCTTTGACATAAAGCAGTTACTCTGTGAAAAGGGACTAATGTATGTACAAAGGAAAAGTTTTTGTGTGCATGTTAATCATGGAAAGATAAGGTGCCATGAGAAAGCATAGCAAGTGCAGAGGTGAACAGGACTAATGTAGCAGGAGATGCAAAGAAGTAATAAAAAGGTTCACTCAGTAAGAAAAGAATACAGTGATAAGACTTTTTAAATGTGTGTTAAAGCTACTAGTGTGGTAACCTTTCAAATGTAGAATGGACATAGCTAAAAAGTGACATAGATTACTGAAAACCCAAGTGAGCAAAGTTCTCCAGCACCTGTTTCTTCTGGGTAAGGGTCCTGAAACCCTGCTGGTGTTTGCAGATGATCATGTGTATGACTGCAAAGAAAAACATAAGTTTGAGGAAATCAACATCTAACTGCTGTAAGTTGCTTTGGAAGTTTGCCAAGAAAATCTGCCTGTTTCTCTTTAAAGGTAACTGAATTATTGTAAATAAATTCAGTAATGAATGCTAAAAATAAGAGTAATGGTTTGAATACTGTGGCCAGTTTGGTTAATCAGAGTGGAATTTACAAGATACATGTTAAACAACAGGGTCTGTAGCTAGCTGATGACTAGAAATGACACAGAGAAAAGGCTGATGTTTTACTGAGAGTACAGTTGCCCCTGGGGAGTGATTCTTTCTGATTTCCTGCTGTGATTTTTAAATTTGAAGATGTTTGTGTTGGAGGAGATCTAGCTAGATTGCTACTTCCAGACAAATGACATGCTGGCACTATCTTACTTATGAAGACAATGCTCTAAGTACATAGAACTGAAACCACATTACCACATTTCAGCTATTTAGTGGTCCAGTTGAAATACATAAATGGGGTCTTATATTCAAATATGTGAATTTACCTACCATTCTGGGTAAAATTTCAGTCTCATAGATATTTTCTGAAAGGTTCAGAAAATCATTAGATGATAACATCCTCGTGACATTGTTTAATTATTTTCTAATCTCATCGGCAGTCTTGCATGCTTAAATTCACATTAAATACAAAGCCAAGGTTGAAGAAGCACAGGGTAAAGTGCGTGCAAGTAACTGATATAAAATAAGTAACTAGAGACCCAGAACATGGGAAATAACCTTTCTGACAGTTACTAAGCTTGGAACTGAAATATTGTACTTAGCTGTTGTTATATTTACAGGTCCGGAAGTTAGTCAATGTATTTTCTTTTGGTGAATTACACACAGAGGAAATACACACATGTGCACATCCCCATGCGTATGTTTATATAGGGGTATGTGTGTATATATATATATATATATATGAGGAGATGGAAAGATAGAAGAAAAGGGACATTTTCATCCTGAAATACCCTACGTTTGCCATTGTCTGAAACAGGAAGTACACTAGCCATGTTATTGACTTGTTCCTCCATAGCTATTTATGTGCTCTTAAGTAGTTGAAAGGAAGCTTTTGAAGTGAATTCTCCATCAAGTTAAATGTGTGTGGGCTTAAGAGAAAAAAAAAAAGAAAGGAAAGGGTAATATAAAAGAAGTCTGATTATGAAGAATACAAGCTAAAGATGCTTATGAACCAGATCGAGACAGACTTCAGCAGGGCTGGGCAGGCAGGAGAAAAGCATGGAAACTGTCACAAAAGCACTGTCCCATTTCATTGCACAGCTGCTTATACAACTGTTTCTGTGACCTCTAGTGAGGATTTTAGGGCATACCACAAGGGAAGGACTGTAAAAAGGTTGTTTCATTAAGAGCTCTTACTCCATCCTGCGTAAAATTATTTTTTTCTTCCTTTAGAACTTCCTGGTTTACATTAATTGCTATTGTTACTTGATGCTTCTGTGAGGTTCATACCCTAATGGGTCAAACATGTAAACTTGAATTTCACCATTTGGTTTGATAGCCCAGATACGCATGTATTCTTTCTTCTAGGTGGATGTTTGGTGCGGTCCCCAAATGGGCTTTAATATCTCCTTATCTAAAGAAGCGTTCTCCCTTGCTAGTACAGTCCTTCTATGCTCCAGAGCACTTTCATCTCTGAATTGCTGAACTTTACTATAAATTCCACTGTGCTTTGGTGTCTGCAATGATCCAGCAGTCCTCCTGATAGATATCCTTTCCACCTGAGGCTGCAGTTGGTTTGTCACGTGCTGATGCAGGACATCTTTGCAGGGAGTGAAGAGATGGAATTTGGGAATCTGTCTCTACTTAACTTAATTCATTGAGTAGTCTATTTCACATACAGGTTATTTAGTGTATTTCTAGTGTACTTTGCAAGACAGAAGCTAAGAGGAGAGGTAGCAGAAGAGACTGGCCAGCTAGCAGGCAGAACACCAGTGTGGACCAGAGCCTGGGAGCAGCCGAACTAATTCATTCTTCCTGGCATTCCTCTGGCTGATGCTCCTTAAAGCGTTGGCAGCCTTCATCCAGCTTAACATTAGCTTCCGTAAAACATGAGCATTTCTCAGGGACTTCAAAGAGGGGGAATATGTGGGAACCTCTGTAACACTGTGAAGTGTTTCACAACATTAGTGGTGAACTTCAGAGCCACTGCAACTGAATTTTTATAACCCACTTTTAAGAAAAAAGCATTAAGGTTTGTCATGCTGTGATGTGACTATTCAGTTTTTATTCGTTTTTGCTAACAAGGAGCAATCACACGGCCAGAAAAAGATAAATGCAAGACCATAAAACGTGGGATGAGGGGGTTGAGGGTGCTAAGTCTGGATGTAAAGTTCAGAGGCTTTACTTCTAGGAGGCATGAGCCACCTAGAGGTGCTGTACAGTCGTCTTCAGCACCTGTCTGTGAGACCTCACATGCGCCTGCCTACGTTTTGCAGCCAGCCTAGTGATCATTTTGGTCAACCCAAGCTTAAGCAGTAAGGAATAATGTGACACTCTGCCTTTGCTGAGGGCTTTATTCAGAGCTGAAAGGCATACCTAGAGTTTAACCTGAGAGTTCATAACAAAGAAAAGACAGCCGGCCTTTGTTTTTTCTCATTGCCCTGGTGTGGAGCAGCTTGGATAGCACACGTGCAGGGGAAGTACCAGCCTGTTCCCCAGCTGCCAGTTACAGGAGCAGAGCTGGGATGAGAGATGGTAAAGGAAGAGGCCGGATTAGTCATAAAGTGTTTGTATTCTTCATGAGCCTTGTGTTTGTCCTTGCTAACTAGGCCGAGCAACGTGCAGTGTTCCCTGAGCTTTCTGAATGCCTGCTGTAGTTGTGATGTGCCAAAACGGCCAGGTTATGGATGGATGCAGCACCAGAGAGCCTACATTTACTTAATTACCAGCTCCTCTGGTAATTTAGTTTTGACAACACAAGAGGGGCAATCTCACCATGTATCTTGCAGCAAAGCATTTCCCTAAGCTTTAGGTGAGTGTCATTTTTGGTCTCCAGGTTTGGCTTCATGGAAGATTGCTAGCCTGGAAATGAAGGTTATGATCCATATTTATAGTTTAAGGCATAGTGTGCATTGCCTTTAGGTGGGCAGTAGGCTTGGGAGCATTTAATTTGGTACAGCTGAGTGAAGAATAATAGAGGAAAAACCAAAAAGGTTTAAAGTATTAGGGCCCCATGTGCAACACCCATACGAGTGGGGAATAAGAGCTTCAAATGAATTACGACACCAGTTGTTTCTTGGGAGTCATGCTATTTTTGTAATGAATACACAGTGGCTTCTTAAAAACAATTCTGACTAAATTGCTTATAACTGAATTTTCTTTACCAAGGCCATTTTTCATCTGTAGGGAATACGGAGTGAACTTGTTACAAGGCTTTTCAGGAGTGTTTGGCTGCTACATGAGAGTATATTCAAAATAAGAGTCAGGCAGGGGAACCTTGCAGGAGACTATAGAGGGCTTGCACATCACTTATAAAGAAATAACACAAAGTACACAAGCTATATAAATTATGAGCAAGGAAACTAGAAATGGTAAATGTATATAGAAAAGAAAATGTAGCCTAAAGTGAAGAGTAATTTCTGTCTTCGCTCCGCTTATGCAAGCCTTTGAGGTGAAGGAGATTCAGAATAAGCCCCCACCCATTTGAATATTCTCAATAGAATTATAAACTTGTAAATTTGTTTGCTTTCCAGTGCATACAGACCTCCTGTCTTTCAGGATTTGTATGCGATTATCAAGGATTAACTGTGTTTTATGATCTCCCTGACTTTTAATTAATGACCATTCCATCAAAAGAGCATATGGTTCAGCATTTTGGAATTTAGACACTGATGCTTTCCTGGTTGTTGCAATTGGGTGTTCTTCATGTGGCAGCTACTGAAGTCGGTACCGTATCTCAACTGGTGTACGCCCTGAGAGCATATCATGGGCACCGTCTCGAAGCAAGGAGAGCGGTGTGCTGGCACAGCAGATGTCATTCTGCGTGTGGTGGCTTTGTGCTGCCTTCTGGGCTTGGGATTCTGGGGAGAGCTTCACCACGGTCTCTGTGCCACTGTCCCTTGTGATGGCTGACATGTTGCAGCAAGGAGAGCTGCTCCCCTCTTCTGAGGGACATAGATGCACAGGATTTGTTCCATTTTCCCTGCCTCCAAATGTGTATTTGGCTCAGTGTCTATATAAACTGATGCGTATTACTAAAATCTGCGTTACAGCACCCTGCTGGGGCATTTGGGGCCGGCACAGCTTCTGCACAGCCTGGTGTGTTAGTGCAGGCTGAGCTGAAGCATCTCTCAACATCGCGAGGGTGCAAACTGGAAAAAACAAAGTCTGGGTCGCTAGAGCAGCTTGGAGACGTGATTAAAACACGGCTTGATGCACTGTGAGACCAAGCCATGTTTCAAGGAACTGGCATGTTGTTCTGGGGTCCTGCAGCACAGAGGATGCTCGGTGTAAATGACTCTGTAATGTCTTCCATATGATGTTTAGGATTAGAGGGATATAATGGATGTTGATGATCGCATTTAAGATCGCTTCCAAAACTTTTTGGGGAAGCTTGCAAAGCAGTGTCTTGAGACTTTCAGCCTATATATACACATATATATATATATGTACATTTTAATGTTATTCATTAAGAATTCAGGAGGAATAGAACTTTAACAAGGCTTTCACTTCTTTATCTGTTTAATTACTCATAAAGTTGTCACTTGCCATTGCTTGCTTAATCTCCCCCCTTTTTAAAGAGCTTGTTAGATTTTGCCTGCTCTGTGGTTTTGTTTTTTACCCAAGATGGGTTACACAGCTATTTTAAGTTAAATGGGGACTGTGTTTTCTGAATTTCTTCTGGTCTGCCCATTTCAAATTATTACTAAAATAAATTATTACTAAAAATTAAGTATAGATTTTACAGAGCAGAGTTTTTAACAAGAGGCTTAACGATGCACATATTGAAGAGAATAAAAGCTAGCACTGGGGAAACCTCCCTCCACTACCCATTATTTAAAATGATCAGTGGATATCCTGGATTCCCTCCCACGAAAGCCCCACCTGCAGTGAGCAGAGTTTCCAAAGCAAACATCGTTTAGTTTCATGCATCTCTGTCCCGGTAGGTAAGGTCTGTAGGAGGAGGTAGGTAGTTCTGGATGCTGTTTTCTGTGGCAGTGCTGCTCTGCAGAGCTCCTGTCTGCATGCAGGCACTCACTGCCCTCATAGCAGCTCTGCTCCTGCAGCTATTTGCAGGAGTGCAGGGCTGCACCCTAATCTGGATCACTTGTAGTTAATATTTTGTGTCCTCCCAAGACTGTTAGTGGGAAGGACAAAGCTCAAGCCAGCATTACTTCGGTGATGCACATCTGGCTTCTCTACCACTAAGCAGGCAGTAAATTGCAGTGGGCGCGAACATTTGCCAGGAAATGGGCTGAAATCTCTTATATCAGTGTGTATCTTGTTTATTGGAGAAACAGAAGTTTGTTGACCCATGTCCTCGGTCACACAGGTGTTGCTAGAAGCACAAATACAAGTGGGAAGCCTGTGGCTGCTGGAGCGTTCAACACGAGCTTAGCACAGGCAGGGCTGTAGGCAACACAACTTGATGCTCACAGACATGCCCAGCTTTTTAAAGAAAATGGAGTGACATAATGGAAGAACACATTTGAAATCCTAATAAAAACCCATACCCACATCAGAAACCTGCAGTGTTCCTGCCTTTGTGTCACTTCCCAGGAAGTGATTCTAGGAAGCTGGAGGCAAGAGGTAAGCTCGCAGTGCCGCTGTGCTGCACACAGTGTTTGCTGGCCTTTGCTTTTTCCCCCCATTTCTTATCAAAAAATACTGTCACACATGCTCCTTGCACGTTACTGCCCTTTTTTGTTCCCTCAGCAACAGAAACACAGGGTGTGTGCATTTACCCATCGGGGCTGGCAACCGTCGCTCTAGTGAGCTGAGGCACTCATGACTAACGTGCGTACAAATAATGCTGTGTTTTCCAAATGCGTGGTTAGGTTGTTGCAACTTTGGAGCGAATGAATAATTTGAAGGAATTTCTGTCTAATGGGACAGGATATTTTTCTTACGTTATCTCTAAAAAAAAAATCCTTAAAGCAAACAATATATATATAAAAAAAACTGCAGTCAGCCTTTTATTTTTTGAAAAAATACAGTTGTGAAAGTGTCTGAAAATCAAACTGAGGCCCAGTTAAAATGCTTAATCTTGAACTGCATGCTGGCTTTAGAGCCAAATTTCGATTAAACATTTCCAGTAAAATTCTAGTTTGGAGCTTAGTTTCTTCTGCTGTGGTTTTGACCTCAGGACTAAACTAACGCACCCACACAGAGACAGGCCCTGCCTTTTCACAGGCCCTTTGTGTTCCCACGTTGTCTGCTGCGGTTTTTTATGGCTTGCTGAGGTCTTGTCTCCATGTGGTGCAGGGATGGAGGGATGAACAAGGAGGAACAGGATGTGAAGGATTGGCCTGACTTCTCCTATAGAGGGCAAATATCAACTCGGGCATGCTTGTGCTCGTATTATAGTATTTCATAGTGTGCAAATAATACTGAGATTTTCATTTATAAATGAAAAAATATACCTGTTCAAAAAATCAAGTATCTAATCTTGCTCTTCAGCTGCAATCTAGGAGGTTTTCCGAGCAGTAAAAACTTGCAGTAAATGGTGTTCTCTTGTTTTCGTTGCCGTCTCCTTGAATTTCCTTGTGATCGGAGCAGTCAGATGCAGAAGTATCTCTGATTATCGAGAAAACCCTAGTTTACATTTTTGGATGGATCAGCCTCAAGATGGGAGAGAGAGAGGAGAGAAAGGCAAACCTAGCCTTAACAACAACCTTTTCACTTCTCGCTTGGCTCTTCTGTGTCTGAACGCAGCCCAGCCCAGCGAACCCACCGAAATGCACCAAAACCCAGCGGCACGAGCAGCCGGCTGGCAGTGTGGCTGGCCACACGCAGCCGTGCCTGAAGCCAGCGGTGCTGCTTGGCTTTTCCATCTCGGCCGCAGCGAAATTCCTCCCGAAGAGGAGGGGAAGAAAATGAGTCATAAGCCTCCCCTCGGACTGAAGCGGCAGCATGGAGCGTGCCCGCCGGATTGAACGCTACCAAGACTCACCATAGTGACTTCACTCTGTTATTTTCCTATAAATATTAAAATCGAGTCAAGTAGAACGGTTTTGCTGGTAGCCAGGCGTGCCAGCTGGATGGAGCAACCCTCCTGGGTTGCCGCCGTGCCCTTCACCGTGAAAGCGAGCGTGGAGTTCCTGCTCGCTAATTGTGTTTGCGAGTTGGTTTTGGCATCTGGCCCCTGAATATCTCTTGTAATTGGTGGCTGCGTCAATATTCTAGATGGAAAAATGAAAGGGGTTTTGTGCAGGGATTCAAAATTGTTTGCTTATACAGGCTAGCAGGGTTTTAACATCGATGTGTCTCCCACATTCAATAATCTCCTCTTCTGCAGTGCCATCACCCTTAGTTTTCATGTGTTGTTTGAAGAGGTTTCAAACTATTTCTTTTTTGTATGTTTGCCTTTTTTATGTATACGAAAGCTTTTTTAATGTATACAAAAGTTTCTTGGTCACAGAGACAGATGTGCTACGAGAGCAGTTCTGGGCAGGTAGTATTCTGGTGTAGAGATCTGTTAGGTTTAGGGTGAGTTTTTTTAGTTGTTCTGGTTTTTTGGGGGGTATGTATTTTTTTTTCCAGAGAATATAGGGGGGCTTTTGAATCTTGAATAAAACATAATGGCATAAAACCCCATTTGCTCGTGTAAATTATGCAAGAGCTATCTGTCAGAAGCCATGACATCGTTATCTCTACAGCAGTTCCTTATGTTACGTTCAAGATACTCCTTTCCCGGGCAGCTGCATTGAAACATCAGTTGCACAGTACATTGAACAGACCTCAAGTGCTGCCCAGCGTTTGGAGGACCACATGTCTGTGTGCTGTGGCTGTGAAGTGAAGGCACTGCAGTCTTGCATAACCTCCACAGTCCTGCTTTGCCTGCTGCCTCCGTGAAATCTCAACAGTTGGCGGCGTAGGAAGCAGTGTCCTGGTTCCGTTGTGCTGGCATCCTAAGGCAGCTACAGGCTGTAGGGGGCAAAATGTTAAATAAGTAATGCCTATATGATATTAAGTGTGTGTATTTGTGTGTATATATATGTATGTAGACATCTTTCATGTCTAAAATCAGGTAGTCCAGCTAACTCTAATGATACTTTTAACTTTCTTCTGCTCTTTGGGAGTCGCAAAGTTTCTTCTTTCTGTCGCTGGTAGTGTTCCGTTCAGCCTGTGTTTGTTGCCTCTGCACTTCAGGAAGGAGCGTTTTAATAAATTGCGTTTGTCGATGTAATAAAATCCTCCTGGTGGGGAAAGAGCCTGGCAGCAGGCTTCATTATTGTGTGAGAGAGCGGGTGTGTACCGTCATGTGGATGTACGCCAGTGTTTTCTGCCCTCGAGCGCTGTGCAGACCCGGGACCACCTCCTGGCTCACGAAATACAGAAACAACCATCTGAATGAGGAGAAGAAACGCAAGGAAACGTCTTAACTAGAGTCTTAAACCTAGTAAGAAAGTCCCCGTCTAAAGGCAAGCAAATGGAATTTGCATTACGAGCAGGAGGAGGAAATCTCATGTGAACATTTTAGGTTTCTGGTTCTATAAAAGGATACAGATGAAAGGTGGCACAGTGCATTTTCAAGACCTCCAGGCAATTATTTAGATATCAGAGTAAAGCTTATAATTGGGATATGGGGGGGATGAAAGGGCAGAGTTAAGAACAAATTCAATTTATAACATGAAATGATTGCATAATAATCATTTTGCATGAAATTAAGCAGTAATAAATGTAGTCAAGCCATGCACTATCTGTGTAACCGTGGTTTTAATTGTAATGTCATTTTTCTGTTGCTCCATATTTGCTAGTTCTCTTCCTAAGGATGAGGTTTGAATAACTAATTCTGTTTATATAGTTTTATATAAGAAGATGCAAATTTTGTCATCTGATGTTTGTAGTTTGCCAGAAGGGTTATTTTTCTTTAGGGAATATCTTACTTTGATTCCTAATCATATCAAAACCATTGCAAACAGCTAAGTACAAGGTGTCCTTGGAAAATCAGATTTTTTTTTGACAGTTTTCCTCCACAAAGCTAGGCAAAATTAAGAGAATTACTATTTTTTAAAATGGAACTGGTTTTCAGCACTATGGCTTGATCTTGTAAGTCACCAATCAAATTTCATATCAGTGTTTTAGGGAATGTTTTTGGACTCCACTCTTACCTTCCACTTCTCTTGTGGGGAAATTACAAGCTCTGTAACCCTTTATGCGATGCTTGAATGGGCACAGAATGAGAGCTATCTGCACAAAGTTGGTGCTGTCAAAACACATGCATGCCCATGGAGAAAAATGTGTCAGTTTCAGTTATTGTTGCCACTCCTCTAGAACTGGACAAGCCAGGTGTCCAATTTGTTAATTGGGTTTCTGCATGAGCAAGAAGCAGATTTTTTTTCATAAAATAGTTGTCATAGGTGAGCTCTGGACACTTAAGTTTATTGAAACAGATGTGCACTAAGAACACAAGTCTTTCTGTGGATGTGAAATTTAACTTGTCGTGAGTATTCAGGTGATGATTTACCTGACCTGTGTGCTCAAGTGGAGACCTAACACCCTCTATAACCCCATGATTCGGAAATGAGTGAATCTTCGCTGATTGTGAAGCATTTGTGGACTAGAAAACTCTCTTCTGAAGAACTGAAACTTGTTTTCCTCTGATTTCCTTGAACATTTGCAGCCTTAATTTCTAAACACTTGAGTCAACAATATAGACGATTTTCCAAATGACAGTGACATGATAATGTTGTAGGGGAAAGATCTCTATGTACAAGACTATCCCTATTAGCTGTAGTCAGTACACTGTTCAGAATTTTTTCAGTGTACTTGCCACTCTGTGCTGGATTGGTTATAGATACACACCCCTACCTACTAACATGTAAGTTCAGATAGCCCTCAAAGCTGAACTTAGCAACCCTGTTGTTTTAAGTGAGAACTGAAGCTGGCAGCCCAGCTTCTGAAATTAGGGGCAGTGGGTGGACTGTGCTAAAGTCTGCTTACTTAAATGCTTTTCACAGGCGATAAAGATCAGTAACGAAGCTTGTTTTTAGAGGGGATGAAAACGACTAGTGTGTTTTAACGAGCTGGAGCTTTGCAATTTTATTTTAAATCATGGTTTGATGTAATCTTGAATGATTGCCTTGGACTTGATTGGCACTAGTCTATAGGATTGCTTCCAACTTCAGTTGCCAGAAAAAATAAGATCTTGGCTTGGCTGAATTCAGGGGGCTGTGAAGTTTGAAGGAGCTTATTAGGAGATTTCCATTCTGACTGTGGTCTTCTCACTGCATGGACAGCCCTACTGTGTACAGGGACTCCAAGAACATCAGTTTTAAACAGAAGAAAGATTCATTTTGCATTAGTCGTGGTGGTTCTTCAGTTGTTGTACAACAGTGCTGCGTGCATCTGAAGTGAATGGAAAAACTCCATGTAGTGAGTAAGTCACACTGTTCATCATACATTAGACAAGTAGATCTTGGGTGCATAGAGTTGGACAACCACAGCGGAGACTTAGTCAGCGCGGTTGCTTTCTGCTAATGACATTAAATGCTGTTTGGTCTTAGCTGGGTGCGTCTGGATTAATGTCGATGCATTCTCTTGTTATAGGAGCAGCTTACTGCCAGTTCATGGACATGTTGTTCCCAGGGTGCATTAGCTTGAAGAAAGTAAAGTTTCAAGCAAAGCTGGAGCATGAATATATTCACAACTTCAAGCTTCTGCAAGCATCGTTTAAAAGAATGAATGTGGATAAGGTAGGCATTCCTTATTTGTATTGCAATCACTTCGAGCTTCACAAGATACAAGCTGGGTAAAGTCAATAGATGGGGGAAACAAACTTCAAAGCACTTGAAGCGGACTTAAGTTTTGACTGGAACTGGAGTTAGAAGTTGTATGTGAAGATGTTCCTGGTCTTTCATCATCTGAAAAGGGTATTTGGGCATGAGGGAAGAAATTTGGCATGCTTCATTTAGATACAAAGTGAAAATTGAGTCCATGTGTCTGCTGAGGAACTGTAGAGCCTACCTCATTATTTCTTAATATCAGAGACCCTTTAGAGAAAATACCATCTGCTGGAAATTCTTTGCCATCATTGAATACCAGAACCTTAATTTGAGATACCGTAAAATTACTGATGACCTGAATTTCCAACAAAATTACTTGGAAATATGCTGATCTTATAAGCATTCCATGTTTCTTGTCCAAAACTGGGTTTAAAGAATCTCAAGTATTCAAGAGCTGGAATGATTTACCCAGTGATTTGGTAGGTTGGCCCACATATGTGACTTCCTAAAGTTAAGAATGGGGGTCTCTTAGAAATGGCTTGTTGAACAACCATAAGGAACTGGATTTGTGCTCGACTTTGAGGGTTTGATGAACTCACAAATATAAATTACTATGCTGATAAAAAATGAATAATGAAAAATCATGTTCTCATACTTGAAGTTTTAATGAGGTGCCTGTATATCACTTTAGGATTCTGCACTGACTTCCAGTGTTGCCTTATTCTGAGACTTAAACAGCCTTATTAGAGAGTCCCTCAAGACTTTCATAAAGCAGTGGAAAACCCTCATTATTTCTTGAAAAGTTGTGGGTGTTTCTATTTACAGTATGATTTGACAGTGAAGCATCAGAAGGCCCAATAAAGTTGAACACTCAATTTTTCTATAGGCGGAAAATTTGCTGTACTCTGTCAATGCAACATTAAAAAATACAACTGGAACAACGAGGAAAAGATATGCAAAACCCTATGTGAATCCTTGTAGCAGTATCATAGACTTACAAAGCGCTTTACTGTTGTCTTAGTCTTGAGGAAAAGAAATGAAAATTAAAACTGTTTTAGGTACCCTTTTTCCAGTTGAAAATCGCATGCATTCAAAGGCATTAATATTTAACCAGGCTCTTTAATCAGCTGTATGGATCAAGCAAAGCAAGGTAGTCAGTCATCTTTCAGCATTCCCTTTGGCAGTTCCTGCCTGCCCACAACATCTGGGAAGCTTGTGCCTCCTGCAGAGCGTTACAGAACTATCTCCTTACTCTGTAACGCTGCCACAGGTCTGTCACCTCTTGGAGGCTTCATTTCCATGAAAGATTTGAAGGGCATTGATGTGCAGACATCCCCATGGCCTCTCTCTTGTTTTACTGAAAGTTTATAGGCATTTTAGTCAACCTTTTCAGGTCAACAAGCTATTCTATGTATAGCTATATGTGGAATGGAAGAAAATTACAAGGTTAAAACCTCAGAGTTAGTTCTTATGGTGAACATGTACTGCCAAAATGTAGGTTGGTTTGAATTTCAGCATGTCTTGGAAAAGCTGCTGGGTTTTTGTAGTACAGAGAGTACAACAGAGAGCAAGGAACTTTGTCTAGGCCTTTTGAAGAATTGTTCACCGTTACTATGCCCAACTGCAGCATGTCCATTAAAAACCAGAAATCCCCCACTTAGCCACTTAGTTGAGTAGAGCGCTACTCCAAGAACAGCTTTCTTTACCACGGCTGTCACTACAATAAGAAAGGAGTAACTCTGTGGTAGAGCAGTTTGCAAGGCTTGCATGTACCTTGTAGCTACTTCAAAGGCTGGGTCTTTGTTGTATTTTCATGGAAGGTGTCAGAGGAATATATGCTGAAAGAGTTAGAAGGTTGGGGTGGGGTGTGTGTTTTTTTTTTTTTTTTTTCCAAATAATTGTGTGTATTAATTTTAAAATTGCAATGATGTTTTACTGGAACCTTTATTCTAACTTTCAGGTAATTCCAGTGGAAAAACTGGTCAAAGGGCGCTTCCAAGACAACTTAGATTTCATTCAATGGTTTAAGAAGTTCTTTGATGCTAACTATGATGGAAAGGAATATGACCCTGTGGAAGCTCGACAAGGCCAAGACGCTCTTCCCCCACCAGATCCTGGTGAACAGATCTTTAACCTGCCCAAAAAGTCTCATCATGCGAACTCTCCTACTGCAGGTATTTTACGTCATAACAAATTCTATTTCTGTCTCTGAAGATGACTATAAACTGTGACCCATTTTGCCTAAATACTAGTTAGAAATTATTTTTTGTGTGTGTGCACAGGCCGTTCTTCGTGTGTTGTCATAGGCTTAGCATCTGAGATCACAGAAGTTAGCTTCTCATGGTGCTCTCTAATTTGGCCCAGTTCTATCACCTGCAGGGTCTCCCCCCACTGAACCCTTGATATAAATTTTGTGGACTCTAGTATTATCTGATGGTGGAGAAAAAGGCTTTTAAGCTTCTCATCGCTGACTGTGGTGTGTGCATGTCTATTCAAGAAAAGGAAATCGGGGGTGTTCTTCTCACACCCCTCCACCCATACAGGAAATTGATAAGTCTGATTTTTTTAACCTTTTTTCTTATGCTGTCAAATCCTAAGTGTGGTCTAGAAAGAAAAATATATATTTTTAAAAATGTGCTTTTATACATGCTTATTGCTCAGGTACACTAGTCCCCTGTGTAAGCAACATGCAACTATTGCTCTTTTTTGAAAATACACTTGTCTTCAGACATACTGCTTTGTGTTTTGGCAGCAGGACTGAACAGCTAAGCCTGATCTTTGATATTTATGTAATGCAAGCACTACTGGTCACTAAACAGATGCTATTTTTCTTGGTAACTGAGTTAAGTGAACACGAGAACAGATAACTTTTTAAAATTAACCACTAAACAAGTGGTGCTGGGGTTGGTTGCCTGGAGATATGTAGGTTTATACACACAGAAGCACACGTGTATGCACACTTAATTCCTTTATTGATGTGTCCTGGGTTTACCTTATTCGTGCTAACCCAGGCAATAATGATTGATTTTTCAGTTGGCATGATTCTGTGACCTGACTCCCCTCATGGGCTCAGAGGGGCAGGCAACCTCAGTTTTAGACTGGCTTAAGCTCCAGAATTTTACACAGATTGACACGTTCTGCTCTGATCATTTCTGACGTCAAAGGTGAGCATATTTGGCCAACTGCCTTCATCTTCTTAGTGCTCCCAGTAAGTTGAGCACCAAATAGCGGGCCAGTGATGCTCTGAGCTTCTGAAGCTCTGTTTTGTTGTTTAACATCTTTGTTTTGCACTATCTTACATCTAAACTTCTGAATTTCAGGACTTGGTATGGAATAATTTCCTGTGAGGTGTCTTGAAACAACAAGTGCTAATATGGTGTGGTCCATCTGAGAAATTGGAAAATACAGATTTGTATTAAAAAACATGTTTAAATCTTCTTGCTAATGGTCTGCTTTTAGCTAAGTCACAAATAAGTCATCCAAATTAAAGCTGTGGAGGTGACAATCCTAGAGAAATGGAATTGCTGTTGGCGTGGAAGCAGCCTCTTGATTTGGATGTTAATGCAGTGATCTCATGTCCTGTAGCTGGTTGTGTAAGCACACCACATACCTTCTGCATGGAGTAGGACAACTGGGATGATTTCTGTCAAGATCTTATGGTTGTAGAAGTTGGCGTTTTCATGGGAAGCTGCCTCATTTATTTAAGTATTATTAATTTAATTATTGAGCAGAATTATGATAGGAAGGACACTAGTAGGATTTTTGAGCCAGGGAAGAAGGGTATGGAGTTGCATGAGGCTGCGTGAAGTAAGAGTGTTCTGTCTTTTACTGCTGCTTGTGTTGAACAGGGCTGTTTTGGTGAAGTGTCATTCACATGTTTATTCAACTTCCAGTTGAGCGTGTTTTAGTTTCACTGATGTATTGTGTCTTTGTGTCTCACCTCACAACATCTTGTTGCCTGATTGCTAAAAAGAATGGGAGCCCTTACAGGGTGCCTGTTGATGTAGGAAGCCCTGGGAGGAGGGCTGTTTGCATCTGCAGGCTTGTGTGTGCCTCGGCTCTTTGGGGTTAGGCTGGGAGGATGTGGGAACAAGTCCCAGGTAGACAAGAAATGTTGATCAAAGATGTGCTTCTGTACCTCTGCCTTGTATGTGTGTGTGCCTGCGCATGCACGCGTGCGCTTTGCTGGTAGTGAATACCCTGGAACCATAATGACACTGCCCACATGAGTAAAACAGTTTGAGCCATTTATGTTAAAGGCAAAAAAAATGTAAATTCTCCTGAGTTCTACAGCAACTGAAGAATTCTCCGCCCCATCTGGAGTTTCATCTTCCACAATAATAAAATCACAAAGAGGGAATGTATGCCCACAAGTAAGTGCAACATCAGACGGCATAGTTTAAATAGCTATCTATAACTTTAACGCTGATTTGTTTTGTTACTCCACAACCCTGGGTCTTTGGTGAAATGGCTGAGGTTTTGGGCACAGCTCTACTTCCACCAACCTTGTTGTGGGAACAGTAAACATTGTGGGCTCCTTGATGTAAATACCTCTTACACCAATGCAGAAAACGTTTGTCAGCATCAATTGCAGCTTGCCACAGTAGCTTGCCTCCATTTCTGTATGTTTTCTTTTCTTCATGCTGTTTTTAATGTGTGATTTGCTTTCCTTTGCCACTGATGCTTTGAAATTGTAATGAATTTCAGATCATTAGCAAAACAAAAAGATGCAGTAGTGCCATAAAATTAAGAAACCAGCAGATCTTTTGACATAATCCAAAAGTTTTTAAACAGCATGCAGCGGACACACCTATGTGTCTGCACCTTCTGTTTAGTGTCAGGAGCAAGTAGACATATGAGAGTAGACTCATTCACATTGTATTTTTGTTGTCACTGACCTTTAAATACGCCTATTCCAAATGGATGTATATACATATTTAAGGGAATAATATATTTAGCTGCTAGTTATTTCACGTGTGTTTCAGATGATTCATACTGTTCCACAGAAGAGCTATGCCAGTGCTCTTTGCCAGAGCTTTGTTTTTGAGTGATTTAGGAGGTGCTAATCTCCTTCACCATTCATAACTGGGGTTCTAGCACCGTCCTTTCGGAGGTAGGCTAAGATATATGGTTTGGTTACCAAAAAAAGTGGTCAAATCCCTAGAGAGCGCTCTGAAAGCTTACCCTAATAAGGTAGCTGTAATGAGTTAGTGTTATTTTGGGTGCTTCAATCTGACACTAAAGCTTGGCAGACCCCCTGTGTCTGGTAGCTGCTTTCTGTACCTGTAGGCGGGTATTTACCTGCGATCTCTGCACATGCCAAGTGTGGTCTTGGCTTGATTTTTCAAGATGCTGTTAAAACAAACCAGAACCGGAGAGGTCTGAAAACACACCAATTCTTGTGCTAATCAGAGAGCACACCTGCAGCCTTTTCCCCACCCCTTCCAAAGGCACTCAGCCCAAAGAGTCAGCGTGTGTCAAGGGTAACACAGCTCGGAGACGGCAGCAGAAGTCATCCCCCCCAGCTGATCTCTGTGCCACCCTCGTGCTGCCTCTTCTTTCTCGAGAGACAGAGACAATTTCTTGAGGAGCTGGCAGTGGTGAGGAGGACGGAGGACTTTGGTAACACGTATTTTCTTCTAGAAACAGCAAGGGGTAACAGGTAGATGCAGCTCCTTGCTGGGGGGATGAATTGGTTCCCCTCCATAAAGGATGAAAACTCACAGCACAGCCCACCCGCGTAGGCTCTGCCAGCAGTACCACAGCTGCTTTTGGATGCGATGCCATCTGCCAGCCCTGAGCCTGTGGGTCTCCTGCAGCTCCTGCTTTTCTCTAGTGCAGTGGTAAACAGCCTACAGATGTAGAGTCACAATTGCTGTAAGGGATTAAAATGTTCGTGCCTTGTTGTTTGTGCCTGCTCTAATCCTCCCTGTGAGGTGGGGAAGAAGGGGGAGGCCAGAAAAGCTTCATCTGATCAAATTGAAAATTTTGATCCAGTCATCAGGATTTTAGCTAATGGCTTATGTAAGCCTTCCTGGGTATTGGAGCGAATCTCCACAGGGCACTGCTTGTTGCAGGGTATGGAGTGTCAAAAATATTTAGGTAAAGGACAGCTCAGTAAAATTAATTATTTACATATAAGCTAAAAACGTGAGCGGTTCTTAGATCTGAAGGCTGCTCGTCTTTTTATTTTGAAATATTCTGGGAGAGCAGGATGACTAAAGCAGAGCTGGAAAATACTGGTGGATCACATGAGAGCTAAAAATAATCGTGCTATGACAGGGAAAATAACCAGGGCAGAATGAACTGTTTGTACACGGATGCTATATATATATACATGTGTGTGTAAGCCATCGAAGAGCCGGTTACCCAAGAAAAATGCCAATGTCCCTTAGGGAAATGGTATACCCTTAATTTGCAGAAGTGCTGCAAATTAATTTTGAGGGGTAAAAATATTCAACAAAACCATATTGTAGCAGTTGGCAATATGATTAAGCATCCCAGGGGACCAGAGAGCTCATTCCAATGCATGTTTCTTTGCTTTCCACCAAAACGTGCAGCTTTTTCCCCAAGCTGCAGGCAGTTAGTAACCCCTGTTCGTTACGGGGCGTTGCTCCAGAGCTCTGTGGTAGAGCTGAGGATAGGAAGAGCTGCGAGGTGACAAACTGAAAATGCTTTTCTCCTAGTTCATGTGAGGCCGAAGAAGTGAGGAACGTGTGAGGAACACCATGTCCGAGGTGGAGAGAAAAATGACTCAGCCTTCATACAGATGCACTCCCTTTACCCACATAAAGAGTTTAATTCTTAAACGCACTGAGACAGAGCTTAGACCATGTAGCAGTGCTGCCTGCAGTGCAGGAGCAAGGGGGATTTTTTTGAATGAGACAACACTGCTTGAAAAACAATGGTGAAATTTGCCATCTTGTTTTTAAGTGTTATGGGAACTTTACTTAAACCTCACTTAAATTTTTGCTTGATCTTTCATATTTCAATATACTTTGAGTATTTTTTCAGATTTTTTTTCCTTTTGGGATGGCTAAGCAGATAGTTACAGAACTTTATAATTCTTAGGGTTGTGGTATTTTTTTGGATCACATGACATTTTAAAATGCTTTCTTCTGTAAGGCCGACGTGGAATGGCTTCATCCACTGAAGATGAATGCTTGCATGCTTGAAGATTTTTCTAGAGAAAATAGGGCTTCAGTTGACGACAATTAATGTTGGCCATTTAAATTTTGATTATTTTAAATCTAAAGAGAAGTATTCATTCATGATGAGAAGAAGGCTGTGCTTAGTTCCCATCTATCAAATCTTCTGTTAAAGACGAGCTGGGGCAGTCATGCCACAAACAAAGCTCTTTTATTGGGCAAGTAAACCACATTGTATGTTCTTGTTTGTATGGCTGGGTCGAAATTTTTTGGTCGGTGTTTCATTTTCAGGTATTTGTACAAACGTCTCTTTGCCAGCTCTCTGGTGGCAGTGATGAGTGTGGAGCTCATCAGACTGCTGGAGGCAGCCGTGGTGGACATGTGGGGAGCTGAGGAGAGAGGGGTCCTGCCAGCCCCGAGGGAAGCCAGTACCACAGAATAACCGGGCAGCTGCACTGCTGCATGTTGGGATGCTGGAAATTGAGTCAGATTTCGTCCGAGGTCATTTCATTCCCATTAAGCATCAGTTGTCATCACTAGTGCCACCAAGCATCCCTAAATTGAACAGCTTCTTGCATCCCAGTGTAGCTGTAACAATAAGCGTGCGGGAGTATTAATTTGCTTACTGTTCTCACTCATTTGTTTTAAGTGATTTGAGACTTCGGTTGGTGAATAAATTGCTGGCTCTGTGGCCTCTTAGTGGGTTTGTTTATTCTTCTGCGGCATGAGTCAGGAATCTTCGTTTTATGAAGTTTTATTAATTTCAAATTGAAAAATTTCAAATTTTTAATTGGAAGGATAGAGTGCAAGTGGTTCCCCGATTCCCCTGAAGCAATAGCTGTGAGGGCTCAGCCAAGCCTTGTTTGCTCAGGGCTTTCATTGCTCTCCGTGCTGTCCTCGCACATGTTCACGCCGCAGTCGTGCACGTGTTTTCCGGGAATTTTACGTAATTATTTAACAGAGCACTAATTACTCATAGAGCTTTAAGGAAAATTTGTCTTTAAAAATTAAATAGGTCTCGTCTGCAAGACTGCACTTGGGATGTAAAGTGACCTGGCATTGGAAACCTGGCTCTGTTGTACCCAAAACATACACAGTGCCAGCATGTACTGCTTTATATTTAGGAAGTGCACTTCTGCCCATAAAATTTCTGTGTTTAGTGAAAAGAATAATAAAGCTAGAGCTGTGGGGATATGTTTAATTAAGATTAAGCTGACTAGTAATTGTTTCTGGAGCACCACAGATAGAAAACTAATGCATTTCAAAATTTGTTTCATCTAGCTTATGTAAGTACAAGAACAAAATAACTTGTCTTTACTGATTTGTATTTATTCAAGTCAGTGCTAAAGTGACCTATTTTTTCTCATCTCTGCTAGTGTTACACGGGCAGGTACAGAAAGTTACCCAGGTGCTAATTGACGCAGCTGCAATACAGTGTAAAAAGAAACAAAAACTAATTGAACCCTGTGTTGACCTAAAAGCAGAACACTGTGGAAAAGAGGAAGTTTTCATAGAAGGATGGAGGCTGGAGGTCGCCTACTCCAACCCCCTGCTCAGGCAGGGCCACCCAGAGCAGGATGCCCAGGCCCATGTCCTGGTGGCTTTTGAGGATCTCCAAGGAGAAGACCCCACAACTTCTCTGGGCAACCTGTGCCAGTGCTCTGTCACCCACACAGGAAAGAAGTTTTTTTCTGAAGTTTAAATAAAATGTATTGCATTTCAAGTTGCAACTGCTGCATCCTGTCCTTTGACTGGGCACCACTGAAGAGTCCAGCTTGGTGTCCTCCAGGACCCCCAAGTCCTTTTCTGCTATGCTACTTTCTGGCCCCCTGTGTGTTCTGGGGACTGGGGTTTCTCCTCCCAGTGCAGGACTCCGCACTTCTCTTTGAACAGCTACAGTATACGTGGAAACAAATCAGTAATAGGTAACATTTATGGCACTGATTACAACGCAGTTCTCTCAGTTCAGTGAAAAGAGCTGATAAGAGTGTATTTTGTATGTAAGATATTTGCATAAAACACAGTGCTTTCTCAGAATATGGAAATTGGACTTCATGGACTGCTGTCCAAGCAAAACAAACAAAAAACCTACTTTTTAGTGATACAGGTCATGTGGGATGCCTGAAAAGTCTTACTAAATATATAATAACTACCAGTATAAATTATTTTTTTCTGGAGATGAATAATAAATATTTTGATGGAAGATGTAATATTGAGGAGAACTTGAACTGTTTGTATTATGTAGCACCTATGAACAACAAATTAGGAGTTATTCTGCGCCTGCACTAATTGACTGCAAAGTCGTTGTGGTGCTCAGTAGCAAAGTTATTAAGGTCTATTAAGATCTTTCATCTCCATTTAGATATCTGGCTGTCTCAAGCACTGCAGTACTCCACAAACCAGCATCCTTTAATTCTTTCATGAAATCATGCTTCTGTTACAAGTGGGAGGGTTATCTCTGAGCTGATTGCAGAAGCGATGTTTTAGAATAAATGTGCACTAAAGCTTTTTTATTTCTTTTTTTTTTCTTCCAGGAAATTTTAAATTAGAAAACTCGAGGCATTTTCTGTTGCAATTAAGCTCTGTCCAGCTGTCGCTGATACTGTCTGAAGTGCTCAGATTATTTAGCTGGCTTATAAGTGTGTTACTGAACTTGGAATATGTGTTGATTTAACAGCTGATCCCAAGCAGCAGAGCA
The DNA here is from genome assembly GCA_011075105.1 of Heteronetta atricapilla. Classification (NCBI taxonomy): domain Eukaryota; kingdom Metazoa; phylum Chordata; class Aves; order Anseriformes; family Anatidae; genus Heteronetta; species Heteronetta atricapilla. The sequence goes on from CM021732.1 coordinate 114,856,788, forward strand.
AAAGTCGATTTCTTTTCATTAGTTTGGACTTCACGAAGCTTAGTAACATTTCACTGTAGAAATTCAGAAGGCTTTGTGCCTTCCAAAGGAAGGCGGAACACAGTGCTGTGTATTTGGTACTATTCAGTCCCCTCTGTCCACAGACTGGTGATGTGAGATTGCTCAGTGTGCTCTGGGAGGGTGCCTCAGCTGCAAATTAGAGAGAACACCTGAGGAGTGAAGGTCTGTGCTTGCACTATCCTTAACTCTCTCTGCAGGTCGAAAAGCGATGTGTGCCTAATGATTTGGCTCTTTGTGATCAGTGCCATAGCCTACAAAGAAACAGCTTGCTTCGGGGGGTTGTTGAGCAGGAGAGGGAGCACCATGCAGTAGCTGCAGAGCCTGCTTTGCTCAGGTCATGCACTACAACCCTGAGGGGAAGCCGTGAGGAGCTGCTAGGCCAGGGGGTGCTGCCCTTGGAAAGCTGAGCAGCTTGTTCCTCCACTTGTGTGAGGGTATCTGGAGAAGGGGAAGCCTGGTGCTGCCTTGAAGAAGAAGGGTAGTTGGTAGATGGGTAAGCCAAGGTTTCACATCTGAAGGTCTATAGCTTGTCTTACAGTATTTAAGTTTCAGCTCATGTCCCACACTGCTTCCTACTGGTGTAGAATGCAACAAGGAATGGGGAAACTGCGTTGAGTGTGATAGCAGTATCATCACTGGAATGCTACAGTCAGTGATAATTTCATGCATATTTTCATTCAGGCATGTGCTTCTCTTGCATATTTTGACACCTATTTTCCTCTATATTTATTTGCCAACCCAAAGAAATTTAATTTTCCTGGCTTTGAAAGTACCTTCACAATCCCATTCTTAACTAGCTGACTTTTAATTAGTCAAAACTATCAAAGTAGACGTGGTCCTGTAGTCCTTTGCCTACAGGAAAGCTGGGGAGGAACTCCTTGTCAGGGAGTGCAGTGATACGACGGGGGTTGATGGCCTTAAACTACAAGAGGAGAGATTTAGGTTAAATATTAGGAATAAATTATTTACTGTGAGGGTGGTAAGGCCCTGGCACAGGCTGCCCAGAGAAGCTGCGGATGCCCCATCCCTGGAGATGTTCAAGGCCAGGCTGGATGGGGCTCTGGGCAGCCTGGTCTGGTGGGAGGTGTCCCTGCCCGTGGCAGGGGGTTGGAACTGGGGGATCTTCAAGGTCCCTTCCAACTGAAACCATTCTGTGATTCTGTGGTGAACTGCAAGCTCAGAGCTCAGCTGGCATTTGGGCTTTTTCCCGCTCGCTGTCCCCCTCAGGCCTCAGAGCCAACAACAACTGATGGTGGAGGAAGGCCGTGGAGCCCACAGCACGTCTGGACAAGTGTCTTTTGCTCTTTAGAAGACCCAGTGATGGGGTGGGGAGCCAGTTGAGGCTCCCGTGACGATGCTACAAAGCTTCTCTCACCAACATTTCTCTGCCGGCGCATTTTTGCACCAGCGGTGCTGTGAGGAGTACCCACTTACTGGCTGCTGGTCTTGCTGGTGAAGGCGTTGCTCTGTGCTCTGTCAAGTCTGCAGTGCCAGTAATTAGAAACAAATAGTGAAACCTAAGCAGATCAGCACAGATCGCTTGGTGCCTATGGCAACAGCGAGTTCAGTGATGGATTGAGTTCTGCCCGTGCTGTCTGAATCTCAATGCCCTCGTCTCGGTGATGCGCTGCCGTGAAAACGAAGAAAGCACGCAGGCGGTTTAGCTGACGTTGTTTCAAGTCTGTCTTTCTCCGGGGGGATTGGAGATAGATACGTACAGTAAATATTGGGCTGGGGGAATTGTCTCTTAGCAGGATCTTTTTTAAAGGACTGAAAGCTGCTGACAGCTAAGGGACCTTTATACCCCTAATCTGACATTTATTTATTTTACGTTTGGAGTTGCTTCACTCTGAGTAGTAAGATCAAAGTAAAACTTCTGGGAAATTTAGTTTTTCCTTTCCCAAGGTAGAACACTGGAACTTTTTCCACTATAATATTAAAGTAATTGTGTGAATAGCCGTCTGTAAATACACTTATTTCAGTATCAGGTTAATATGAACATATTTATCCCAGGGATAAATCTTGATCACTGTTGTTTACTGTACCTTTTAGGTGCTGCTAAATCCAGTCCAGCTTCTAAACCAGGATCAACACCTTCTCGCCCATCTTCAGCAAAAAAAGCTGCACCAAGCAGCTCAGCATCCAAATCAGATAAAGATTTGGAAACTCAAGTCATACAGCTCAGCGAACAGGTAAATTTGCTTTAGGCGTGAAATTAGATGCATTTATTGTCACAGACAGGCGTGAAATCTAATATTGCCCTCTGCTGAATGATATCCTCCAGAATCATGGAGGGACAAAAGATTGAAATAGCTCAGCTGGGAAGAAAAAAGAGATTTATTGTTTAAAATAACATTTAACAGAGATGACTGGTGTTGTGCCAGTAATTCTAAAAGGATATCTTAGAATTCTAAAAGGAGATCTTAGGAGTGGCAGGTAAGTCTTACTGAAGTATGAGAGCTTTGTTACAGATAACTTTACTAATTAGATTTTGAAATATATCTTTTATTCCATGTTTATAGGAAAAATCTCAATACCGTCTTTGTTCTTGTGTGCTACAAATGTGAACTAAATCACTTTAATGTGTCATTGTGGAGAAGACAAGCCTGTCTGTAGTGTTAGGATGTTAGAGAATTGCAGCTAAATCGAGACTAGTTCATTGCACTCTGCTTTCTGGAATGAAAGATTTCAGAAGGTAATACGGCATTTTTAATTTAAAAATGTGATCTACCTTTGTGAAAATACTTATTTATAAGTAATATTCTGCAACATAATTAATAAAAATTCAGAATTTCTTGTGTTGTGAATGTGAGGCCTTAATTTTCATTTATGCTATTTGTGCTCTGACACCGCTCTGTCATTCTTGGACATGCAAGAGTGTCTGCACTGGACATAAAGAAGTATCTGAATCTGGCTCAAATCTGTGCTGTCAGGATGGTGTCAAGGCCACTAGTATAAATGAGACCTGACTCCTGTATTTGCCATAGATGGAGGACAATGGAAAGGAAAAGATTCATATTTTAGAGCAAGAGCTACCCAGCAGCTGCATACAGGAAGAAGTCGTTATTCTGGATCAAGTATAATTTTCCACAATTACAGGCATTTCAGTTCCAGACTCTGATTGACCTGAGCAGCACAGACTTCAGTGTGTTTGGGCACTAACTGCAAGTTCTTGGCTACTGTTACGTACTTAAGGTGGTGATGGTTAGCCACATCCCAAACAAGATGCACTGCAGATTCAGTGGGGAATTCTGAGCAACAGCAGGCTTCCAAGTGGGTGTTCAGTTGTTGCTTGCTGTAACAGAGATGTTTTATATGTTGTACAAGGAATGGGCGTATACATTTCTGATGGAATCTTTATTCTATCATTGTAAGGGGAGTTCAAACATTTAAATGTGGGCTTAAATCCATGACATTTGTACTTAGAAGTCAGAATGTGTTCACTTCAGCAGGAAGAGTCAGTTGGGATCTCAGCTAGATAAAAATATTTGATCTTTACTAAAATATAAACAGGCAGTCACTATCACATCCACTGCTAATGTATTCCTAGCAGCTTCTATGTGTGAAAACCTTGAGCTTTCTATACAAATAACCCTGAGGAAAACTGATGATTTCCCCCCTCACCAAGGAGAAAAAGAAATTTTGAAGACTTGGAAAGCTGGCGTTTTAAAAGTTAGTTTTTAAGAGACCTTTTCTAGCTAGAATGGTCTGGGAAGCTTTTTTTTTTTTTTTTTTTTGAATGCTGGCAGCACTTGGTATCTCATTTTCCATTTATAATTACTTGTGCACCCCAGGCATATAACAAAAGCCAAAAAAGCTATGCTGCAAACAGCTTTGAGCCAGGTGTTTTTGATTCTCAGTCTGAATATGCTGGAAGACCAAATTGCCCATTTTTCCCCAGTCTCTGGCAACCAAGGGAAGTATGGGCAGGGCAGGAGCCATTTATATTCCTTTGCTGTCTTGATTATTAGTAAAAGTTGTTAAATGGCATCTGTGAATATCATTCTTACGTGGTTGTAACAGGCTTTTTTTCAGCCCTGTCATGAATGGCAGCTAAGGGAGATTCAGACATCCAGACTTCTGTGCTACTTGCAGCGGAAAATTTTAAGTAGTGGGGATGTCCATATACTAGATTTTACCATAGGGTTGCTTAATGAGCTGTTTGTAATAATTGTAAGCCATCCGTAACATTTGCTGTTTTAATGGCCCCCAACAATCTTAAAAGTTTCTCTTAAAATGGTCATAGCTATTGCCCTGGTCTGTGCTAGTAAATTAAATACTTCCAAGGCATGTTGCTGTGCACTGGAACTTGGTTATCCATAATATTAAAGTGGTACAGTGGTCCCTGCTGTGCTTTTGGTCTGTGCCAAATAACACTCTCCCAAAGGGTTTCTTAGCACAGCTGAGACAAAAACACAGAGCAGGAACCATTACACATGGAGAAAGGACCTTTATGTGTGGAGAGTGGTCCCAGGAATAGTTAACTGGATACTAGTGTAGACATAATTTCTGAAAAAAGCATCATGTTAACAGCATGTTTATAACAGGTACTTAATTTCCAGTCTGGTTATGCAGTCCTGTCAGGGATCATACCACCAGAGGAAAGAGCAGTTGCCTTTGCACGGTTAGCTGGATTGCAGAGTCTGCTTCTGGTCCAGAAACAGTGCATGGGAGTTAACATGTGCTGCTCCTTGTGCAGGACTAGCCTCTTAGGATGTTAATGCAAGGAAAAGAGCATACAGATGTGCTAATTATCTTAAGGATTACCAATTAATGTGTCACAGACAGCTAATATGTAACTGAAGTATGTCTGGTTTGGCTGTATCAATGTTTACTGAATATTGTGGTTAATTAACTGTGTGCATATATGCATAGATTAATGATTCTGTTTCTTAAAAATGGAGTGAGAGTGATACAATGAAAACAAAAGTGCCTTCATAGTAAATGGGTCAGAAGGTAAGACTGCCTGCACTATTAACTGCGAATGTTTCAGCTGAAGTTCGTTGTTTTCCCAAGCTCTAGCTTGCACAGAGCAGGAGATCTGGAAGCAGTTAAGTTCTTGTTCTGTCTGGATGCAGGAGCTGCTCCCAAGGAATATGTTGCTGCAGATCCAGAGGACACATCTTAAATGTGAGGAAGACCTCACATTTAAGTAGGATACATACCTGTAGATCAAATTATTGTAAACTTTTGTTCCACTTTGCTATTCGTGCTTTCTGTGACTAAATAGTTAATCTTAAGGTGACTGGTCACTGCGTCAAACATAGATTCAAACTGTTAAGGGAAGGCTTGGGTGTCAAACTCAGGCAGCTGCCTAGGAACGGGTTAGTACGTGAATGAGATGCCCTGAGATCCTGCCCTGGCAGCAGGTCAGGTCTGCTGTCTGACACCTCTGAGAGTGCAATCAAAGGTCAGAAAAAGGCATCGCTAGCTCAGCAGTTACGGAAAAATGAACTGATAGGGTTTAGTAGGTTGTCAAAGCACTGCCTGAACTCTGCTGATGTTTGAACTGGTGAAGGGAACAAATTAGCTTGCAGTAGAACTGGCAACACAAACTTTCTGTTAAATTGTTTCAGTTCACTCAAATCTCATCTGATGCAAGTTAATTTTATTTAGCATATTTTCCTTAGAAAACTCATTTCATAATATTGCAGGCCTTAAAATGTGGATGCTGATTCAGCAGTAATTTGGACATGACTAGGGTCAGCATGTTTACTGTGGGCAGCTTCATCCCTGATTATTTCTGTTGGTTGATATGCTGCAGCCTTCTGAACTTGAGAGCCACTTATACATTACACTGATCATGTATACCCTGTTGTACAGTAATTTGTTTTGCTCCCACAAAATTCTTCTTTTTCAAGCACGTACGTATGTGTAAATGTATATGTATGTATAAAAATATATTGTGATATCAGTCGTGGTTTATAAGAAGACTAATCCTTAATAGCTGGATTGCCCATAGATGATTTGCAGCATCGTAGAATCACAGAACAGCTTGGGTTGGAAGGGACCTTAAAGATCCCCCAGTTCCAACCCTGACACCTCCCACCAGACCATGTTGCCCAAAGCCCCATCCAGCCTGGCCTTGAGCACCTCCAGGGATGGGGCACCCACAGCTTCTCTGGGCAGCCTGTGCCAGTGCCTCACCACCCTTACAGTGAAGGATTCCCTCCTCACATCTAATCTAAATCTACCTTCTTTTAGTTTAAAATCATTCCCTCTTGTCCTGTCATTATCTGACCAAGCAAAAAGTCACTCTCAGTCTTTTTAATAAGCCTCCTTAGGTACTGAAAGGCTGTGGTGAGGTTTTCCCAGAGCCTTCTCTTCTCCAGGCTGAACAGCCCCAGCTCTCTCAGCCTGTCTTTGTAAGAGAGATGCTCCAGCCCTCTGTTTGTCTTCATGGCCCTCCTCTGGACAGACTTTAACAGCCCCACATCCTTCTTGTGCTGGGGGCCCCAGACCTGGACGCAGCACTCCAGGTGGGGCATCACAAGGGAAGAGCAGAGGGGGACAATCACTTTGCTCAACCTCTTGGCCACCCTTCTGTTGGTGGAGTCCAGGACGCAGTTGGCCTTTTGGGCTGCAGGCGCATACTGCTGGCTCATGTTGAGCCTTTTGTCTACACCAGAACCCCAAAGTCCTTCTTTGCAGGGCTGCTCTCATTGAGTTCTTCTCCCAGTCTGTGCTCATGTCTGGGATTGCCCCAGCCCAGGTGCAAGCACCTTGCAGTTGGACTTGTCGAAGCTCATTAGGTTCACATGGGCCCACTTCTCAAGCTTGTCCAGGTCCTTTTCAATGGCATCATTTTCTTCTGTTGTATTGTCTGCACTGCTCAGCTTGCTGTCACCTGCAAACTTTCTGAGTGTGCATTTGAACCCACTGCCTGTCACTGATAAAGATGTTAAGCAGCACGGGTCCCAAGACAGGCCCCTGAGGGACACCACTCGTCACCAGCCTCCACCTGGACATAGAGCCATGGACCACCACTCTCTGGGTGCAGCCTTCAAGCCAATTCCTTATCCACCAAATTGTCTGCCATTTAAATCTGTTTCTCCAATTTGGAGATCAGGATATCCTGTGAGACTGTATCAAAGGCCTTAGAGAATTCCAAGTAGGTGCCATTTGCTGGTCTTCCCTTGTCAACTGATGCAGTCACTCCATCACAGAAGGCCACCAGACTGGTCAGGCATGACCTGCCTTTGATGAAGTCATGCTGGCTGTCTCAGGTCACCTCCTTGTCTTGCATCTGCTGTGACATTGCTTCCAGGAGGATCTGTTCCATGATCTTCCCAGACACAGAGGCAAGACTCACGGGTCTGTAGTTCCCCGGGTCCTCCTTTATACCCTTTTTAAAAAAAAGGAGTGACGTTTCTCCTTTTCTAGTCACCAGAGCTTCACCTGACTGTCAGGACTTTTCAAATATGACAGAGAGGCTTGGCAACTGGATCAGCCAATTCCTTCAGGACACTGGGATGCATGTCATCAGGCCCCTTAGACTTGTACCTGTTCGGTTTCATCAGGTGGTCTCGAACCTGCTCTTCACTTACCGTGGGTGGGACTTTGCTCCCCCAGCCCTCATCTATGGGTTCAGGGAAATGAGAGACATGGGAAGCCTGACCCTCAGTGAAGACCGAGGCAAAGAGGTTGAGTACCTCAGCCTTCTCCATGTCTGTCATTACCAGTTCTCCATCCTCATCCATCAGAGGGGGCACACTCTCCTTGCCCTCTCTTTTCCGAGCACTGTGCCTATAGCATCCCTTCATGTTATTGGCATCCCTTGCCAAGCTCAGTTCCATCTGTGCCTTGGCTTTCCTGATCCCATCCCTCCACATCCAGTTGTGGTATCCCTGCCCTCTTCCCAGGCCATGTGTCCCTGCTTCCACTGCCTGTGCGTTTCCTTCTTGCGCCTCAGTCTGACCAGCCGGTCCTTGCTCAGCCATGTCGGTTCCTCCTTGCCCGCTAGATGTGTTACACACGAGGACGGAGAGCTCTTGCGCTCTGAGAAGTGTTCTTAAAGAGTTACGAGCTCTGATCAGTTCATCTGTCCCTAAGGACAGCTTCCCAGGCGATCTCATCCAATAACTCTTTAAATAGCTGGAAGTTTGCCCTTCTGACGTTAGGGGTCCTGACTTTGCTCTTTGTCAGCCCCATATTCCTCAAGGTCACATTGTGCAGCAGTCCCAGCAGAGAAATCAAGACCAACAGTATAACTTAAAGACTCCTGTGTGGAAGGCTGCAGTAAGAAATGATGCTTGAAATTTGTGATATTTTTTTTGATTGAGACAGCACGTTAATCAGACCAGAAAGTCTACGGCACCTCCTGGTCACCGCATGCTGCGGCAGCCTCAGGGTGCTGAGACGCAGGTCTGTGACGGTTCAGCAAGTGGGGAGGCAGCAAAGAGGTGAAAAAACAGCACAGCAGCACTTGCAGCTAGCCCTTTTGATTTCCTATCTGGACCATTTCCCTTTATGAGCTTTTCTACTAGCTCTGCATATTTTTAGGCGAGGAGATGCAGTAGGTTTCCAAACAACCGCACATTAATCCAGGCAGAGTAATGCAATTCCTGTGCTGAATGTTTTATTAATTACCATTACATTACATTTCTGGCAGCTTTATTAGAAGCCGGATCTTAAATAGCTCTGACTCTTCAACTGCTGCTTTAGGTTTCAGGATAGGAGAACACTGAGAAAATTGACCTCTGAGGATGAAGGTTAAGAAGCATCCACGAGGCATAATGGGGAAGGCTGATGTGCTGTTCGTTGTTGTGTAACATTCGGTCTAGCACTTCAAAAAGTGGAATTTATTTTCTGTGAATATAAGCCATAAAAATGAATGTATATTTAGGGTGGTGGTTGGCACGCGTAACTTCAGACTGAGTTGTTTTGTCTGTGGTGCGCCTCGCAGCTGATGCACCGTGTCCTGGTTTGTATGCAGGTACATTCATTAAAACTTGCACTTGAAGGCGTGGAGAAGGAAAGAGATTTCTACTTCGGCAAATTAAGGGAGATTGAACTTCTCTGCCAGGAACATGGGGGAGAGAATAATGACCTTGTCCATCGGCTAATGGAAGTCCTCTATGCTTCAGAAGAACACGTAAGTTCAAGTTTACTGTATATTTTATTGAGACAGAAGAGCTTAATTCTATAAAAGAAATTATTGACACAGTATTGGGTCATGTCCTATATCTAGGTCAGCAGAGCAGTAGCAGCTAGGATTTCCATGAATCCTCCCCCCAAATGGAAGCTTGCTTTCACAAACAGACTTTGCAGCTTGGGGAATAGACTCGGGAGGCCGGCTGCCTTTTGCTGCTTCAGCGTAGGTTTTGTTTTCTACTTTTGCCGAAGTTAATCTGAAATGGGAGTGTGTGTGTCACAATTTTAAATTGATTTCATGTGGTCCTGAGACTTAGTTTTGTTTTGCTCCTGCCTTTCTGCATGAAGTGTTTTACTCGTGTTCTTTAAGGTGTTGAGAATTAAAAAGCAGGGAAATTCTCAGAGAGGTGCTGTTTAATGTCTACAGCTGTGAACCTTCTCTCTCCCATGTGGCAGTGTTGTAGTACGTACAGTGCAGGTTGCCAAATGCATAATTATATCCGCAGAAGTAATGCTCTTTAGCATTTTTTATCCTGTTGCTATAGGCAAAATTCTTCAGTGTGCAAACCCAATAATCCTCTATGACCAAAATTGCAGAAATGCTTTGTCTGCAAGATTAAACGAGAATCTCATTGCATCTTAGACATGGCACTGTAGACACTGAACAAAGCAAGAAGCTGTAAAGGATACTGGCTAAATTCCTCAGATACACTCAGGGATAACGATTCAGTAGAGATTTAGCTGAACTACTGCTATTCATGCTAACTAAATCCCTGTGTGCGCTGTTCTGATAATTGACCCCTCAGTCTCCACTGGATGATAGCTTTGGCTCCAGAGCATATAAGCATCAGCCTAATCTCTCAGTAGCCCTGTGGCACCGTAGCCTTTCTTACATCTGTTCCCACAAAGTGCTGCAGCGGTAGCCAGCTGACTTAAAATTTCATATCAAAAGTCGTGCTGAAGCGGCTGCTAAATTGTCTGCTTTTCTAAAATGGACCAGGAGAGCACAAGTGAACGTTGGGTGCAAGAGGAACACGAGCTTGTCGCTGACAGAGGCCGCTGCTCAGATTAGAAGTGACAGGGGAAAGAGGATTTGTTCAGTGGTGTGGGGTGAGTGCTAGAGAGGAAAAGGAGGAGGAAACCATTATTTTTGCAGGAGTAAACAATCAGACAAATTTGCCAGACACGTGATAACAGGCTAAAAGAATTACATGCATATAGTGGTCAGAGAAATTGTCTTCTGGATTCAGGAACAGTGATTTATTTATAAAGCAAAGCCAGAAAAATCCCTCTTCTCCCTATACCCCTACCACATCTGTCTCTGGCTTACATGGGAAGTGATTCCCAGCCAAGGAATGCATTAGCTGCGTTTCTTCCTGCAGTTTTCCTTGCTGGCGGCACGCATTACAAAATGTCCTACTTCAGTCCACGTCTCGCTGTGCTATCCGCTTACTCCCTCCAATGCTTCTCCTGTTGAAAGCATCGTCAGTGCCTGCACGTGAGCTAGATACACGAGCTGTGCCTTTATCTAGAATGTGCTTCCAGTTGGAGGCCATGGATGTCACCTCAGCAGCAGCAGTGCCCTGACCTCACAGAAAAGAACGCAGAGGTCATTCCCCACTCAATTTTTTTCTGCCTTTCAGTGTCAGGATTCATCTCATCTTATGGGGTACACATCCCCTCTTCAGCTTAGTAGACAGACTACGGTTTGCTGAAGCAAGACCCCAGTGTGCTAAGACTGAGAACCAAAGATGGTGGTTACCTTGCTGATGCCTTCTTCTTGCTTTCATACTTTGCTGTCTCATCAGCTTGCTTTGATTCTGTTCTCTTTTTTCCTCTCTCTCTGTAATGAAGTCGTTCCAAGTTGTTCTCTTATCTCTCCACACTTTGTGGGTTAATCCCTTGGTAACAGCAGTTTAGATTTCCCAGGCCCCGGATGGGAAATAGCCCCAAAGCACAAGCTACTTCAGCATTCCTGGTTTCTTGCTAATAAGTTTGTGGTAAATCCAGCTTAGATTGCTGTACTCTCTGTTTTAGAGTGTCTTAAATATTCAGGGCCGAGTAGGAAGACAAAACTTTGCATTGATTTTCAGGATTGGCGGCTGTTATAAATGATACTGTGGCCATGAGGTTTTTCTCCAAAGAGGGAGATGTGAGGTAATGCAGCTCACATACTGCACAAGTCATACCTGACCGAAGCTTTGTACTTAAGTATCATGGCTGAGTTAAATTTGTTTTCAGTTCATTCCTCCAATAACCATTTCACAGTGATCTCAAACTCTTCATAGCTGTAATTTGACAGGAGTCTATTGTACTCTTCATAGTGATCATGTCCTATTTTTCATGCCGACTTATTCAGAAGGGACGAGTCTCTCTCTATATCCTAATTTTGTGTTATGCTTAATTTAATCCTCATAAAAGAAAAAATTCTGTACAGCACTTCAAGTGTTCAAGTCTCCCAGTAGCTCGTAGGTCCCCCATGAGACCTGTAGGCTGTCAGGTGAATTCTATGTAGAAGGACTCGGAATACAAATACAGAGTTTAGGGCTTACAAACTATGTTCTCCAGACGTTTGATTGTTGTAGTATTGCATTGAAGGGATTATTGTCAGGTTCATGTTAAGGGGTTGGTTTTTTGTATTTTTTTATAATTATTTTTTCAAAATGCCAAGTCATAGCACAGTTTCAACCAAGTGACTTCATGAGCTTGTTTCATTTAATTCATTAAAGGCTAAGTTTTCAAGACTTCTTTTTTTCCTTTATTTTGGTGGGGTTTTGAGCCTCACAGCACGATTATCAATCTGTTTGGGTTCCTTGTTTTTAAGGCTCCTCCTTCTTCCTGATACGGTTCTGCTCTAAATCTCCTCGCTATCTGTCTTTGCTTATGCAAGAGGGATGCTGTATCTGCTAGCTGCCTTTAAAGTTTGGCTGATCAGTCTGTAATCCTCAGTAATTTTTTAATTACAGATTGCTTATTTGTAATCTTTCTGCTTCTTAGTTTAAAAAAAAATCAAAGTAGTCAGAGAATGGTATTGAAAAAGGATGCATTTGGGTGTTGCAGGGAAGCATGGCCTCTAGCACTCATGCTGTGACTGCTACAGACAGGACAGACCTTGGATAGTATGCAAAGCATTTGGTAGTCTGGTTTTATAGCAGGAGAGCTTCCGACCAAAGAGCCAGAAGAGGCTACGTGTCTGCGTATGAAAGCTGGAGCCATACAGGTCTTGGCATAAAGCAAAATTGCTGCTGCTTTTGCTTTCCTGGATAGGCTGTTCTGGGTCAGTCCATGCGGAAGTTGGATGGATCGCTGCTCTTTGATCTACGGGTTGCTCAGCTCCCATTTCCAAACAAATTGCTTGAAATTCAGTTGGTTTTGTATCTTTCTGCTCTAGCAGCCGCTACATCTGTTGCTGCTTTCGGGAAAGGCACCCACCCCCACAGCAGCTGGTTTTGATAAAGGGTAGCTTTCCAGTCTGCAGGCACACCTGAATAGTTGGAGGCGGATGGACTGAGGGTCAAAACCGAGCATCTCTTCTTAGTGGGAGGCAGAGATGGCCATGGTCGTGTGATCTGAGTCAGAAATAAATGCTCTAAATAGACCTTCCACTACTTGCCTTATTAGGGGATGCTATTCAAGGAGATTCCACAGTCCCAAGGTAATTGTGCAGACTGATTCTTGTCTTTCCCATTTCACGTATTTATACAAGCTGTGCGTACTGGAAAGCACGTGTCCAGTTCCCAGAACAACTTCTGGGGTAGTCGCAGAAGATTTACCATTTCCATCAAAGGTAAGCCAGGCAGGAGAGGAGCCACCGCTCTTCTTCAGAGCCGCAGGGTAGGTTCCCAAGCCACTCCCCGTGGTTAGAGGCTTTCCCTATTACGTATGAGAGGATAGCATGTAGATGACCTATAAAATCTGCATGAATGTGCTTTCTACTTGGCATCACAAAATCTGCACACATGGAGCTTATTGAACAGGTACATAACAGCGGGTCACATGGCTCGTTAGGTTTGAACAAGCCTCGGTTTTCTTACCCACACAGTCACCTTCTCGCAGCTGGCAGCTTCTGCCTGGAAACTGGTCCACCCTTGAACTCTTGCACTCTTGCAGCCCATTACAGAAGATGGGATTTTTAGATACCAAGCAAAAAGAATTTGTGACTTGACATACCATATGTAATAAAGGCATCGTTCCCCCAAGAGGGCCATAGGACGCAAAACTGCAGTAGTCCCAAATGATAAATGTAGTATCTGCCTGAAAATAGCACCTGAGTGACAGAAAGCTTGCTTTCAGTTGAAATTTGGCTGTTCCTGTATGTGGGAAACAGCGGAATATTTCTATTGTATCGGCAAATGTTAGGGACTTTATTCACTTGTTCCTGCCATTTAGAAATACGAACACTTTGCTGCCAGAAGGGGAGCATTTTCCTCTTGTATAAGCTGCTCTGAACTGTTCTGGGAAGATTCAAGCTATGGCCTCCTTTTTCTTTCAGTTTTTTGCCTCCAGCTAGAAAACTTAGCAGTATCAGTGCCTTAGTCTGTCCAAGCCGCTCGCTTCTGATGAAAGCTGCTGGGAGCCAGGCGAGTTCTGCAGAGGTGCCTCATCAGCGAGGGTGCATTTTGAACGGCAGCTCGGTGTCTTGGAAAAGTATTTTCCTTCAGAGCTGCCTGCAGCTGAGGGCTACTAATGCAGGGCAGGGAGTAGATGTGTAGGATCTCTTCAGCAAACCGTGTCGTGGAAGGATGCAAATGCACTTCAGAGAAAGTCCGTACTTGTAGCTACACCTGATGGGAATAGAGAGAGTGCTCTGTGAAACAGCCAACCTTTCTGAGCTCTGATAGATCTAGGCCAACTCACAATGCCAGGTCTGTCGTCTCTAAATCGAAAATTGCTTAAAAACTTGAGATCTTTAAACACATGATTGCACGTGCAATGAGGATCCAGCATTCCTCAGTCAGGGTTTCCTCTCACAGCAGGAATTGTATATTCAGAGGCACAGCTCTAGAAAATACTGCGTGTAATGATCATTTGCAAGAGGAGCTGTTCAGTAGTGATCACCTGCCTTCTCTAGCAGTAGCACTGTAAATAGTGAAGAGTGGACTTAACTTTTTCCAAAGGAAATGTGTTCATGCTTAGCAAATCTTTGGTTATATTTTCTGGATAGCATTAAAAATCATGGTTTTGATAGCCTTTGAACTCTGGGCTATACTAGCATGAGTATATCGGGAAAGTAGTACAGCTGACCTAAAAAAAAAAAGTGAGTTTAATTTTTGAAGTATGTGATAGCAAAAGTGTCTTGTCCTTTTTGTGATACAAACCTGGAGTGAGGATTGTGTGAAAACTCCAGCAGACAGGTTCAGAGATCCTTGGACAGGCTGAAAATGGGAGGACATCAGGATGCTATGGTACAGCATCTGACCGTGGAATATCTCGCTGCCTAGTAATGGGATCTCACCGCCAGTTATTGGAGCTGTTCACTTGCTGGAACAGTTCACACGCTGAGGATGAAAACTGACACTTTTGGGGGGGAAGTATCAGTACCGCGCACACATCAATTAAAAGCAAAATAAATGCATTTTATTGTTATGTCACAACGTACTGCTTTTCTCGGGAAACAGCTCACTTTGTATTTATGTGCCAGTCCAAAAGTAGTAGAGAAACAGTTCACAACATCATGAACACAAATCAACAAGGGTATGCCTAATTACTCCATGGAAGCGTTTCTGCTCCATTTTGAATTTTTAACTGTGCCCACACCCCATCGGCCGCAGCAACAAATTGCCTTTCATAGCCTTAAAACTCTTTAAATAGAAAATTATGCAAAAGAGCTACTGAGAGATTCATTTGTACAACAGCTCTGATGTTACCTGGGAGTTAGCATTTATTTTATGCCAGTTTTCATTGCAGCAGAGAGATTTTAAAAAAAAAAGCTCTGAATTTCAACTTTGTCTTAATATATTGAAGCACGTAGTTTAATACTAAGCAGTCTAACTCATATAGCCTTGTGAAGGGCCAAACAGACAGGTGGAGACAGAACATGAGGGTGTCAAAGTAAATCAGTGGCAAACTTGAACTGTTAGCTGTCTTGTGTTGGTGTCTTCTCATCTGAGTGAAAGTTACAAGTTGAACCTGAGGCTAGAGGGAGCACGGTGGGGTGAGATTGCAGGAGGAATGCTGTCTGCTGAAGAATGTTTTGGGGTCTTTTTCTGCCTGCAGGAGAGCCACACAGAAGAGCATGAAGGTGAAGAGCAAGTCCATGAACAGCCCCAGCAGCAGGAGGAGTACTGACTCACCCAGCGTCTCTGACAATTTTCATTTTGTGTGAGAACTTTCTTCTGGAGAATGGAACATGTGTGGCCTCAAACTTGAAATCAGTTCCCTCCCAGTCTGCCATTAACATTTATGTACCATAGTGAGTGCCAGCCAACCACTGCATTCTGTACCCATACTTTGCCAAGATGCATTTGCAGAAGTCTTCTTTCAGTGTATCTTCCCAAGAGGTTGTAGGGCTACATCACCTACTGTACATCACTGCAACTTCACCACTTGGCTGCTTGAGATTTGTTCTGCTCTTTTAAGAAAATATATATATTTATTTTTTTTTTCTTTTTTGTCTTAAGTATGATACACTTGTAACTTGTTCTAACATATTTATATTGGCATTTTGTGTGGCAAGAAGTACCGTACCACTAGCTGTGTCTCTCACTTTGTGGTGCTTTGGCGTTTTCTAGTACATCCGCCTTGGGGCGTAAATTCGGTCAATTGGAATAAAGGGATACAGTGGAAGTCGTGCTCAAGCCATAACGATGAGCTGTGTTGTGGAGGAAAATGCTCGTGTTGCTCACGTTTATTCCTTTCCCGCCTTCACAAAGTGGAAGGCATAGCATCTGTTTCGCTAGCAGAGATTTAAAACCTTGTGTTAGAAAGCTTGTTAGAAAGCTGCATGGTATGTTTTTTGACTTATTTCTGGAGGACAGACATCCGCTTAAGTTTTTCTGAAAACCCTCCCAGTTTCCTGACTAGTCAATAGACATTTCCCAGCTTTTCTTCCTTTCCTGAGGAATCCTGTCCCAGCCTCCAGCTTCAGCTCTGCCCGCAGAGGGCTCAGCGCTGATGCAGGAGAGGAATCTCCTTGACACAAGTGTAGCTGCAGGACACGATCCCTGCCGTCATGCTTGGCTTCCCACCCCTCAGAAGAGGACAAAGTAGGCCAGACATTTCTTTTTGCTATCCTCCCCCCCTCTGCCGCCCTGACCATGCAAGTCTGGAAGATGGAAAGCTTCCTCACTAGTGCAAGGTACGGGGGGAAACCCAGCCACAGAACTAGCCCTGAAACCCCGCCGAGCTCCCTGTCAGTGGGTGGTGGACACCTCGCGGGTGTTGAGGCCGCTCCTGACGTGTGGAGAGGCAGCGAGACGTCCTCCTGGAGACGGTGCGTGCGTCAGACCCGCTGACCGAGGGGGAGGCTGACCTCCCTTCCCGCGGCGGGGCTGGCGGGGTGCAGCAGCACACCCAGCCGGGAGGCGCCGGCGGTGGGCGCTCCTTCCCAGAACGGTCCCCGCTACCTGCCCTGTTCTCAATGATGGTATTTTATAAACAGCTATCTGGAAGTGTATAAAGCATTCCTTGTTTTTATCGTGGAACTGTGCGTTCTAGTCTCTCTGAATATTTTATGCTTGGTATTCTTGGTCTCTCACTTGATTTTTTTTTTTTTTTTTCTTAATTCTGGATTGTTCCTCTGATTAAGCAGGTACATGGAAGTCCCAACCCAGTCTGCAGTCACTGAAACATTCAAAAACCCGCTGAACGGCTACAAACAGCTAAACCTTCTTAGGTCTTCGTGCGCTCCTAAAGCATGAGCTCCCAGCTGATGCCTCCCTAGAGAGGCTTTTAATTAATCAGCCCACCAAGGCGCACGCACACATGCAGTTTTCTGTTCCTAAGAAATCTTTTGCAGCTAAGTGGCTCTTAGTTAAATGTGAGAACACTGCTGTTGTGCTGCACCGCAGGCAATCTGTCAAATACTGTTAAACATTAGAACAGGTATTTCTGTTGCCTTGATTGCTCCCCGTGCCCACAGAGTTTGTAGACCCTCGGGGTTGAAGATCTTCTGGCCCTGCCTCCAGCATCGACCTCGCAGCCTACCTGATAATAGCAAAAGTACTGCAACCTGCAGGCCAGCACTTTCCTTTCTGATTTTTGATTGGTTACAAATAAGATCTGGTTTATAAAAATGTGTATTTTCCCAACTAAGTATTTCCAAGAATCACCACAGATGGGGGAATTGTCATTTTCATTGTATTTGTGTTTATTAGAACCTATGTACTTATTACAATTGTCATTGTAATAAACGGTAGTTCTTCATAATGCTGTTGAACTGAAGAGCAGTTACTAATTATTTTCCAGTCTCCAGAACGTCCTTTCATCTGTAGGGGATTTCTGATGGGGCAAGGAGTTTGGGATCAGGCTATAAGCCTAACCAGCAGCAGCAGACTCCGACTACTGCGGTTTGTCCTTCTGCTAATGCTCGAGCAGGTGCAGGGAGTGCACGTCAAGAGAAAATGCTTCTCTGAAGGTGCAAACAGTTGGGTTGTTGAGCTCCCAGGGCTTCATAGTCAGGCTGTGGCGCCTCTGAACTTTTCTCTTTGAAGCACATTTAACCACCACCACCACCACCAAAAGCTGTACTTAATATCCTCACGTTCTCTATATCCCGGTTTTGGTCTGAGGAGCGCGGTGCTCTCGCTGCTTGTGTCAGGGAGGAAGTGACTGATGCGGGGAGCTGGGGCAGTAAATTACCTCTTGGGCAGCAGAAACGTGGCTGTGCTGAGGGGAGAGCGATGCTCTGAAAGGGGAAAGAGTTGTCCTTCTCCTCCCACCCCCCTGCGAGTAACCCATTATTCCGTTATGGTTTTAATATGCATTTGTAATTACCTTTACTAAATAGCACACCATAAAGCTTTGGTTATATATTAAATGTAAACTGAAAGGAATGTAAACATATGTATTGTTAATTATAAATAGATAAGTAATGACATAATAGATACAAAAAGTCTTATCCAGATGTATCAGTCATTTTACATTATCCACAAATTGTCGCATGGTAGAGTAGATTTTTGTCTGAATATGTGAATAACTTGACTTGCGTTTATCTTTTTACATATTTAATAAAAAAAAATATGTTAAAATCTGTCTAGCTCTAGAGACTTCAAAACATTCAAAAATAATACTTTTCTGTTTAAAATATACTTAATTGCTTCGTTACTGAGTGCATATGGCAGCAGGAAGAACGAGAGAGCTGCTTTAGAAAAATAAGTTCACTTATCCTGCGTCTGCAGGCAATGTCTATTTATTTCCCCAAGAGCCCAGCAACTCTACCACTTTCTACCAAAACCAAACAAACAAAAAAGGTGCATGTATGTATATATGTGTGTATATAGGTACATGTAAACAGAACCTTCTTTTTTATAGCAAACGCTTTCCAGTTTCAGAGTACTAACTCTCCTGTAGTTTTGATACATCAAAAGCAAAACGTAAGGGAGCTGGGAGGTGAAAAGAGCACAACAGCAAAGGTAGTGAAGCACCCAGTGGACTTTTGGAAGGGATTCAGGGATGAATCTTCCTTGCAATACCTAAAATCCACCTGTTTTAGACCTTTCTGCCACAGGTTGAAGCCACCTGGTTGTGTGCCACCACCACGAGGTCGGACCAGCTCCCCCCGCTACCTCCAGGTACCCCAGGGCAGGGGTCCGGCCCCACTTTGGGAACATTTCTGATACGGGGGTAGGTGAAGCAGGGACCAGAGGAGCCAATTTCCAACCTGGGCACCCAAACCTGTGTGCACAGAGCTAGTTGAATTGCTTTTTGTAAGACGTGGGGGAGGCGTGTCTTTGGGTTTGTGTGAATACTCAGCAGCGTAAAGAGGAAGTAATACATTTTCCAGTTCAAATAAGTCATAAAGTTTTCTTTTGAACTAACTTTTTGGCCATAACAAATTGTTCTTAAACCAAGCTCTGGTCATCTTCATACCGTTACCTGACTGCAAAATAAATCTGACCACGCTGCTGTGTGAACAAAGTGTTTTATTCCCTTTCATTGAGCCAGTTACCATCTGAGACGGCTAACGATTCGGTATGTACACTGCGCATTACACGATCTCTGTTCGTACTTGTCTTTACAGAGATTGTGGTGACAAGTTACTCTCAAAAGGAAAAAGAAAAAAGAAAAAAATATTTGCCATGTCTTCGTGCGGAATACAAAAAAAAAGTTCTTTCCTTTTAAAGTGATACTGTATTTCTGTTTGGAAAGGTACGAGTGCAGGCAGCTTGTGGCAGATCAAGTTTTATAGTTTCATTTAATGCAGTATTTCAAAATACTCCATTACAGTGTATCAAATTGTGCAGCTTCTGTGCCCCTTATTTCCAACTGCTTTTATTAATGAGTGCAAAATAGAGGAAAAAGGGAAGCCTGTCCACAGAGTTCCTCCAGTACAACCACTTTCAATCCAGAGGGTTTTTTGTTTATTGTATTCTTTTCTTGTCGGGACTTCCTCCAGATACTTCTGATGGACAGCTTAAAAATATTGAAGCGGGTCAGCCTTTCATCTCAGTGTATCTTGTATCTGAATTAACCCTTAGCTTCATCAAACTGTGAGATGGCTCGTTGCGTGCTTGTCTCAGATTCGTGGTTGCTGCCAGGGGAGGTCTGCCCTACCGACATGGTGGTGGGCCAACTACTGTGCCAGGCAACCTTAAAACGAGGCTGTTCACGTAACATGCAGGTGGAAGATATGACTAATTGGTGGTCATCCAAAAATTTTAATACTCTTACTGATGTACGAGGATGTAAACCGGGGGAAAAGTGATCAGGCCAGTGATAAAGCCAGAAAAAAATAAGGTCTGAGAGTTGAAAAAGCCCAAAGTGTAGTGGCTCAACACCTATTTTCTGCCGTGCTTCTGGCAAGTGAGATATTTAACAATTTAATAAACATGCCAGTCAGTCAGTCTCACCCCTCTGTGCAAGAAATGCAATACAGTGCTTACCTTGGGGAAAATGGGCAGATTGTTTCATTAGTGCTTCAAGGCCACAACGTCCCTTTGGCTAGGGCAGCGTATGAAAAGAGATGAAACTCAAATTCCTAGCTCTTCCTCCAAGGCACACAGAAAGCCCACATATATTATAGATGGAGAGAACAGTTAACATCTGCATGCAAATCTGTAATGGCAAAAAAAAAAAAAAAAAAAAAAAAAAAAAAGCTCTTGTCTGATTTGGTTGGGGTTTTTCATTTGTTTTTTGTTTTTGTCATTATCTGAAACCACAAGAATTTGTTTCAAGAACACAGGCAAATAATTGTTTGCTTAGCATTTTGCACTGATGGACAAGGTTCGAAAATATTTAGAACGTGCGTGGCTGGCTCATTTTTCACTGCCTGTTTCATGGTTTAGAAAGCTGTGTGCTTTGCAGTGAAATATGTGCATATTCAAGCATTTGTTGGCCAAATTTATTCTCAGCTGGTTACCTTTGTAGGGCATATTGCTTGTTGCTACTTAAATATCAACAGTGTGCTTGTTACTGCATAGAAAGTAAGTATAAAAGCAAGCACCTGGGGTATGGAGCCTGCCTTTTGGACAGACACAGGTCAGCTGAGTTCCATCTTCATGCTGGGGAGGGGGGATCCTACATTTCAAAAACACTTCAGTGTGCCCATAGCTTTCTGATCTCATTCTCTTCATACGTTCATCTGAGGTGAAGAAAAGACTGAATGTGCGTAAGCCCTGCAGGAGGCTGCGTGGAGGATGTGAGTTGTGAGAAAACAAGTACGGAAACTGCAGCAGGCGCAGATGTCTGAGGGGGAAGGACAGGGTGGGTGGGTTTGCATTGCTGGGGTCTCCCTGGTGAAGAGCCTGGGCAAAACCAGTTCTGGTTATAAAACACCAAGGATCCCACGTAACCCAGCAAGGCTTTATCAAGGGCTTTGGGCACAGTGGCAAGGAGGAGGAAGACGAAAGCTTCAGAGGAGGTGACATGGCATCAGGGAAGAGAATAAATATTAGCAGCAGCGTAACTCGGCAAACACGTCTCTGCTGGACAGGAATTTTCCTCTGAGATGAAGCATCTTGCTGCATAGCTCGAAGTCGCAGTTTGTTCGAGTATCTGGACTGTTCTGTTCTTTGGTTATTTGAATCAGATTAATTCCACTATTTATCACATCAAAAGAGCTGGAAATCTCCATGTCAAGGGTTACAGTCTGACCAAAGTGCAGGTGTTCATTCTTGGACGCGTTTCTTCAGGGAAAAGATGTAAATGTTGAAGTGTTCGCTCAGCTGCCTCCCCTAAAGATAAATCACAGGGATTAGCAAACAGTCCCGTACAAGCTTCAGGGCTCACCACCCCTCTCCTCCCGGTCACACTGGGGAGGACCTGGCCACTGCCCTGGTGTAGTTGGGACCCTAGAGGTATGTGGGGACCTACAAGTGTCCACGGACGAGAGCTGTGATGGTGGCACTCCTCTTGCAGCACACTGATGGGAGGTTAAATTACTACAGGCCAGAGCCACAGCCGTCACAAATCGTGATGGAGCAGGGCCCAGTCATTCAGTAGTGGATTTTAACCAGGTGACCCCATTGTGATCTCCACAGACTGGCCCCTGCTAGCGTTTGGGTAAAGTCTGCTACGACAATAGCTGCTGACAAAAGGCCTCTTGCAAAGGCAGGAGGAAAAATCCTCGCATCCCAACAGCTATCTTAAATAAAGGAATGCTGAGCAAATCCCTGTTAAATGAGGGATCTTTGCCATGTAAGATGTTTTATCTGAATATAAGCCCCCCATTACGACACTTTCCTAAGGATTATTTGACAATGCTTTTTAGAAAAAAAAGAAAAAAAAAGGCATTAACTGAGGCAAAATTAATCTAAGCAGTAATTCAGAGGATAATAAATGACAAAACTGATATCTAACAGACACAAAAATGTGTGGGTAAGACTGAATGAACTGGAAAACCTTTCATGTCTCCAGCTTGAGAGATGCTAAATAGAAGGCCATGAAAAGATGAGAAATGTGGGCAGTTATTTTGCTTGCAGATTGAAAGCAGAGTTAGCCACCTTATTGCAGGACTTTTATGCATTTTGCTTTGCATTTTACCTTCCTGGTTTTTTTTCACTCAAGTAACCTCAGGAGAAGAAAGGGCAAAGGGGTGAGGCCGTTCATGCCAGATGGATCAGCTGTTACGTAAAGCTGCCCATAAATATTATGACTGTGATAGTTTTGAAGCCAATACCAGTCATTTCATTGGGATTATTCATCACTGAGGCCGCTGCATGCACAAAAAGGCACTGCCAACAGCAAACCTCTGTTATTTTTATATATATATATTTTTAACTTCAGACTAAATAAAACACATGAGAAACCTTTAACTTGAGATTCAGACTCCTGGACAGGGCCCCAAACCGAGAGCACAGACACCGTCCCCAGGCCCCGTATGAGCGCCATGCCCCGCGGAGCCGCCCGCTTACCACGCAGATGCCGTAGTGCACATGAGCCGCCGTGACCAGCGCGGTGAAGGCGGCCAGCACCGCTTCTTCTGCCCAGCCCAGCAGCCCCGAGATGGCCGCGTAGACCACCAGCGCCAAGGGGAACAGGAACCAGTGGAGCAGCTCGGGCCGGGTGCTGCTCATCTGGCAGACGATGACTTTGCACTGCGGGAACAGAGGTGGCCAGGTGAGAAGAGCTGGGTCAGCCGGGGGGTGGTCGGCGTGCTCCTAGACAGCCTGCATCCATTTTCTCTACAGGTTGCTTTTGATGGGGGGGGGGAAACAGGCTAGACTTCAAAATGGAGCCTGTTTCTACTAAGAAAACTGCTATCGATGACAAACTTTGTGCCTCGTTGTATGGGACTCTTAAAGGACTTTATTGCAAGTAATTTAACATACACACTTCTTTTAGGGAGACAATGTTTTGACATGCTGCACTTTATGAGCTGAAGCCCAGCTTTGCACAAAGGGAGTTTGTTTGACACTTTGTGCTCTCACACAGCCTCGTAAAGTTGTAATCCCAAATCAAATTGCCACCACTTAGTCACTAGGAGAGCACAGCGATATTCTAATCACATGGCATGGCAGGAATATGTTCTGGATTGTTGTACGTAAGGGAGGGAAAGATATATGCCTCTTTCAAATCCTGTTTTTCCTTGCTAGCACTACTCCATATACTAAAACACCCACCTGGGCAGCACCATTTCCCTGGCTCGATTATGGAAATGAGCTCCCTGGCTATGGAGCTGAGGCCCAGGGAAAGGGATTCCTCTCAGAATGGCAGAAAAAAATGAATGTACAATGCATGACTCAACTGAAAACAGTTAGCTTAAGTTTACTGAGGTCTTGAACAGTCATGAGATGAACTCAGTGAAGTTCAGATTTATACAGTTAGGCACTCGAGTCCTTTAACCTGTTTTAGACTCCGTAAGCCATTTGTCTCATATACATTCTCTTCAGAAAAAAAAAAAAAAAAGGAAATTAGGAAATTTTTATCAATTTAAGTTTCATTCAAAATTTGAAGGTGGTCACAAACAGATTTTATGCATCCTGAAAACAGTGAAAGGAATATAATAATAGAAAAAAATCCCTGTACGGTGCTTGAAATCCCGTAACAGCAGGAGTAGCAGTCTGACTGAAATCTAATGAAGATAGTGGCTTTACTACCTGAGCTACGGAAGCTGAAGGATGCAAAAAAAAAAAAAAAAAAAAAAAATAATAATGCCTTTCAGTAGTGCAAGAAGTAAGCACATCTACATAACATAAATTTATTTGCTTACTTTGAATTATTGGTATTGACGATGAATTTTTTGAATAGCACCAATTCTGTAAGCCCTTCCAAATTGTTCCAGAGGGTATCGGAGATAGCTTAAGAAATCTCTCTACATGAATATACACTATATATACACTATATTTTTTCGCTGAATGATTGCACCTGTCCCAAGGTTGGATTTCACATTGTTTTAAATCATTATTACGCCATGTTATGTATGATGCTCAATTTTTCACAAAGACTTCTTACGAAATTTTGGAGCTATTCACCTTTAGCACATCAAAGGGCTGCAAAATGAGCTCTGCATGTCTCCCTCAACTCCTCACCCCCCCGGTCCTGCAGCACTGCCTCGCTCACGCTAAAAGTCAGCCCTAGGCCACATTTGGAGATGAAAGCACTCAAGTCTGGAGAGGAAGGGTGACACTGCGGGACTATGCCCTGTGCTTTCTGATCCCCTTTGCCTCCGCCTTGCCGTGCTACCCTGGCCCTGCTGCATTTAAATCCCTGTGGTTTATGCCCCTAGGTGGGCCCTGAGCATCTTTTCTGCTATGATCTCCCCAGGAGGTGCCTCATGAAGCATCTCCCGAGGCAGCCATCACGGGGCCACCACCCCAGCCACTGCACTCCCACTGTGGTCATGGCTGAAGATCTCTGTGGGGCCTGAATCCTTCACTCACGTGGGGCACTCACCTCGGAAGGCTTTGCAGTTCCCTCTGAGGGACAAGCACCTTTCCCTTTTAGGCCTTTTTTCCTCAGTTTAACCAAAAATGCTGGAAATGCCCTGTCTCTCAGCACGGACTGGAGGCCCTTCCTTCTGCCCACAGGCGGGAGGCCGCCGCCATCCCCACATGTCCTGACTTCATGCAGCTGCAAGGCCGGGTCCGCAGCCAGGCCTTTAGCCAAAAGGTCTGCGGGGCAACTGAGCACAGTGCCAAAGGCACAAGGAGCTTGAGATAACATCGGGCAGAGAGACAGGGGCTGCAGTCCGTGGTCTGCAGGCCGGATAATGAAAACCCAGCACACCAGGCTGTCACCGAGCAGAGCAGCATGGTGCATGAGGCACCAGAGGAGGTGACAGGAAAGGCAGGCTTGTTTTTCACTTTGAAAACGTGATAAACTACAACTAATACACATACATTTTTAATGCTCGCTTTTAAAATGCTTACATTTCAGCTAACCTACAGACATTTTAAATTCATGTAAGCCTTTCATACTGCAGTGGATGTTTTGGAAAAACTAAAACCAAGGCCTTAAGTACATGCACTACACTCAGTGCCTAAGGAACTGCAGTCTGCTGAGAAACTTCTACTTTGCCTTACTATTTTTCTCCTACGGTTCTATGAACTTCTGTCAGATTAAGTCCTTAAGATGGAGTTGTTTATTTATAGAATACATGTAACAAGTGTCACAATTATTTTTTTCGTTCTTGAATACAAGTTTCCAGAGGGGTTCTGCTTTCCCTTCTAATAGCCTGCATTTTCCAAGCTCTCTCTCACAATGCAAGGCATCTCAAGACTTCCACTTTTTCCACTGGATGCAGTGTTGCTCAGTGACAAGATTTTGGACAGTGATGGAGACTGCCTCCCGAAAATGCCAGCAGTCGCTGTACTTCAGGTTACCTTAGCATTAACCAGAGGAATGCCTTTCTGCTTAGCTGCTGCTCACTTGCTACTCTCCTGGCAAGAAAAGAATTGCAAGGCCTCCTACAGAGAAGAAAGCCCTGTGTTTTCTGCACCGGTCAGCATTACTGCCTGGCTGCCCATGTTGTTCACCAAGGCTTATGTTGCCCCATTGGCATTAAAAGGGGCAAAACTGGAAACGGGGTTGATGTAGTGTAGGAGAGAGCAACCCTTGGGCAGAGAGCCATCACTGTGCTCCTGCATCTCTTCACATCTTCCCTTAAAAATGGCTGTGGGTGGTATGGCCTTATTCTGAACGGTGAGGGGATGTGGGATCAGCTGACATGCAGGATACAGGACTGCGTGTGCCATGTTAATGGGGAGAACAGGAGGGAAAGGCTACAGCCACCCCCATCTCTTGCTGGTAAGTCTGTGCCTGCACTGAGCTTCATTTTACACTCCTCCCTATGTGTGGTGCATGTCTGTTAGATTTCTGGAAGGGAAGCCTTCCCAGGGCTTTGATAAAACCCTGGGGGCTAGAAAAAAATCATTAAAATGTTATGCTGTAGTAGAATAAGTACTGCAGCACTGTAAGCGTCCCCAGCCCAGGCAACTGCTGTGATGAATTTTTGTAAGAGAGCCTAACACAGAGTTAGAGGAGTGGTGTAGGCGATTCTGCAGAATTTTAACTACAGTTTCTCTTCCCTTCTGTTTATTTATGTAAAAATAGAAGTCTCGATGACACAAAGCTGTCTCTAAATAATACCACCACCAAAAGCATACTTACAATAACATTTGAGAAAGTAACCCCAACCATCCATAAAAACAATCTTGGTTGCTTTGCTAATATGTTGCCTGGAGATAAAACCACCCAGACTGTAAGAAGAACGAATAGCAACAGAGGTGACACAAGAGGTAGGAGTCCTTCATACAAAGAACCATTCTTCAGTGTTTTCTTTAGATGTGCTCTGTAAATAAATACAATGATTTTATGGAGTAAAAAATTTATACATTCTATTTCCACACAGTAACTTCAAACTCTAGCCTGATCCCAGCCCAAGAATTCATCCTGCAGCACAACTACCTGTGCAAATGTGTTAGGTACCCGAGCTTTTTCAGAGAAATTGTAGGATACCCAAGGAACACTAATGTCTGGGCTAAAATTATACTGCTTTATTTGCATAGCTTCTGGTCAGCTCCCCTCCCTAACCATTGTCTGGCAGCGGACCAGTAGCTCTGGTACCATAGCTGTCGTCCACATGTAGAACATGCAGACTTGTGAAGTCAAACCATACATTTTTAGACGATTAACCTTGTAACATTAGACATGCAATGAGTTCAGCTGATATGCCCCATGTTTGCAGTGACAACAGAGCCATGCACATGGCTGGCAGGTACTGCTGTTGTTTCAGTCGAGCGGAGGTTCTGCTAGACAATCCTGCATCATTGGCAAAGTCAACCTAAAGGTAGGGAGACAGTTTTTTGTTTTGTTTTGTTTTGTTTTCTAATTAAAAAAAATAATAATAATTATGAATTGTGTTTTCTTGGACATTTTAAGTTGCCTCTTAGAGGTAGCAGTATTATCAGTAGTAAAGGAGTGTATTTTCTGTCAGATAGAAAAAAGATAAGTGTAACATCAATACCTTTAGCTTCTTGCGTGCTCATTCAAGCAAAACTCATTGAGAAGTTATAAAAGCAGTAGGAAGTTTGATGTACTGAAAGTTCACTATCATTAAATCATTTCTTTGTATATATATTTCAGAAGAACGATTCTGTGTTTGAAGTGTACTGCAAAATATCCTGTTTAAAATCGCTGAATATTTGTGTTTATAAAAGCAGCTAGACAAAAATCCAATAAATATTTTTCTCATTCCAAAAAAGAGCATTCTTCTGATAAAATAACAACTGAGAACAGGCAGCAGGATGAAGAAAGAAAGAAGATTATTGAAAAACTCAAATCCCTCATCACCACATAGCTCATCTATGGATTCTTCAAGCAACCCTGACTGGATGTTTAGAATTACGGTGCTCTTCAGGGGAACAATAAATCCCACCAGAAGACCTATGTCAAATAATGACATGAGATGGCAAATGCTAAACAGAAGTCCCTAAATGAGAGGAAAGAGAACAAAAACTCCATGTTCATCAGGGTAAATGCTGCTGCTGCCAGGGCTTGACATGCTTACGGTGCTGTCCGCCTTCTCCCAGTCCTCCCTGCAGCAAAGCCCCTTGCTCCACTGCCCCCAGCCCCTTCCCAGTGCTACTCCAGGCAACCTGCCCCAGAGCCCAGCCCTTCTGCAGGTCCTCAGCCCTTCCTGCCCCCCATCTCCTTCCCTAGGGCTACACGGTGACGTGAAAAGGGCTGCGTAGGAACTATGCATTATTATCTTAGAGTCTCTCCAAAATTTAAATGCTAATATTCATTCCTGCTAATTCCTGAAGACAGGGAGTGACAGTCCATCCTCCAAGAAACAAAGTATCTGAGAGACCTGATGTGACAGATGAGGGAAACGAGCTACCAAACACTAGAAGGCAGAGAGCATTAATAAAAATAGGCCATCAGAGCACAACCGAGCTGTGTATAAAACTCCTAGGTGCAGCAAGCCAGCTCTTGGGTGTTATCACAGCTTGCCACGTGCCTAGCCCATATCTGATGGCAATTATCTGCAGCCTTCAGACAGAGAGGGGTTTTACAGGAGGATCTGAACGACAATAAACTCCTTTACGGAGTGGGAATGATCAGCTACAGAATATTACCTAGAGCAGGTAAAAGTTACAAATCACACTTGGCTGCAAATAAAACGCAGTGTTTATAACTGTCGGGCTTTCATCAGTTTAGCATCCAGGAACAGTGTGAGACTGTCCGGAGAGTGGCAAGGGAAAGAAAAATCAGAGTTACAGACATGGAAAAGAAAGCAGTCAGATGCTGAAAGCTGACCGGAAAAAAAAAAAAAAAAAAAAAAAAAAAAAAAAAAAAACTACAGCAGATACTCAGGACAGCATCTGGCTGAAAGATTACATTTATTTCTCATGTAAGGAGACAATTACATGCACAGAATTAAATGGGAGGGGGTAGTACTTATATAATATTAATTCACTTACCTGTGAATGTTGTATAGTGTTTGTGGAAATGAAAGAAGTAAACTGAAGCCTGGAAGGAAAAGAAAAAAAATAATAATAGAAGATTCATATACTATGATTTACAGTCATGCTACATTGACAACCTCACAGGCTCTCGCATGGTAACAGAGCTAGTGAGCCATTTTAGAAATGACTCCGTATTCCAGTACTCATTGCAGGATACAAACTCCATTTGGAGGCTCAATAACATAACCTTCCTTATTTTTCCAAGAGCTAGCTGTTGGAAGGAGCTGCTGATACAGATTTTCTTGTGTAATGAGTGACAATAGCTGGAAGATTTTTAAAAATCACGACGTAACATGTCGGTGGAAGCAGTTATTTGTGACACAGGTTCCTCTGCTGGACCCACGGAAGATCACGGCCCCATTTTGCATGAGCTGCTCTCTGTTCATGTAGAAAGAGACGAGTCTGACACCAAAAGCTTTCCAGTGGAATATATAAGGACAATTAACCTCCAGCAGGGCTGCCCACATTAGTGGGAAAATAATAGGTTTATAGTTCAATATACTGAGATTAAAATAATGAGCGCCTTTGCTGAGACAATGCTGTAAATTAATTAATTTTCATGATATCATTTGGATGAGGTTTTTTTGTCTTTTTTGTCTTTTTTTTTTTTTTTTTTTTTAATACAGCTGTGACCTTTCTGGAGCTCAGCTTTAACTGACAAAGGAGGAGGAATTTGCCTTTGTTAATGCTGTGTCTCTGCATTGCTGCTGCCGAGAGCCCTGGCGCTGGCGGAAGACCCACCGGTACTCAGTGCGACACCCACACACTGGCTGTCGGTCCACCCAAGGGACAAAGAAAGGCTCCAGCTAAAAGCTGGCATTCAAGGTTTAAGAAAAAGCAGCAATATTAGCCAGCCTGAGTGGGTGAGAATGTATACAACCTCTCTTTGATCTGTGACACCCATGTTTCCCTACAGAGCTCTTTGGGTTTTCCCACTTTCTATGTATCAAGCGCCTTTACCTGGTCTGTTTGCTGCTTGGAGATGGCTCTATGTAGGATATTTCTGCCTGGCTTTGTAATATAAGGCATAAGGATTATTGAGGGAGCACTAAATGCATTCATAATTCATATTTTGTTATGGGGAAGAACAGCACTCCAATATTGTAAACTTTCTGGTTTTACCTTTAAAAACTAATTTAAGAAATGCAGTGCAGAGTCAGGGCAGCAAACTTTTACCTGGTTATTAGAAATTAGGCAAATTAAAAGGCAGTAAGAACGGACACAGGTAAGGACTGTGTCACATCTCTTTGTACTGGTTTAATAGATTCTCAAGCGATGTCAGTGTTTAATGTTCAGTCCTGAGCAAAGACATATCTAAGCCTTTAGCATGGGCAGACTGGCAACTCAAGAGGTGGTGAACTAAAAGAGCAGGAATAGTGGAGATCAGGATTGCTGGAAAACAAAAGACATAAAAAGGGATGCAATAAATATTTTCTTTCCCCAGACAGGTTATCTTTTAAAGAGGAAGAAACACAGAACTGGAGAAACAATGTCCAGCCTGTAAATAATTTCAGGTATTGCATTTTCATGTGTTTACTTGTTGCTTCCTAAAACAGAGAGGACAAAGAATTCTGCTTCTTTACCACTGCAGGAACTGTATCGAAGAGCTGAAGGCTGTGCAATTGAAGCAATAGCCCAAGTATTTTGTAAATATATTTATAAAATTCACAAGCTTAGTGCCTTCAGAATTATTTGTGTTGTATGTGCGCTACAGTTAGCTATGTTTTCTATTAGGCAGGGAGGGCTAGTTCAATAAAATCTTGAGTTACGTACAGCAGTTCCAACATCTGCATCACATTAGAGCAGACATGAGACAAAACATTGACTCTTGAGGTTAAATCTAAATTTCCTGCTGCAATCCTGAAGTTTGATTTGTTAGGAGAAAAGCAACCAAGAGGAACAGAAATAGAGACTGGAACTAGAAATAGAATTCAAAGACCAATGGTTGCCAACGATTTGTTATTTTTATG
Source organism: Heteronetta atricapilla (assembly GCA_011075105.1). Classification (NCBI taxonomy): domain Eukaryota; kingdom Metazoa; phylum Chordata; class Aves; order Anseriformes; family Anatidae; genus Heteronetta; species Heteronetta atricapilla. The sequence goes on from CM021732.1 coordinate 114,887,479, forward strand.
AAGTGCCATTTTAGTTAGAAATAACACACTGACCACAAACAATCCCCAAGCTAGCTAAAAGTCGCTTTCTGAACGGGACAGTTACACCAGCTACTCCTCTGCATTTTAAGGCAGCTTCCCTTTAACAGAGTGAGAGCTGAGGATGCAGTAGGGAAGGCAAAGGGTGTTCCCCTGTTTCTTATGGGATTTTCAAAATTCCATCATTTCCTACGACATGTTGCTTCCCCCATCTTTTTTTAGCTAAGGAGGCCTGGCTCGGGGGCTGCTTTTGGTACTCATTAAGTCTGCTTTTTAATTGGCATTAAGGAGTTCTTTGTGCCCAGGAGCTAGACTGCTGCTTCCACACTGCTGCCATTCCCTGCTGGTCCAGGGAACAAAAGGTGCAGCCTGCAAAGCCACCAGGCTGTCCCTCTGGCACTCAGCCACCTTAGCACTGCCCAAGGGATGGTGTTGGTGCTTTTTTTCTTTTTTCTTTTTTTTTTTTATGCCCTATTTTATTTTATAATTTATTTTTTTTAATCAAGCTTAGTGCATTAGAAGTTTTTATCACACTATATAAAATAGAATTCCACAAGTATTTATTAAAAGTATCACTGCTGTTGCAGTACATTTTAATTTCACATTTAATGTTTTCCCTAGCCTATTTAAATCCTGAAGCCCAACAGTAACAAAACAGCTCTGCTCCCGGGGCAGAAACACTAAAGCACAGATGGGTGGCACAGATACACACAGGGAATTCTTGTGTCACGCTGGGCTGAAGGTATCAAGCCCAAATCCTAGGATTTAGGTACAATCCTATGCTCAGTCCTGAGCCTTGCGCTATCTTGCCTCTCTTTTCAGAGAAATAAGCATTTACAAAGCTCTTTATCAGGAATTATTTTGTCTGTATTAAAAAACAACAAAAACAACGATGCATTCAGGAATTCGGGATTACAGATATGTCAGAAATAAAGACATATCTTGTCTTCCAAATTTGTATATGTATTTGTATAGAGATTTATATACCTATGAACACAGATGCATAAGCACAGACGTACACATGTATATGTGCGTATAAAAAGGACCAAAAAGGTAATTCCCATCAGTTCTAGTAACAACTCTAGATTTCATTTGGTGCTTTCAAATTCATTTCCAAAACTGTAAGATGTTAGTTGTGTGATATTTCTGAGCAAATTAAGAAAAAAGGGAAAAAAATAAAGTAAAAAAAAAAAAAGCTAATGTGACAGGTAGTGTACTATGTTTGTCTGAGATGTTAGTCTAGACTGGCAGTAATGTAATTAAGTTAAGTTACATGAGGGCATCTTCCCCAAAAACACAAGTCCCAGAGCAGTAAATCTTCCTCCCATTTTGGAGGCAGTGAAGAGCTCTGCACAGATGTTTGTCTTCACATTTTGCAGAAATTTCACTAAGAACACTTTAACAGTTGCAGTTGCATCTCAGCCTAGAAATTAAATACCATCACCATCACCCTCCTCTCTTATTCTTCAATATCCCATACTTCTCTGTGTTAACAATTCATCATAGTCAATGCTTGCTTTAACAAAACGGGATGTTAAATACCCCATTTACCTTCCTTTTCTACTACACACACGCCAAAAAAAATGTAGGTATCAATATTATCTTGTAATGTCCTTTAAATATTTTTTCCACGTTTTTTCTGAATGTCTTCCACATTTAGAGCAGTGAGACACGTGAAAAAATCTTAGCAAGTGAATGTTTAGCACACTGATCAGTGCCTGACAGTCAGCTTCACTAGAATTTATAACTGGAGCAGCAGCTTGTTGTGGAACTGTGTGATTTTCCCAGGCATTTCTTGAGGAGACTACTGCTTAATTGGTTGTCCAAACAGATAATTGCATATTGAGCTGTCCAGTAGCTGTAAAATTATGTTTTATTATTATGTGAAATGGCAATCTTAGGACCATTTAGTAATTGGGAAAAAAAAAAAAAAAAAAACTCCTAGAAAATGCATATACAATTTTCAGACTTAATCAATCCTGTCAAGTCTGCATACATCAAGCAATTTAAGGGTGGATGAAAAGTACCCCTGAACCCATCTACACACTGTGAAATGATTTTACATGGACTAAGAGCAGTGTGTAAACACAAGCACGGTGTTCATGCACAACGTTGATGTATGTTCTGGATGTTTAGCACCTCAGACTTCTTGAATATAAGGACTGCAGAGGGATGCATTTATCATGCTTGCTGTTTTCATTGCTTATGTTCAGAGTCTAGGAAAGACCACACTGCATTAATCTCTTTGAAGTGAGCTGCAAGCTAACACCTAGCATTTGGAGGGATTTAGTATAGACTGAGAAATTAGTTTATGGATGTAGCTGCTGCTTTGATGTAGTCCTATTTACAAAACACGTAAGCTTAATTTTCTTTTTCTGAGTAAGCAAGAATCAAACACCTAAGACGTGGTGCCCTTAGTTGAAAATCCAAGGCTGCCTTCCAGAAGGGCTCAGACGGGTAAGCCCCCTTATTTGACTTTCTTATGGGGCTCTCACTGCCTGTGAAATGGCTCCTCACCATCATTATGATCATGGGGTCAACACCACCGATCCCACTCCCACCTGTGACCAGCGTGCTCTGAAACCACTCTGCCGCCAGCCCCCAGTGCTCTTGTTTTCTGGGTTATTTTCTGCCTGCTTCAGAAGGGTTACTCCAACATTGCTTTTTATATTGATCTTGAGTGACAGGTGAGTATTTCACACCCTGTACTTCAAAGAAGCCTTGTACAATCTGTCACAACAATGCTTTAATAAATGTTAAGTTGGTGACAGACAAGTAGAAGCCAAATCATGTTAACTACACTTTTAAAACAAGGCTAGTCAAGGCTAGTCAGGGCCTGTAGGAGTGATAACGTTTGGAAAACATATCACCTAACATTTAATCACTGAACTGTCCACCAGTGAGGTGGAACAATCAGCTAATCCATGGGAACTACAGGAAAACACTAGAGGATGACTTATTGGCACGAAGCAGAAAGCATTTACAAGTAATATACGTAAATAAGAAAAAGAAAAAATCCTTCCACCATCAGAAGTGCATTTAAGTTGGCTTTGTGATCAGTACTTTGCACTGTGAAGGCTCGTGGGATCGCCAGTTTGCTATGGGAAAGCAAGGTGCCTCCCTGCAGCTGCTCCCTAGAGCAGAGGCCCAGGACCACATCCAGACTGCTCCAGCCAAAAGCAATCTGCCTGCCTGCTCTGACACAGATATGCTGAATGGATTTATGGGGAAAACATGGTTTAACCATGGCCTTCCAAACATTTCATGACATTGAAGAAAGAGCAGACTGTTGTATAACTGCCAACGGCATGGACTTCTGTGTCCTCCTTCGAAACATAGGATATAGGACACTATTTAAGTACAAGGCCCTGTTTTGGATGGATAGCTGTGTTTTCTCAGTATTACAAAATTCAAACACCTGGCATGTTCCAAATGGTGTGGCTTACCCTGATCATTAGTTTTTTTGCTGTTATGATGTTTTCATTTACATACTTACTCCCCATTTCATAATCGTAAGTAGTTCAGAGAATGAATGCACCTCAAGTCACACACACTCCTCGCAGAGGTCTGTAATAACCCAGTACACGTCATAGGAAAAAATTCTGAATACTTTGGCCTCATCTCTAAAAGAAAGTTCAAGTTTCTGATCCCTGACAGCTGTTAGTACACCATTCACATTTCATGTTCAAACCTGTACTTTGAGAAAATGTGTCAGCTTTGGCATGAGCTTCACTAGCTGGGCCTGGGCACTACTGGCCTTGAGCACCTCCAGGGATGGGGCATCCACAGCTTCTCTGGGCAGCCTGTGCCAGTGCCTCACTGCCCTCTGAATGAAGGATTACTTCCTTATATCCAACCTAAATCTCCCCTTTTTTAGTTTAAAGCCATTCCCCCTTGTCCTATCACTACACACCCAGACAAAGAGTCCCTCCCCAGCTTTCCTGTAGGCCCCGTTTCGGCACTGGAAGGCCTCTATAAGGTCTCCCCAGGGCCTCCTCCATGATACCATAGCTCTCACCTTGGTGCCCTTTGAAGAAACCCTAGTTAGACATAATGCTATGGGACAGTGGTGGATAAATCCCAGCAGGGCTTTTGAAGTGTCATCCACAAAAGCCTTGCTGAGAGAAGAAGTAATTGGTTGCAGCTGAGCACACAGGCACATACCTTTAGAAAGGTCTGGCTGTGTTCACGCTAACAGGAAAAACAAACAAACAAACAAAAACATTTCTGTCCAGAAGCCAGGATAACACGCTCTGGAAGCAGAACAGCCTTGCTTATTTTGTGTGATGTTTAGCTGGGTGTGTGTTAGGGGGCCTGAGGACTGGAGCTTCAGGATGGAATGGCATTCACTGCCTGCGAACATGATAGCTGCCTCTTTGCTAGACAGCAGAAGATCTCCCATAAAATACTACACAGAAGGTTTTCAGCTTCATGTGGGAGTCCTCCAAGGGCACTCTTCAGCAGCCCGAGATTTGACCTTCCTACAGGTGTTCACAGTGTGCTAGACAGTTCCCAGGGACATACGTAAAACTCCCTCTCTTGGGAGGTTTTCCTAAAACATCTAATCTAAACACCGGTATTGCTGCGGTTTTTATGTATATCTTTGTGTGTTCTGGCACCTGATAAAAATTCCATTTTCAGTGGGTGAGTGTCACCTGGTGATACCACAGCTTCCACTGAAGATGTGCTCAGAGCGGAGTTCATCCGCAGGTTATATGTGCATTTTTTTAATTATTTTTTTTTTTTTTTCCCAGAAACTCCAGGAAAGACATCTGAAAAGCTCCACGCTTGTGCTTCTCGTTTGGATTCCTTCCCGCTGTAAAAGGTACTCGCTAAGGCCCAGCTGTTGTCGGAGAAGGGACAGCTCAGCAGTTGAGCTCCTGTTGTGCGCAGAACAGTAAAAGCGTGGAGCCAAGTACGGATGAGGCAGACATGTAGCCCCATTGTCAGCACGAACACTAGTGGCTCTTAAACGCCACCAGAGGGTTAAGGATAGCCAGTTGCAGTTTAATGGCTCCTCTCGGGGTCCTGGGAAACAAGCTCATAAAAAGCATCTGAGGCCCTGCTGCATCGCTCTGCTGTTTGAGGAGCCACAAAGGCATTTCACTGAGCGTGCTGCAGGGGCAGGGCGGGGGGGGGGTCCCTGAGTGAGCAAGGCACACTTGCTGCAGCCTCGGCAAGGGGGGAAATAATTTAATCTTCCTGCTTGCTCAGCCATTGGCATAGGCTAGACTGACACTTTTTCAGCACAGTGGGGTCCTGAGATTTACTGGAAGCTTCTGAAAACTTTACATATCCATGCTCACTGCACGCAGGTTATCCAACGATGAACACTTTAATCACTGTTGCTGAACTGAGATTCAAACCTGCGATGAAGTCCTTTCTGGATCAGCATGATCCCAAGTGGAAGGATGCTACTTTTTAAATATTTAAACATAGTCCCTGTTTTTAAAAGAATTGCTAAGCACCATGTATACGGGCTAATATGCAGCCAACCAAGATCATTTCTTGCACACTTTCAACCCATAACTTGCTTTAATTAAGCTGCAAAAGTCACCTTTTTAAATGGCATTATAGCTAGTGTTTTTAAAGAAGTTTCTGTCTCAGTTACATCTGCTCTGGGACAATGATGGAGGAGGTACCCAGTCCCCTGCTTATGGATCCGTTCACGCGAGCACAGCGCATCAGGCACAAGCGGTGCTTCTTTCTGACTCCGAGGGACTATTCCATCAAGCTTTGCTTTGCGGTAGAGTATGAAAAAGGATGCTTGCTTCTGCAGATTGTGTCACCCCGACATGCTTTCCTAGCACAAATCTTCCTAATATGTTGACTAGCTTGAGTTAAAGCTTTGCCCATGGCTTCCCAAGCACAAAGGGACTCATCTCTTCACTCCCTGAACTGGCTGTCATGTGCCTTGGCAGCAGGAGCAGCCAGAGCGATGTGTGTAGGGTGGAGGGAGGGTGCTCAGGGGCTGGTCCCCGTGGGCAGACACCACCAGTACACGTCTCCCTCGCAGGCCAGCACCCATCATCTCTGCCAGCCCTGCAGCAGGCCCTCCAGACCCTCTGCCCTCCCTCCCTGCGCTGCAGCCACCAGAGGGCAATTCCTAGCTGTGCCTCTGGCCAGCTGAATCATTCATTGCCAACTGACAGGGCAGCTGCCGAGTTTTCCCTTTCCTTTCTTTCCTTTCCTCAGAGAACACAAAACAGGCCGACGAATAAAAAGACCGCTCAGCCTTGGTCGCACACGGTCAATTTTACAGCCGGGCTAGAGCACAAAGGGCTGTCGAAAACACGTCCTTGCACATGCTGCTAACAGAAAGCAAAGCCTGGGCCCGGGGTGGTTGCAAGAAGCCCTTTCAAATCTGTGAAGGCTGGTAAGCACCTCTGGGGCTGGGGAGAGCATCTGCTGTATCTCTGCGGGAAAGGTGAAGAGAACCTGTGTCAACACGGAGGCTTCAGGAGTACCCCCAGGAAAAGCTCAGGTAGCGCCTAGCTGGGGGCACAAACACCTTTATCCAAGTCCTCTATTTGGCTCGAGGCCTGGAGGCATTTCTATTTACCCTGCCTGTGCCAAAGACTTCTTTTGGGGCCCTCTTGTCATAATTTGTATGTTCACATAGAAATCTCTTATGTAATCTCTTACATATATGTCTTTTATATATATATATAATCTGATTTCTTCACCTTCCTAGCAAAACATCGAAGCCATTTCACGTGCATACCTCTTTAGCACAGACTATACCGTGGTGTTAGTTCATTAAAATGTAAATCCTTTGTTGTGAGTCTAGCTATAGCAGCTGAAAGATGCTCAGTGCTTATTTCAAGCTACACTGACATTATCAAGAAATGAACAAATAGGCCATTGCTGTGTATGAAAAATGCATCACTTCTGCTCTGAAAGTAATTCCAAAAATATCCTAGAAACCATCTAGGACCTTCTTAAGATTTACACCTATGCTGCCTAGCATTATTTAAATACTACCTTACTTCCTTTTATCCATAATGTTTTGGATCACTGTGTGCTGCAGGCCAAAACATTAATTTTACACCATATGTAAATGTGAACAACATTTTACCCGAGTAACATTCAAAGTTCCTGAGAAAAACAGTGTCTGGAAAACAACCAGTACAGAGCATTCATCTGCACATGTAACTAAGGAACAGTTTTTGTATTATTTGAGTACTACAGATACAAATTCAGTGTGGAAAAAGTATTTCCATAATGATCTGCCAGCTTAAATTTTCCAGTATTAACCCTGTTAATCACATTTATTCTCATAGCTCTTGGACTAGCCAGCACTTACAAAAGGAAAAAGAAGTTACAAAGGAAATACAAGAATCATCTAATCAAAATAATTCAAAAAAGAGTAAAGTTTTCCATGGATCCGGACACTTACCTATGAGCAAGATTACTAATACATCTGTAATGTAATAACCAAACAGGAAAGGCTTCTGCCATACTTCCACACCAACAAGACCAGTGAGCAGATATGCTGTTATTAAGACCTATAGAAAAAAAGGATAAAGTACTTTTAATCCTTTACTTCTGAAGGCACAGAATTACACTTTTCATCGTAGTACAAACGCAAGCCTCCGCACTACAGGACCTCATGCTGCCATCACAAAACAACTCCTTGTAAGTAGTGAAGCAACGTTCAGAGTAATGATCAGACAAAATGATTTAGAAGTCAGCAAGCAACTTGCTGATAATTGGTAAGACTAGTTTTGCAGCTCTGCACCCTGAACTGATCATACCAAAATAACACTGAGGGGATAAATATATATATATAAGTTCACCTGAAATCACCACAAAATTCCATTGAATGTGAAGAAATCAAAGGATGACCAGGGAGCTGAGGTCTTCCCCTGTTTTTAATTTGTTTGACAGAAATCATTGTTACAGGATATAAAAAGAAATAAGCAGTCAAACTTTGTTTAGACTGAAAGGACTCGCACACAAGCCCCAAGCCTAACGTGCTTGAGTACCACCGGTTTCAGTCATGATGTAAATGTAATTTCTGCTCTCTACTGAGAGCTAATTTTGAGACCCGAGTGAGGTCAGAAATCTTAACGCAGCCCAAACCCTATAGCTCCTAGAGCAAAGACTCATAGCAGCGCTGCCCACCAAAGGCTTACGGCACAGATTTGGCCAAGTTCCCCCATTTTCGGTGTGCAACCTGCAACCACAGCACTGAACGAGACGCAGCAGTTCCCAGGGCGTTTTGCCCTTGATGCCCTCCCCTCCTGTGCCTTCCCTCTCCCTCGTACCAGCTCCTGCTGGCGAGGGGAGCAGCTGCCGTGGCTTCGCGCCCCACTCCTGCTCATGCTTCTTCGGGTTTGGGCTGTTGCCAGTTTTTACGACATTACGTGTTTCTTCATTTATAACTTTGACAAACACATTTCCAGTCTTCTGAATTAAACAAATGCTAATTTAAAGGTACACAAAACTCTTTTTTCTAGATAACAGGCTAAGTCACAGATTAGCAGCAAAACACTGCTGTTGATTAGACTTCCTATTACATTTAGATATTGCTGTATTTGACTTCACTTACTTCTCTGTATCTAAATGCGAGATTCTTGCCCTACCATTACATAACTTGCAAAGAATTTGCTTGAATGGGGCTCTGCAGGACGGCATGAATGAACTGCCTGTGCAAGAACAAGCAAGAGGTCTGCAAGGGAGAAAAGCAGGCACTAGAACGAAAATCCTATCGTAGGCCATTGAAAAAAAAAAAAAGGTCTAAATGAAGGATGTGTACAATGGGATTTACAACCGAGCACAACGCAGCTAACATTTGGCTTCCTAAAGAAAATGCATTATGTTATCCATACGACATGACGGTTGGACTGCTGGCCCCAAAAGAGTTGAGGGCACAACTCCAACTGGCTTTGACAGAGCCTGAATTTGCCCTCACACGTTGAATTCTGAACAGATATTTTTGGCAAGTGATGAAAGGGGAACTTCAGTATTATCCACTCTTACAGTCAGTATTTCTGGCAGCACATTCATGAGTATCGCTGTCAGATGCCAGCACACCTCTAGGAACAGGAGCGTTGATGCAACAGGCTCTCGAGGGAATCCCGGTGCCTTGGGACTCGGTGATTCAGCGCTCACAGGCCGAGATTGCCTCTCATTGAGCAGATGTTGTGTATGAGAAACACTCTTTGGATTCAGCTCTGTGGTATTTCATTTTTTAGAGAATTTTAACTGAGGCCCCAGCATCACTGAAACTGATAACAACCACCACTTTGACTTAACTGCGGCACTCTCGCAGATCTGCTTTAGAAAGCTGGGAAGACGAGAAACTGGCCGTGTCCCTTGATCTAAGCTGTACTAGCAAAAATTGAAGACTGTCAGAATTATTAGACAAAAATTATACAGCTTATGTTGATAAGCTGTATAAGCATGAGACTGTTTTAAAAGGCACTGCTGGTAAAAATAAACAAATACATACACACATAAATGTAACATAAAGTTGTGTTCCTAAGTGCAACTGAACAGATCTACTTGAGCAAAGATGGCCAGGTTTTTTATTCACAGCTCCGACATTGGTCGGATTTAGTACTTCTCAGATGTAAAGCTTGTATTTAGCAAGTACATTTATTTATGACTTTTTACAAAATGAGAAGTCCAAATTAAATAACACGAGTAAGGATTGCATTGCAAGTGAGCGTCAGAAATATACAATATTGGGTTCTGCAGCATCTGACCAGGCCAATTTTGGGTTTGCCAAGGCCTCACCTATGAGGCAATGGCACTTAGTGCAGGCAAACATCTGCAAATAGATGGTGTTAATTTGTAGGTTAGTGTGCTCTGCACACGTGCTCATCAGGTATGCTGCACGTTGTGCTACACGAGAAAAATCAAACATTTCCTCATCATTTTTTAAAATATGCTGGCTACGCTTTTAAATGTTTATGATTCCACCAAAATGGTATTAATTTTACTGTAATATTCAGTTTCACTAGCATATTACAATAATATTAATTGATCGTGTCTTGAAATGCTTTCCATTAACAGTACTCAAGCAACATCTGGAGAGCAAAGTCATTTAAAGTACAGGTTTATGTTTCCTCTTGAATATAAAATATGACTTTTTCTTAAGAGTAAACTTGAATCACTCCAGTGCACTCCTACCTTTAAACTAAATAATGACAAATATTACTTCTTCACCAGAAACACAAGCACTTTTTTTTTTATTAGGAAAACACTGAAGGCAAATGTTTTTGTAACCTGAAATAAAAAGACACGAAATTCTGATAATGTGACCAAAGAATGACAGATGCACATCTTTATTTATCTTTTTAGTATACTTTTTTGTCCCTCAGAGGAGACAGACGTTTTTAAAAGCTGTGATGTGCATAGCTCTGGATTTCTTTGTTGATTGCTGAAACGCTGCCTGCCACAGCGCTTCCCAGGAAAAGGGGGTATGAGAAATAAGCCAGCATAAGTTTTGCAAACTGCTTGCAAAGTAGCATCCAAAAATCTCCTTCCCACGTTTTGATAGATACTGAAAGGAAGGACAAAACCAAGTTCTACAGTGTTGACATTGCCACCCATGTCATACTCCATTTATTTGGATTTTCAGGGCAAGCAGAGTTTTGCTCTACCGTACGCAGAGCTTCTGGCCATCCACTCCAGCAGTGTCAGGGCAGTGCTGGGGAGAGCAAGGAGCTGCCTGCTTCCTTTCACATCTGATGTTTGTGCTTTCCTGCTTTTTTTCTTTTTTTTCTTTTTTTTTTTTTCCAGATTACCCTCTTGGCTGGGAATAATGAGAGGAGGGAAGGTGCAAGCCACCTGGGTCACTGCAGTTCTCACGGGGTTCTCATTTTCACCTTTAAGCTGGTATTTAAGAAAACGAAAGGTACGTCCCTGTTACTCTTAAGGCAGGTGTAAAGCTTACAGCACTGACATCAGCAGAGGTATCACAGCATCACATTGGAGAACAATGAATACTCTGCTCCCCTCCTGTGAACTCAGCTGCAGAGGTTTATAAAAAGCCATGGCAGAATTAGGTAATACTATATTTTTCAGGGGAAAACAGATTTTAAATAACCAAGGGGATGTCTGTAAAAATTAACACATGGCAGGAAGCCCAGAATTGTCATTTCTCAGGAAAGCTCTGTCCTTTTGTCTCCAAGAAACATAATTTGCAGGTATTATATTAGCTTTCCTTGGTTGGGCTTGTGACCATTAAAAAAAAAAAAGTGATCATTTTCACAAGATGTATCTGAGATAATTTCCCACAGAAAGTACCCGGGGTTTCTTTTTAAGCCTTGCCTTCAGCCCATGACTTTGGGGGTTTCTAATAGGTGTGCTCACTTGAAAACATACCAGAAGCTGTCTGGACAACGCGGTATCAGGAGGCCGCTCCTCCTGCATCTCTCCCTGCCTGCAGAGGACAGGCACAGAACCACTTTGGGCCGGGGGGAGGAGAGTGGGGATGAGCTCCCACTGCTGCAGGTGCTGGGCCCACAAACACAGCGGCCCTCTGACCGACTCTTTCAGGCTCATCGCAGCCAGTTTTCAAGTTTACACGATACAGCTTCCTATAAATGACTGTCTGCTGTAATCAAAGCTAATTGGAGTGCCGGCTACAGCCCCGCTCCCGTAATTAGGTTACCAGTTCTGATGAGTCATCAAGTCACTGAAAAATGTGATCTGCAGAAGTCCCACAGATCTCCCTGTTCATAATGAGGCACTTTTTCCCGATGAACAACAGCTCCTTTAATACCACAGCTAGCACAGAGCCGGTCGGAGAGGGCTGCCTGTCTTCATACACAACGGAGCTGACTCAGCAGCAGTGTCCTGGGAAGCTACCTGCCAGCTAAGTTTTCATTAGGGCCAACAGTTACTGATCTGCACGCTTACCTTAATTACAGTATTCCTGAGCTTTGTGGCGATAATGAAGTCCAAAGTCCCTGGATGCCGTACGCTTTAAAAGCAAAAGTAGGGGACCAGACCACCTGCATGTCTGGCGTGCCGATGCGACAGCATCAAACTGCCAGTGAAATTATTTCAGACAGAGCACAGAGGCAGCCTGGTAGGAGTGCTGTGGAGGAAACCAAGAGCTAACCGCCTGGGATCGGCCTGAAAGCAGCCTGCGAGTGCTTCCTCATCCTCTTCCTCTGCAAGCAACTGTGGCGATGTCTGGCGGATGAGTAGCAGGGAAACCAAACCAGCCAAGCAAACAAAAAAACTGCAAGGGTAATATTATCTTTACTATTTAGCCATTTGCTACTGTCCTCCATATCCTCTCCTCTAAGTAGCTGAAAAGCTCCCTTTATTAGTGCACACATCATATGACATTGCTGGACTGGTTTAGAAATAAAATAATAAAAAATAAGAGCAAGGCAATGTCTGGTGAAGAATTGGAGAATTAAGATCTTTCACCAGACTTATTAATCCAGCTAGAAAAAAATGTATGTATGGTCTTCTGGTGTGCATAGCATCTAGTTTGTACTAGTGAAAATAAAAATACTACCTTGCTCTACAAGTTATACATTGCTTTTTTGTTCACGGACAACCACAACTAGAAAAGCTCATTTTTACAGATAGGAAAATGGACTTACAGAGCACCACTGTTGATGGTTGTACTAAAAAGCATTAAAAAATCTTTACATTTGTATGTTTATCATTTTGTCTGTAAAAAAAAAAAAAAAATCATCCCGGAAGTTACCAGAAAGAGAGCATCCTGGACAGCAATCCAGCATCAAAGGGGAACAGGAAATAATCCTTGTTAGCACCTTGCATCCGAGTTAACCAGACCGGTTTACAAACTTAACTGAAATTAAGCCTCACCACAAATCTGTGAGGCAGGGAAGTGTTATTAGCATTATTTTCCAGATGGGACAGCTGTCGCAGAGGCCTAGGTCACTAAAAGCACCGGCACAGTACTGCTCCATTAGTTGACAGCCACTCACACGTAACCACTCATACAGTTCTGATGCTGCGGCAATCAGAAAGAGCTTTCTACACGTGCCCATTTATGCCTACAGCGGTCATTTGAGCTACAAGTGGAATCGGTATGAGCACAGCCACCCCTCTCCGGCCGCAGGAACTTCACTGTGAGTCCTTGCAGAGCAGCTGGCTGCCCAATGTCTCAGTCCCGAGCCAACGCCTTCTCCCAGAGACGATTTTCTGGGGGATGAAACAGATGCACCACAGCTGGACCACCGCCTCCGAGCTGTTCTCAAACCACTGGATTCTGATTATGTTTACAGCAGTACATCTGCAGCCATTAATTCAAATACTCCGTTTCCATTAAAACACGTATTTGAACGTCTGTCAAAGTTCTTTTCAATTATGTATAGTTGGCTGTACCTTTCATCTCATGCCCGTGACAGGAAGCCGAGAAGACCGGGAGCGTGCTCTTCAGGCTGCAAGCGCCTGGCTATCTCAGAAGCTAGGTGGCCCCAAAATCCAAGCACTGGCCCCTTGGCGACCTAACAAAGCTGCTGCTGCTACTGCTGCTACTGCTCACTTGTGCCTATGGTCGTGCCTGTGAAGAGGCCCACCTCGCGGCGGGGCTGTAGGCCGGGCAAGGAGCCGCCTGGGCCTGACAGGCTCTTGGTGTCCCGCCGTTCCCAAAGAGTATGACCGTCTCTCACAGTAGGACTGTTTTTCACAGGCGTAGATGCCACCTGACAACAGCTAACGCTCGCCGTACAGTACAATGCTATTTGCATTACCGCGTGCCACCTAAGAGGTGGTGCAGTCGGTCAGGTCCAGTGATGTATAACTGTATAATTACTGTTAATAAACTGTTCGGACTAATCTGCATAGTGCCTCAGAACCTAGCGTTTGTGGGAAAATTGCTTATGGCTTCAGAGAGCATAATAATTTTTGTTAATATCACAAATCAAATGCAGTTAAATGACATTCTCACGCATGCCATCTGGCTGCTAGGCTTGCTGCAAGTTTTTTCATTTTCCTGCAAGGCAATGAATCCCTGATGCTGACAATTTGCTTGAGAATTTCCCTTCTTTGCAAACGCAGGAAATTTTTTTGAATTACTTCTAGGGTTATGCTATTTCACATTCAAACTGTCAGCCAAATACATTTGCCTTGAGCTATATTTTTCTATTTCTGTAATATTATGAAAACACTAACATAGTTAAAAAAAATAAAAATAAAACAGGAATGATAAACACTTACCACTTGGCTTAGATCGTATCCCCAAGGAAGGAAAAGCACTCCCGTGTTATATTTCTCCCAGTGTGAACACATAAAGTTAAACAAGACAATGCTTAAATATATATACATTGTATATACAGAAACTCCAGTCTTCCCATTGTCACGGGAACAGACGGAAAAAAAAGAGAGCACAAAAATGGAGGTAGCCCAGCTATCCAGCCCGTGGTCAAAGAGTTCTCCCAGAGGACTACTGGACTGAGTCCTTCGAGCGTGTTTCCCATCTATGGAGTCTGGAAGGGTTGGAAAAGGAAAAGAAAGACTTAGAGCACAACAAGGGAAGTAGCTGTCTTCACATAGACTTTACTATATTTATATGCATATGTATATAACATGTATATATATATTTACAAACAATTCACGGCTATATATAACACGGGAAAAATACACTGATGACAGCAAATGGAGGCACAACAGTCTTTTCAATACCAACACGTTAGGATTGCTCACGTTTGCCTCAGTTCACATGTAACCTTGTCCTTACCTCAGTTCTTCTGCTGAATGCCATCATCCTTAGATGCTTCAGAAAGACATTCATAATTACTTGTCCCCAGTGGCCTTAACACACTTTCACGTCAGTCCGCCCAACCAGCTTCTCAATAAAAGCACAGAAATGTGTCCATCTGGCTCCACACCCGTCCATTGGTGCTGTGGACCTTCTGAGACCTCAGACTCACAGAGCGTGCTTGTGGGGTAGCTTCAATAAGGCATTCATGCTCCCCGATGCCAAATGCCCCAGTGACTAACAGTTACATGGAGCCAGGTAAACAAAACTTACTTGTGTCTGTGCCTATATAAGATATTTTAAAGAGATTTCTGGCTGAAATCTTAGGATACAAGAATAC
Organism: Heteronetta atricapilla; assembly: GCA_011075105.1. Lineage (NCBI taxonomy): Eukaryota > Metazoa > Chordata > Aves > Anseriformes > Anatidae > Heteronetta > Heteronetta atricapilla. Next base: position 114,902,538 of record CM021732.1, read on the forward strand.
CTTACTGTTAAGATGAGTTATGCGTTGATTGCTGAAGTGCTTGAAAGATGCCCAAACACTGCAGTGGACCTCAACCTGCAGGACCGTGTGACAGTGTGGCTTGAATCAACCAGAGAGTTCATTGCCACTGAGCAGAGGAGGGCTTGCAGCTTGCTTGGCTAGTGGAAAGACACCCAAACATGAAGTTTTCTTCTGGTTTTGGGTCACTGAACAGAGCTGGCTCTGAGAGTGTATGAAAAGCAGTGGAGGTGGCACAAAGGAGGGATGGGGAAGGCAGGGAGAAGGAGGAAGGTCTAGCAGCTGTATTGTTTCTTGGCTGTATTGCCAAACCCTTAGCCTCCACTCTGTAACTGCACTGGTGAGCATTTTAGGAGTTTTTTCTCTGAGTTAAGTGCAAATACACAGGTTGAACCTCTTTGGAAAAAGTAAACAGAACAAATCTTACACAAATTCCTCACTGTAATAACAGGGAAAATAATTTTTTTTTAATGTTACTTGGCAGGTACTGTAGCTAACAATTATTAGCTATTGATAGCATTATTAACCCATAACTGACTGAAGGGACAACGCAGCAAAGTGAGACCAAAGAACCCACAGCTGCTACAGATCACGTGCTACTTACTTCCCTGGATTATTTGGCAGCACTCTGGGTTTTGTTCAATGTAAATATACTTCAGGGATCTAAACCAGGAAAACATGGAATTTCATTTTGTCACAGATTTTAGACGATCTCCCTACTGTAATACCTAAACAGCTGTGAGATATCCTCAAGTAAAATACGAAGCTCTTGAGACAGTTCTCATAACTCTAAAAATTAAAGATCTCATAGGGGATTTCAAACATGTCTTGCCCCCGTCCTGAGCCATATTCTGTCTCGATTAACATTGCCATTGAAATAACAGCATCTTACTGACATGAGCAGAGAGAAAATTTTGTATAAGCTTGAGGTTACTTGAACAGCATAGTATAAATGTAGAAATTCTTTAGTCTACTGAAGGATGCTTCTGAAACTTAGGTACCAAATAGATACTTAAGCGTTCCTAAGTATTATATGGTCTTTCATATTTCAAGAGAATTCAGTCATAGGGGTAACTCTTTTTTAAAATGAGAATGAAAGATATATTCCTCTATTCATAAATTATTTTAGGTTGTCACAAAAAGTACTCACATAAGATACTAAAATAAGTACAACATGGTGAAACAATGGTTTTTGTTTTGTAGGGACATTTTATTAAAAACTCTTAGACTCATAATAGTGTCAAGGAATACAGAACTTCTAATTATAACAGACATGGGGAGAAACATGGGAACTTTATAATACATGCTTAAAACTGTTTTCATAAAATCTTTATCCACCTTTTCCATGTGGTTTCACCAGATTTTCAAGATACTATAGAATTATGGAGTCACAGAATGGTTTGGGTTGGAGGGGTCCTTAAAGATCCCCCAGTTCCAACCCCTGCCATGGGCAGGGATACCTCCCACCAGACCAGGCTGCCCAAAGCCCCACCAGACCTGTCCTTGAGCACGTCCAGAGATGGGGCATCCACAGCTTCTCTGGGCAGCCTGTGCCAGTGCCTCACCACCCTCTGCTTTCCTGTAGGCCTCCTTAGGAGCTAGAAGGCCGCAGTAAGATCTCCCCAGGGCCTTCGCTTCTCCAGGCTTAACAACCCCAATGTCCTCAGCCCTGTTTTCATAGGAGAGGTGCTCCAGTCCTCTTAACACATCTATCTGTGGCCATCCTCTGGACTCATTCTAATACATCCATGAAATGATACGTCCATATCAACAGTTCATGTTTTAGGTGTCATTTTGAAATCAGTCATGCCAATAACAGTGTATGTTCCAGAGTGGACATACACTGCCCCGCATTTCCATTGCTTTAGAACTCTTATATTTTGTCTCAGGAAGGTTTATAAATACTCAGTTTTATTAAAGAATGCATAACTTTTAAATATTGGAATTTAAAATAAAAGCTAAAATCAATTTATGGAAAGGGAAAATATACCAAACCACCTTAATAAAGAGAAAAAAGGAGCAGCATACCAGGAAATTTGGAGAAAGTAACTGTGTCATTAAAAAGAAGCTGAGAGAGAATTAAGTTGCATATCTGGTTAGTTATTATGGCTCTTTGCAATCTTCCAATGGGAAAACTTTGGCCACGGAGATTTAAATCTGAGACTAAATATTTCATAAAGTGGCTTGGACAGCAGACGCAAAAATCTACATATACATCAGCTCATTATAGCTTTGACTGTCAACATCATACTCCTAGCCTTCCAAGCATTCGGAACTATAGGCCTCGCTGGTAAAGAGCATCTACATTAAGAACCTCAGAAGCTAAATTTCCCAAGGGCTTTCTGCGGTGTCATACAATAACAGCTCCGATATGGAATTCCTATTTATGAAACAATAGTCACTTCATGACGTTTCCTACAGTTACAAAACAAATGGTTTTCACAAAAGAAACTATTGCTGCTGCTAATGATTAGAGAGAGCAGTTAGGGAAATCTGACTGGTAATCAGCTTCATGTGATGGTTGTCCCACTGATTTTTAAGATACACATACAAAGATATTCTGGACAAAATAATTTTGGCTCAAACTGCCACTTGAATGTAAAATGCCAAGGTACTCACGATATATAGAGAGATGTATGCACACTGGGATATACCCAGGTTAATGAAGATGTCTCTACATGCACAGGTCTGGTATCAGAAGTGGCCAGTATCTTTGCCCAGCACTGCAGTGTACATGTAGAACACATTTGTATCTAGCCCAGATGTCTTAAATATGGCATGCAAATGTATGTCTACACTGTGCAATGAAGGTCCTTACAGGAACCAGCTCCAAAAGAGCTGACGCACTTACACAGCGCAGTGTAGTCCATGTAAATATGCCAGCCTGAGTTCCCCCAGAAGGAGCTCTGCAGCACCATGCTCTAGGTTGGCATGCGTTAGCTTTGCACTGAAAGCAAGACATCCATCTGATGTCCATGTCACTCCAAGATGTGCATCGCTCCATACCTGCATCTGAACACACTGAGGTGTAGCTTCACAAAACTGCACAGCAAAGTGTAATGGACCTAGAAATACCAGTATGCTGTAGAAGTAAATATGGAATATAAAACAGAAAATGATGTAAAAGTGTTATTGAAGAAAAACAGCCACAGGGAAAAAAAAAAAAAAAAAAAAAAAAAAAAGACATCTCTTTGAGAAGCTCCAGCTGGTCACCCCACTCATATCACCTCTCCTGACACACACCATAAGCACCAAAGTACCTTAAATGGTAGGTCAAAATGCTACATTCATTTTCCTCTTTCTCTGCTTTGTCCTTTATTTTCCCTGTCTTTGAAAGCACTCTCTGTTAATACAAGTGTCAGGTACCTTCTCAGAATGTCACTGCTGCGTGCCAAGGATTTTTATGAAACCCAGCAGCAACGACTGCTGCTATGTAACGATTGCTATTGTTCCTCTAAAAAAAAATTGAACTTTAGAGATAAGAGCTGTAGTCATAGAAGCCTTAATATATCATTAAAAATTGGTGGGTTTTTTGTTTGTTTGTTTTTTAATCCTATGATTGTTTTTGTTTTGTTTTTGTTTTCATCTCAGAGAACACTTTTGGAGAGCAATAATTTATTTAGTATAACTCTTCATCTTGGAATCAGCCCTAGCAACTAGTAGATAAAACTACCTGAAGACATCAGATGCGTGAATCATTCCATTGTACCTTACCTAAAGCATAAGCACAAAAGGTGGTAAAAGCACTGAACAGCCACACCCAGGTTGGAACAAGTCCAGGGCTGGTACCTGAAATAAATCGGGTAGTGAGTCAGTACGGCAGTGGTAATATCAAAGCAATTCTCCAAGATATGCATATACATGTATACAAGCTGCCACTGATTAGCCTACAATGGCAAACAGAATTAAATATTTGGTTTCGACCTTCAATCAACTTAGGTCATCAGTGAGCTCTACCATTTCAAGCAAACAATGACCAGGCTTGAATATATTTGTGGTGTAAAGAAAAGAAGATAAAGGAAAGGGTTTGGGTCCTGAAATGACTTCAGTATTGCACAAAATAACAATAGAAGCTAAGCAATAATTTTCACAGGTCATGGGAAGAATACCCATCAAAAAGTAGTTAATGTCTATGTAATATTAAAAAAAATAATAATAGCTTTTAAGCCTGATTATTTTTATTAGCACCAATATGGGTTTTGTATGGCAGTTTTAACATACAGATCTGAACAGGAAAATTTTGCCCTTAGACTAGGACAGATAGTGCCTGCCTCCCCACTCCACACCTCGCGCCGCCCGCGTGGAAGAGAGGATGGCACTGCCTGACTCCTAGCTGCACGTTTGCAAACTGCAGAATGAAAAACAGCTGTCCAGGAAATTAAGTCTTTTATTCCCGATCCTCTGCATGGAATTGATACCTGATATTCAAAAGGCTCGTTAGATTGCATGAGCGTTTTCAGTCACTACAGAAATGATGGACACTGTGCTCCTGTGAAACCAAGAGCAGGCTTGCAAACTGCACAGAGAAGAACATGCTTTAGTCACAATCTCAGGTATCTCTGAGTTCAGTGTGTATCTACTGGGAATGTGTCAAGATGAAATTATCCACCGAGAGACCAGTGCTGGATGCGATACTATTACAGAACTCGGTAATCATCAGCTGCGTGGAATAAAATGCGAGTGTTTAAGCGTGAGGGTAGGTAGTTTCACAACATGTAACTGCAGATTCATGGCCTCTGAAAATCTGATGCTTGTACATGATCATTTTTTAACCCAAACCGCTAGCAAATATCTCTAGAATTGTTGCAATGAACGTACAAACAGCTCACTGCAGAGTACCTCCCAGATCCGACCATATGCATAAGAAATCAAAAGTAACAAAAAAATCAAGTGTAATTGTTTCAGGAAATAAAGGGCTAAGCTTTGCCCAAGTCGTCTAGTTTAAAGAAAAGCAAAGGTCTTTATATGTTAATCACCTGGGAGATGCTTACCGCTCTTTTGCTTTTTTCTACAACTGGTCTGAGAAGTCCAGCACTGAGCATTGCCTACGCTCAGGAGCAATCAGCTCCAAAAAGCTTTTGACTTGCTCTACCATAAGGAGAAAATACAGATTTGGACTTTGAGAATTTCAGGAGACATTTGTTTAGAAACTATTTCTTCTTTGTCTAGAAGCAGTCCTGAATGGAGGGGAGGTTAATTTTTTACGGAGTAATGAAAGGGAAATTAACTCATTCAGGCATGGATTCAGGAATTAGGAAACGTGAGAACAACAGAAGTTGGGTGTTCTTTGACAGTGCATTAAAATCCTGGCACACACTTTAAATAAAGTGGGATATTATCATAGAGTTCAAACAGCACATGCTGAAACCCATATTAGGAATGAAATTAAGTAAGTTTTTCCCCCCCAAAAATGACCTAAATTTATAATGCCATGTATGAGGTCAGACCCTCCTATATGCACATGAAGCCCTGTTAAGGCAATGAGTGGAAGATTCAGGTATGTGTTCCTCCCTGTATTATTCAGAAGTGTGACAGAAGCTGCTCTGTAATTCTGAAAAATTATAATATAAGGATATTTACCTGAGGCAGTGTAGTCCCAGTCATAAAAAGATATTAGAAAATAATTAACTAAAATCATGACAAATCCAGAGAATGTTAGCAGGTTGGGAGCAATCCACAAAGGCACTATCTGTTAAAAAGAAAAAAGAAAAAAAGACAAAAAGAAAGTCTAAGAAAAATCCAGTTTCAAATTAAAAGTCCTATTTTGAATAAATATTTTATATTTTTTATCAGGAAAGGAGAAGCCTATATTGGACATAAGCAATATTCATATTACTGCATGTTTTTCCACTTTCAAATTAAAATACAGCTCTAATCTCTGGAGCAATTTATGTTAAAATGCCACCCTTTTGCCTTTGGTCATTGTGACCGCAGTAAAAACGCAATATAAAAATGTTGTATTTCCTCTGTTATACGCTATCCTTGTTTTCCCAGACACCAAGGAGATCTTCTCACCCCTGCGTACAGCACAACTGAAAGAAGCCTACAGCACCCCAGTGTGGCAGCTCAGCGTCCAGGTGGCAGGGTTGTGCTAAGCTTGCTATTCCCACACTGCAACAAGGAAACTTGCTCTTCTAAAACATGCTAATATTTTCCAATTCCAAACATCAACAAAAATTGACGCTTTTGGATTAAGAACTCCTTATTACAAATAGCTCCTGACTTCTCCAGACAGTAACTTTCTGCAGGGTCCCCATCTTCAGCCATAAACTATGAGCACTACATTAATTAATTCAACTTTGCAGAGTGCTGAGGATGCTGTCTCCTCCTAAGCCTCCAATTTCTTGTCCCATTAACCCTTCTCAGCTATTCACCCCCCGTGGCTTTCAGGTGTTCCTTACACACAGCAGGGGTCCTTTATGGTAATGCCCTTCCCAAGTAGCCCATTTTTTTCAAAATATTTTCTGAAATAATTTACGCAACTTCCTACATTATTTTTAGACAGAACATATGTGCAGAAATATTGTCTAAATAGCAGCTACTCCTGTAACTCAAAAACCATATCAATATATGCAACATATAAAAATATTGAAGACTTCTAATCAAATTCTTTGCAGCATCTAAGGACTCGAAATGTACTTCAACACTATAAAATATCACAAAACAGTTTAAATATTATAGAAAATGAAGCAGAACAGTTTCAGATACTAACATTAGTTTTGAAATCAAACTTTTTGTTAATTTCTTTGGACTAGATACATGGACAGACAGATGAATAGATATTAATTTATACACATTTTACATTTTCTCTCTCGTACTTCTACATAAAAAAAAAAAAAAAAGTATTAAATTGGACTGTTAGACAGATTAACCATCACAATTAGATCTTCTTTCTCCTAGTATATTACAAGCAATAGTATTCAAGAGAATTGCTACAACTGATAATATGCACTGTAAGCTTTCAAAAATCAGATGAAAATCCCTGAATATTTTTCTGTTATATTTCTTAGATGTTTTCCTTAACAGCATTGGAAAAAATAAAAAATCGTGTAGCTGCATTCCTTATGACTAGGAATTTGTCAGTAATTTTAAAACATTGTGTATCAGATCTTACAGTAATTAAAGTAAATAATGGAATGCACACAGCTAATATAGATATATACATATATATACATAAAATTCTGAGTTTTCAAAACCCCAATTCTAAATCCGTAAGAAAAAAGTGATAGCACATGTTTCCTGAAGTTCCTTTAAGGGTTCATATAAGGAAAAACTCTCTTCACTGCACAAACTCATCTTGCTAAAGTGACTGCACACTCTGGATGCAGTGACAGCATCACATCTCCTCTTTTTGATACCTAAGGATGCAGACACTTAGTAAAATGGAGGTTTGGTACAAATCTGTTATGGGATTTGTCTGTTGTCTGTGATCTTACATGAAATGAGGACAGATGCTGATGAAGAAATTACAGACCGGTCTCTTTTTCTCTGTAATGGCATCAAAACAGTGCCTTAAGACAACTCCTGTGTGAACCATTTACATATATACAGATGCCATCCAATGTATTGTTTTAAATGACTGATTTCTCCTATAATTGTTGACCGTTGAATAAAGTGAGGTGCTATAAATGTCTGCTTTGTAATTAGGTTCGCCATTCCAAATAGCCTCAATATCATTATTAAGTTATTATGGGAAATAATTTCTACACGTGGAGTACAAACATGAAGACATTATTTTAACCCACTTGCTTGCTAACCTGTATTTTAGGAAGGAAACCATCAACGCATGTTGTTACAAGTGCAAATCCCTTTGGCACACTTGCAATGAAAAACAGTTACAAGAGATCAGTCCTCAGGAAAACAGGCTCTCCTCCAGTCAGTCATTGTTCTGATCCTTAACTGACCTGATCTGTCTAGGTATTTGGAAAATATTCCCGTTGCAAAATCCCTTTTGTTATAGTCAATGCCCATTATTCTTTTGGCTAGCATTACGCTACCATCACCCTGTTTCACGATACAGAAATCACAGGGTGGTGAAAATTAACTTCTCAAACATATTGGAAAAACACAGCCTGACTTTACCAGTATCCTAGTACCCTACAAAAGAACACGTTCCAAACTTTATTATCTAATTAACAGACAGGAGAAGTCTAATGCATTGATGCACTACATGATTAATACAACCAGAGGCTCCGCTGGGAAGAATAACATCTGCTGTCTTGCAAAATGTTCTTTATAGTTCCACAAAATACTGATTTCTGCTTTAATGGGTCCACAGTCATTCATGCTTAAATCCTTAATCCAAACAACAAATGTTTTAATATAATCAACTGCCTATGTGGATAATAATCTGTAAAGTACATGTATTTATATAAGGCTCTGGTGAAACTTGAAATATTCTTTAAGTAAGTCACTTGAGACCACTAAAATTCTACTCACGCATGATTCTAATGATAAAATCAAAGTTCATAAGGCGACGGGGGGGTCGGTTAATTGACTTCAATGGAGCTGGCATACACCTGTGTATCCTAGGGGGACTTCCTCCTTTTCCTCTTATTGTCCTGCATAAGTGTGATTTCTCATGAATACAAATACAGGAAGAAGATTCAGTGAGTATAGGAGCTAAGTCATGCTGTCCATTATCCATCAGGTACAAGAGATGGTGCTGTACTATAAAATACAAATCTTAATTAAAGGCAAAAGGACTGTGCATTGAATTAAATCATTAAGAATAAATACCTATAGTTGCATAATCAGAATAATTTTAAATAATACGTAGAGAAAGTTAATTGTTAGCCTACAGTTTCATGCAGGTGTTAATGGTTTTATGCACGTGGGAAAGCTGCCATGGGGACGCCCAAGACAGGACAGCACCTGCTCCAGCCCTTGGTTCTGCACTCAGATCGCCCACTTTCAGCCCTGTGCTCTGGTCTGGGTTCTCCTCCAGCAAGAAGAGAACAAAATCCTCCTCAGCTAGAATTTAAGGAGGTTTAAGAAATGTAAACCTCCCATATAAGCTTATATAACGTATATAAACATTTTTCATAGGGTCTATCACTCTATGCTCCATGGGGACTGTCAAGCAGATTGATGCTTTCCTGCCAGGAAAACCCTGCAAGAAGAACCTGTCGGAAGAACTCAACCCCAAAGGAAGTTTTTCTCTGGTGATACTTTCTCTTCCATTCGACAGCAGTCAAATATTTTTGAGTCTCCCAAACCACAGCGTGACTGCACAGTAAAGCCTCATCTGCAGGGGACTCTTGAGTGCTGGGGGAGCTTCTCTGCCTCAGTGTTTTCCTCTATATTGAGATGGGAATGGAAACAAATTTCACTTAACTGAATCATTGAATTTAGATTCACATCTTGAAATTGCCTTCCTTTTATACCAGGCTCTGTGTTTTGCTTTGTTTTGTTTTGTTTTGTTTTAATTCTGAAGTTAGGAAATATAAACAGTTTTAAGAAATCACACTGAGGTAATGAACAAGATATTACAATTTTCTTGCTGTACCAAGCATAAGCAACAGCTGAATTATAAAACCCAAACATGGCAGACCACATGCATCCATTTTTCTTGCATAAGCTTTTCCTTTAAGTCTGCTCCACTCTAAAGATACCCATTTCAGAGACGTGCAGAAGTTATTGCTTCCTTGAAGATCAATAAAGTTTATATTTATTTGAGATAAAGCCTCTGCTTTTGCCAACAACAGCAAAGCTAATTGTGAGCAGTTTTATTTTTAAAAACTGCAGATCATAATGCATTCAAGGGATGCCATCTCCCAATCGTTACGGTGATCATGGTAACCGCTCTCATTTTCAGCTTCTTAGAGAAATGCTGAGCTCCCTCAAGCAAGTACCCTTGGGAGAAAATGAGACAGCACTTGCATAAAATCACTTGCACGGCACAGAGACAGAGCCATGCTGTTGTTAGGTGGCATATGCTGTACAACAATAGTATGTACTAAGCAAACCCTTTAATGTCTGCAAAGCTGTTTAATGAAAGATGCAACAGAAACTGATGCCTGCTGCATAGTGATCAGACAAGGAAAAAAAGAAAAAAAAAAAGAAAAAAGAAATAAACCTTGTTTTTCGCCCCCCCCAAAACCACCTCTAAATCCACACATTCTTCCTATATAGCTGTGTGTCCAGTAATTTGCTATCTTTTATATGGATGTCTTAATTTCAGCTTTATTAATCAATATGTACCTTTAAATGAAAATACTTCTTGTGTCTAAAATAAATTCTTACATTATCACGTGATATTCTGTTAAATAAGACTCTTACCTTAATAATTTTGTTCCAGATGGGCTGCATAACATACACAGATAAAGGGTTTGTATCCACAGCATTGTACTGTAAGGAAAAAAGCACAGATGTAAAACAAAGCACTGAACAATGCATATTTTTTTAATCATTGTATGCTCTTCAGCAACTGAGAGCAATAATTCTGGGTGTGACTGGTGAAAATTTATTTTATTCTGATGAACATTCTTACAGCTCTAATTCAATAGCACCACCCTGGTTTACATGTATCTTTCCAGTATCTTTATGTACAAAATCAAAGGTCTGGGCTGATACAGTGGCAAAGAGTTCTGCAATCACATTTTACTTTAAAATTCTCAATCATTTTACAAGCTATCCTATGAGACTCTGCATTTGTAAATTATTCTTTATTTAATATCTTTATTTGCACCATTAGTAATGCATAGCCTCAGCAGCAGGTCATTGCTAGTGTGTAAAAAATACAGTGCATATGGAATAGCGTCGTAAGTGGAATATTATCTCACAGAGACACACAGCTTTGGACACAGTGATGTCTCCATTGTGCTAATTAATGTTAAGACAACGTTGCCATAAAAATATGTTCTAGAACAGCACAGTTCATTACCACAACAAAATTTTCCTATTGGACAGAGTTGTAAAAATATTACACATTTTTTATAAATTCCAGTAAGTGCATATCTGATACTTCTGCAAAGTATTTCAGAAATCCGAGCCTGCCTTGAATTGCTGTCGTCTACCTTTTTGCAGAGGTCAGTATCAAGATGTAACCTGCCTTCAGAGTTCAGAACACACACCCAGAACGATATGCACGAGGATGATTTTCATGGTTACTGTCGTTCACAGCCAAGTTCTTGGGCACAGGCAGGGCTGCAGCGGCAGGAGTTACATTTATTGGGGTGGACATGCAATTCTTTCAGAAATTTGTGGACTTTGAAAGAACTTACATGGCGTATGTTGTTAGCATGATGCATAAGGCTCCCCAAAAGAATCACATGTATCTGTACACAGCTTTGTCCAAACATGGTGTGCGGGCAATAAGAGCAAGATAGTGACTCATTAGACCACAATCTGTTGAAGGTGTTCACACATGGAAGAGCTGATGATGGGTTTCATTTCACCTAGCTTTACCGAGTAGCCCATTGTTTGTTCTCTCTATAGTTCATTTATCGACCTATCTCAGCCAACTGCACATGGGATGAGCCTACACTCTTGAAATACCTGTTCCAACTAATTAATTATCAAAGCAGCCTAGACACTTATCTGAAACTTAGGCACCTGTTAGGTGACTGAGGTCTGGCAACATTAATCTCAGTATCCCCATTCTCCAAGCTTTAACACGCACATTTATCCTGCACACCTCAGTTGTCAAAGAGCTTCCAGTGCCCAAGTGCCAGCAGGACAAAAGATTAATGCAGCGTGCCTCCATTTTTGAGTTCACAGTCTATGACTTTTCATCCAAGGTTTCTGAGCTCCTGAGGGTATCAGCCTACAGAGGGCTTCACCAAGTTTCCTTTTCCTATCTGCAGATGAAGGATGTATTTAAATTACTTTCTGGGGGAATAAAATAAAATAAATTAAAAAAGCACTTGCTTACTTATTTTAAAATTTGTGGTTGTTTTGATCACAGATAATGAATGTAGTATGCTTGTAAAACTTAGAGCATAGCTATATGTCATGGGCATATACATATTAATAGAATCTTAGAACAGCTTGGGTTGGAAGGGATCTTAGAGACCATCCAGTTCCAGACCCCTGCCATGGGCAGGGACACCTCCCACCAGACCAGGTTGCCCAAAGCCCCATCCAGCCTGGCCTTGAGCACCTCCAGGGATGGGGCATCCACAGCTTCTCTGGGCAGCCTGTTCAATGCCTCACCACGCTCTCAGTGAAGAATTCCCTCCTAACCTCTAATCTGAATCTATGTTTTTCTAGTTTAAAACCATTGCCCCTTGTCCTATCATGATCTGTCGTAGTATAAAAGTGCTCTCCATCTTTTATATAAGCTTCCTTTAAGTACTGAAAGGCCGCAATGAGGTCTCCCCACAGCCTTGTCTTCTCCAGGATGAACTTCTCCAGGATGAACATGTGCTGGGGGCCACCACACAAGAATATTCTCAGATATTGACAAATATCTAAGAAACCACCTATCAGCTACTTGTCAGACAGGGCAGATTAACGTACAGTTTAGTGAAGTGTACATCACTTGTTTTTTCTACAGATATGTGAAGTTTCACTTATGTGCATCATTTTTCTCTGCTGCTGCCACCCATATTTAAAACATGAGATAATTACATCACCAACAACTTTTCTGCCAGAATATATATTAAAATTCTGAAATACATTACATTAGCAAAATCAACTTGCAGGTTAAAGTTTTCACTGTTATGTATGTATTTGCAGCTCCACATACCGTATTTTATACCTTATCTTTCAAACACTGGTTATTAGAACTGATTGATCTTTTGATAGCACAGGTTCCGTATGAATAGCCGAGTCTGATTTGGGATGTGGGATTTGCTTACATTAATGCCAGAATAAATAATAATACCAAGCCATAAAATCCCTATGCAAATAGAATAGTCAGCTAGTACTTAATTCACCCGAGAACTAAGGGAATCCACTGAAAAAGGGAGAAAATTCAAAGTATTCATTAGTGCAATTGAGGTTGCAGGTGTCCAGGAATCAGACCAAAGTTTCTCTGTAACTATTGCTTGTTTCCTCACCTCAGCTGTTACTCGAAGACTACTTGAGGTATGTGGCAACTTGCTGAACAGCAAGCTCAGTGGATTGAGCCATACCTAAATAAGAAGGCACAATATGTCACCATGGCTCCTGCTCTTTCTTCTTTGGCTTTCTCCTTCTCCTCCTCACCCCAGCCCTTCAGAGTCATGAATAAAATCATACAATCCTTGTTAAATAACAGCAGCAAAATGAGGCTTTCCACCCAAAGTACTCATCGGATTTCCAGAACAACTACTTATTCCCAGGAGAAAAAGGAAAAAATTTATGTATTAAAAACGGTTCTCTTCTCACAGAGATATTTTGAAAAACTTAAGGCACAGTCAACTTTTGTTTCCTTGATGGTTTCCAAAGTGAAAGACCAAAACAGTCTTTATTTATTATTAAAAAAAAAAAAAAAAAAAAGAGGATGATGGTCAGGTTGTGTCACCTGGAGGCATTTCAAGAATCCTCACACTGCTCCCCCTTCATTTCCACGTCTGTGGATGAGCTGCGGTCCTCTGGGTGGGGACGGAACATTCAGTAGGCGTGGAGAAGAATGGAAATTTGCTCTTCCCTTTTCAGTAACTTTGTTTAGTCAGACCAAAGGAAACATACATAGAAAAAAAAAAAAAAAACATTCTGCCAGTTTTCTGTCATGGCAAAAATAATGTTTAACAAATAAAAACTGCTATGCAGTTTAACACTCTGCTTTGCCCTGCTCCAAAGAAGCTACTAACCTCGAGGTCATTAAATCCTCAGGAGTTTAATTGTCGTAGCTTCCCAGAAAAGTAAATTACTTGGTAATATGCCCACATTATGATCAATGAACATGAATGTGAGAGCATACCAGAACATGACGTGAAAAAAAAATCTGCCATTTGCTACTGCATAACTCTGACATTTTCAGGGCACTTACGTTAAAAGACAGAAGTGGACGATAAGACTGCTGGAGGTGTCTAAATCCAAGAGTGATACAAGTGCTAAGCACTCCCCAGCAAACCCTTTTTTGCACTTGAAAAGGGGTCTTGGTTGTCCTTTTACTTACATGAAGAAGAAGGGCTTGCATTAATCAGAAAGCTTTTATTAGTTATTACAGAAAGAAAGAAAGTTGCAATAGTTGGGAGGGAATGGCAGAACAGGAAAACCAGGAAAACTGGCATTAATCAGCTCCTTCCTACTGCCCGGCTTGAAAATCACTTCTGGTGGTGTTCTGTTTTTTCTTTTAAATAGCTGATATCTCCTTGGAAGCCATCTGCTTTCCCTCTCCGTGTTAGCAATGGCTGCTACCAGAGGACGATGCAGACAGCAGGCAGGACACACAGAGGGCAAAGCACACAGACACGCACACACGTACGTGTGCAGCACGTGCCAGACACGCCACCCCTGTGCCCCTGTGTGCTGGCCTCCACCCAGCCTCGCCAGCACGTCGAGCTGGAGCTGTTCAGAGGAAAAGTGAGGGGATTCAGGCAAAGGGCTGGGGTGGGGATGAAATTTTAAACAATAAGAAAATGCACACTAAGGGGAAAAAAAAAAAAGAAAGTGAGCAAGGAAAATAAGAGAAAAGGGAATGAGCCAAAGCAAGGGTTTGGCTACACAGGAGAGAAAAAAGATGGGCAAATACAAGAGGCAACTGGTCCAGAGGGGATGAACAGAGCCAGCCTGTCAGTGCCAAAGTAGTCTCCATGGCCAAGGTCTTCTCTGCTCAATGCATGACAAACGTTACCTTCTGGCTCACATCCACACAGCTTAGCAACACCTCCTGTTACTGCAAACTGGTCAGATCCACACCTCATTGCTCGTGGTGAAGGGGCTTGGGGCTGCATGACCTGGTCCTGCACAGCTAGGACACTGTTAGCGTTGAGTACAAGTACATCTCAATTCAAAGTATCTGAAGCAACCTGGAGACCACGTCGTAACCCAGTAACATGGGATTTTCATAGCATGAAAGTGAATGTTGTGCATGTTCAAAGGTACAAATGCCCATGTTGGGAGAGTGCTGAAGGATGGTGAAAGCCACATAATGGCATGTAATGCCTCCAGAATGGACTATTTCCAAAAGAAAGCTATTTTCTTGGAGATAACTTCTGGAAAAGAAAAACGAATGAGAGAGTGAGCCAACCGTTAACCAAAGCAGGCATCTGGATCCTCACTAGGGTGCCTGGCCTTCTCCAGCACTGCAGTACGGAGGTATCCCAAGAATAAAATTTTGGAATGACTACAATGAAAAGAAGAATATAAAACATATATCTACACAAACTTCAGAGTCAGGAAAGAAAGCAAGTTGCAAGAAATGTATTACTTGATGGGAGATAATTACTTTAACTCAAGCTGGTCAGATTATTGCTTTTCTGTTACTTAAGTTATCTTACTCCAGGTAGCACCGCACTGTGCAATACAGCCACATCCATTCTGAGATACAGAGCAGGACTGTTGTGAATTCCTTACATTCCTTACATCTGAATTGATAGCATCATGATGACTCTGCAGGTGTTGACTTCATCTTAGCAGCAACAGATTTTCCATGCTTTACATTCCTGCCCAGAAATCAGCTGATTCAACCTGTTCATTAAAATTCACAAGAACTTTATGAATCAGCAGAGGCTTTATTATCCCCATTGTATATGTTGCAAGACTGAGGCACAGATGGACTGTGACTCACCCTGAGAGTATCTAGCAAAGGATGCAGCCACAATATTGTTAGAAGTGTTATGTTTGTACACATTATTTAAGTATAAGCAGAAACAGTAGCAATGTATTCAAATAAAGTCGCCCAAATTAGCTCAGCTTTATGCTCGAGTTCACTTTTGCAAAAGAAAAATAAATAAGTCTATCCAGAATGCAAAGGCTGGAAAGCTTCTTTCTCAGAGAAACTAATGTTTCAAACAGCTACCTATCAGATAGCAATCACGGTTTTGGTTGCAATATATTGAATTGAAGGTTCTGTGATCCCTCTAACATTTAATATGAAATTAGATGCCTGCTATGGAAGAACACACCAGCTGTTCCCACACAGAAAAGATGAAAACCATTTAACAACAATGCAGGGATGTACATGAAGGACATAAATATTGTGAAGCCTGCCAGTTTCCTGCAAGCAAACTCAGCAAGCTCAGGCACAAGTATCAAAGAGCCACAGCTGCATACATGTGCTGCATATGGTCCTGCAGGCAGAGGCACCTCCTAAGTCAAGTGTGGCACCTCCACGGCACCTCTTAAGTCTCATGTTCATTGTATTTTTGTTATCCATGAAAAATAAATAAATAAAAATCTGTATATATTAGTTAGCCATGCCTGGCAAAAGAGTGAATGATGAAGAAGGGTGAGAACATGCCAAGAAGTTACTACAAGGTAACAGTATTTGCCTTGAGAAGCACCAGAGCACACATACGTGTGCGTGTCATTACCTCTAGATGAGTATTTGATGAACTGAGATAACCTATGGCTATCGTACATGGATGAACTACTTCATATTTCTTGTTGGGGAAGCACTAAAATGAGAAAAGCTGAAATGCAATAAGATCCCTACACGTTATTTAACACAAATTATCTTGTTCCCTCACTGTAAAAGAGGTTCAAAATGTTATCAGACTTTTAAAGTGTTATCAAAGGTTTAAATGAACATTGAACCTGTAGTCATTTACATCTGTTCAAAATGAATGAAAAAGAGGGGAGTGGACCAAATCACTTATCCTCCTCCTAAATTAACTTCTCAAAATCAACTTGGGCAAAACTACAGTATTTCAGTAAATTATCTATTGAAAATAATAACTCCACAGAGTGGTTTCCTACAATATTTGTACAGTGGCACATTTCAACAGTGGAACCTGAACATCTCCTGATCATTTCCCAGTAAAGCATACATGCAAGCTTGTCGTCATTTGGCCTGTAGTTGTATGTAGGGCTCTACATCTTGGATGGAAAATTTGGGGGGATCTGCTGATGGAAATGCTTTGAAAACCTGATGTTCAATGGCATAGCTTTGAAATAAAATTTTAAAAAAGATTTAAAGTCTTACTAACTACCCAACTATCCCTCCAATACTATTTATATTAGTCCAACATTCTATTAGTTTTGTTTAAAACAAATGGGGTAAAAGCGAAGGCATTACACGTAGTCTTGACAGTGTTTACCCTCGCAAGGGCCCTGGGCGCATCTCTCAGTGGGAGCCCTATACCTGGCCATGAACCCACTGATCTGGGGCTTATCCTTACCCATGTGCCAACATCCTGGCCCAACCTCATCCCATCTCTGTCTCCAGGAAGGTGCCTGATGCCCAGGGCTGGGACTGCCCCGGTGTCCCCAGGCCTGCCCTGCTCCTGGCCAGGGTGGTGGGATGGGTCGTGGCTGCCAGGCCCTGTTCTGCTCACCCGGGGTGTCTCCTGATGTCCTCAGCCCCCAGG
This sequence comes from Heteronetta atricapilla, assembly GCA_011075105.1. Lineage (NCBI taxonomy): Eukaryota > Metazoa > Chordata > Aves > Anseriformes > Anatidae > Heteronetta > Heteronetta atricapilla. Next base: position 114,919,958 of record CM021732.1, read on the forward strand.
TAGGTCCCCAGCCATCACAGTGTCCCAACAGCTATGCATACCCTCCTACAGCATTATTTGTCACATCTCTTCTCTGCTTAAAAAATGTCACCATACCCAGATTGGTAAGTAACATACAAGACAACAAGAGAAATGGCAAAGGATTAGGTGAGGTATATTCTCTTTTGCATTAGATGAGGTTTTTGTGTTTTCCTAAGCTACAGAAATTACCCTCCTAATTCAGGGATCAATCAGGTGTTATTTAAGAGAGCTCAGTAAGAATTCTCCCTTCTGGGCAAGTTATTTCATAATTACGCAACACAAACTTTCCTTCTTCAGTGTTTTATACTTCTGGAACTACGCAAAAAAATAAAGAAAACACCGAAACACGTGGTAATAATTTTCCATCCACCTTCCAGATACCTAAAATGTATTAAACACAAGGTTTTTAATTGTACTTTATATGTATCTTTACAGGCTTGTGTATGTTACGGGACAGAGCCTTGGGTTTTAATAAAAGCTTCACAAAGAGAGAAGTAAACTATACAACAAGACAGCTATACAACATCATGGATGCCAAATAAATTCCAAATGTTCAGCAGTTTAAAAGTGCAGATATATTCTAAAGCACAAGTCCGGTACTTCTAATAATGAAATTACTTCAGGTTACAGCATCACCTATTTAATTATTCATAAATAAATGACTCAGATTTTGTATGTCCAGTTGCTTAGTTTGGACTGCCCTGCCTTCCCCCTCTGTCCATATATCTGTACTTCAATTAGGTCACTGATACCTAAGACCAGGAAGCATAAGCCTCTAAGACATCTAGGACTGAAGCCTATAAAACATGAGTAGAAACTGAAGAAAAGGGTTTGTAATTTAGCCTGGAGAAGGGTATGGAGTGGGGAGCATGCAATCGCATCCTCAGATAAAAATCATTTGTCTCTTTGGAGGGTCTGAGACCGTGGACTCTTATCTGATGGTCATGCTGGATGTAGCTGCATGGTGAGGGAAGAGAGGTTGCCCAAGCTGTGCTCCTGGGATGTTCTCTGGCTCTGTGCCTTGACTTTCTCCTCTCTGATCCCATTAGCCTGTGCATACTCACAGTTAGGAAATATGATTAAGTTATCCTTCCATCTTAAACTATTCCTAGTAAAATACTCAAATCCCAAGGTGATGATTCGGACAACTCAACAATTTTGGTTGGTATTACTAAGATGTTAGGAAGCTGTTATTACATAAACTGCCGTGCTATGGATACTTTGCAGATGTATAGTCATTGTTCAGACCTCCCTCCCCATTTTCAGGAATCCTGACACACGCTTTAGGCCACATGCCACATCCTGTCATTTAATGGAGATCTGTATGAGCCCATATCTGTGATGCTACGGGGCACGTGGAGCTGTAGGTCGGGACAGGCTGCTCCCAGGGAGTCATGCCTGCTAGCGGCCCATCTTCTTGTCTGCCGAGCAGTGCCGTTGCCTCCTTCATCCTTCATCATTCCTTCACAGAATCACGGTTTAGGATCACAGGATAATTCGTGTCAGAAGGGACCTCAGAAGGTCAGCACTGGGGGGCTGGCGTTAGGTGTGCCTGGAGCTGACTCATCTCAGGCCCAACCAAGCACCAGTCTCAGCCTCTTCTCACGAGTGCTCCGGCCCCAACCATCGTGGTGGTCCTCCACTGAACGTGCTCCAGTTTGTCAGGGTCTTTCTTGTATTGGGGGACCAAAACTGGGTGCAGAATTCTGGATAAGGCCTAGCAAATGCCAAGTAAAGGGGGATCATTACTCCCCTCAGGCTATGCTACTCTTAATATGACCCAGGATTCTGTTGACCTTCTTTGCTGCCAGTCCTCACTGAAGGCTCACGTTCAGCTTCCTGCCTCCCACAGTCCCATCTACCAGGAGTAAGAGGCTGATGGCCTGGTCTGCTGACTATGCTTGAAGTGTGGGATCTTTGAGAGACTCCAGGGCCACACTACTAGTGAGAGAAAAGCACATACTGGGGCAAGAAGTCATAACATGCTGGCCCCAATAGTTACGTTCTTGCTCAATGTGTGAGATAAGATAGATCTAATCCATTACTGACATTCATTATCCAAATACATTCAATTCCAATTCATTACCCACACCAGGGAGAGGTGGAGAGGGGTAATGCTGAAAGTCAGCAACCATTTTTCAATCAACAGTAGTCAAGGGTGCTGCCCAACTTGTCTTCAGGTGAAGGGTTTGTGTAATGGAACATGTCCAAACACTTAACAAAGAAGCCAAAATTATAGAAAAGAACCCAGAATATGAACAAATATTGAGCAAGGGATAACAGAAGGCAGGTGCAAATTTGTTGCTGTAAAGCTAGAGGCTAGCCTAGACTGGCAAAAGCACAAACCCTGCTAAAAAACAAGCCTGCCCACCCTCAAGGAACTGCACAAAAATATCCTTAACCACCCCTATTCAAATAAGCCCTAACATGGCAAGGAAGTTGATTTCTATGCTTTTTTTGTGTGCGTAGACTTGTCCTTGACAGACAGCAAAAGGAAATGACATAAGGATTCTGTTTTGTGTCTCTTTGTGTATGTGTACAAACACTTGAGTTGCATAAAGAGCAGCCAGAATTCCCACCCAGCTGGAGCTCTGCCAGGGTCTGTACCCAAACCTCTGGGGAACCCAAAGAAACTGCTCTAGGCCCCAAAGGGCAGGCAGATAACAGTGGGTTGCAGTTTTCGTGAGGGGTGATAAGCAGAGGTTCTGTACCACACGTGCTAAGTGGTTGTGTGATCTAGCATCCTGATGCATTAAAGAGAGGCGGTGTTTCAGAGAAAGATGCAAAAACTCAATTTCTCCCTCTGCAAAACAACCCTTATAAAAGGATGGCTCCCCCAGTTTTAAAACAAATAATCCACACCCGAATCACAGATGCATCTTATCAATTAGTCTTCTGTTAAAACACAGATGAACAAACAAAAATACATACGAATACATAAATGCGTATGTAAGCATAGCCTCACATATCCCACATAAAAACAGTAAGCATTTCAGAACACTAAAATCTCTTGATAAAGCAATAAAATGAAATTATGTGGTTGTTATTTGCACTCTTATGAGACTCAACAAGGCATACAACACTTTATATCCAGAGTATTTGCCCCAGAAGTGATCTCATGAACACAAAACCTTTGTAAATTCATGGGTGTAATGTAGCACTCAAAAATATGTATGGTTACACCATCATTGGGAAAAAGTCCAGCAGCAAGGTAATATCAAATGCAACATCTTTATGATATGGTTTCATTACGTTGCTGACTCATTAGCATTAACATTTGATATGTGTAAGGAAAATAATGTTTACAGAGCTCTTGGTACACCACATTATGATCTCAGCTACCATTACAGCAGAATGAGGAATACGAAGTCATGGGCCTATGAAGACAGTCTTCCAGAATTATGTAGTTCAGTTAGACTATGACTCTTCTACACATGCATATAGTGAGAGAAAACATAAGAGTAATGAATAATTTGTTTTATTTTACATATTATTCACCAAATTTTAGTTACACTTCCAGTCTTCCAACTCACAGAGTCACAGAATGGCTGAGGTTGGAAGGGACCTCTGGAGGTCACCTGCTCCTACCCCCTGCTCAAGCAGGGCCACCCAGAGCAGGGTGCCCTTGGGACCATGCCCAGGTGGCTTTTGAGGATCTCCAAGGAGAAGACCCCACAACTTCTCTGGACTACCTGGGGCAGTGCTCCATGGCAGTGCACAGGAAAGAAGTGCTTCCCGCTGTTTAGACTGACTCCTGTGCTCTAGTTTGTGCCGATGGCCTCTTGTCCTGGCACTGGGCACCACTGAGCCTGGCTCTGTCCTCTTGGCACCCTCCCTTCCAGTGTTTATAGACACTGATAAGATACCCCTGAGCCTCCTCTTCTCCACGGGGTCCCAGCTCTCTCAGCCTCTCCTCACAGGAGAGGTGCTCCAGGCACTTCATCTCTGTAGCCCTACCTTGGACTCTTTCTGGTATGTCCACGTCCCTCTTGTACTGGGGGGCCCAGAACTGGACCCAGCACTCCAGGTGTGGCCTCACCAGTGCTGAGTAGAGGGTAAAGATCACCTCCCTTGAACTGCTGGCACTGCTTTGCCTGATGCAGCCAAGAATATAGTCAGTTTCCTTAGCAGCAAGGGCACATTGCTGGCTTACATTCAGTTTGGTGTCCACCGGGACAGTAAGGTCCTTTCATGCAGAGCGACTTTCCAGCTGGGTGCCCTCAGCATGTGCTGGTGCCTGGGGTTCTTCCCCCCCAGGTGCAGGACTTTGCCCCTCTCCTTGAACTGCAGCAGGTTCTTGGCAGCCCAGTGCTCCAGCCTGCTGAGGTCATTCATCGAGGTAGTCAATATGAAGATGACTACAAGATTTTCTTTGTGAGACAACGGCTTGCTGACTCACCGATTTTATGGAAAGTGGAAAACGCTACTCTGAGTGAATCTTTTCCAGTGCCTCAGACAGTCAAACGCCTTATTAAACTGAGGTGTTTTTTAAAAAAAGAACTAACTACAGTGGATAAAACTGATTGTACTTGTTTTTAAAATAATATTCATAATTAACATTTAGGAAAAAGAAACTAAAAATGCCATCTGCAAAAACACTGTATAATAAACACTGTACTCATCGCACATGATGCCATCCATGAAGAGTGTGAAGTGTCTCCTAAGAGGTTCCAGATAAATATACAGATGAAAGTCTCCTGCCCTAAATTTTTACAATCATGTAAAATTACTGTGCTACTGGAGCTGAAAACAGAACTCCTATTCAGGCAACGTGGGCAGAATCTATTACATTTCTAAGTCTCTTAGGTATACAGGTAGCCTCGGAAATGCATAAAGACTTAACAGAAATCCAGTCTTGTGTTTTTTTCCCGGTGGTCCAGTCCTGGATTTCCACAAAGTGATCCACTGTACTGTACTGAACACACTCTGCTCTTTTGCTTTATGTGGGCATGAGAGGAACCATCCAACCCTGAAACACTATCACCAGACCTGATACTGTTTCTCTAGCTCACCAGAAGGAGGGCTGGGATGTCACTTGAGAGGTCATCTAGCCCAGCGCTTTCATTGAACGCAGGATCACCTTTATGAGACGTTCAGGAAGTAGATCAAGTTGCCAGGAGGTAATGAGCCTTCCAATTGCTTGTGATAAATAACCACATTGGCAAATTAAAATAAAACACATCAGCCAAAACTTTGCTAAAAAAAGTGGTAAGCAACTGGTGTTTAACACTAAGCACTAGGTTTTACATCCTCCTAAGAGAAATCGAACCATTTCTTAGGACTGGTGAAGTGATTACACAACCCCTCCCAGTACCTGCTAGTCCAGTGCTTAGCAGCCCTTATCAACGCCAGGCTGACACAGCCTCTAACTTAAATTTCTCTCTGTGCAGCCAAAGCTTGCATATTATCTTTCTCTAAAAGCGCATGCGTGAAGATTAACGGGCTGTTACTCTCCTACTCCTACTGTATTGAGACAATTTCTCATGGCTTGTGTTTTCTAGGTCTCTTAATATTTTTAAAGCCATTTCGTGGACTGTAAACTGTGTGTCAAAGCAAGCAGGGCACACTATTCCAGCTGAAATCAGAGTGGTCCCTCAAGAACAGCCGTATACGTAACCCCTTTGACATATCTACGACACTTCACACATAACTTTTTTCTCTTGTTTAGAGCAGCTACAATGATGCTGATACACTGATCCCCAGGTATCCGTTTTGCAGTCTGCTGTCTCTTATTTTATGCTTGAAATGCTGAGTTTCTTTCCCTTAAGCATTGTAACTTACTTACTGGATTTTACCATATTGATTTCTGGCTATTATGTATCCCTCTCTCAAGAACTTTTTGAATCATAAGCCTGTTCTTCAAAGTTCCTTGGTGTCGCATGAAAATTTTACAAGAGTATTCTCTGTTCTGGCAATTAATGAAAGTATTGAACAGTAATGGAGCTGGGACAAAGAGACAGCTCTGTAGGTAGGACTCTATTTGATATATCCTCCTACTTGGACACAGAACTTAAAATTACTCTTTAGAGCAATACTTTTATGCTGATTTTATGCTGATTTCATCTTAGTTACCTCCACCCAGTTTACCTAAGAGAACGTGGGACAGTATCAGAAGTCTCACTGAAACGAAATCACATACACCTCATTCAGTGTCCCCTTCTCTGCACAGGGAGCTAAGACCTTAAAAAAATATCTGAAACGACAGAAATACTGTAGACATACCAGGTAAAAATGTGGTATCTTCAACCTTAATTTTATAGAATCATAGGATCATAGAATCACAGAATCATAGAACAGCTTGGGTCGGATCCCCTGCTTCCAGACCCCTGCCATGGGCAGGGACCCCTCCCACCAGACCAGGTTGCCCAAAGCCCCTTCCAGCCTGGCCTTGAACACCTCCAGGGATGGGGCATCCACAGCTTTTCTGGGCAACCTGTGCCAGGGCCTCACCACCCTCTGAGTGAAAAATTCATCCACCAGAACCCCCAAGTCCTTCTCTGCAGGGCTGCTCTCATTGAGTTCTTCTCCCAGTCCGTGCTCATGTCTGGGATTGCCCCGACCCAGGTGCAGCACCTTGCACTTGGACTTGTTGAACCTCATTAGGTTCACATGGGCCCACTTTTCTAGCTTGTCAAGGTCCCTTTGGATGGCATCCATTCATTCCGCTGTATCGATTGCACCACTCAGCTTGGTGTCATCTGCAAATGTGCTGAGTGTGCACTCAATCCCCCTGTCTATGCCACTGACAAAGATATTAAAGAGCAGCAGTCCTAAGACAGATCCCTGAGAGACACCACTCGTCACCAGCCTCCACCTGGACACAGAGCCATTTAATTTGTAATATCACATCTGATTGTTGTATGATACTTTGCAAAGCCTATTCTTTGAGTCAAGCTCATGTAACTTTTTCTTAGATGTCATTTATCATGAAATACGATGAGGAGTGCAAGTTTTTTGTCTTGGAAAACCTCAACCCATATGTCCTGTGGAAAAGCCAATTCAAGGCAGATTTGCAGGGGAAACCCTAAGATCACAGTGAAAGGAACAGGCAATGGCAACAAGAGCTCATCATTAACATCATTCAATTCCAGTGAGGAGGGCAAAAATAAAGAACCAAATTCTGCTTTTATTTGCACTCATTACGTGGCTATCTCAGAAGTGCATCTTTCCAACAGAAATCCAAACAGACAGAAAATGCAATTTTCATCAATTCCACGGGTGCTTCTCTAGAACTGCAAAATGTTGGTAACAAATCTAGCAGTGGAAACCACACGATCCAAGTCCTACAGCTCCAATTGGCTGCAGCATTTCAGCCGTGTCACACCAGATGCTGGGCAGCAGCACAAAGTCCGGGTATCGGCTTATTCTGCTCTACAGTTGCAGCAAATCTCCTGTGCTTGCAATAGTCCTGACATCAGGACGTGCCCATCTGCCCCAGGGGCAGGTACAAGGCAGGGTTATTGCAGCAGCAACAGGATTGCATCTGTCTAATCATCACACCTCCGCCTGTTCACTGCACACTTTCAACCAGAACACTCTCTGAAGGGCTATGTCCTCGCTCAGATACGCAGCAGGTAAGAGGAGTGGATTTATAAAGTAAAATAGCTGGCACTGAGGAGCTATGTCCATGACATAAGGGTTTCAGAAGGTTTTACACCAAAATAGTTCCAGTATGGGTGAATGCTCATATCTGTACCAGTGTGTTCCTAGTACATCTGCTTTAGGGTCATTCAAAGAATACGTTTCATGTGTGGCTCTGTGATCTGAACCGAAGCTTGTCAATGGGGAAAAACTTGCTTAAATGCACACTGCTGATCTACACTAAAATGCTTGCTAGAATACGCTCGCACCTGATGATGCTAAAGGGTGCTGAAGTCTTTGCATTCATGAGCTCTGCCATGCCCTCTGCAAAGAACTGTACTGGTTTTGTTGCCAAGACCCTCCTCCGGCCGCGAGCAGGAGACAGAAAGTGGCCAAGGCGTACAATTGAGGCATTCACGGCAAAGAAACGAGTTCAGCTGTGTGAAGATTTTCAAAATCACCAAGTAATGTATTCATGCAAGGTTTTACCTTTGTGAAATGGAACTGATTACACGTGTTAGTCTTTTAAGCTGTGTTGTGATCGGCTCCCAGCTGCTGGTGGAGAAATTGTGCAAAGCGCAGATCATATTGAGCCACTGATGTTAGTGCAAATACAATGCTGCAATATCGCGCACAACGGAGAGGCGGATGCCTCCATCTAGTTTCCTAGGCACGCTTCAGGTCTGAAGCAAGAGTGTTTTAGCTCAACATTGAGCATGTGCTAATAAATCCTTCCAGGGATTATCTAGCTCTTCACAGGGCCAACCCGTGTATCCCTCCTCTGTACCGTAGGTCTGGGTCCACCTGGAAACATGCCATAGAGTTACCCTGGTGGGTGCGAAAAGAGGGAAGTTGTGTGTGCTGGGCAGAGTAAGCTGCGTTTAGTGCCAGTCCTGTTGACTCTGCATCAAAGGCAGTAGCGTTCTCCTCAGCAGGGCTGGGACGGTGGAGGAGCAGGATGAGGCCCTGGACGAAGGGGAGAACGGGGGAGATGGCAGCCAGGGGGCAATAAGAGGTTGTCTCAGGCCTGGGAGGGGTGAGAACAAAGCTGTGGTTGTGGCAGCGGCCCTGGGCATGGGAGGGAGAGGAGAGGAGGTGGAGAGAAGATGGTGACAGTGATTAGCTCTCCTTGCCTCTCCTGGCTGCCTTCCCCTTGCATTTTCCAAGGGCTTTAACCCATTGTGAGCTGCACTCCAGGAACAGGCAGGAGTCAGCTCCTGCCACCTCCTCCTGCAACCAGGAAGGTGGTGCAGATACCCCACCAGCTCAGCGGCCCTGACCTCACGCCGCTGTGTCTCTCTGGGTGTAGCCTGCATCATTTGGGTTTGTGGATTTCTCCACGTCCCAGTCCCGAGCCACCTGAGATAATGAAGAAGGCACTGTTTGACGTCACTTTTCTAAAACCTGTACTTAGCCTAGTGTTTCAGAGCACAGTTTAACAGATACTTCTCAGATGTGTTGGCTGATTCCTATGGATAAGAAAATTCTGAACACATTTTCCAGCACTTCTGAGAAATCGAAGTAATCTGAATATAGTCAACTAAAATGTTGCAATATGCGACTCTGTGTTCAGGTAATGATTTGCCCTGTAATTCTTTAGTAGTATACAGTGATTACAACTTTAAAAGAAAACGGTATTACACTTCTATCCCATCGCAGTTACTTTTACTCAAGTGATAAGGAAGAATGTAACACAAATCCCTTGTACTTTCACTACAAACTCTAAATGTTTCAGGAGAGCTAATCCCCAAACTGTTATGTCTGTTTAGGCTAAAAATAGCCTGTTATTTTTCCTCTGGTAACCTCAGTCAGGAGCGTGGCTCCACCGCTCAAGCAGGGGCCTGCGCAGCTCGGCGCCAGCAGCCAGATGCAGCCCGCAGCGTGTTTTATCCCCCTGGCACGGCAGACGCCCAGACAGGTTGGTACATTTTAACAAGCTGCTGGCACAACCAGTTGCTGCTAAGTGACCTTGCGGAGGCTCTCGCAAGCACGGCTGCTCCCAGCTAATTCCCTCCGCAGCGAGCAGGGCAAGGTGGGAGCCCCGAGGAGCTGGAGGCAACAAGCACGGGGAGCGCAAGGTGGGGCTGCTTTGGGAACCCAAGCCTAAAACACAAGGCTTGGCTGGGGGCTGTGCCAGGGCATGGGTGAAGGTATGTCAGCGGGGTGGCACTGCACATCCCGAGCACCTGCAGCTCTCCTGACCCCCCCTGCAAGGCAGGGGCTGTGTCCTGGGAACAAAACGCGGGTGTCACCGCACGCACCTGTAACGGGGCGGCAGATGTCGGTAAATCTGCGTAGTTCCCTGGTAAATCCGGTAAGGTAAACCGAACAGGTGAATCTAAATAGTTAACGAGAAACCTGTTCGTTTGAATCCTGCAGGCCTGTTATTTGCAGGCACGAGGCTGATTCCAACCTGTTTGAAGCCAGCTTTTACCTGCCTGCCGATGTACGCCCCGAAGCCAAGCACGCTCCCGCACCGAGGCTGTGAAGGCACCCGGCGAGCACCATCCGCGCACGGTGCCGTACGGGAACACGGGTTTACACCCGCTCCTCGCCCCGCTTCTTTGCCAAAAAAAAAAAAAAAAAAAAAAAAAAAGACTCGTGAAGGCTCCCCGAGACTCCTCAGGCTCCGCTGCCACCTGGCCCCGCCGCCCGGCCACCAGCTCCCCGCTCCTGCCCCTCCATCCCCCGGCACGCGGGGGGCAGCCGGCGGGGTGCAGCCCGGCTCCCTCCACCCCCCGGTGCCCCTCCGTTACCTTGTAGTGGCGGAAGCCGTCCAGCTGCCGGGCGCTGACATACCGCCGCCGCCACATCGCGCCGCAGCGGGCGGGGAAGGCAGGGCCGGGCCGGGCCGCCAGGGGCGGGCGGAGGGCGGAGGGCGGAGGGCCGGGCACCGGGGGCGGCTCCTGGGGCCTGCCCCCCGCCGGCGGGCCTCGGCTGCCGTGCCCGGCCCTGCCCGGCCCTACGGGGGTGCTCCGGCCCCGTGAGCCCCCCCCCTCAGCCCCGCCGTGCCCCCCCCGGCTTCCCCGCCGCCGGCGCACACAGCCCGTCGTCTCCCCCGGGCTGTGGTTCAAGGGGGAGTTGCAGTGGTGGGACCTGAAACTGGTCTCGTGGTGGGCCCTGAAACCGGTTTTCTGGTGGGTCCTGAGACCGGTTTTCTGGTTAGCAATTTTTTTCCGGGGCTCTGTATTGCAGGTGCGGTGGCTGTAGGACGTGCCAAGGCGTGCCCGTGAAGTCAGCGTGCGGGACGGTGTCGTTTACACTAACGCGCTTCAGAAACCGCTGGTCCTGAGGAGCGAGGATCTTGTTGGCGTTGCTGCAAGCAACAATCTGCATGCTGCATCTCTCTCATAGGATCGTTAGGGTTGGAAAAGACCTCCAAGATCATCTGGTCCGACCGTCTTAAACGCTTTAAGCAGAGAGCCACACCAGCCTGCTGTGCTGCTCCTGCTGCTTTCCAGAGGAGGGAGGCACTGCTGTGGGCAACAGGCTGTGGAAAAACGTGGAGTCGCCTTTCGGCCGTGAATGCCTGCGAGCATACGGCTTGACACCTTGCGTTACCTTTGCTGCACACTGCTCGATGGAGAGCTGAAATCATGCACATCACGGCCGAGATCCCATTAGCCAAAGGGAATCTATCCAGAAACAAAATCAATTAACATCCATTACTCAGGGCCTGCGAGCGCTTCCAGGCACCTAATGTATCGAGACAGCCAGTGTTATTTTACAAGCTCTGCAGGTTTGATAGGAATTATATACAAGTTAAAATAGCTAAGTGCAAACTGTATACAATTGTTCTCTATTATTAATTACACATTAATCACTTGAGACATCCTTACATCCACATTCTGCTTCCAATAGCAGCATCTAAACTTCAGCTCTTGGAAGCAACCAAAACTTAAGTACGGAGCTTCAGATTACCAAATTAATGCTGGACTCCAGTTAGGAAAGCTAAAGTATTTGGATCTGATAAGTTTCAGGAACCAACTCCGGGAATTAATGTGCGCTCATACGCTGGATTTTGATTTGGGATTCCCTTCACCTCTCATTGTTACTATTGTGTTTTTAAGTCATATTATGTTATTGAGTTAATTTTCGTGGGTATCTAAGAAGAGACTCATGACTAGTGCCATAGTCAACAGAGTTTTTTTTTTATGCAAGTAAGTTACTAAAACTGACCCAACCATTTTCTAGTTATCGCTTTCATTTCCTAACTTAAACACACATAAGCCTCAAACATGAAAGCAGAAATGTAACAGAACAACTGTGAGGAGTGTGATAGACAGTGGTAGAAAAAACACTTGCTTTTTTGAAAGCTAGAAGGTCACAAACTATTTTTTTTTTCTCTCTGCAGACCTCTAAATTCATCTTAAAAAGAAGAATTGCCATCAGGAAGATACTGATATAGATGATATATAGATATAGTAGTTACAGAACACAAGATACATTTCCCATTCTTCCCTGAAAACTGTCTTGCTGATAAGCACTTTAAAAATAATAATAATTAAAAAAAAATGAAAATGCTCCACTAACCAGAGAATGCAAAAGACTGCCTATGCGTAACAACACAATTGCATGAATTTACACCTCAGCATGTTCTGTATCTGCTAATCACCACATCAAAGCAGGCAGCTTTAGATTAGCTGTACTGAGCAGAGGGAAACAGGCTAATGACTGGGTATGAAACATCACAGAACAAGCTATGACACAAGTAATACTACATTTGAGAAAACTCTGGAAATTGTACTGACATGTGCTAGTCATTGATTTAAGAAACCTCCTTGATTTGGGGCAAACCGAGGACATTCATAAATCCATGGGCCCTGATGGGATGCACCCACGAGCGCTAAAGGAAATGGCAGATGTGATTGTGAGGCCACCCTCATAATCTTTGTTCAATTGTGTCAACTGGGAGAAGTGCCCAAAGAGTGGAGGAAAGTAAATGTCACTCCCACCTTCAGGAAGGGCCAGAAGGAGGACCGAGGGAACTACAGGCCAGTCAGCCTTATCTTGATCTCTGGGAAGGTGATGGAACAGCTAATCCTGGAAACCACTTCCAGGCACATGAAGGAAAAGAAAATCATCAGGAGTAGTCAGCATAGATATTGTCTTCCTGGATTTCAGTAAACTCTTTGATGCTGTCCCCTATGAGCTTCTCACAGAGAAGCTGTTGAAGTACAGGCTGGATGAACAGACAGTGAGGTGGATTGAAAACTGGCTGAACATACAGATTCACAGGGTAGTGGTCAGTGGCACAAAGTCTTCTTGGAGGCCAGTAATGGGTGGAGTACCCCAGGGGTCACTATTGGGCCCAGCCTTGCTTAGAATATTCATTCATGATCTGGACCGTGTGGTGGAGTGCACCCTCAGTAAATGGGCAGATGACACGAAACTGGGGGAAGTGGCTGACTCACCAGAAGGCTGTGCAGGTCAAGAGAGGCGATCCGTCTGCTCCACTCAGGTGCTGGTGAGGCCACGCCTGGAGTGCTGGGTCCGGTTCTGTGCCCCTCAGTACACGAGAGACCTGGACATACCAAAAAGGGTCCAAGGCAGGGCCACCAAGATAATGAAGAAACTGGAGCACTTTTCCTATGTGGAGAGGCTGGGAGAGCTGGGACTGTTTAAACTGGAGAAGAGGGGGCTCAGGGGGGTCTTATCAGGGTCTATAAATACCTGAAGGGAGGTGCAAAGAGAATGGCCCCAGGCTGTGTTCAGTGGTACCCAATGCCAAGACGAGGCAATGAGCACAGAGGCAATGAGCACAGGAGTCTGCCCGAACATCAGGAAGCACTTCTTTCCTGTACAGGTGACAGAGCACCTGCAAAGGTTGCCCAAAGAAGTTGTGGTTCTCTCTCCTTGGAGGTTTTCAAAAGCTACCTGGACATTTGTCCTGGGCAACTTGCTGTAGGTGTCCCTGTTTGAGCAGATGGGTTGAACCAGATGACCTCCAGAGCTTCCCACCGACCTCAGCTATTACATGATTCTGTGATATGTTTAGTGGGTTGTCCCATGGTGGCTTTTCTCAAATGGAGATGTTTTTGAGTGCTTTTCCAGACAGCTGTAGTCCAAGCTGTCTGTCCAACATGCATGACTGTGGGAAAAGCAATGAAAGCAGCCTTAGTGCTTGTAGCACATTCCTTAGTCACGTTTGTGGAAAATTAATGAGTTGGAGCCTGAGGAAAAAGGAACTCTAACTGGCACCAGCAAGTGGGTATTACAACCAAAAAGAAATGAGCTTAATTATGGGTGAGACAAGCATTAAGACAAAGCCCAAATCAGAGCACAGTTAACTTTCACTGTAGAAAAAGCTTGAGTTTTATAGAAACTTTGTCTGGAATGTTTGTGACAGTTCAGACTCCACCGGGGAAATGACCCCAGCAGGGCTTTCTGCAGCGCAGGGAGAAATAATTGAAAGCTAGATCAGAATCTGGTGAAATTAGTAGGGGAATTCCCAGATCTTCAGTCCTGTTTACTAATGATGTGTAGCACTGAGAGAAAAACAATGATTTATTATCTTGAAAGAGCAGACATATTGTACCACTAGTAGATGCAAAAAAAAACGTTTGAAAGGATAACTGTTCTACAGATAGAAATGTTACGAAAGAAAGAAGGAAAGAGAAAGAAGGAAAGAAGGAAAGAAAGAAGGAAATGAATAAAGACAAATTACATTAAGAATGCCAGGAAAAGGGATGAGGGCTCAGGATGGCTTAGAATGAATATCTGGCTTTCAGTTTTCACTTTATTACAAGTTATAAAAGTTAATAAAATAATAATGATGGAGTTTCTTGTATAGGGAAAACAGCCTAGCATGGCATCTTCAGCTTTTAGTAATTTATGGCACTATTTTGTTTATTCCCCAGCTTAAAGCTGCCTACCATGCAATAGCTCTTATCTAAAAGACATCTAATAGAACATTTCTGGTACTTTAAGATAATAAAAAGTAGAGAGAAATCAGGCAGGAAGCAACCCCAAAATGATCAGCAGCCAAAGCAGACACAGAAGGAACTAATGTACTGGGAGGAACAGGTGAGGTGGGAGCAGTGTGGGACACCCCAGAGTTCCCCGAAACATATGGACCTCCTGCTCCCCTCATTACCGCATATTCTAGAAAAAAAAAAAAAAATAAGCAAACAAGTAAACCATGTTGGAAACAGACAGAAACTGTAAAACACCAAAAACTGCAAAATCATGGCATGTTAATATTCAAGATGTCTATGCTGCAAAAGAAGAAGGCTGTTCCAGAGGCTCAATTTACGTTTCAGTTTCCTTTTAAACTCTTTTAAACTCCTGGTCTGCACCCTGTTTAACCTAACATTGGAAATGCTTCCTAGAAAATGATCACGTCTCTCCACAAGAAGTGATGTATCCGTTCCAGAGCCAGTTGTCCATTTGCAGTTTCAGTTTGCCCATGGGCAGATAAGCTCCATGAAGGTAGAGTTCTACTGGGAGTAAGGCCCCTTAGGGGACCTTAAGTGTTTCTGCATGGATGAGGGCCACTTGCTCTACAGCAAGGCAGCGCTTCCCAGTTCCAGACTTTAGCACTAAGAAAATCTTACACTTGGTACAAAGCAGGCTTATAAGGAAGCATTATGTGGTAAAGAGAGATGCTTAAAGAAGATGGGGCAAATAATAGGAAAAAGGTAGCATCCTGCTTTGGGAAAATGTAGGTAGTGGCAGAGCTGTACCTTTTGGTTCTTAGCTGAATTATGGCAAATCTTGGAACTTGAAGGAAGCTACTCCTGAGGGGAGCCCACTGGACTCATCACCACAGTGGACTCCTTAAGCAGACAGCCTAATCCTTGTTTCTTCTACCTCCATTCCATGCCGCCGGTCCTTAGAAGTTTTCTCCACATTGCCATGGTGAAGAAAGAAAAAGTCATCAAATATCATGTAAAATGTCACTGGTCAATATAGTGTCCTAATAAATAGAACAGGCTTGAACCCATTCTCAGGCTCTGGGGGCAAATGGCATGGTACATCTTGTGCAGTATAATTAAATTCTCTTCCTCCATGATAGAGCAGCCTCATCCATGCTGCCTACCAAAAACAAACCCTGGCTTGTGCTACCTCCTGAACAGTGCCAGGGGCACTGCTTGGGAAGACACCAGCTGGCAGGGGCACAAACCAGGCCAGGAGGCCTGCTGACAGTCAAGCAGCAAGGAGTCTCAGGGCAGGGCATGAGCCTTTGGTCTGGCTCCCTTCAGTATGCTGGTGGGAAAGCCTAGACCCAGCTGCCCACAGTGCTGACCTGCTTACCTTGTTCCCAGCTCTGCTTTGGATTTTGCTCCATTTTTCAGTCTCCTGGGGAGCAGCTAACCTCCTTGAATACTTGCCACTCACCTCCTTTTCCTCAGCATCAAAAAAAAGGTGGGCTTAAGTGGTTCTTAAAAAAAAACCCTTACAAACTGAAAAGATTTTCTTGACTGCAGACAGATGGCAGTCCCCCCTCACCTTTCCAATATACTCTTCCTTGTGCATGGCTTTACCCAAATGTTTTTCAACAAGTCTATGCAAAGTGTTCAACACAAGGACACGCCTAAATGTGATAGAACCAGTCATGCCGATGCAGTATTAATCCTGGACATGAAAGAAATTTCTAAAGTTACTAGAAAACATAAAGAACGGTGTTATCAGGGCTTAAGCAACTTTAAAATATTGTTGAATTAAATTAGCAGGAAGAGTCTTTAGTCTCTGGTGGGAGTAAACCCGTCTAATGATTTTCAATCTCAAAACATGTGCCTGTGATTTTTTTATTTTTCTTTTTTTTTTTTTTTTGCATTCAAGCCAAACCAGAGTAGATTTGATAATAGATGCTCAATTTCAGTTTTTAAAATAATATTTTATTTTGTTAAACTACAGGGATATCTTGCATAATGTAGGCAAGTATGCATTCCAAAGTCTACTGTCAGAGACTTCATAGAAGAATTATAGAACCCTAGGCTATCCCAAGTAGGAAGGGACCCACAAAGATCATTGAGTTCAGTTCCTGGCTCCACACAGGACCACCCAAAATCAGACCATGTGGCTGAGAGCACTGTCCAAACGCTTCTTGAACTCTGTCTGGCAGGCTCAGTGCTGTGAACACTGCCCTGGAGAGCCTGTCCCAGTGCCTGACCACTCTCTGGGTGCAGATCCTTTCCCTAACCCCCATCCTGACCCTCCCCTGTCCCAGCTCCATGCCGTTCCCTCGGGTCCTGTCGCTGTCCCCAGAGAGCAGAGCTCAGTGCCTGCCCCCCCCCCGCTCCCGTCATGAGGGAGCTGCAGGCCGCCATGAGGCCTCCCCTCAGCCTGCTCTGGGCTGGGCTGAGCAAACCAAGGGACCTCAGCTGCTCCTCATATGTCTTCCCCTCTAGACCCTTCACCATCTTAGTAGCCCTCCTTTGGACACTCTCTATTAGTTTTATGATTTTCTTATATTGTGATGCACAAAACTGCACACAGTGCTCAAGGAGAGGCCGCACCAGCTCTGAGCAGAGCAGGACAATCCCTTCCTTTGACCAGCTGGCAATGCTGTGCTTGATGCACTGCAGCAGAAGGTTGGCCCTTTTGGCTGCCAGGGCACACAGTTGACCCATATACAGCTTATTTACTCATATTTCTTTTACAGAACAGAAAGAAACATGAGGAAAAGATACAGAATGGCCAGCCATCTCCATGCAGCACATGCTGGGTGGGTGGTGTGGAACAAATACAGCTACTATGGAGCCCAGCGTCCACCCTGTTCTTCATTTCTTCGGGGATATGTTGATTCATTTAGTCTATTTTTACTTTGGGTTTTCAAATGAGCAGCTATTAATTTCTAATTTGCATGAATGTATGAACTTGACTCCATGTGGCTTGCTAAGATCTGACAGCCCCCAAGGTTTTTTTCACAAGTCTACACCTTGCCTCGGCATAGCCGCGCATCATACTGGGCAGTGACACAATTTCACTTACAGCAGAACAGATGCCACCGCTTTGGGATTAAAAAATCTGAAGTTTTGCATGTCGTTTCCTAGGAAACCTTAGAAAGCTGGAAATCACCAAACTGTAACAGTCTGCAGAAGAAAATGTTATTTTGGATCTAGTCTGGAGACCTGTCTTTGACCTAGGCTTGACCTTGGGATCATCTATTGCCTGTTACAGTCATAAAAATCCATCTGACCCTAAAATACAGGTTATAAAATCCTTAATGAGTTTTTTCTCCTCTATCTCATCCCAATTAAGCGGTTGGGATATTTGTGACTTTTAAAACTTAACAAAGGAAATGACTCAAACCAAACATCTTCCTCTGTGTTTGAATTTCACATTGTCCTTGCAGGTTTTATATGCTGGAAAGCTTTTAGATTTGTAACTTTATGCTTCATGAGAGGAAATGAATCCATAAGCCCACATTAGAATGAAGAACAGGCGCATCCAGTCAATATAAATAAGTTCTTCCAGCTTCAGTAATTTAAGCCTCCTTGTGATTAATTTGTATAAAATATATTTGTTTCTTTGAGAAAGAACTTCTACACATGGATTTAAAAACACTCATACAATCAACAGCACCACAGAAAAATAAACGCTTTTTCCAGATTTTACTAAAGAAATTATTTTTTATTAATAGCAGAATTTTATCTTTTTTATGGAATTTTAATGCAACAAAATAAAAAAGTGTATTTCTTAATGTTCTCCGAGCAGCAGCAACTTTGATCTTGAGCACAAACACAGTCAATGAGTCAATAACTCACAAAAAAATGTTAATGGATTTGAAGAATAGTGTACCAGTGTTATGAAGCTCCTTTAAACTTTTGTGAGGAAGTTAAACATCCATTACTCCCTCTCCATGGAAACATTAATTTAAAAACAATCCACTCTATTTTAATTCTTAGTATATAGGTGTTTTGATTGTTTTTTTTTTTTTTTTTTTTTTTTTTTTTCCTGGCCCATTTCCTTTATTTCCATGTCATTTTAGTACTTTGTGAAGAACATTAAAACAAATTAAGGAAATCTATTGATTAGATCACCTTCTCAGGATTCAACAGAAATAAGTTCCTCCCAGATCTATCTTGTAATCCTCAGAAGGAGACTGTATAGAAAAAAATAACATAGACTCACCTAGCTGACTAGACTTCTGTGGTCCAAGTATTTCTGCGATTTAGCTCTAACACAGAATATTCAACTGAATAGTGCAGTAACATACCTCTACAAATATAAAAGAAAACCACTTTGATGATGTATAATAGAAATCATTTGTCAGTCTGGTAACTGGAGAAGAAATACTGCGAAGTTTTGGAAGGCTGCGACCATACAGCTTTTAACTGTGTTTTGAACATAACAATCAAAGGCAGCATGAATTGTGGATGATGATGCTTCTGGCTCTCCTCGCCTTGAGAAATCCACTTTAATTAGCGGTAGTTTCATAAATGGGATGTGAGATGGGTATTGGCCACAGGGTGCCTTGGAAAAAATACAAACTGTAAACTATAGACATGTATATATGTAATTAGGGCTTAATAATAAAAATTACAGTCATGCAGTGTCTTCTATCAAAACATCAATGCTTTACAAATTCTAAGTAGTTATGCTGTGAGATACAAAGCACAAAATATCTTGTTACAAATATTCATTATTGTTTTATTATTTATTCTTACAGTTTCTTAACAGCAGCACTATTTGACTAATTGAACTGCTCAGGACCATAAAAAAAATAAAAAATAACACAAACATCATTTTTTTTTTTTGCCTGTCCTTTCGCTTCCGTCACAGAAACACTAGCAAAGGTCATAATCGCCCTTTTTTTTCCCCTCCAGCTAGCTGCAATTACTGCTTTCTGTATGGTGAAGTCAATTCAAAGGAATTTCAGTTGAAATTCTGTACAACTTGGCACTGGTATCACCCCCGTTTTTGCATGGAAATTTATCTACTTGTGTAAATAGCCCCTTCCCTTCCCTTCCCTTCCCTTCCCTTCCCTTCCCTTCCCTTCCCTTCCCTTCCCTTCTTCCCTTCCCTTCCCTTCCCTTCCCCGTAGCTTCACCCGCCGCCCGTAGCTTCACCCGCCGCAGAGCGCATGCGCGCAGCACCCTCCCTCTCCTCCTTCCGCACCTCCTCCTTTCCCATGACGTCACCAGCGCTCCGACACGCCCGTCCAATCAAAAGCGGCGGCTCCCGTGGCGCCAAAGCTGGAAAGGGCCGGGCCGGGCCGGGCTGGGGGGTTTCCTCGGCGCCCCTCCCCTCGGGCTCCCCCGCCACGTGACCGCGGACGTGGCCGCCCGGGCGGGGGCGATGCCCAGTAGGAAGGTACCTGCGTGCGCGCGGCGAGGGAGGGGGGAGGCGGGGGGCTAACGGCCGTAACGGCTGCAACCGCCGGGGCTGAGCCCCGGCCCTGCCGGCAGCCGGGTGCAGGGCGCGGGCACCGCCGCCGGGTGCTGCAGCGGGGAGCTCGGGCGGCGGGCCCTGAGGCGGCTGGGGTGTCCCCCGCCGTGCGGGTCTAACAGAGCCAAAGCCTGGCTCTGTTTCTGGAGGAGAAATGTCAAAAGTTTAGAATAAACTATTATAAGTCCCCCATTAATGCTATGACACCATACGTATGTAGTTCTAAACTCTTTAAAGTTATTGACTAGTGGAAAAACTGCCTTTAACTGGCAGAGCTGAACGAGGTTGTGTTGCAGCATCATGACAGCTTTGGTTAATAACAATTTCTTTAGTATACAACATCTGTAATTCAACAAAAAACATACCGGTCAAATGAGAAGGCTGTGGTCCTCTCCATTTGCTGACAATTACATTAAACCTTTTAAAAAGGAAACCAACCTGACATTTAGGATACAGTCATAATATGTTTTAGTTATGTTTTGGATTATTTCGTGAAAGCTTTTCTAAAATACTTCACTTCTAATCATTTTTATAGAGTGTGGGTTTCTGTCGTTAGCAACAGCTCAGCACCAGTTATGAATAAAAACTGTATTTCAGTACCACGAGGGACTTTTCCTTCAATGTAAGCATGTAATTCACACTGGTGCTTACATAATCGTGTATTTTTTTAAAAAAACAAGTCTGATATTCAAATAGCACAATTGGGGTGTCTGTGTGCCTATTCATATGCATCAGCCGATGGCAAGAGCCTCTCGTGAACAGTAGTAAAAATCATAGACGTAAAGAAGGGGTTTAAAACTTCCAGAAATATTGGTCCCAAACATCAATAAGAAAAGCATTTTGAAATTATTTTTTTTGCTGTAACTGTGTGCTGACAGTGTGGAAGGAGGTATTCCAGGTCACTGTGACCGTGCTCATGCAGTTCAGCGTTCTTTAATGAATTATTACGGCTTGGTGAGATCCCTTCTCAGTTGAGGCCACTTGTGTTCTTGCAAGTTGATCTTAGAAAATAGAAAATGCTGTTTTTCATAGGAATAAAAAAATGTTAACTTGAAAACGTGCTGCCTTTTTAAAAAAATCTTTACTTGGAGGCTTAAAGCACCAAGCCGTTTCAGTATTTCAAACTAATGAAAACTTCATTCCCCATCCCGGCACTGAAAACAGTAGCTGTGCTGTCAGGAGCTCAGTGACACGAGCGCTGAGTTTCGCTGGAAGTGAGATCCTGTTGTCAATTTCATCTTCACACGGTCGTGAAATTGGGTTTTTAAAGCCCAAGACTCCTTTCTTTCAATTTCTGAGCGCTCCTTTGCGAAGGCTGTTAGGACAAAGGCGAAAGACGAGGATGGCTGTTGGTCAGTGGTTGGTAGCGCTGTGTGCTTTGCTGTGATCCGTCCCTTCAGAAGCGTTGTTGGTTTTTTAAATAACAAAACACAAACAGTCTCGGAAACTAAAGCTGAGATTTTCAACACTTTTTATTCTGTTCTGTGTTAGGGAAGAATGTGATAATTGTATTTGAATACTTTTATTGATGTGTAAGTGATTTCTGGATTTGCATGTCACTAGCAGGAGGAGTTCACCTAGCAAAATATTTATTTATTTAGTTGTCCTCCAGCTTATGTTGCTTTTCATGTGTTAGAGAAGGTAAAGTGTTAAAGAAACACCACTTGGACGTGAGGTAGATGATATATTGGGTAAGGCTTTCCTGTGGTTTTTTTTTGGTGTTTTATGGCACAGCCTCAAGAAAGTGGGATTGTCTGGTGTGTAAGGGGCTGTGCGGTGAGAAGTCTTTGAACATACGCTCCCAGAGACAGCTTCTAGGGTGCTTCTGTTTAACAAGTTCTTGGCAAAAGTAACAATTTATAGCTTGAGTGGAGACGTTCTGGACAGGACCATCTCTTTAAAAATCAGCCCCAGCCTTCTGCCCTATGCTTCTATGCCCAATGCCCTTGCCCTATGCCCTATGCCGTATAATCACAACCAATTTATTGGGTTTTCATTGAGTGTCTCCCTTTTCCTCACTGCACACGTAGGCTGTCTGACCCTTTGTCTTACTGGGAATAACGGGGGAGGGATTGCTTTTGGTGCCTTTGGCACGGAGGGCTTGATCCCAATTCCACTGACACCACCAACAGTAATTTATTTTTTCACTAGTCGGAAGGAATTGCTCCAGAGATGGAATAAATTGTTCCAGGGACAAAATACGATGCTTTCATGAACGGAGACCAGCAGACAAAGTCTGCACAAAGTAGCTATCCTAGCCTCACCTTTTTTTTAAGTTGCACTCTATGCAATCCAGAGGAATCTGCGTGACTCTTTGTTCTGTAATGCATCCTGATACTTGAGATACACCGGATCTACGTGATCTAGCTCTTCTGAGCCCCGTTCAGTGCTTTATTTTTTTTAAACCAGTATCTTGGGTTTAGACATTTTGTGCATAGCTTTAATAAATTACACGAGATACATTTTGTGCCCCATTTTTATGCCAGAGGAAAAAGATTGTGATTAGCCTTGTTACTGGAGATAAAGAGAACTCTCTGTTGGTGCTGCACTTCTTGAGGAACAGCATGTCCTTTGGATTAGCTTTGTTCCAAATATTTATTATTGAGAGAAGCAAGTTTCTTGAAATACTGCTTTCTTAGCTGCCTTGAAGCAGGCTGGGGCGGAAGCAGAAACCCTTTAAAACTTTCCATTTCAGTGTGCCAGCCGATGTGTTCCCGGGGCAGAGACCCTGGGAGGGCAGAGCCCTGCACCAAGCTGTGAGGCTCCAGAGGGACGGCTGGCAGAGCTGAGGGTGACGGCGCCTTCCTGGCCACGGGCACGGTCCCACAGTGCCCAAACGCCCGGAGCCAGGCTGTTCCCGGCTCGCTCTCGTCCCGTAACTTTGCATCTATGTGTATCTAACCTCTTTCTGCTGCACAGTGTTCGTACGACAGCTTTTCATGACATGCTTCTGTCAGTTACCCAGAGCTGTCGGCAGCGCTGACACCTCTCCAGTTTTTGGTCAAGCTGACAGTGCCGAGTAGCTGCTGGAGTGGTCCCGCTGGTCCCCACATCCTTTCTTCAGCTGCTGTGCCAGCCGCGGATAACTGCTGCTTCTTCCCAAATAAGCGTTCTGCTCATTTAGTCCCTTGTTGCTACGTCCGCGCAGAGCCTGAGGGCCAAGTGCAGGTGAAATGGATGGGGGGAAAGGGGCAAGCAGCACGGGGTGGGACTCCAGTTGTGTCTGGTTTGTTGTGAGACCTTCTGCATTGACATGTCCCCGTAGTGCTGCTCTGAAAACCTGCGCTATAATAAAGATAAATCATCTTTATCCAGGCTAGAGAAGTGGAGGGTTAAATAACTCCTGTATTAAAAGTCATCTGGAAGCGTGCCCTTTCTGTATGCACCCTAACTTCTCTTTCCTAGGGAGGGGGAGTTATGGTGTGGCTTTTACCCTTCCTGGTTTCACATGGCAATGCCTTTCCAAACCTTGACAGTTGTCAACCGACATAATGCTGGCCCTACCTCAGCTGCCATGCCTCTTAGGCCATGCTCTTTTTTTGCTTCCGTTGATATTCATAGTATAGGGACTAGAGGAATTTTCTGTGAAAAGGGATTTAATGATTTATTTTAAAGGATAACATGGATGAGGAACTTTACAGAACAGAGTCATTCTCTAGTTCTGTGTTTATAAGGCCTCCCAACAATAGAAATTCATTACGAAGCCTGTTTTATGTAACTTGGTGTGTGGATTTGTGTGGCTTTTTCATTTGTTTGTAACTGCTTCTGCTTTTAATTGACCATCAAAAGTAGTGTATTGTAAACCCGTGAGCAGCTCATGGTGGTGTTACTGGCACAGATGCACATTCTTCAAAACTGGAGTGTCCGGGTTGGGAAACATGCTTAGATGAACCGCGTTTTAGTCTTCCATGTACTGCAAATTCTGGTCTGTGAAATGTATCTTGCAAAGTCTTTCAGAAGTTATGGAAGTGCATACATAAGCAAGTCTTCCAATGCTTGCCAGGGTGGAAAAAAAGCAACTGAACAAAGAAAGCAAAAATTAACAAAGAAGCTGGCTGGAATCTCCCTTTTCAACAAATGCAAATCACTTCAGTGTAATTACTTTAAATAAAAAAAAAGTCTTTCTGATTTTTTACTGGGTGATAAAAGGTTTTAATCTGCACCCAAATTAATGGTTAGGTATTCCTCTGTAATCCGTAGTGGGGTTGTAAGTAGCACATCGTTGTTTATGTGCCTGATACAATCACTGGTATTTTTGTAAGTAATCTCAAATGAAGCTCGAAGAGTCAGGCCCTTTGGCAATCTCTCTTACTAATAAACCAGCATAGCCACGGCATGGGTTTGAGCGTTAATGCCCCGTTACCTCTGCTGTTAAATCTTAACCTGGCAGAAGTCATCCATCTGGGGGATGTGGAGGTGAAGCAATTGTAGCTGACTGGACTGAGACCATGCTATGATTTGACACGGAACCAAAAAATGGGCCTTGACATGCTTCAGTTATTAATATTGTCCTTATCCATGTCTTCTGGGCAGAGGCAGAAGTAATACCCAGAGGACAGTAGGATGGTTAGGCGTTCTGGAAATGGAGGGTCAGGCAACGTGGTCACTGGGAGGAATATAGGATTTCAGTACTCTGTAATAACGTTAACCATTCTTGTTTAAACTGCTGTAGCCTCCTTATTTGACATCGTGTCCTTATAATTGTGCTCTTGGTTCTTCATTTAGTAGTGAATCAGGTTCAAGGTTGTACTACTTGCTGTTTAAAAAACAAACCAAAAAAAACAGAATCACAGAACGGTTTGGGTCAGAAGGGACCTTAAAGATCCCCCAGTTCCAGCCCCCTGCCACGGGCAGGGACCCCTCCCACCAGACCAGGCTGCCCAAAACCCCATCCAGCCTGGCCTTGAGCACCTCCAGGGATGGGGCATCCACAGCTTCTCTGGGCATCCTATGCCAGGGCCTCACCACCCTCTGAGTGAAGGATTTCCTCCTAACCTCTAATCTGAATCTATCCTTTTCTAGTTTAAAACCATTCCCCCTTGTCCTGTCTCTACAATTCCTGACACAGAGTTCCTCCACAGTTTTCCTGTAGGCCCCTTTAGGTACTGGAAGGTCACCATGTCTCCCTGGAGCCTTCTCTTCTCCGGGCTGAATGACCCCAGCTCTCTCAACCTCCTTCATCAGAGTTGTACTCCAGCCCTCTACTTGTCCTTGTAGCCCTCCTCTGGACTTGCTCTAATGGGTCCATGTCCTTCTTGTGCTGGGGGCCCTGGAGGTGAAGGCTGTACTTCAGGTGGGCTCTCAGGAGAGCAGAGTGAAGGGGCAGAATCACCTCCCTCAGCCTGCTGGTCATGCCTCTTTAGATGCAGCCTAGGGTACGGTTGGCTTTCTGGGCTGCAGGCACGTATTGCTGGCTCATGTCAAGCTTCTCATCAACCAACAACCCCAGTCCTTTTCCTCAGGGCTGCTCTCAATCCATTCTGCATCCAGCCTGTGTGTGTGCTTAGGATTTGCCCCAAACCAGGTGCAGGACCTTGCACTTGGCCTAATGGAATCTCATGAGATTCGCGCAGGCCTGCCTGTCCAGGTCCCTCTGGATGGCATCCCTTCCCTGGAGCGTGTTGACCGCTGAGATCTTTTATCATGCTCAAGTTTGATTTCTGTGTGAACTGGCATAGCATCTTACAGATAACAGCTTAAGCTGTTCTCAGATACCAAAATCTAGTGCATTAGCTCTGGATGCTAATCAAGACCCTGTTTTCATAACTTGCCTGTAGTCCAAATGACTTCCAGCATGGCATGTAAGGAAAATGTGACAGTTAATCTACCATTTTTGAGAAATTGTTACAAAAAGAACCATAACTGGTAAAGCTGAAAGAGTTCTGGGAGGGGCTCTTGGTGTCTTTGCTTGTTAATTTTTTTAATGGACAGGTGGGTATTGATTATCTATTTTGATTCCCTGTGTAGCACAGAATTCAGTCAGACTAAATGTGAGTTTGAAGGAATTATTTAGTTAAAATGTATTTTACTGAGCTGCTCCTGTTTAGGATAAAATTGTCAGCTTCATTGGGCACCTAAGAGGCACTGGAAGTGTAACGTAGATCAACAGAAAATAGTTTACTTCTCAGAGGGTAAAATTACCCATGACATCAGGGTTATCGTTATTACATGGTGTTGCATAAAAAAAAATGGTCGCAGATGTTCAAGACTTTTTCCATCTTACTTAAAAATTGAATTTGTTTGCAAGTATGCAGAAAAAGGGGATGTTTAGATTAAGTAAACTTCACTTAAAAAGCATTACATGTACACAGTGTTTTTAATGGATTTGTTTTTCCTCATAGCGGAAGCGATTTTGGAATGCAGAATGCGCGTCCTTCCCAGACAAGACACCCCTACAGCTGAAAAAATCAAGCATCAGGACATCAGTGGCTTCTACTTCAATTTCCAGCGCATGGCTTAGGTGTGGGGATGGCTTTCAGAGCACTTCTGTGCTGGAGGTAAAATGCTAGTGTACTTAGCAGTGCAAAAAAGAGATACAAAATGACAGTTCAAGCAGTTCTATACTTGACTGAGTTATAAGATATCATCCTTCCTGGTGCTGTTTCCCAATTAATAGTATATTGGTACAACTGCCAAGGTAGACAACAATGGAAAGCTAGGCTACCTAAGAGCATTGTCTATGCTTCTTAGTGTAATTCTCAGAGTATATGTTAACGTGTTATGTTCTAGAGAGTACTTAGGAATTGAGTAAGTTCAATATTACACTGAAATTACTTTTGTAACCTTCCCATGTGGGGTGGGGAACTGCATCTTCCTTTTTTTTTTTTTTTTAAAAAAAAAAGAACAAAACAACAATAGTTTGCATTGGAAGATTGTTTGTTAGATCTAAGGAGTATATTTGCAACAATAGTTCACTGTAGGAAACTGCTTTTTGATGACCTTGCAGATTCTGCTTTGAATGATACTTGAAATTAAGCTTTTTTTTTTTTTTTCTACATTGGTTGTCTTGGTCATGAATTCAGATGTGATGTTTAGCCAGCTATGAGTGAGAAAGTGCTATGTACTGAAAGTAAGCTTCAACTGTTTTGTTTTTCCTTTTTTTTTTTTTTTTTTTTTCCTGGTACTGAGCAGTCAGTGTTGTGTAGCTTGTGGGATTTAATAAAATCAGAGACATGACCACTGAATGCTTCTTTCTGTAACCCTTGAGTGGGGCATATGCTTTATTATGCTTCCTGCCCACTTTTGACATTTTAATTCTGGAAACAGTGGCTCTTATTCTGTGCAAGATTAGATGTAATTCCTGTTGTACTCACAGTAAGTTTATATTTTACAAAACAATGAAAATTGAGCTTTTATTTTACTGTTCTCATGGTGTTGCAGTGTAGTAGGACATGCACAAATACTGTGTGAAGTTGTTCAGTTGTGGTGGTTGTATAACAACAGTTCTGAGTATATTACATGTTAAATTTATCCTTAATGTATTTCTTGTTGATTAAGTATCTTTCTCTGTCTCTCTAGTCAATAAGACCTACTGATAATAAATCGAAGACCAAGAAGCAACTTGGACCACTGCTAGCAACTGCTGAAAATGCAGCAGGTGTGTTACAGCTATTTCATGTTTAGCATTGTGAAAGACTTTCACTTTGTTCTGCCCTTTGTCAAACTAGAATTTGGCTTAAAATACTGTTTATTTTCTTCTTCTGTTATTTTAATTAGAACCTGATTTTGATAAGAGACACAATCTTGAAGCTGTTGTGATTAGACTCTTCTCTTTACCTAGAGTGCTAGTTCTGCAAACTACAGGAACTTTAGCTGTTGCACTTGAACAGATTGGGGAGTATCACTAGTGCTGTATATAGTGTGGGTTCTAGCAGGGACAGGGTATTTAAATTCTTCACATTTTTAAGAGAATGGAATGAAAAACAACCCATAGTAGCTGTCTAGATAGAGGGTGAAATAATCCTCTACTGCTTAGAGACAGACAAGCAGGCATTAAAAAAGTATGTACTTTGTGATTATAAGCAATAGATGGTAAAACAGAATTTTGTTGACCTACTTTGACAGTCTTCTACATATACCTGAATCTGTTCAATATTGTGATTGGGGAAAAAAAGAACTCTAGGCATAATAAAGAGGGGGAGGAGGACTTACTGACTGTCTCATTCTTTCTCTTTTAGAGTCCAGTGGAAAGGAAAGAGGGCAGTGTCTTCTGTCTTTGCTTCTATTTGCTTCAGCAGCAGTAGAGCTGCCTCTTAGGGATAAAATACTGGGAACCTTTTGTCTGCCTTTTGGGGTTCAAAATCATACTTTTCCAGACTTCTGAAAAGAACCTCTCTGTGTTCATGTTGCAGGAGGAGATGCAGATGATTCTCTTCTGTACCCCCTGCCTAATTTCAAATCCCCACTAATTGTCTAAATTTCTTAAATCTGCCTAAAAAGCTGTGGCAGTAGTAGAAGCAGAAACTGCTGCTTTATTGTGATGACTAATTCTGGAATGCTCAGCTACTAAGCATTGATCCTTTTCTCTTTGATTTCATTATTAAAAATTGTGGAAAAAGATATTCTGTGTTTTTGAAACGAGAAATTTAAGTTGAATAGCTATTCTTTGTTACTCCTGAAACTTTTTTTTCCTCTCAGGACAAAACTGGCAAGTTATCTCTACTGATGGCATACTTACATTCATTTGGTATTAATTGTATAAAGTGAGAGAAATCCACGTACAGAATCTGAGGACAGTCTTTATTTAAACCAGTTACTATTTTAAAGAGCGTATGTGGGAGGATTAGGGCCATGTGTAGAGGACACAGACA
The DNA here is from genome assembly GCA_011075105.1 of Heteronetta atricapilla. Lineage (NCBI taxonomy): Eukaryota > Metazoa > Chordata > Aves > Anseriformes > Anatidae > Heteronetta > Heteronetta atricapilla. The sequence continues at coordinate 114,948,706 of CM021732.1, forward strand.
ATCATTACTGGTTCTCACTCTGCTGAAGGACTGATTGATAGCCTCTTCATACAAAAGAAAGTGGTAGCATTTATCCTGGAGAATCAAAATGAAATTAACGCATGTATGTATAGGAAATAAATGTAAGTTCCAGTATTGGTTGCTGATGCTTGGTGACAGAACTGATAATTCTTTTTCCAATTCAAGAATATAGCTTAATTTTTAACGATTTTAAATTTAACAATATAACATTTTTGTAACGATCCAAAACTTTGCAACTCTCTTTAATAGGATCTGCTGCTGAAAGCTCCAAGGAGGCTGAACACATAACATGGACTTCTAGTGGCAGTGATTTTTCAGATAATGAAAATAAAACACTGATTCCAAGGTTACACGGCAAAAAAAGTCTCACTGAGAAAATAGAGAAGTCACAAAGCAGACAAGATTTATTGTTAGAGGACAGAAGTGATGAAGGTAAGTTCAAATGCAAGCAGATTTGTCAAGGAGCCTTTTGACAGCTTCAAGTGCTGTAATGAAAATACCTTGAGGTCATTCTGGCAAATGACATGATTTAACCAAAATGGGATTCGATCATTTGGAGGGTTTTTCATCAATTTTATCTGAGTATAGCATAACCTCTTTCTATAAATTATGTATTAAAAAAATTAAACTTTAGAGTGAAGGAGTATGGCTGAACAATTTATACCTGGAGTAAGGCATGCCAGATTTTTTTCAATATATTATGGTTTATTTGTTCCATTTCCTTTTCTGTGCTGTGATATCCATACTGGGTTGTAAATACCTTCCTCTGCCCTTTTTGTTCTACTAGTGATATTGCTGTCTGTATTTACTGAATAGCTGTGGTAGGCTTTGCAGCTGCAGATAGCATCATTTTCTATGGCATGAGTTTTCATTTCAGTACACAGTATTCCTTGTTTTCTCTGTTAGCTGTATTGTGCAAGCAACCGTGACTTTTGTTCCTAGGGCCTACTTTCTGTTTCATGGAGCAGGGGTTGATGAGGAGAAATTGATTAAAAGTGCAGCTGAAGACAGAAAAATCTTAACTTGTGTGATCTGTTAGATAAGTTAAGATACTCAGTTTGCATTAGAACTTGTTAAGAACTATTTTCATTGTGACTACTTCAGCTAGATCTTCAGCATTACAGACAAACTTCAGATCCTGGTTATCTGGCAAAGTGTTCTCAGAGCACTGAGATGAGCAAAGGGATTGACTGATTGACTGACTTTTGTGTGTGTAACTCTGGCTATGCACATTCCTTTGGTTTGAAACATTCAGTCTCCCTACTTCTTTCATCCTTATTTCTGTCATGGATTTCATGCTGTCATTGATAGATCTGATGGTCATCTGTTCTAATTCCTAGTATTTTTTCCCTTTTTAAATGGAAAGGCTGTTCATTTTCTAGACTGCAATCTAATGGTCACCAGGAATCTTTAAACCTGCCATTAATAGCATTGTATTTCGCTTAGCCCTTGCACCCCTAATAATGCACAGTTTAGTAACAACAAATATATCAAGCAGGTTTTTTTTTTTTTTTTTTGAGACAGTATGCCAGTATATAGACAGGGACACCAAGCTTTTCTTTTCTTTTGCCTGTTTCTATTAATTTATCCTAAATAATCTTCTGTCTGATGTGCTTAGAGGTTTGGTTTGCAGACCTGTGTATTTAGCCATGGTGTTTTTAGGAGGTCACCATTTCAACCAGCTTTCTTGTTTCATCTGTGTGGGTTACTACTCATAGCAGATGTTCGCTTACATTGGCTTTTCAGCTCTTACAGGTGGTGGTCTGATGTGTTTGCTTAAAACAGTTAATTCCAAACAAGTAAACTTGGAAAATCTAATGCAACTAAACAACAACAACAAACACAAACCACCACCAAAAAAATCCCCCACATAACTAAAACTGAGGAAAATTAATATCTAAACTAACTACTTACCTAAGTAGCTAAAAATACTGCTTCCTTATAGGTCAGTACTTTGACTTTTTTGGGGTATTTTTTTATCTTTACAGAAGCTTCTATTGTCTACTAGTAGGTTTCATATTTTATTATGAGTTGCAGGATCACAAAACATTTCAGTATAATGACTAGTTGAACATCTGTAACAAAATAACATTGCATTTTTCCCAAGTTAGGGGTGATTAACATTTTAATATGTTAAAATTCATATTAATGAATAATATATGGATGAATAAGAAATTATTTTTGCAAATTTTCTTTAGATGAATCAGAGTTCATCGACTGGGAGAAAGATAGCGATTCTACAGATAAATTTGATGGATCAGAAAAAGATGACAGTTCACTGGAGATATCGGACTCAGACTCCTGCACAAATCTTAATTCTCTGCCTGTCAAAGAGGAGAACGATGAACTATATGAGGTAAGAAGCTGGTTTTTAAAAAATATATATTCTAATATAACTATGTAGTGTACAGTGACATTCACAAGAACGTCAAGGTATTTTATCTGACTGCTGAACCAACAGTGTCCCACACCTAGAAATTGGTAGTGTGGCCACTGAGTCACAGGATTACTGAAGCAGGAAGGTGCTTCTGGAGATCATGCAGTTCAACCCGTCTGTTCAAAGCTGGGTCTGATAGAGCAGGTTGCTCAGGGTTGTCTGGCTGCGTTTCAAGCATCTCGCAAAGATGGAGGCTCCACAACTATTCTGAGCAACCTGTTCTAGAGTTCAGTCACTCTGAGTAAAGAAGCTTGTTACATTTAAATTTATTGTATTTCAGTGAGTACGCAAAAAGGTGATCAAGTGGATAGATTTCTTACCAGAAATTTGATGATCTGGTTTCTTTATAGCCCCTGTCTAATGGCTGCCTTTAGAAGGCTGGTGTCCAGATTTCCTGTAATGTGGTGGGTGTGGGTACAGCTATTTCTTTGTGGGTACTACCTATTTCTTTGAAGTACTTTGATACCCTAGCTGTGTAAGAAGCAGGTATCGTAAATAGAGCATATTCTCAGAGCTGGGATGTGGCAAGGGACTAACACAGGACTCGCTTTTCAGTGATGAGGATTGGAGAGCTCAGGAAAGGTACAGAAATAAATACTGAATCCTATCAGCTAAGGTCTGGTAGTATTTCTGTCAGAGGTGTACTGTTTTGTTTTTTAACTCTAGAAAATACAGCTGTTAATTTGTAAGGAAAGCATGCTATATCAATTAAAGAATAAGTGGCAGAAGTTTTTAACCTTTATTTAATACGTTATAAAGAAATTACTTGTACTAAAAAGCTTGAGATTTAACACCATCCTAGGTAAGGTCAAGATGTAACCTCCTGCCAGGATGTGAGGGGAGGCCAGAGGAAGGCCAGCAGAGAGGGCTGGCTTGTAAGGTGTTACGAGGGCAGGCCAAAGGCACTGGTGTTGCTTGGCTGGGGCAAGACTGAGGAGGACTCTGTGCCCTTCCACCTTCTGAGGAGAGGGTAGCAGCCGACCGTCGGCCTGACCCTTCTCAGAGGTGCCTGGTGAGGGGAGAGAGGCATCCAGCACCGCAGGCAGCAGGGAGGCGGCGGGGACGGCCTGGTGGCCGGGCGGCACCTGCCGGGGGCCGGCAGAGGGCGCCAGAGGCCGGGCTGCGAGCCGTTCCCTCCTGCCCGGGCAGCGGGCGGCCTGGCGAGGGTTATTGCCAGGCACCTGGTCAGAGAGGCTTCCTTAGCGCCTGGGAGCGGGCACGGAAGGAAGTTCTGCCCGCAGGCTGAAAGCCCGCTCCAGCTTCCCCGCTAAGCAGTCAAATAGCAGCGTCCTGCTGCCTTGCTGAGGATAGCTTCTGGTTGCAGGCAGAGGGTGGAAATAACCAAGGGGATCGGGACATCCCGTGATACAGCGTGCTGCCGCGTTGACTCATGTGACCTGGCTTTTGGCTGTCTCACGTGGATGGTGGTAGCGATTTAGCATCCATCACTCAGAGTTCACCAGGGGTTAATTGAGTATTTTTTTCAGGTTCTTGAAGAATTGATTTAAAATATCACAAGTCCTGGGCAACAGTGTTGGAAGAGAACATATAGCCCATATAAACCCGAGAAAACAGACATGGGATTTATGCAAGCCATAAAAGTCCCACTTCTGTTATACCAGCATGATTTACTCCATTGTAGATGAAAAGTTGGCCAAATGCTTTGAGACAAATAATAGTAAATGGTGCTCAGGAGAGGGTTCATTTGGATGTAACCAGACTAAAATAAACAGATTTTAATCTTAACCAGAGTAAGCTATGCTACTACAAAATCTGGGGGTAAATTGGGAATCTCAGGATCCCTTTTCAGGTTTCTCTTTCCTGGTCGGAGCGCCACGCTGTGGGAATTTCCATGGGTGGTCAGCCTTACCAGTAAACTTTCTTCTGGGAATTTGGTGTATGCAGGAGGTGAAAGCCCCGGCGATCACAGTGTCATTTGCGTTCTTTGTTTTGCTTTACTTCAGATATGCAATTTTCCTAGGAAACGTTGCAGGCGAGCTGTTTTAGAGGATTCCAAGGGAGAACACAAAAGAAGGGTTCGCTATTGAAGGTCATTTGCTATATGAGTATTCTTCAAAAAGGCCTCTTAATTTTGTGGTGTAGTTCATGGTGGGGAAAGGAAAAAGAGCCAAATGTTGATATATCATTTTTGTGGTATTTACTAAATCTCTGGAACCTAATGGAGTGTGTGGATAATCAAAAGACCATGAAATTTATTTTACCCCACTTCAAAATATGCCAAATACCAAGAGGTTCTAGAGGTTTAGGATTGCTGCCAAATATCTTTATTGCAGTATTTACCCATGGTAAGAGCATGATAGATTTCTACTGGGAAATGAATAACTTTATAGCTGTTTTTTCCCCTAATATACCAGTAGATCTAATTTGAAAATTACTTCTATTCAATTAACTATGTAGAAAGACTGGATGTATTGTTTCTGAACGAGGGTAAAACTCTTGTTTTTGTGTCAGGTGTAAAACTACAGTCCCATTTCAGTTTGTGTTCCATCTTAAGTCACTGTGCAGCATTTTTCTTATCAGCTAGCTGCCTCTGACGTGTAAAGCTACTTGACAGAGGGTAATGAGGAAGGCAAGTTGAATCTCGTCTTGTGGTAGGCAACTGTTAGCTAATTTTGGTTCAGTCCAGAATTATTGGGGGGGGAGAAGTCTATGGGAAAAAAAATGACATGATCATGCTTTACTTTCTTTTGGATGTCGTTAAAGGATGAAATTTCTCATGCATCACCTTTTACTTAAACTGATAAAGAACAAAGATCTGTCAAGACCTGATCCCAGAAGATTTTACTCTGAGTGTTTCTCTGCCCTGTTACCTGTGAAGGATGCCAAGTTGCCTGCTTTCTTGGGGACTGTGGTGCTCTGAATAAAGATTAACCATTAATGTTTATTTTTCAGCATCCATGTTTTCCAAAAGAGCACCATCTAATCACCTCAGAATTGTTCTAACACGATTCTGTGCATTGGTAATGACTACTTTTTCCCTGACTTGTGCAGAGGCCTTGTCTTATGCTCTGAAGATGATAAGATTCTCATGTATTTTGTGAGAATTATTAATCTCTGAATTACATTTGATTTATAAGTATTTTAATGTTGGGGATTATATAATATTTCTTAGATTCATTAAATGGTTTGAGTGAGAAGGGACCTTAAAGATCCCCCAGTTCCAACCCCCCTGCCATGGGCAGGAACACCTCCCACCAGACCAGGCTGCCCAAAGCCCCATCCAGACTGGCCTTGAACACCTCCAGAGATGGGGCATCCACAGCTTCTCTGGGCAGCCTGTGCCAGGGCCTCACCACCCTCTGAGTGAAGGATTTCCTTCTAACATCTAATCTAAATCTCCCCTTTCTTTAGTTTAAAGCCATTATTCCTTGTCCTATCACTCCACTCCCTGACAAAGAGTACCTCCCCAGCTTTCCTGTAAGCCCTCTTCAGGTGCCGGAAGGCTGCTGTAAGGTCGCCCTGGAGCCTTCTCTCCTCCAGGCTGAGTAACTCCAGCTCTCTCAACTCCTCTTCATAGGAGAGGTGCTCCAGCCCTCTGATCATCTTCATGACCCTCCTCTGGACTCATTCTAACTGGTCCATGTTTTTCTTGTGCTGGGGGCTCCAGAGCTAGAGGCAGCACTGCAGGTGGGGCCTCATGAGAGCAGAGAGGGAGAATCACCTCTCTCGACGTGCTGGTCACGCCTCTTTTGATGCAGCCCAGGATAAGATTGCCTTTCTGGCCTCTAAACACACATTGCTGGCTCATGCTGAGCTTCTAATTACCCAGGTTCTTCTCAGGGCTGCTCACAGTCCATTCTTTGCCTAGCCTGTGTTTGTGCTTGGGGTTGCCCCAGCCCAGATGTAGGACCTCGCACTTGTTGAACCTCATGAGGTTAGCACAGGCCAACCTTTCCTGCCTGTCCAGGTCCCTCTGGATGGCATCCCTGCCCTCCAGCATGTTGACTGCACCACACAGCTCGGTGTCATCAGTAAACTTGCTGAGGGTGCACTCGATCCCACTGCCATGTCACCGACAAAGATGTTAAGTGTAGTGTTGGTCACGATACTGACCTGAGGGATGCTACTATGTTCTAGTGCTGTTATAGGTGAACTCAGGTCTCCTGCCATACTATCTCCCACAATGGGAACTTTCTCTGTCCCTATGTGCTGAGTGGCATCACCTTCCACACTTGAATCCCTCCTTAAAATGTTTTCTTTAAGTTAAATACTCGCCTACGTTTAATGATACAGAGTATATAAATTGTGTCTCAGAGTCTTCTTTCTTTTTGTCCTGTGTGTTGCTTCTACTTCCTAGTTTCTTACGGATGGCCAGATGTGCTTGCTCTATATAGAATCATAGAATCATTGTGATTGGAAAAGACCTCTGAGATCATCTGGTCCAACCATCACCCTACTCCCAATGTCAAATATGCAAGGCAAGAGTGAGTTATCCCAGAATGGTGTGAAGGAGAGGTTTTTGTCCTTTATATAGTTTAAGTATAGGAATTAGGCATTCATCTGTACTTGCTATGCAGCATTAATAAAGTTTAACTTGTTACTGCAGACACTTTGTTGCATAACACACTAATAAACTTGCCTGCTAGTCTTGGTGTCTAATGTGGCTGAAAATGTACCAAAAAGCCACATGATGAAGAACTTGTTTCCTTTAAGTACAGATTGGATGGTAATAACCCCAAAGTGTCTTGCTGTATGGTGATAGGTGGTTGAAGAGAATTGCCACGTTTTATTTTTCAAAGCTTTGTTTGATGAATCACCACTGTGCTGTCACTCTTCCTTGTTGCAGTTTGTGTGCACTGATAATGGGAGATCTGATGTGATGTTTGTGTAGTGTTGTTCAAAAGTTAATTTTCAGGTTTTCTGTGAGTGAAGGGAACAAATTATTTGAGATTTTTTTCCTATGGATGGATACATGTTTATTTGTCTTACATCTGAGGCTTTCTCATCTGCCAAAATTGGGTCCAGTCAGTTGCTTAGTATGTTGATTTATTGCTGTCTTAACTTTTTTTTTAAAAAAAGGCTTTCTCTATGGTGTTAAAAGGGGGAATTCAACACACAATGATATTTCAAAGAGAACCTTTTAAGAATGAATAGAAGAGTCATGCATGGCCAAGATTTCGCTAATATTTTTGGCCCTGCTTTTATGTCCTGCTCTCTTGATCCCATTACAATGGTAATTACAACTATCATTGGCCTGGCAATTAGAATGGAGTCTAGAACTATTGTTGTGTAACAGAACTTAAAATAGGTTATCTCAAGGTAAGGAATCGTTATTATGGCAGATGGAATTTGTGTCATCCTGTCTGACTGATGACTTAATGCTGATAAAGGATGCTGGTACGACTGTGTTGTTGCAAACAATTACATTTGTCAGCCCATTACCAAAGGAAGCTTGCTAGAATATACACAAGAACATGCACGAGCTTACTAATTCTGAAAGTGTACTTCATGGGATATCTCGGGCTGGAACGGACTCAGGATGTCTCTGATGCAAGCTGCTCAAAGCAGGCTGAGGTGCAAGGTCAGACAAGGTTGCTTAGCGCTCTATCTGGTGCAGTCTTGGAAAACTCTTAAGAATGGTGTTTGCACAACCAGTCTGGGCCATGTCCTTCTTTCTTCTCTGCCTGCCTCTTCCCTGTCTCCCTTCAGAAAAGTGAACCTTGCTTTAGTGGGTAGAACCGGTGTCTTCTAGCAGGGCTCTTCAGGTGGACCTTTTAGCAAGACCTATTAGTCGAGACTGCAAGTCAGTAGCAGTGCAGGAATAAATACCATTTGCATTCATGTTGGTGAAATGGAGTGATTTATGCACAGTCTACTGAACAAAACTGAAACTGTGCCAGTGGTTTTCTGCTGCAGGCATGCTGCTGCGTCTTGTCATCCAGAAAGGAAACCCCAAAACTTTTTTTCATAGTCGCAGCTAATGGCTCCCCTCTCAGCATTCTGTTTCAGTGATTTGCTCAGATTATCAGAAAATTACGTGTTTCTGGGTGAGCTGTGACTATCTGTGCTGTGACTGAAGTCTTAAGTATCTAGTTAAGCAAAGACCCCATTAATTTTAAATCAGGATCAGAGGTATTACTTAAGCTAATACCTGACCGGTTCAGATGTTCCTTGCTTTAATGGTTTGAAGTATTTTGGGAAGACTTTTCTCTGTAGCCCAAGAGATAGCAGTTCAAATCTCAGTTTAGCCAAATTATCTTGTTACCTTCCTTGGCAATGGTACAGGCAGCCCCGTGAGTGACTGGACACGCGGTGCCTTTTCTGCCCTGTAGGGATGTTGGAGGGCCATGGTGCCCACTTTGCGGGTAGCTTTTCACCACAGTTGTCATAGATGCTTCTGTGTGCTTGCATATGTGTTTGTATCATCTTGTACGTGATCCAGAGTGTCTCTGAGGTAGCAGGGCTTCTTTGAGCTTAGCTTGTGAAATTCCCTGTGTGTTTTACTACCTACATATAAAAGAGTCCTGAATGCCACATCCTGGGTGTACCAAATCTGATGAACTGCAGGAGTTACCGCAGTGACATAAACAGGCTTTAGGCCCTGCTGCCTTGTGCTGCCATTCCAAGGCCGTGTTTTTGTTGTTTCAAACTCCGGGCTGTTCGTGTGCGCTAATCCAGCTCCTCCGCTTTGTTTAAGTTCAGGCTTCAGCTGGACCGCCTGTTCTTTCTTGCACAGCTCTGGAGAGCAACAACTTTAAGCGCAGTTGACAGCATTGCTATCTCTGCCTACACGTATTGAGCGCCCCCCTCTCTGCTGTCTTCCCCTCTTCATCCCCCTCTTCCCCACATTCGCTTTTTTGTTTTAAACAAGACCACAGTGGCCTGTGGTGGTTTTCCTGTGGCTGCATTCCATGGGAGGGATCTGGGTTTTCTCAGGCCTGGCACCTCTCAGCAGCGTGACTCTCTCCAGAATATTGCAGAGGGGCTTCACGAGTGCTAGGCAGAAGCAAGGAGATGTATGCTTTGTCCTGACCTTGGACTCAAGAGGTGAAGCAGAAAAAAAAAGGGTCTCACGTGTCTCCCTTCTGTAGCCTTGCACCAGAAGAGGCTATAGGAGAGGGGGAGTATGCACCTCTGGGAGCACACTGCTGTCCTCTGGAAGCAGGGAAAGGCTAAGCCGGGAGAGTTAACAATGTTGGTAGGAGATTGAAGGCCTTTGTCAGATTTGAAGGCCTCTTGTCAGAGGTTCCCCACCTCTGACAAGACTCTCCCCTCACCGTTACCGACCATTTGCCAATAGTTTTGCATGCTGCAAAGAATCACGAGGACGGTGAGGAAGCTGCTGGGTTTTGTTTTGTCTAAATCTGCCTTCCAAACTAATTCCTAACAACGTGTCTTGGGACTCCTCAGGCCAGATTGGAGGAGAGATTAGCTGGAATTTATTTGAAATCTTTTTTGAGGCAAATGGTGGAAGAAAAAAAAAGAATACATAGGCTCAATCTTAGCTGTTTGTTCTGATAAATATACTTTCTAAATACTGTGCTTCTGGAAAGAAACCAAAACAGAGGAGCCAGAAACATCAGCTAATGGCTTCAATTTTGTTTCCATCCACACAAAGGGGTCTGTGTACTGCAAACTGAACTTTATGTCTAAAAGATTTTAGAGTTCGTTTAACAACTCCTGGGTTTTAAGCTGTCCTGTGGGTCGTTGCTTTGTTTTAAAAATACTTTTGCAGTGGTCCTGTAGCTGTTTGTCACCCGTTGTGCCAAATCATTGCATCAGATGAAGGACCAAATACATCAGAGAAAGTAAAATGCTCTTTTATCACCAGGCACGGTTGGTGCATCCAGTGGTGGAAAAAAACATTTCTTGTCCATGTAAGGTGCCTTGAGCTGTTGCAGGCTGTATCTGTCACAGGTTGAACTGTACTGGTCTAGCAGGTTGTCACAGCAATACAGGAAAGACATGTGTGCCTCTGTCTAAAAGAATAAAAGCAATGCTATCTACAGCATGTGCAATGCTAAAGAATGTGCAACGCTATCTATAGCATGGCTATGAAGTAAAAATAAGGTATTACACGTCTAAGGTCATCCAGTTACTGGTAGAATAAGTCAGGCACGATGTGTACCAAATTCATCCAATTATCCCTTCATTTTAAATGTCCTCTTACATGTTTCTTTTCACAAAAACAGAACCATTCCCCTTGCAGTAAGGGCTACTGGTAGAATCTACTGAATTTTGAAGACCTGGACATTAAATGTAGAATACCTTGGGAAACAGGAAGACCAAAAGTTAGAAGCTGAGTAGTTATTAAAAAGCCTCCACAGCTTTTCAGTGTTTCCGCCTCGCTTTAATGGATGAAGGTCTTGTGTATGTGTCTTTGTTCTTATTTTGCATGGAAGAAGGCAGCTGTGTGGGGGGTTCTTTGTTTTGTTGGGTTTTGTGTGTGTTTTGTTTTTGGTTTTAGTTCATGCTACTGTATCTTTGGATTGGAAGGAATGCAGTTTTGTGGTACGGTATGGAAGAACAGGACGTTTGTTCCTGGCTCCCACCACAATGTGGAAGTGTGCTAGATAGATAAGAAAAGGAGTAAATGAGATCAGAACAAATGGATTAAAACCGAGACTGCTTATGATAAAGCTTGAAGTTGGAAGTAGGAGCTTGTGGGTGGGGGGAGCCTGGCTTTCCTGGGCACAATGAAGAGGTACTGGGGTGGAGCCAAGTCCTTGCCTCTTGCAGCCAGTTTGGCAGGGTCTGTGTCGTGTTCTGTTGCTCTTGCTTTGTGATAAACAGTTTCTAGACAAACGTCTGAATCATCTGTAGATGACAGTTCAGATCTACCATTCTTTTGTTATCAGGACACTTGCATTCCAGACTAATAACCCTGGTGGCTGATTAACCCTTTCTGTGGGGAAGCTCTGTGGAGATGGGCTGGAACTCCAGATTTCTAAAATGTTAGAGAAGACTTTGCCTTACTCCACAAGAATCTCTTAGCATACTCACCACAGATGTGCCAGCTGCATGTAACATGCTCCCATGCTTTGTCTTTAACGTGTCGCTTTGCCTTCAAGCTAGGACAGCAGCCCTGACTGCCTGATGACTTTGTCTTCCTGTCCTCAGTCTCTCTGAAAGTTGTTACTTCATAAAGCATCTCCTGCTACTTACAACTTCAGCCCAGCCTTTTTATCCACGCTTCCTCAACACATGAAGATGCTGCACCCCATGCTCTATTCACTGCTCAGTCCCAACGTGGGGCATGCTTTTTGACTCAGTCCCAGTCATTCTCCACCCACTCAGTCTTCTCTTCCCATCTTGGTCACTATTTCATTCACATGTCCCCATTCACCCTGACCTGGTCACTGCTCAGTCTCAGTTCACCCATTCTCTCTTGCCTAATACAGCCATTTAGTTCTGTGTCACCAAATATTCTCACCTGGTAGCCACTCTTCAAAAAGGGTAGCTGCAGCAGCTCCTCACATCGGGCGCTTTGCCAGTGCGGTGCTGTTGTTGCAGCCTCCAGCGTTATGCACGTGATTTTTCTTATTTCTCTACATGTATATGACTGTATGTGTTTCTTTCTCATTATATCAGCGGAGAAAATCCCTGATCTCCCTTTGTATGAATCCCCACTGGGGCTGCTGAGAAGGCTGCCTCTGAGAGGAAATGGCTTGGTGTTCTGCAGACCCCTTCATGTGCATGGAGAAGGAACCAGCGGAGTTAAGTGAGAAAAGTAGACTGGAGCTGTCTGTATGTGAAGGTGAACATGATGGGTAGAATGGCTTCATAAAAAGTGACCTGGGTGAAAAGGGGTGAGGTTTCTGCTGGAGCTTAGATACTCGGAAAATCCGCTTAAAAAAAAAATTAAAAAAATCCATTAACTTTCCACATCCACTGTGTTTTTGGGTAGTGGAAGTGGGAAAGGTTCAGAGAAAGTTGCTAATAGTTATGAGATATATGGAGTGTTTTTTGCATGAGAAGAAATTTGGTATAATAGAAACCTTCAGCCTGAGAGATCCCTGTGGAGAGGGCATAAAAGAAACCTGTGAATTACAAATAAATAGAATGTAGTAAATGAAGTGACAAGCTACTGTATAGAGCTAGGAGACATCGAGTGAAACTAGCAGGTCGAGTCATTGTTTAAAAGGGGATTATTCGTCCCACCGTATGCGATCAAGCCACGCAGCTCCCTGTCACAGGGTGATGTGGATGCCAAAATATTACATGGGTTCAAAACTAATTGGACAAATTCCTGAAAGAAAAACCTATTAAGGATTAAATAGAGATATTGCCTCTAGTTGAAGCCATAAACTGGACTAAGGGTGACTGCTCTGTGGCAGTTTTGCCACATGCTTGCCCATGATTCTCCCCTAAACATCTGACATAAATCATCGTCAGAAACAAACTATAATGGGCTACAACTGTCCCCGGTAGATTCCTGTACAGCTACTGCTATGTATGTATGCTGTGGGCTTTCCAGTGTGTACGGATTTTGTCCTCTGCCCATTGCCAGCCTTGGTGCTTCCTCTGTGGAGCAGTTGAGAAGTCACCGTACCAACAGGTGGTGCTGCAAATGAGCCTTCTCTTGATGCAATGCAGTTGGTACTCTTAGTGGTACTCCTAGCAGCTCTAGTTCTGTCACCTGCTGCTCTGTGGGGCAGTCCTTTTTTCCGTGTAGTCTAGCGTATGCTTGCCTCACGTTTATTATAAAGCTTTCTAAACAGACGTAGGGTTGGAAAGGAGCCTTTGAGACAGCGCAGGTGATGGCTGTAGGGCTGTAGCCAGTCTTGCCTAGAGAAGCTTTTAGCTTTCCTGGAGTGAGCTGGTGACAGGCTTCACAGACTCTAATTTTTGTTTGTTTTTTAGCTTAATTGAATGAGGGACAAGTGCAAAGGTAGAGTTTTTTTTTTTTTTCTTTCCTTCCAACTGAAATCTCTTATTTTTATAATGGGAAAAGCACTAAGGCTTTCATTTTCAAACATGTATTTGTTGGAGTATGTTTAAGCATCATGAAACTGGAATTTAAAAGAAGAGTTGCTGAGTTGCATTGTGAATCTGGTGTGTTCCAGAAAGAAAGTGCTATGTCTAGGATATAAGTATATGAAGCACTCTGGGATCGTTTGGAATGAGAGAGCAATTTAAGTAGCAGTATAAGGAAAAAAAAAAGTATAAATCCACCATACTGAACTCTTCTTCCTGGACTAAACAGGATAATTTTTGGAGCATCCATGTGAATGTGTGATTGTATAATGGCATGAAATAAAGTTGGAAATAGGTGCGCAATTCTCTAAAGTAATAAACATGTTATTCATAAACTGATGACACAGGGTTTGAGGGTTTTATCTAGCTAGGGGGTTATATTGAGGATTTATCTATCTAGGGTCCTGAATTATAATGGCATTGGGAGAAATGTGTGTCTGTATTAAACATTGTACAATGGGCGAAAGAGGTTCTCTGGTGCAGTTTGTGCTTTCTGAGGGAGATTATTAAGGCTGTGATAGACATTGAGAGATTTATTCTTCAGTACTTCACGCGGTCCCTTTCTGAACCAATTTAAGTTTATAGTCTCCAACCACTTGGGGACAGGGATACCCCAATCTGATAATACATTATATATTTGACAGACAGAAAGAAAGGCCTGTTAGTTGTGAAGACTGTAGAAAAAGAATTGTATTTCATACCACTCTATTACTGCTTGCAGACACGTACAGAGAAGAGAATTAACAATATTACGGGCAGTAACGTAACAGCATTACAGAGCTGCTTGTAAAACCACATTATATAACTGTATGCTGGGAAACTTTGCCAGCAGGGAACTTTAGCCACTGCATTCTGCCTTACGGGACTCACTGGGATCATTCTTACAACGTAAGATACTTCTGTGCTGGGAGGATGTAAGAGTTTTTGGATGGGGTTTATGTACTGGTGTAAAAAGGAGGGGTCAGGGCAGCCCTCTGCACTAGGAAGGTACTTTGTCACGAGCCTCAGCCTGTAGCTATTGGAGGAGGAGGGGAGAAAGAAGGGAAGAAAAATGTATTTGCTCTCTTACGTAGTTTGGGGGGGAAGGTTAAATTGAAAAATACCAAAAATATATGTAGACCTCTCAAAGGGTTAGGGCATTAGCACAAACTTAGGATGAGGAAATAAAATAGGGCTTAAAACTGGCATTCTCATGCTTTTAAAAGTGAGCTGAATGGCAGATTATAAGATTGTCAGCTCAAACAAAAACAAAAGCTATGTTTTTACAAGAAACAAATCTGGAAGGAAAAAAGCATGAGAGTGATTATTCCCATCTACTTTCTTTTTTTTTTTTTTTTACCTTTAGATGCACTTGAGGTTCATTTTCCAGTGTTTTTTTCATGTGAGAACAGTAGAACTAGATTTGTAGCATATGTTGTTTTTGACTCGTGGTTTATATCACTTGTGATTTAAAGGTTCTGTGATTACTTTTCTGTAAGAGTGTTTTGTATTTAAAAACTTGGTACTAACCACAGGAGCTGTGGATGGAAAAAGTTGTTAAGTGGGTGTCAGAACAGGGCAGAAGATTGCCTTCTTACGTGGCTTTGCAATTTTAGATACACGGTTCCCACAAGTATTGATGGCTCCTTAAATCTGGTGAGCTCAGAAGGGAAACTTAAGTCTGGCAAAATGTCTGTTTTGCTTTATTCAGTGTCTTAAAGCAGCGAAGGAAGCATCACTTTCACTGCTGATGAAGATGAGTCGATTCATCACTTTCTTATGAGTCTAAGTGAAAAATACTGCACTGCACCTATCTCCTCTGTTCCCTTGGTGTGTGCTGAGTAGTTAGAAATGTTTAAGTTAACATTGTCATAGCACAGGTCATGGTGTGGGAAGCCAAATGGAAGAAATAATTGGAAAAATAATGGAAGGAAAAAATTAAATCATGATTTTACATAGTATTAGCAGGTAACAACTTTTATGCCACACTTGTGCTGTGTAAGTCACTTACTACAGACAAGAGTGACAGATTTTAAAAAGCATCTCTGTCACACTGTATTATTTTAAAGCACTCCACATCACCTTTTCATATACTTACAACATAGCAACTGCCTTGAATGATCTTAGGTTGGCATTTCTGCGTGTTTAAGTTGTGGTTTAATGCAGGAGTTACTTATGGATCATGGCTTCCAAAATTTGCTTGTGAAGAAGCAAAAAAAAATTCTCTGCCTGTGAATTGCTTGGGTGTTTTTTAATGCTACTCAGCTGTTAACTTAATTGCCATCAATTAATCTGTAAGCATTTTGGAAAGTGGTGGTGGAAGTTTTCTATCTTGCACACTCCAGATGCTCTGAACAGTCAGAAGTAATAATGTAGACAGTCAGTCAGCCCTGACACAGTCATAATCCATGTCGTCATGGCAAAACAGAAAAAGTTAGACTACCGGTGTATGTGTGGTGGTTTATTTTCACATTTTGAGCAGGGAGGGATGATTTAAGAGACTGCTGAATGCTAATTTTTGTTGCTTTGTTGCTATGTGTATTTCAAATGGAAGAACAGCAAATGGATTTAATTTTTATGAGCTTTGCAGCCAGTTGATCATAAAAATTCTTCATCTGCTTCTTAGCAGAACTGTGCTCCAGTTTTAAAGAGAAGAAAGAAGATAATAGAGCTCGTGTGTTTTCCTAAACTGGGATGGATGAAATAAATGTCCTTCCAAAGGAGATATCCAAGCGTTTATAGTACTGTAGAGTTCAGCTGGAAGAAAAGCACCTTCCAACTTTTTTTTTTTTTTTTTTCCCTTCTATCACCATAAGCTTTTTTATAAGCACTTCATTGCTCAGGCTTTTTAAGTGGCACAAAGTCCTTACACAGTGGATGCAACTTATTTTTGTCTTTTTTTTTGTTTTCTGGTACAGGTCTTAGCATTACACTCCTTAACTTTCCTGAGGCTTTTTTAGGTGTTGCAGCAATGATACACGAGAATGAAACTGAAATGATCTGAAACCTACGGCTGGTGACCTACCTGGGGGGCGTTCTGATTTCTTTCTTTACTGACATAAAGTATTAAGATGTGTGGTATTACCAGTCATTTGCAGTGTTTGCTTTAAACAGTGATTAGATGGTTTGCTGGGTTAAAAAAAAATCAAAAAAATCAAAAAATAAAATCGTTGAGCTAAGTGAAATGAGGCTACCTTAGGAATCTCTGGAGCTGCAAATCATTTTACTCTGGAATATTGTACAAAGGAAGAAACATTCACTTGCTTTGTACTTGTTCTTCTCTTTATGCATCTCCTATAGCTACTGTCCCAGGTAGGATGCCGATTTCAGCAAGGCCTGATTCATTCTCGCTGTTCTTTTTTTTTCTTTTCCTTGAGCTCCACAATTTTTTAATTGCAGCTTTATTGTACGTTTGAGTCCTCAGCTTCCAGAGTCTGGTTAGCATATTATCTTATGTGGCGTTATGCCAATGTTTATGGGATTAAAGCAAAAGGAAGTTCTGGTTTGCTGTTTATATCTAAAATGCATAGTGGATCTGATAGGTTACTTACGAAGTTTCAGTTTCACTCATATACCTGATGCCTCAGTCTCTCTGGCACGCTTTAATCTCAATGTATTCAGTTTTTAAAAAAGAAAAGGCTTTAATTTTTGCTAGATAAAATTAGGCTAATTGCATGTGAAGAAATATAAACACACAATGCTGGAAAAAGTTAGGAAGGAATTTCTTTGTTTTGGTTTTATGTGCCTAACTATGTAGTGCTGCAGTAAGGAGAAAAAATGATACTGTGGAAAATCAAATCTTGCAAAGAACTCTTAAGGAACAAACGAAAGCACGCTAATGAAATAAAAGCATAAGGCAAAAGTGAAGGTGATAGGTTCAGGCATAAAGGAATTAACAAAAATGGGAATGAAATTGGGAGTGAAGAAACGGAGCTGAAATTTTATTTAAAGAAGCTGTGATAACAGATTTGTGTTACTACTCTGAAACTCCATATGGAATCCGGAGGCCTGATTATTTCTATTACACTGTTGCTGTGATTGAAATGGTGTCAGTACGAGAAGTGTGTGCTTGCTTGTTTGCTTAGAAAAATAAGGCAACCTGCAGTAGCTTCTGAAAAACAAAACAACCCCCCAACCCAAAGCTGCACTTAGTAAAAATAAAAGTATCTAGAAATATGTCCCTGTGTTTAGCTGGCAACGGACATCCTCTCCTTCACTGCAAATGGTAGTAACTTAGATTTAATAAATTGAAAGTTCCAAGTTCGATATGTGCAGTCAGATCGGTGTAATTTGTCTGCCTCTGTCTGCGTTTGTTGTAACCACAGGTCACGTAAATTCTGCCGTTCCCCCAGAGATGGCTAGATGCCTTTTCCTTTTACCTATTTGCTGTGCTTTTCATCTTGCAATAAGGCATTTCCAGCCCAAAGTGTTATGAGGACTGACAGATCAAGTGTTATAAAAGAATAACAATTAAAATGCTTTGCCTTTTAGTATTCCAGAAGCCCCAAATCAGTGCTAGCCTTGTTCTGATCTGACATTACCGTGTTTTCACTTGCCCATGGATGTGACTGTATCTCAGGTGATGCCGTGCTTCCTGTTCCTCTGAAGTCGTGTCTCTGTGCTGCTTCTGCACTTACGTCTCCCTGCTGGTACCGATCTGTCCTAGATTCTTTTCGCTGACCCCATAAAGGAGTATCTGAACTATGCTGAAAAATGGGGGAGGAAAAATAGGCAAATGTGTTAGGTTGTCAGGTTGTGCAGCGTTACTGATGTGCCCAGTAAGTACGCTTGGCTTTATTATCAAATGGCCTAACTGTCAAATGAACAAATGGACTTGCTAACGGAGCTAAAAGGAATTGTTGGTCTTGAGTATCTGAGCCCTGTTTACACTTGTTTTCAAGGAGTGACCCATTAGTCTAATCTCCTTTCTTTCAAGTTCAAGTAAATGGCGTTATATTTAAGAAAATAAAATATTCCTCTCGCCTGGCTTTTTCTTACCTGACAGGTATGCAACGAGCTGCTGTGGTTTCTTTCGTATGTATGTAGTTGAAGATGGTTTGAGAAGCATTCGTGGCTCGGGACTCAACCGTACTTTGAAAATGGGGCCGTGCCATAAAAGTTACTGGCGGCTAGGTAGGATTTTCTCTTGTGCGCTAAATAAAAACATAAATGGTGTGGTGCAATTGAAAGTTTTAATTGAAACAGTATGTACTTAAATCGAGGAATGTGTTACCCTGCCTTTGGTCCTGGCGCAGCAAATTGCATCCAGTCACTTGAGATTCTCTGAACCACAAACAAAAATATTCCAGGACTTAACAAACTGAAGTGCTTCATGTTCCAGGTGAGGTGAGGCGGTTTAGAAGGGCGACGGGGCACAGGCCTTGCTGGCTTCTGTGTCCAGCTACAAAATAAGAGGGCTTTTTCTTCATCGTTTAAATGCAGGCGATCCCAACTCCTTTTTTGTTGTTTAAATCCCATTCATATCTTGAAGAGTATAAGAAGAAGTGGTAAGGCAAATATTCAGTAAGATCAATACAATAAAAATGGATCCCGTCCCCTTTGAGCTAATGATCGGGTGCATTTGCTTGGAGGTTATAAGCCACGCTGCGTGTTATTAAGACCAGCAGCCTGCGTGATTGCGGTAAGTGTGTCACATCCTCCCTTCAACTTTGCCCTCCTTGGAGACGCTGGCAGTCTCCCTGCGGTTTGCCCACTGGCCAGCTGGGAGTGGCTCGAGAAAACTTCCCCAACCTGTGGATCTGGTTCTCGAGCAAACTTTCAGACTTAACAGTATCTCGGGACTCCTTGCCAAGCCCCATTTGGAGAGAGGGAAGGGTATTGGGGTAGGCTTTCAAAGTTCGGCAGAGAACTGATTTGTAATTTTGTGACAAATGTAATTGTGTGTGTTCAAATGATGCTGTGTGGGGACTGCTGTTTTTCTCTCTCCGTGACAACCCAGTAAACTCCTCTGTAAACACAAGTCTGCGGAGGAGCTCCCCTCTCTGAAAACTTCCCCCATCTCCAGCACGAGGTAGTGGCTCTGGCTGTGCTGGGAGGGGAGTGGATGTTGAACACGTACAGTGTGAATGCCAACACATCTTTATTAAATAAATCTTAAAATCTTTCTGTGCCTTCCCAAGGGATCTTTAAAGATAACCCATCAAGTCAAGGCATGTCATTGGAAATTTGTCTTGATATGAATTCCCTGTCACTTCTGTCATCAGCCATCTGCATATTTCTTATTTGAATGCCTTCCCTTCCTATACTTCATCTAACTCAGAACTCACTTCATCTGATGCTTCTTCAGTTGCCCTCTTTATTCTGCAGTATGACCAGCATAAAAACAGCAGATTAGGAATAGTTATATCCACTGTGGTTTCTCTTGTTCTGTGAAGATTTTCGTCTTGTCAAATAATCATTCTGTTTGCAGGGAGCTTTTAAATCATTGATTCTTTAAGTTGTCCCATCCCTACTTTGTCCTCGACAACTTTTTTTTGCATACGTGAATTTGCCCTTAGTATATGTACTACGCAGAGGTAAATGAAAATAGTATAAGGATTGTATTTTTCATGCCTTCCCAGATTTTTGTGTACTTTAAGATACTGTTACTTGGAGAATGGCATTTTGAGAATCAAAAAATATAACAACAAAACATCAAGGACATAGTTTCTCCCATTATTTATTTTTTTTATCCTTAGGGCATTAAGGGTAAACCACTATACTACTGGAGCTAATACTGCTTTAAGTCACGAGCAGGACTCTGCGAAAGATGTTTTCAAAGACGATGACTTCTGAAAGGATTTTCTGTGATACTAAACAGGGACCTAATAACTTCCTACACAATTTTTATTGTCTTGTTGCTTAGCAGATTTATTTGGTTAGCAGTTTATTTTTGTAGTTGTAATAGTAGCTTACAGTATGTAGTAGTTAAGGCAAAAAATCTTCAGTGCAACGTCCACGTATGAAATATGTTCCTGATGTTGGAAGGCCTGGCCAGTGACATGAATCCTCGCCTCGATGCATGCCTTGAGTGTGTTACCAGAGAATCTCTAAGTAGGCAAAAATTATGTACTTTTCAGCAGGTGGGTAAAGGTGCTGGGTCAGCTACTAAGTGATGCAACTTTTCAGGTTTGCACTGAAGAGGTGGAAGCAGCTTCAGTGGGCCGTGCAGGCAGGCAGCCCGTTAGCCTTACCATCTGTGGGACTAGCCGCGTGGACTGCGTGCTGGGCTGAGCCGTGCGTGCAGAAGGGCCTGAGGGTGAAACTGGCTCCGTTGTCCTGCTTGTGTTCCCTACGGTCTGGCTGCAAGGTGGTGCCGAAGGCTTGTGCTGTCAGGACATGGATGGGGTCACAGGTGGCGGGAATGGGCCCCAGATGGGGGACTGGGGAAAGCCCACGCAGAGTGTCTGCGAGCTGGCTGCGATTGTGCACCTACAGGTGTCGGATAGCTCGATCACTCCTGGAAGAGGAGGGTGGGATGCAAGGGGCAGAAGGGGTAACAAAAGAGAAAACAGGACTTGAGACTGGGCTTTGGAGAAAGGGGGAGGGGGTGTCCCAGGGTGAGGAAATGAGGAAAAGCAAGCTCAGATCCATATGTTATACAGAAGAAGTACATCAGGTACATCAGGTTCATGGTTCATAGAGTTTATATTGCCCGTCCTTCTACTTGTTAGCTTTTCATCTCGTGGCAGAACCTCAGAATAATCCGTTTGTGAATGACATAACTTTGTTAACAGATTATCCCATATAGAAGCACAGTATGAGATACCTGCAGTGTCGCCTTTACCTGAAGGTTTGGAGAGGAAGTGAGTCATGAGCAGCTCTGGCTTTACAGCTTGTTGCTCCCTCCCTTCTCTAGCTGAAAGGTGTGCTGGAATTTTCCAGGTACAGCACCGGGAGAGGTGAGAGGGAGAGCGCGTAGGCTGGGATTCAGGCAGGGAAGGGCTTGTCGTAGGGAGAACTGTTCATATGCTTCACTTCTGGTAAAGGAAGGAATGCCAAAAGATAAAATTTAAATCAGAGGTGGGAAGGGGAAAAAAAAAAGGCAGCAGATGTGTTTTAAAACGCATCTAATGTCATCTTTGTGTTTATTACCTTTTTATTACCGTTTTCCTTTATTAATTTGAAACATACACTGACTTTTTTTTCCTCTCTCCGGCATGGATTTCAACACATTTTTGTGCCTGTGCCAGGAACACTGTGTTCTGTTAAGTCATTTAGTGACGTTGAGCACTGGCCTGAAGCCAAGCTGGGTCAAGTTCATTCAAATAAGTTTCAGCGTAGGCTCTCGCTCCGAGAGCGGTGTCAGTCCTGCCTTCACATGATAGGTGGCTCTGTTGCGTTAGTTTTCCAAAGGGCTTGGGATTTCAGGGTTTTAAGTTGTTCAGGTTTCTGAATTTTCTTTCAGGTTTGGGTAAGGATTTGGTTGGGAAAAAAAAAAAAGCCCCACCTTTCATGAATCCATGAGGAGAGAGAAATGAGATGGTCATGGGTTTGCAGAGCAGAACAAGGTCTGCAAGCTGTGGTGTGTGTTTAGTGCTTCTTCTCTGACCGCCGTTTTTTGTTGGGTTTTTGAGTCTGTCCTTGCAAGGATTTTTAATTGGTGTATATTTTGTCCTTAAAGCAGGAGCACCCCTGAGATTCCAGGGACAAAATCCTGCTCGTGACAAAAATGAAATGCATGAAACGGCATGGAGTGCATGAAAACTTCATGGCCGTGCTAGGTTAATTGCTTCCCTTTCCTCCAGGAGTTTGTGTCTTGTTCCTTTAGCCCAGAGTTTTGAGCTACCCTTAAAAATACGCTACTTAGAGAAATCCCTTCTTTCTGGGTGAGCTTCCCATATGCAGGATTGTTTTGTGTTATGGTGCTGAAAAGTCAGATCGGTTTTGTCTGTCTCTTTATTCCAGCTTCCCTTTCAGGGGACTGTGTTGTTGCTACTTTGCATAGTAGCATACTTTTCCTTCCTGTAACCCTACCACAAATCACACTAGATCCCCTCCCCTCCCCTTCACTTCCAGTAACTGCTCTGTGAGCAATAATTTTGGAACTACTGGCAAAATAAAAGTCTTTGACAAACTCATAAAATCCTTACAACAGGACAGTAGTTGTAATGCCAGAGACATCAGTAAGTGGCGTCTAAGACAACTGTTGATACTTAAGTATTTGATGAAAAACCCATTCTTCCATTAGTTTTTTTTTTTTTTTTTAATTTTAATAAAGAATGAGAACTTGGGGAGGATTTGCTGTCCCTAGAGAGAGGGGACTAATATTAAAGAGAATGGAGAAGCAAATTTACAGGTCATAATTTTACAGGTCATAATTTTACCATCTCTCACTTGCACAGATTAGCCATTTCATATTATTTTATTCTTCAGCCGTGCATCAAGTTTCTGTGTCTTGGCTCAATTGATATTTGGCTTTTAAGGGAGAGAAACATAGTAGTGTCAGGTTCCCATGATTCAACACCCACTCTTAAGTTACCTGTTGGTGCTTGCTGGCTTATCTTCTCTGTGTGGGAGAGTGGAGGATGATCAGATTGGTGTTCATCACTAGGTGTCACTCACTTGCAATTACTTAAAGTATGTTTCAGGGCAAAAATTAAAAGAAAAAAAAGTTCTTGCTTCCTACCTCACCTAAATTGGGTGTGTGTGGGGGAAGAAATGGTGTGAAATGTGAGGAAAAAAATTCCCATCCTTATTTCCCATATGTTGTTTTGTAATTTTATTGCCTTGTAGTATATTTTGATCTACGTTTTTGTTATTTTTGTACAGTTCTACTGATGCAAGAAAATACACAATAAAACTTTATCATTAACATTTCCATCCCCAGTATTATCAGCTGTGGAATATCTTAAAGAATATTAGGTAGCACTGTAAAAGATTTGGAAATCTGGATCAGGGGAGGTGCAGTGACGGCACTACTGGATCACTCAAAAGAATGTTTAAGAAAAAAGATGTGGATGACAGAACTCCATAAAATTGTTCTTGGGACCTGACCACTGAGCTGTGTTGGGCAAAGGATGGTGATTAAAAAATCTGTGCAAGTATGAAGATGACTTATACTTCTGTTATCTAGCTAACGATGTGGAATGTGGTGCATCTGTTGGGTCTCAGTCAGCAGCCTCCCTTGTTGGGCAGTAAGTATGGGGAGTGTGTTTAATTGCTGATCTATAAAATATTTCAAAATTCTAACATCAATGCTTACAAAAAAAAAAGAGGTGGAAGTGGGAAGGTTAAGCAGTAAAAATCAGTCGATTCGTTCAGAGTTGTTGAATGCACACCAAATGCTCCAAATATTTTATTTCAGAAGGAGAGCTTCCAGAGAGTAAAAGTATCAGTGTGGATAACTGGAAACTTCATTGGCAAGGATGGTGATTTTTCTTCTCTTGTGCCTCCCACCCTTTCCCTTGCTTGTTCCCCTGAAACATGACGTCTTTTGTCCAACCCAATTCTCTCGTTCAGTTTGGGGGTTGGGACTGCTGTGGATCAGGACGTTGTGTGGACCCTGCCTCACCCCTCAGGTTTGAGCGAGCTGGGTCTGTGCTGTGTCTGCATTTGTCTCGTCAGGAAACTGAATCTCCTGGAGGGTCTCCAGACAGCGCTCACTGCGGAAAGTCTCTGAATGACTTGGGTGATGTTAAAATTAGACTTTGAGTGTCAATAAAAAAAAAGAAAGGCAAAAGACTGAAGTTTCAATTGTTTCCTCCCTTTCTCCTGTGTAGCCAGAAGTGTTAGTTCAAAAGGTATAGTTACACACAAAAATCATCTTTCCTCATCTTTTATTATGTGTCAATAGTAGCGGCTATTCGAAGTCAACTGCATTTCTATGAAAGGTCACCTAAGCCAAGGAAATCCTTCCTCGTTGAAAATAATTATTCTTGTGGACCTGGAGTGATGATTTGGTGAAGGTAACAGTAATGGAGCAAATCTATGGCAGAGCTGAGAATACGGCGAGAAGAAGACTTCCAGATCTGTTGTTTGTCCAGAATAAGATTCTTAGAGCCAGCCTTCTCTTCTCTGCAAAATATTTGTCGGCACCCATAGAATAAAGTTACGTGCTAGCAATACGAACAAGTAAATCCCTTAAGACCTGTGTCAAACCCCATGTTTGCTGTGTCTTAGCTCATATTTAGGCCTTAAAAACAGCATGAATTTCTTGTGACGGTTGAGAAGAAAACACAGCCTCCACTGATACCTGTACAGATATGACAGATCTCTTAATCATAAGATTTAGTTTCCCTTCGTGAAGATTATAGGTTAAAAGATTCATCTCCTTGTTCTATCTTGGATTACTAAGTGTTTGTGGCTGTGTGTCACCGTATTTATCTAGTCCGCATGTTGTATTTGAATTTAACTGAGAGTGTGTTTGGATGAATAAAGTAGCATAATTCCCTTCCCTTCCCCTGAAGGAGAGGTGGGTTTCTTTAAAGTATGGAGGCTATTATGACTAACTATATAATTGCACCTTTAATCAGAGTCAAGTATTTTAGATACACGGTAGCCCCATTTGGCCCCTCAGTGTTGAACTGGAGAACATCTGAAGGTGCATAGTATGGCCTGTAGTCATCATCGTCCATTTTAGACACTCAGCATATTAAAGCCACTGTGCAGGAGCACACATGGCTGCGTGATTTACTTTTGGGATGGTGGGGAGGGGAGGGAAGAGATGCTACTTGCAATTCCTTTTCCTGCCTCTAAATCTGTAAGGACACTTTTGTTTTCCTTTTACTGTGTCTGAACATCATTTTGCCCACATTCAATGCATTTCCTCTGCTCTTGTCTTGTTTGTGGAGGTAGCTGTGATTCTGAATACGTGGGGTGAAACTTTTTGTACATCTGGGCTACTCAAGCTTTTGAGAGGTTGATGGGTGTGGAAAGCAAATAGTTCAATACACAGTTCAAAGGCACGGCCTGCAGAAATTTCGCTGCCTCTAAACAGTGCTGTTGGTTGGTTTTGCCCTCACAGCCCCTCAAAGACACAGCTCAGCTATGATCTATCCCACTTTAAGCAAGCTAATTGCAGATTTCTAACTTCTGATATATTGGGATTCATCCTCAGAAGAAAGAAAAAATGTGCCACAGCTAACAGTGCTTTTCTAACTTACAACTTTCCCCCTCCCTGTCCCATGTTAACACTGGTACTTAAAAGCCTAGCAAGTGCTGTTTATTGCAGACTTTAATTATGCTAGCAGCTATTTTAAAAATATTTTTTATTGCTCTTGTCTAAAATATGGTAACTTCCATCATTTGCTTCTGCTCTGATTCATATTTTGCCTGATATGTTTTTCTTTTTTTTCTTATGCAAAGAAAATGAAAAGAGGAGGAAAGGAAGAGACATACCAAATAGCGAAGATGAAGGGGCAACATCAGAATGGCAGTTCTATCAAGTAGATCTAGATGTATGGATTTCACGAGGTAGCACACTTAAAGATGACAACTAAAAGGAACTAATCTACAGTAGTTTTAGACTAAAAGGTTAAGTGCAGTTGGGAGAATTGAAAAAACCTGAGAATGTTAGGCTAGGTGGTTAGAAAGACCTTAAGGTTGTGTCATGGCAGTTGATCTTGTGCTGAAAGTCCTAGAATTCAGAAGTCAGCAAATCTGTGGGTCCAAGACACGTGCACATGAGAGCTTTCAGGCTTAATTATGCTTTGTCTGTTTTACTCTATCAGGAGCAAAAAAATTGAGGATCATTTTTGTGAAGCAATCATGACAAGGCTAGAATTTGTTGCTTGTCACTGCATGTTTTCTCACAATTTACCAGGTATACAAACATTGCATGGGGATGTTGGTATAGCATTAAGATAAGGGCAGTAAATTAAAGCAAACATAATAAATGGGAAAGCATTTGTAAAAATCTGCAGACAACTGCATTCAGCACAACTGTTGATGGCCTTGAGTTCAATTGGTGGAGCTGATGCTGCCTGAGTGCCAAGATAATCCACGTGATGTAATCGCGCCAAGCCTGCACTATCACGAAGCTTGCACTATCATGGTGTCGCAGCAAAAGCTGTGTCTCTGAACTGTGTGCATTCGTACATGCATTCAGGTACAGTAGTAACAAGGTAGTTGGAGAGGATTTGCCTTTTGGCATCACTGCCCATGGCAGGGGGGTTGGAACTAGGTGATCTTTAAGGTCCCTTCCAACCCGAGCTATTCTGTGATTTACAGTATATTCATAGTTACAGCTGAACACAGCTTGTGGAACTGCTTGGAGTGGGTGTTTTGGGATATTAAAGGCAAAGTAAGTCTCTGTTGCTGGCCAGGTACTAGTGAAGATGGTCTTTAGCTGGTAACTTTTCTATCTAACTTGTATTAATTGACCCTACGTGCACGTGGCTTTCCCCAGTTGCAAAAGAACATGCTCTATTAAGATACGAGAACGGCTGTATAGGATAGACTGAGTATCTGTCTAGCCCACTGCCCTTCCTGCGCTTGTGGCCACCCACCCACAGTTTGGACACTGGATATAAATGTATGTCAAGCTAAATGGGTTGACTGGCCAAATCATACTACCAGTTGAATTGCTGCTGGCTGAATGCAGATAAAGATAATCCCTGATTTTCAGACAAGACTAAGTATTTCAGTGCTAGAAAGTTGTGGCTGGTAGGGAAAACTTCAATAAAATACAGCAAGTGTTCTGATTTTGAACACACTTGTTATGTATTCTGTGATAAATGAGTAGATGCATAATGTAAATCTTTTGTACTGGACAGCCAGTTTTAAGTTGTCTGCACCTGACCTGTCCCATTGGTAAATAGGTCTGAACGCGGCAATTTGTAGGATGCCTGTTATGTCCTTTCAGAAACGTGGAACTTGCTGGGAGATTTTTTGGTTGATATTTTTTGCTTAGTTGGAGACATTCTTAACATGTTTACATCCCCCTGCATTCAGCTTGTTTATGTGGTCACATGCAGTTTCTTCACACAGCCTTCACAAACGCTTCCTGAAGTTTTTGGAGCAGTTAATTCTAGCTCTCCATCTTCCTCTCTGACTGAAATTTGCAATTTCCTTTAGAGAAACAACTTCCGATTGAGTACTAACTTATCTGACCACTTTGATGTATTTGAAATTTTCTGAAGTCCTGAATGCATTGCAAAATCCAGCGTTGCCTTCACGGCTTGAATTTCTGCACCGCCTGAGCTGAGGAAGTACAGAAGCGGATAGGGACTTGTCTAACGAACAAATGAAAATACAATTAAATTGCACTTGGTCATGCTGTGTCATTGTAAAATTCGAAACTGTAGCAATTTAAGTCTGGTTAGGCAGTTAGAGAGGGCTGAATTATAGCGTATTTGCCATGATCAGCGTTGACTTTGGGAGATTCGCCTTTTGGGAGCTGTGTGGATTTGCAAAAAATGCTGCAGTGTATTTGGAGCCAGACACACAAATGGACTGATTTCTCTGGTGTGGCTGATCGTCGTGCCAGGATTACAGGAATCCAAGTCCTGGCCTGCAGAATAGCCATTAAACTTAGATTTAGATTCCTACGTCCTGTATACAATGAACAGGAGAGCTTAAGCGCTAAATACCAGGATTCACAGCTACTGTCTCCTTACCAAGGAACACTTAAGCTCCCTGGTGTTCCTGCATTTTATCTAATGCTTGGCTGATGAGGAGTAGGGACTGTAATGCAGGCTTGGCAGTTCCCTCCTACCTTCCCAAGTGAATGTAGTTCTGTAATAGTGCACGTCTATGCTCTCTGGGACCCTGTGAATCTTGTTGTCCCCCCAGTGGTCCAGCTTTCAAGAGAGAGTTAGAAATGAGGTCCTTACTGCTTTGTTTGACAGGTTTGGTGCTTTCCTGAGAAGGGGGAATTTAAACTCTTAAGCTAAAGATTGCCTTGTTGTAATTTGGGTTCCTTGCTGCTTAGGCTGAAACGTCTGCGTTGTTGCAGAAGAGAGGTGTGCTTACTGGTAAGGATGGGCTTTTCAGCTCAAGCAATGCGTATAGTGTGCCAGCAGCTGAGATCTCTGCAGAACATAAGCACACACCTACTGAATCAAGCCCCTTAGCAGACACAGATACAGAAGTACCAGTTCTGTACTCACAGCTCACATGTGGCATAAACAGAGAAGCTGGCAGAGTTGTGTTGCAGCTGGGTATGTGCAGAAGCAGAGCTTGAAGGAACTCCTGAAATAGTAGACGCTGAAAAAGCTGGGTTCATCAGGAGGCTTTGTGGACAGGAGTGGAAGATGTGATTGAATTCTTGGACTTGGTTTAAATGCTATCAAAGTGCCTTTTGGAGTCTGAGGCTTCAGCTTTTATAGCTGAAGATAAGCTTGTGTATTCATGTGCATAGAACGCTTTGGATAATTTTCTTCTGTGGCCTCCCTGAAGTTATCAAAATGATCCATAGCCATCTATTTTGAAGGTTTAAACTATTAAATCGGAACTCTTGAAAGTCTTTTGAATGTCTGCAAATTCAAATCTAAATACTTTGCAGTTTTGCTTTCCTTGCCTCCAGACACCAAGCATGAGCAGTACTCAGCACTCCCAAACGGGACTTGGTGTCTAGCACCCGTGACAAAAGCTTGAGAACCAAGTTTGCCAGATGCAGCTGAGAGTCACATGTGAAAATTTTGTCTTAAATACTGTACCCCAAAACCACAGGAGCTGATATTAGATCCAGTTTTAAATATCAGGCTTTCTGACTCAATCTTCTGCTAATGCTACTAGGCAGCATTTTATTGTGAAGGCTTGCGCGTTCAGGCAGTAGTACGGAAACCTCATGTGCATTTTAAAGTATATCCTTGGGTTCTTATTACAGCTATGGTTTCCTCTTCTGTATCTGAATCAGGGAATTCCCCAAGTTTCTCTTAAGTTCTCTTAAGAGAGTGCTTTTTCTAAGTATGCTCAGAAGTCTCCTTCCCTTGAAATCAGTTGGGTAAATTTTACTCTATTAGTCACAAGCCAATTCTTCTGGCGGTGGTCGCCATCTGCTGCAAATAGTCATCTTCTGCTTGTACTAAAGTGGTCTTATATATTGACATGCTGCCTTGGATATCTTCCATGCTTCTTTCTGCTGGTGTTGGAGGTTATTTTCTGAATCTCCTCCCTGTGTTGTGCTGTTTAAATGGCTGTCAAATGAAATGAAGGGCCTTTGCTGATCTGCCTTTGGGTTTTTTGTTATGTTGCTGTGTTGTTTTTTTCCCCTGGACTTCCATACTTGTTCTTCAGGACCAAGGTATTGTTTCAGTGTCCTCAAAGCCCTACTTTATCAGTATGGTATCCCTTTTAATTCCAGGAGCTCTTGAGATATGGTCCTAAGGTTTTGAGGCTTTGAGTATAGGAAAGCATTGCTGTTTTTGCTCCTTGTTCTTGTGTGGTGTGTTTCTCTTAGCCTTTAAACGTGAAGTTAAGCTGCCATGCAAGTCCTGCAAGTGCATGGTGCAGTGTGTGTGTAGTACAGTGTGTGAGGAGTGGTGTGGAAGCCTGTTCTGGGCAAGGAGGAACAAAAGTGTAGGTGCATGCATTGGCTTTGTGTGCTGTTCTTCTTTCTCTGTTCAGTAAGATTTATGTTGAAATATTACAGTCTCGTATAGAAGTTAACATAAATAACTGCGGTTTCTCTTCTGCAAAGAGCAGAGCAAGTTCAGCAAACCCTTTATAGACAGTTTTTATAGTTTACCCAGAACAAGGTTGACATTAGGTACATATTAGACAGAAACCTAAAACTGGGAAGAAAAGTATGCAACGTTCCTTAAATGGAAATGACAGGGTTGCTTATATTTCGTCAAATAACTTTAAAATGCTCATCCTTGGGATGTAGTGGGGTGTGTGTTATATGTACACGTGCCTTTTTTCATTGTGGAATTTGAGAGTGTGACTTTTTGAGTTGACCTTTCAATTTCTTGAGCACTTCTTCCTTAAGAGCTGGTTGTCTCGTCAGGTAGTCTAAACATAGTTGTAAATTTTTGTTGTTTTGCAAAGGGTAGGCTTTGCATTCCAGGAATGATAATACTTATATCTGGCCGTAGCGATGTGAACATTCAGGACTCTTGTTAGCAGTAAAGTGGAAGAAGAAGAGGGAAAAAAAAATCACTTGTTTGATGGTACTCTGCAAATGGGCACAGTCAAATTTTGATCTAGAAGCTCAGCTCCCCTTCACTCCTAAGTGATTAGTGCATAGCAGAATGTTTGCTTTTGGCAATTTGGGGGGAAAATGCATTTAAAGTGTCTAAGATCCAAGTTTAAATTTGGCTGTAGTAGATGTCAATAAACATGTCAGAAGGATTTTTATCCTGAAGTCTTGGTATGTGTTATAGTTACGTTAATGCTCTGAATTGCAGTAGCTGCAATGGAAATCTTAACTCAACGTTTTGGAAACCAGGGGCTTAAATGATGCACTTGTGGGTGTATTTTAACATTATTTTGACAGAGAAGTTAAAAACTAAGAAATCTTTTGTACAGAGAAATTCAAATTCTTGTCTGAATCTTGAAGCTATGTTCCTCTTTGTCTGGACAAAATCATCGCGCACCAGAACATGACACAGCTATGTTGGCTTGAATTCTGCATTTTCTGAGCAGACACATTTTTTTGCCTTAACATTTATAATTAATGTTTAATTTTAATGAACTAATAACTCTAGAGAAAAGACTACCTGATAACTACTACTCTGCTAGTGTCTAAAAACTTGCTTTAGCTTTGAGAAGCAAAAAAGCTTCTCCTTATTTAAGAAGAGTGATAATACATTTGCAGGTCTGTGTAGGTATTGCCCTCTGTTCTGAACAGAAAATACTGCGTGAGTTGGAGTTCAAATTGTTAGACTAGCAATACAGATAAACAAGTTTGGTTTTTAAGATGTAGAAAGCACAATCCTGCTCCACCACAGCTTTGCCCTATGTCATACCCTGAAAAGTGACCCTTGAAGTGTTTGAAAGTCCTTGGATTTGGATTTTAAAGGACTGGTTTCATTTACGTTATTTATTTATTTTTAAAATATAACAACTCTGCACCGTCTTACCCGCTTGCCTGACCAAAATGAAGTTATTGTAGTCGTGAACTGGGGAATGGAGATCATCCAGGCTGCAGTTTAGGACGGTAGATGCACAAAAATGTTCAGTGATTTGAAGTTAGAAATAGAAAATGTTGCAGTGTTTTTAGATAGTTCTGCTAGACTTTGGGGACCATTTGTTGCTACTGAAGTAATAGGGGTGCATGGTACACTGCTGTCTAGCCACTAAGTAATAGCATTTCCAATTGATATAGTTGCCAAGAAGACAAGCACTGAATTGATACAGTGGATGCCACCGCTTCACTCCTTCATTTAGGAAGGAAAGCCATGCGCCCTAAACTTGGGCAGCCAGACACGCAGAACTGCTCTGTGCACTTTCTTCAGAGCTGTTGCTGATGCTTTCTCAGCTTGTTTTTTCCTCATCCCTCTCCCCAGCCACCAACTTCTCGCTGGTGAGCAGAGCTCTTGTAGCAAGACCCACTGCCGCTGGTGTTTTAGAGTTAACTGCTGTTCATTGACATATTTTTCTTCAATTTACTTGTGGAACCACCTTTGGGTGGGGGTTGGTGGCCACAAACAGAACATCTCAGGAAATTGCAACTCTGATGGTATTTTCAGTTGCTTCGTACAGGGCATGTAAGTTTTTGATTGGGATTTTAATAGTTCACTCAAAAGTTTAAGAAAAAAAAATGGTTTATGACACTTGAAAGTCTTGCTAGTTGCAGAATTCAGCATGAAGGACAAATAGTGCATGAGTGTTTTTACTTTGGGAAGAGGAAAACAAGCAGAGAATAGTGTCTTGAAGGACACAGGCTTTATTCTTAAATGCTCTGCCTGGAAGCTGAAGTGATGTGTATTATTTTAGAGGTATCTTGTCAGCTTTAAGCTTCTCTTACATTTAAAAACAAAACCAGACAAACCTCTGAGTCTTGCAGGGGTTGCATTTTCCACACGTAAATACATGTTGATATGTGCTAGCCTAATAGAAAAGGATAGTTCATGATTTTTCCCCCCCTTCCTGAAGTAAACAAAGCAATGCTTTAAGAATGGCAGAGAGGTTGAGCCACTGCAATCTCTTGATCTGGTTTGAGATATTAGAAGCATCAAGCCAAAAGATATTGGTGACTGCTATGGAAACCAACCAGTCAACTATTACTCTTTGAAGTGTGCTAAAGTGTGCAGACATGTACCGAGGCTCTCTTTTTCTCTTTAATTGAGAAGTGTTATCATAATTCTTCTTAGTCTTCCCACTTGATGCAAGCTTTAGAATCTGTATAAGGAATTACATAGTACAAATTGCTGGGGTTTGTATTTCAAGGCTCTTTTCTTTGCAATTTGTGCATGCCACTTGCTAGCCAGTTCTAAAGACTTACAGGCAACTCGGGTTGTAATTGTTTAAGGATGAAGTTTAGATTACTGCCTTGTTATGACATTTCAGGTGTTTTACCAGGTGCGTTTATCTGATACGCTTGCTTAAAATAAAAGTTTTAAGTGTCTGTGATTGTCTCCATGTGTCTCATAAGGTGTTACACACATTATGGCAATCGTGTCACTAATACATAAGCAATGTAACACATTACAGCACACAGTTGTGTTATTCTAATTTAGATCTCAGTTGTTTTAATTGGTCTTCAGTTTGAAATCTTAGTAAGTACTGCGTATTTGAGCAATTGGTGAAACTAAGTGTTAAACTTCAGACAGTATTGCAGCAGTTAGTGCCTCTGAATCTTTCGATACCATCTATATTTTCAACCACACTGCTACAGTTTTTAGTTATGGTGCCTGACCCAATTGATGGTTAACTTATTTTCTTGCTGCTCCTCCAAAGATTAAGCATATGATCTAAAAGAATAGCTGTAAGCTTAGTGCTGGATTCCTTTTTCTTTGTTTTTCCTCCAGACAATTAATTTCAACAGAGAACATGTATTCTTTTAACTAGTTTTCTTGTCTAGTGGTTCTTTGCTTTCCTTGGAAAAACAAATAAGCAGGTCTTTTGTTTTTTCAGTCTGCATGCATATATACACTGTCATCATTAGAAACCAGGTTAGCTGAAGGTGGTGCTTTTGTATGCGTGCGGGTAATGTCATTGCTAACAGCCTCTCAGGCATGGTAGGGCACTTCTTGCCCTGAAAAGTTGGCTGTTTGAAACAGTTTTGACAGGGAAAAAATGTGGAACAATGTTCTAGAAAAGGTAGGCTGTGGAAGAACTTCTGGAGAGGAAAAGGAAGGGCTGGAAGAAGTTAAAAACACAGGAGGAGGAAGAAGTGGAGTGACTATTTTAGGCTTTGGGGGCAGTACCGCAGGCGCTGTGAAGCAGTAAATGGTGCAAAGGGGAGCACAGTCAAGTGAGAAGAATGTGGAGTGGGTGGGAGTAGAAGAAAAAGAACGTAACGTGCTGCCCTGCAGCCCAGTGTCTCTTGAGCTGCCAGTGCTGCAGCTGTGCGTACCGGTACTGCTGCAGCTGAATTTCAGGACATGTGTAACATAACCTCTGTGGAAACTCGAGTGCTGAGCAGCGTTGCAGAAATGATGCTTGTATTGCAATTGTATGTTATACAACACCATATCAGTTGTGCTTCCTCTGCCTCTCATTTTCTTTTTTTGTACTTTTTTTTTGATGAGCCCTTTCCTAAGGGGTTTCACAGGAAACTGGAGACAGATGAAGCAAAGATGAGAGGTCTGAGTGCATGCTTTGTACTTCATTACATACCTGTGTGCAATCTCTTACAGTTGGTTCTCATGGAATTGCTTCCGTTCATCTCAAAAATAAGGTATTTGCGTGCATCACCTACTTTTTGAATAAGAATACTTAATATGAAAAATGGGTTTAAAGTTATTGCCCATTCCCTGTTAGGTCTAAGCAGTCACATTGCTGTGAGGGGTGTTTTCTCACAGTAATGAGGAAAAGATGCATCTCTTTTTATGAGAGTGGACAAAAAACCTTGAAGGGTTATTATTCATAACTGTGTAAACTAAGGATATAAGAGAAATAACATTGTAAGGAAAGGTTTAATATATTTAGATTATTTGGTTTATTTGGAGGAAAAAATCTGAGAAATGTTTAGGACTGGGACCTACAGAAGGGTTTACTGCTGAAAGCTTGTTTGTTTCCCCACAGTTATATCTGTTTGTCTAGTAGAAGACATTAACTCTCATTGTAAGTACATGTTCTCTCTTTAGACTTGGAACAAAACAAAAATGCTTCTTGAAGATGATGGAGCTGCAATTCCTCCCTTAACAGTTTGCAGTGAATCCTGCAGGTGCTTAGTCTAGTTGTTTTAGGATTTAGCTCATAAATAGTAATTTGGCTTTTAATCATACCTTTTAGTTGAGTCCTCTTGTTACATCCAAGCTTTAACCTAGATGATTACCATAGCATCACCTTAAATAGAGACAATGTAGCTGAGGTTTCAGGGCCTGAATCCACCAGCTTTAATAAATGAAACTAAGTGAATAACTATAAACAAGAATGGGATAGTAGGTTATCACACCATGTGATAACATCTGTTCCTTGGAAACATGAAAGTACCTATTTCTGTGTCAAGAACTAAACCCTGTTTAAGTGGTATTATAATTGACTAAAATTTTCTTGTGTCCAAACTTGAGCACATGAAGTTACGCGGAGGCTTCTGTGTGAAATGATGTAATTATCTGTATGTCCTATCAGTCAGGTATTTATATTTGAAAACCTGGGTCTCTATCATCTGGAGGATCCTTATCAAGATGAGAGCTCAACTGCGTGGGATAATACACAGTTGCATATGAAGAGACCTGGTTCTGTCCCTGAGTAGTTTGCAAGAAGCAACATGTGAAGTTGCGTCCCCCCTACCACCACCTTTTTTTAAAAAAAAGGAAGGAGAGAAGGGTTATAGCGATTCAGTTGCATTTAATGTTGGCTGACAATATGTGTAAAGTGGTCCAAATTGGCTTTAACAGCCAATCATTTTCACTAGGAGAAACTGAATATCTTCTTGTATGGTGGGAAAACGATTAGACAAAGCAGAAAAAGCACTTGTAGGCTGTCTATATGGAGATTGTTCAGCATTATTGGCCCTATTAGAAGTTGACTATTACTCAAATCACAGGCTGATGGCAAGATCAGTGGTAATGTAGGAAATTAGGAAGTGATAAATGGATTTTTCAATGCTAAAGCCTAATTAAATGACTGAAATGATGCTTTTAAGAGGTGCAGTTGCAGCACGAACTGTATGGATGCCAAGATTGCAGCAGGGTTTTCCTCACACTCCATAAAGTGCAAACCTGTATCCTTTAACTGTGTTTGTGTAAGGTGCTGCTTCCTGGCCATTCTGCACCTTAATAGCTCACTATGCCTTGCTGTTCTTCCCTGCTCCTGTGCCCAGCAGACAGGAGTTGTGTTCCGTCCTATATTTGGGATCACCATTTAATTCTACATCTAAAGATTACACGTGGAAGCAAATGCAGTGCTTCTTGCTTTGCTTACTTGCTTTGTATAAAAATGTATTTGGGTTGAGAAGGCAGCCTCACCTGTTTCGGTTGGATGATCCATGCCTCAGAACAACCTGTTCTGGGAGAGGCAGGCTGGAACAGCTTGTGGATGCATCTCCAGAGGCACAGCCTGCTAAACCTGTTTGCCTTGTAAAAACTGAGGTTTATGCTCAGGATTAAAAGTTATGACTTCGATTTCTTCTTCCTTGCTATTTTGTGTATCTTTTTTGCCTGCTTAAAAAAAAAAAAGTTAAAATGCCATCTTTTCAGGGCTATAAAAACCCCATTTGGCTTTTTTTTGCTATGATTTAAATAATGTCCCTCCTGAGGCTATTCTTTCAAAGATCTGGTATTCATGTTGATTTTTTTGTTGTTGTTGTGTAAAATCATATTCTATTTTTGTCCTTATTATTAGTTTCTGAAACCATTAGTGCTGCATGTGGGATAGTGCCTGCTAATCCTACAGGATTGTGTGAGAGCTCAAGTCAAACAAGAACATGCATCTCCCTTAAAAAAAAAAATAACATACTGTGGGTAATCCAAATTATCACCTTATTTTCCAATTCAAGGCACTATGATCCACCCAAGATATGGGAGCCGTGGAGTGATGATACAGGTTATTTATTTTTTCAATGTTACTTCATTTGAGATAGAAGACACCGGTTTGTTGGTTTAGGTACTGTGCTTCAGCTTCGTAGTGTTTTGAAGAGTGTCAGGCTGAGCTGCTCCGTCAGCATTGCCCTCCATGCTTTTTTGTGGTTTCAGAAATTCTGCAGGAAGCTCATTAGGCACTGATGGTGCCTGATGGATAATAACTGATGGACTCAGCAGCAGGCATATCATCCCATTAATTTCTATATCAAAGACCTCTCGACTCTTTCAGTTCATGAAAGTGTCTCGGAAACTGTCCTATTTGCTCTTTGTTTGATAACAGACACCAGTGTTTCTGCTTTGGATTGAATCACGTGCGTACTTGGGGTAACCTTCAGAGACAGTAGCTTGTTCATGCAGCTGTAATTTTGGACCAAGCTTGCAGAATAAATGGGGTCAGATACGGGTGATACTTCCCCCTGAACTCTCCAAAGGGAAGCCCAGCAGTGGTGCTCAAGATTTAAAAGCTGGCCTCCTTTCTCTAGAGATAATCATGAATCAATTTCCTTTGTGATAAGAAGCACTGGGCTGCTGGATGTGATGAATCCTTTTTAATTAGTCATAGAGGAGAAGTCCTAAGCGCTTGTTTAAAGGCCTCAAAACACCATTAAGGCGAGATGAGGGTGCAGTCCGTGACCAAATTCTGCTTTGAATAATTACAGCGTCGCTGCCTACACTTCTCCTCCGGGTTCCAGTAGATACAGCATTCTTCTGTGCTGCTTGGCAGAAATGATCTTCTGTGTGCTCATACCGACGGCATTCCAGCCTAGGGCTGGTGGCATGTGGGAGATAGCAGAAGCTCATTCCCGTGTCCGTGCGAAGGGAAGTACCGCCGGAGCTGAGCAGCGGTGGCCGCGGAGGGCGGCACCCGAGGCCTGTCTCCAGGGGATGCCCCCCGGCGCAGTGGTGCGCTCAGGGTGCTCCGGGCCCTTCTGGTGCTCCTCCTGTCACGGTGGCTGCGAGCTGCCCAGACGCGGGAGCAGGCCGGAGCAGGCCCGGCCGTTTCCTCGGGTGCCGGACCAACGCTGCTCCGAAATATTTAGGACAGAGCAGATGGCGCGAGCGCGTGTGCCGCGGAGGAATGCTGCGTGCAGCTAAACAACTAGGCATTATCTGAGATCCACTTTAAATATACGCTGCCTCCGTAATAACACCGTGTGGTTGTTCCAGATACTAAACTTCAGTTAATCTGCTGCGTCGGTTTGGGCTTGTAGGTCCAAAAATATCTTATTAGTGATTTATGTCTCTCGTTTTTTTTGTAGTACAGCTATCTCTGCCCACGCACTGCTACCTGATCTGGTGTGTTTTTTGTGCTGTTCCTGTGGTTCTTCTGTGAGAAGGGAGCTTGGGGTCACCCACCCACAGAGTGGCACACACCTAGCTTTACTCGTGAAAATTCAGCTGCTTGTACGAAGATACGTCTGAATCTTCTCTCTGTAGAATAAAAGTTGCCAGCTTACCAAAACCCAAATTATTTCTCGAGATAGGAAAATACTTGGCTTAGATTTCAATGCTTCAGTTAAAGCTTCCTAAAACATAAAGCTGTAGGGAGAATGGTAGGCTTTAAATCCTATATATCTTTATCTTTATAGAGGCGAATAATATCCTGTACTGTCTGTGTGCACAATGCTTGAATTAATTTTGTGTTGATTAATTAAAAGTAGGGGAAACTTCATTTCTTTTACCCTTATCCTACTCCCTCTAAACCTGCAAGGCAGCTTCTGGTGGAGTTGGCTTCAAGCATTTGTTAGCATAACCTGGGCCTTTGACACACTGCACTGGTGATTTACGCTTGTGAATATTCATTGTAGCAAATTCAGTGGGTTTTCTGCTCACTTTATTTCTTGGGGAGTACTGTGCAAGATAGAAAACCTCCTTGCAGCCCCTAACTATTCTCTCCCTTCAGTTGAAGTTCTCTGCATTTGAATCCCTTTGTATGCCTGTGAGCAAAGAAAACATCTAGTTCAAATATAGCATTGCTCATCAAAAAGGAAAATGACAGACATGAGAGGTGGTAGGATAGTCACACAGTGTCACTGTGTGTGTTTGTTAGTATCAGCCAGCTTCCACCCATCTTGTGAGCTGTTGTGAAAAGGCGGGTAGGAGAAATGCAAATTAATCTTGCAAAGAATAAGGGAATCGGGGAGGAGGAAAAATCCATGACAGAGCAAATGGGAGATGATAAAAAATGCTTCTGAAGTTATAAGTAAAGATACGTGAAAGGACAAGATGGAAAGGGAGTGCAACAAGACTAACTTTCCTCTTTAAGCACAATGATCAATGTTGGAAACTCTCAAATACTGTTTCCATTTCTGACAAAGCTTTGCTTTGTGACCTTGAGAAAGCCTGGCTCCCTAAGTGTGCCATCTGAGAAACCATAGCAATTCTTCCGTTTGAGCTAAGGTGCAGTAAGATAATAGGAGGGAAGAAATTCATTATTTTTAGGGAGGCAAGTGACAGGCTAAATGAGTTCCATTTGCAGAAAAATTACTTCAGTATCCATACAGAATTTGACAGCCAGTTTTTGACAATGAGATTCAGACAAAAACAAACAAAAAACCCAACAACTTTAACATGCTACAGCATGCTGAAGCATCTTAGTTTCAGCTGATGGGCTCATTCAGAATATCAGTGTGTTTACTGAGTCTTATCTGCAGAGTGTCTTCATACTAAATCTAAATCTTCGAAAAGATTTACAACACTTCATGACTGTCAGATGACTGAACAAGTGAAAGTGTCTAACCAATACAAAAGCATTGTGTACATGCTGAAATTTCTCTGCAGAAAATTCTCACTGAATGGTATATCTTGAAAGGAGAACAAAAGTGGGTGAGAAACTCTCTCAGCTACTCATCCTTGCTTCTAATTAAACTAGAAAACACAAATGGAGATGTAACAATTCTCATTAATTTATTGCTATTTTAATAATAAGATGTGTCAAGTGTTTTTAAGGTGATCAAATACAGTTATTTCTTGCTTCTGTCATTATTAAAGTCAACAGGATTTTTTTTTCAGATCATTTTGGGGCTAGTGCTGCAAAGTGCAGATTGTAAAAGCATTCCCAAAGAATTTGCAAGGTTTTCAAGGTGAAGTAACAGCTGAAGCAAATCTCCTGAAGGTGAGGGAGGTGGTAGTTGGTTGCAGAAGTAACAGTGTGTTAGCTACTCAGTTGCCTGGGTGCAAAATGTACCCATGCAACTCGTGGGAGGTTATCTTCGTTTTACTGAAGTCAATTTTGTCACTGAATGCTTTGGGACGGGATTTTACCATTCAGTTTCTTTGAGGGGTGTGTGGGTGTGTTTTTGCTTGTTTGATTTCTGTTTAAATTGATCACAAACATGTATATACATTTAGCAGTCTGAACTGGTTAGTGGTGGGGGCAAATTTGCTGTTTCTTATTCTGGTATCTATTTCTATGTTTGTACCATCCTATATGTACTGGTGAGTGTTGTCAAAAACATCATAAATTAATTCACCTTGAGAGCTATCTTTTAATGCATTTTGATATTAACATGCTTATCTTTAATATAGTAGGGTTCTGGATGCTCAGCTGCAGTAGTCACTGACTTTTTTTTTTTCTTATAGCCAAATCTTAGTGGAAATAATGGCAATATTTTGTGCATTTATGCTGAAGTCATTTTTCCATTTAAAATAAAGAGCCATGGGAAGAGGAGCATTTGAACCCTTTCAAAGGAAATCATGCAGAGAGCAAATCCATTTATTCTAAAAGTGAACAAAATGAGCCATGTTGTCATCTTAGTGAGAAAGAGTATGAAGTCAGCTCCTGCATTTTTTTCTACCCAGACTTTGGAAATGGAAAAGTGGTTAGCATAAGATAAACGAGAGTGTTGTGGCGAGGTTATAATTGGAAATGAAAAGTAAATATTGGTGGACAATCTACTGCCGAGTATCTGGCGTGATGAGGTTGTATGGGAGACAGCCATGGAAAATGCCAGGATGAAGATGGTTAGAGGAGGCTCAGGAGTTGGACGAAGGAAGCGAGGTGGAGAAATTGAGTCAGGGAGCTGGGGGGAGGTAGCAGTGTGCCTTCTGCCACCATAACAACAACAATCACTACATTTCAAAGTCATAAGCAGTATGGAAATGTCAACTACTTTTAATTTGACACTTCTCAGTGCTTAGCAAATGACACTCTTCAGAAACTCATAGTGATACTATTGGGGATGACGTTATTTTGAAACAAACAAACAAAAACATCTTGAAAATTCAGCTTCGTGATATTTAGGATACTTGTAAATGATAAACAGTTTGTTCACTAGTTATCAATGGTTGTTTTAAAGTGAACCTAAGGAATTAACTTATTTTTTTGGCCATCTGTCTACCACCATAAATGTTGGTAGACATGCCATCTTGTATACTACATACTTGAAAAATCATATTTGTAAGTTTTGAAAACATTTTCCTCTTCAGGGTGTGTTTCTGACGACGGCTGAAGTTAAATAATGTACGGAATTGGAAAGTTTAGTTTTTGTTCTTTGTTTTTCTTCTCCTTTTTTATAGTTTCCTCTTTAAAAAAAAAATCCAATGGACCAATTAACACACACACACACACACACACACACACACACAAAACAGCACTAACAAGCAAACAATCCAAAAGCAAAAACCTCAAAGTATGGTTTCCTTGGGGAAGTTAAGTCTAAACAAGCATACAGTAATAAATATTAGCAGAAGTATTAAATGATTTATTAGACAATCCTTACTTAAGAAAGCCGCTTAACTCTTACAACAGTCAGTGGGATTATAATGTGCTTGACTTTAATTACATCCCAAGGGCTTTCCTCATTTGTGTTTTGCATGCATGGAGAACTTCAGGTTTGCATCCTTTTTTGGACAAACTGGATATCGTAGCAATCTGAGTAAAATTAAAGCACTCCTGTAGCAAAAGAGGGCATCAAAGTAGTGTTTTAAGAATGAAATGTTTGGTTACTGCTTTTGTACTATTTGAAATCTCTTATTTCTGGCTCTTTTCCAATGTGGAAGGAGTTTGTTTTCAGAGAAATGTTGTTGCCAAGGGACGAATGTTGACTGTGTTGTGTTTAAAACAGAAAAATCACAGGCTGATATGAATTACATTCTTTTAGCAATTCTTCTCTGGATAACTTTAAAAGGTCCTTCCAATTTCCAGAATACTTAGGTCAGCTCTTAGGATATGAACATAGTGTCTCATCATTTACGTGAAGAATGTTTTAAAGAACTGGCAGTAACTTTATTCATTTTTTTTGTGTGCACAGTTGAGAAATGTTGGTTTCAGATGATTACACTAATTAATAACATACACCATTAGTGAATGCAGTGATTTTCCTCCCTTTTGCCTTTTATCTTTAAAGTCTTTATCTGAGCCATTCGTCAGACAACCTGTGTGGAGAGCTGTTAAACAAGTTCATTTGTTCTGTGATCAGAGCAGCATTATCTGGAGCAAAGTTAACTTTTTTTTCCCAGCTTCTCCATTGATAATGTGAATTGAATGCTTTGCAGTTATCCATTGGGTTTTGGTTCTTCCAAGGACCAGGGATGAGTTACGGAGCTCACCTGTCCCAAAGAAGGGTTTTGCGTGAGTCTGTTCCAGTGGTGAGTCTGCTCCTGTGCTCGCTCCACCAGCACTTGAGTTGCTAACCAGTTTACAACAACAGGAAAAGGGATAAAAATAGTAACTACAAACATGGTTTGTAGCTCAGCTCTTCTGGAGTTTTGCAGGCCATATTATGCCATTTAAATCTCTTTCAGTAAGCAGCTTGGCTCATTAAAATATGACTTGAATGAGTTGTGTCTGTTCTCTTATTTAGAAGCGAGCAGTTGTACAGCACTTCTGCACTGCTCTACAAGGATAAATGGCTGTGTGGTTCTCTGATTTCCACATTTACTTCTCATAGAATTTCCCAGTATTTTTGCTTAATGTTCCTTAGTACTCAATACTTTAAGAAATACTGGGTCAAGAGATAATAATTTACATAACAACTGAACTCTGCATAGCTTACCTGAGGGTGCCAAACCTGCTGCCATGCCCTGCCTGTGCGGGAGCCCTACAGGAGAATATGACAAGTTCAGCCAAAGCAAGTAATTTTTCCCTGTCAGCACTCTCCTAAGCCTTTCATCTCCCTTTCCAGATTTATTCTGGGGCCTTTGCACCCTTTCCTCTCGTCCTTCCTTTCTTGATTCAGTGTCCCCTCTGAATTCCTGTGAGAAGAGTGCCAGCAAGTTTTTAGGAATCCCGGCTCCACTCTGCTTGCTGATGGCACTGGTGGCTGACCAGGGATTCCCCCTGGAGCTACATGGATGCAGCCTGATGGCTTCTGAGTCTGGAAGTTACACTTCTGAAATCTTCCCTGGAAACCATAAGCCTGCTGAACAGGCATCAATGCTAGCTTTAGCGATCAAATTTATTTTAACAGAATTGTTAAATACTTCTTGCTAGCTATGATTTCTCAGTCTCACATAGAGGCATATGTTTATACGTAAACCACCAGTATAAGAAAGATATAAAACTGTTAGAGTGTCCAAAGGAGGGCTACTAAGATGGTGAAGGGTCTAGAGGGGAAGACATATGAGGAGCAGCTGAGGTCCCTTGGTTTGCTCAGCCCCGAGCAGAGCAGGCCGAGGGGAGGCCTCATGGCGGCCTGCAGCTCCCTCACGAGGGGAGCGGGGGGGGGCAGGCGCTGAGCTCTGCTCTCTGGGGACAGCGACAGGACCCGAGGGAACGGCATGGAGCTGGGACGGGAGGGTCAGGCTGGGGGTTAGGGAAAGGATCTGCACCCAGAGGGTGGTCAGGCACTGGGACAGGCTCCCTGGGCCAGTGGTCACAGCAGTGAGCTGGTGGACTTCTCAAAGTGTTTGGGCAACATTGTCAGACACATGGTCTGATTTTGGGGTGGTCTTTCAGGGAGCCAGGAGTTGGACTCCATGATTCTTGTGGGTCCCTTTCAACTAAGGCCATTCTACGCTTCTGTTTTCTTCTGTCAGCTCAAACTAGAGGAGCAAACTTTCCTAGCTACTTGAACCTAGATGTGACATCTCTGCTTCCTTCAGCTCTCCTGCCAGTCATGATCCCTTTCCTCGTTAATCTGTTTTCCTGAAAATTTGCTTTAATCCTGACACCTGTTTGGAAACTTCAGATAGACTTCAGGTAGAGATAGGCATTGACTTAACTTTTTGATAAATTCTCAAGATCCAGTTGTTTAAAAAAAAAAAAGAGTTCATCACAGTCTTCCCTCACCAGATGGTCCTTATATTCAGCAGTTCATACTGGCTGAGGAAAGATAAATATACATTTACGGTAAACTTGTCCAAGTTATATTAATCAATAAATTGTCGTTTAATTTATGGATTTCTGGGAAACATAAGTAACTGCATACATAAATCTGTACTAGAAAGTAAACAAGATTTTTTCCATGTGAATTAGCCTATTTCCTTAGCGTTCTGTTTAAATAGCTTTTTATTTTTATTTGTTTAGATGACTCCAACAAAAATTTCTGAATATTCATCTGATAGTGACAGCGTGGAAGAAGTGGAAATGGAGACTGCTAATCCAGGATTCTCTAAGAAATTGCAGTCAAGTTTGGCATTGATTATGGGGGAAGTTCCGACAAGACCTGCAAGTGACTGGCTGAAGTCTGCACAGGCCCTTCTACAAACTCCTAAGAAACAGTCAGGCAAGGCTTCTAGAACCCCAGAAGATTCTGCTAAAAAGAAGAAATTACTGAGGTAAATGTTCTGTCTTTCTTAAGGAATTTTTGTATTGTAAATAAAATAATTCAAGTCAACAAACAGAAGAGTAGGCACGCTTTAAAGATGCCAACTACAAAAACTTGAAAGAATATCATTTATCTGTAAACAAGGAAGACGAGAAACAACTTTATTTTTCAGCTTTAAAATCTGTGGTCAAAATTCTCAGTCTGAATTCCTGTATTCAAATTGATACAGGTTTTGTACTTCTAATGATGCCTTAAATTATGTTATAGTTATGAGAGTATGCATACTTCTCTTTTAGCTTGTAATCATTTAATTGCTTTGTGCCTCATCAGATGCATAGCGAAAATGCTATACCGCTTACTTTTTTAGTCCTTTCCAGATTGATCAGGGTAAAAGTGTCCGGAATACTGTATAAAAGGAGCAGATGTTCAATAGCGCTGAATAGTGCAAGACAGAGTGATACTTAAGCAAAGGTGTGATGTATTTGTTTATCTGAAGTTGAGATCTTTGTGACTTAATTAAATTAAAATGCAGAAAGAAAACCACCAGAAGC
Organism: Heteronetta atricapilla; assembly: GCA_011075105.1. Taxonomy (NCBI): domain Eukaryota; kingdom Metazoa; phylum Chordata; class Aves; order Anseriformes; family Anatidae; genus Heteronetta; species Heteronetta atricapilla. Next base: position 114,993,419 of record CM021732.1, read on the forward strand.
TAAGCAGCAGAAGTCTGATGTTCATGATTCATTATTTTCCTAGCTAACTACAATGCAGTAATAGTAGCTTCTTACACTGTATTCACTAAAGTTGCTTTAATTTAATGGTATACGTGAGGGCCTATACAGTAATCGATCAGAACATAAAGCACTTAAAAAGCACTTTAGATAAATAACCATACCTTATTTTTCCTCTTAAAATGTTCTTGGCTATTTCAAAATGTTGACTGAGGGAACAGATTTGAAAGTTGTAATTACTGAGGATCTCTGTACCTACAGTGCTTTGCTTGTGCAATCAAGCTCTACTTACTACTTAAAAAACATAAAGACAGAACTGTACTAGGTCAGACCAAAGCCTTACTGACAAAAGTACAACTACTGTTGGTAGCCAAAAGCAAGTATGTGTGAAGGTAATAAGAACGAGACAAGTGTATAGAGGTGTTTTGCCCAGGTGCACTTTGAGCTTTCAGCAGTTTACTGCTTGGGGGCTGTTTGAGTGGTTTGTTATCCCTGATGGATTTGTCCAGTAGTTTTTTTAAGTAATAAAAGCTTTTGGCTGCAGCAACAACAAACATCCCTTGCTTAGGAGCTGCGTAGCTTAAATGTGACTTGAATCTGCAACTACCATCTTCATTTGGTGACCTTAGTATCAAATACTTTAGTGCAAAAATGTGTTTTTACAGCAAAGGTACTCCAAAATGGCTATATGAGAGAATAATCCATGGTATTGGTATATTTCTCTATTTCTTTATTTCAAAATTTCAATATAGAATGCAGTCTGTCCAGAATGGGTAGAGGAGGACAGCTTGCACGGGGGTTTTTGGGGGTATTTTTATTTTATTTTATTTTTTTAAACTATTCCATCCTGTGCTTCCACCTTGGGTTCCTTTGGGAACACAGAAGCAAGCAGGAAATTCCTCAGATGTGAGTTTTGTTTATCTAATTACTTGCTTGTCCAGATAATTTTCATCTTTTCATTCTTCCTATTCAGGGCACTAATTGTGTGTGTCTCTTTTCCACTTTTCCTTTCACTGTTGACTGAGCACGTTTTCATTTTATGTGCTACCACTGGATATAAGAGTCTGCATGCTAGATGGGATAGCTTAGGTTTTCAGTGCTGTGGGTTGAAGACCAGTTCGGGGAAAGGTTTATCGGCTTCTTGGTCAATGAAGTGATGATCCTTTCTTTCTGGTTTATACAGCTAAAAGCTGTATAGCAGTTGTCGGCTTGTCCTCTCCTTTTCCCTATCTCTACTCAAAAAGCAATAAACAAGGGAATTCATCTTGCAGGCTGGATCTGGTCCATGGTTTCCCACTTGAACCATTGGACACTGTGCAGTGTACAGAAAAGAACTTTTACTTAACCAAGGTTGTTTTTTTTTTTCCTCCAAGCTGGCGCTTAGTGAAGTCTCCTTTTACAGGAGATGGTAGAAGTGATAGAGCCATGGTCTTTCTGTGTGAATTCCTGTGAGAGAGGTTCAAATCCAAAAGCAGATTGCTTCAGTATGTCTACTGGATAGAGAAGTCCTGCTCTAAGTGGAGTAGGCTGCCTGTGTTCTTATTTCCACTTTTTAGAAAACAACAGTATTTTTTCCTATTTTATTCTCTTTTCTTTTTGAGATGACTACATCCACCTTCAAAAAGTAGAGAGAACATTTTCTAAAAATTCTAGCTTATATTTTCTGAAAAAGTCCTGTATCATGTGTAACAGTCTTCTAATATTATTTAGGTCTGCTGCTGTTTGCATTTATATTTGCATTACCTGATTACAGCTGTCTTGCTATTACCTTAATGACTGCATTTTTCTACCCAACCTCTCTGCCTGGAATACTCTTGGTCCTAAATTGGAAATGAGCAGTTAACCAGATGGGAGGAAAGGGTGTTACTTATTTGATCCTATTAAGTATACAATTATACTCTACAAAAGAAAGAGATGTAACCTAAACAGCATGAATCTTCAGAGGTAAGCTGATTATTAGAATTTAGTTTAATTATTCTTTGATGCTAGGGTTAGAAATTTGCGTGTAATGTCAACATGTCAGAATGGAAAGAAAATGAGAAGCACACCGGTCTCCCCAAATGAAACATGCAACATGCACAATGCTGTGATGGGTGAAATTTGAAGGGACACGTTGCAATCATTCTGTCAGTAGTTATGTGGGGCTTTGGAAAGTGATTAGCATCTGCCCAAAAGAAAGGCATAGCTTAAGGAATTTTTCCCTCAGTAATTGTCTGATCTGTTCTGTGCCCTCTTACCAAATTCAAACATCTCCTCTTCACATACGCACTGTAAAAATAATAGTTTTTGTTTTCAATTTTGCTTTATGTGGAGATCGTTCTACTTTCTGCCGTGGTCTGCAGGGTAGAGCTGGTAGTCTGTATAGTGCTGATATTCAGAGGTCTTGGTGGCCCTGGTCAGGTTCTAGGTCTCCCTGAAGGGCAGTGCTGTAGGAGGTGCCAGCTCTGCCATCCTAGTAGGGAAAACAAACAAACAAAAAAACCAACAACCAACTTTAATTCACAACCTTCAAAAAAAAGCTCTTGGACATCCTCACCTTAGACACTGGTTTTATGTGCCATCTTGAATAGCTATCTTCCTTTTATTTAAATAAAAATGGGATTATAGGGAATGGAAGTAGTATAATTTTCCAAGGTATGCTGAGAGATAGATGTCAATGTACTTCACTGATGAGCTACTAAAGTAGCTGATGGGGAAGTGCTAATAGTGGTATTTGATACAGAGATGAATTGGCTTGGTGATAAGGTCAAGAGGTATTGGTTTTAGATGTTCTTGCCCTTTTATTCCACCACAAAGTTTCAGTTTCTCAGCTTGAGTCAATGTTGCATTGGAAAATTATGCAAGTGACTTGCAGACCTAAGGGTGAGAGAGGAAAAAAAAAAAAAAAATGCAAAAACCCATTTTCAGGAAGTTCTTTTTTTTTTTTTTTCAGATTTTGAATTAATGCTAATAATACAAAGTAAAATGTATAACCTGCACCAGTTCCAAGTCACTCAAAATTCACATGTTAAAGAAGGCAGAAATAATGTATTAAAAGTCTTTTTGTTCCATGGGTTAAACCAGTAACTGTGCTTGTTCACTATTTGTAAACAAGAAAGCTCAAAATGTGTTCACTCAGCTTTTCTTGTCTACAAGAAGATCTCTCTTGAAGGCTTTATAAATTGTTTGTTTTTTCTAGTAAAATTTTATTTCCATTAGCTAAACAAAAAGTTTGGCATTCAGTGCAGGAAATGGATTTCTGAAGTTATATAACATTAACCCTACTTCATCTAAATCTGTCACATTGCAAGAGCTTTTACTTGTGAAGAATAACTGCTTTGTTTTTGGGGAGGGTGGTTTTTTTTTGCGTATGTGTGGTTTTGGTTTTTATTTGCTTGTTTTATGTGGCCCTCTTTAGCTTAATAGTAAATTGTAAATAGTAAAATAAAGTCTTAGGAAATTCAATTTAATTCTAACATATAATTATATTTAAGCCAGTAGATCACTTACAGATCTGATCTGCTAAAATAAACTTGTCTTATCAAAAGAGGGGGAAAATACAGAATGTCCTGGTTCTACATGCAGTGAAATGGTCACGCAAGGCCAAGTGAGGTCCTGAAAATAAATGAAAATGTCAAGGGAGGGAGGAGCTGGCACAGATGAAGCAGGCTTTAAAATTGGGTCTGTTTTTTCTTACATGCATCCATAAGTAGCATGAGGGTATAACAGCAACATATATACCTCCAGCTCTTACTCTGTGGTGGTGGCTCTTGAAAACGGTACCTTTGTTCCAGATATGTTTTATGGAGGTGAGCTACTTTATGGAACAGCTGAAAAAAAGAAATATCAAAGAGACCACACAGACCAGAAAAGACTTTGGGGCTTACTTTTGAGAGAGCTCCAAATCCTTGAACTCTTAAGACTCTAGAAGAGGCTTCAGTGCGTCTGATAGCTGTGTGTTAGAAATGATCATTTGTGTTACTGTACAGATCTTCATTTTCTTTTCATTTTACATGTGGACATGATGCTGTTGATTTGGCATGGAAATTGTGGTTTGGGAGAAGCAATGATTCCTTTCCAAGGGTAAGAACCCAGAACTTGTAGCAGAGTGCAGTTACTGAACAAGTTTTATAGGGAATTAAAATGATTGCTGTCTACTCTGGTGTCTGCTTGTTCTATCACAAAGGAAAAGAAATACTGTTATGCCTTGATTATGCATGTCCACATCTAACAAACAAAATTACCTCAATGATCCTGTTACTGGGGATTCGTCCAAGGTGAATGTTTATAAATCTAAGTGTTGAGTCAGAGCTTGAACAGGGCTCATCTGTGCACCAAATTACTCTTTCAGATCCCTTGTTACCTCACCAAGTCAACAGCTTCTCTCCTGCTCTGGAGAGGAGTGGGCCTCTGTAGAGGAGACATTGGTCATATGTTACATATGTACCCACACTGTTTTTTACATTAAAGGGACACGGAGTAGTGACTGGTCAGCATTCAGTACTGCTTGTTATTTTACAAGCTGATGGCTTTACAGTATTGCCAAATTAAATGCCAGCCTCCTAAGGGGTCCTTTTTTTTTTTTTTTTTTTAAAGCAAGCAAGTGGAACTGAACAGCCGGGTGTTACAGAAGAAAGTTACTTTACTAGTAAACTTGGAAATATTAGTAGAGACCTGTCATTGCTTTGAAAGGAGAAAAAGATTAACTGCTCAGTCCTGAGATGGATATGTGTAAGTAAGCCCCAGCATTTTGAAGTAGGTGGAGTTCTGAGAGTAGTCTATCTGTGGAGATGACTCAAAGAGATGCTTAAGTGTTCACAGTTCTTAAATTTGAATGAAGTCTGGGAAGGAGTAAATTTAGATGAATTTAATTCTGTGGGGTTATTTTTAGTTATTGCCCTGCTGAATTAAAATTTCACTAAATAAATACAGAAAGAGCTCCAGCAATTAAAAAAAAAAAGTTTGAAAATGACTTTCTAAAAACACAGGCTACTCATTAATGCTCTTCCTTTTTTTCCTTTTCTATTAACTTTATTGGAGTTTGAAACTAGGGACTAGCAGCATGTGGTGATGCTTGACATATGGTGGTACAAGCATAGAATCATTAAGGTTGGAAAAGACCTCCAAGATCCATCTATCCCTCTGCCCCACCTGTCACCCACTAGACTGTGTCCCTAAGCACCATGTCCAATCTTTCTCTGAACACCTGCAGGGACGGTGACACCATCACTTCCCTAGGCAACCCATCCCACTGCCTGACTCCTCTTTCTGAGAAGAAATGTCTCCTCATTTCCAACGTAAACCTCCCCTGGTGCAACTTGAGGCCATTCCTTCTAGTCCTATCACTAGTTATCTGTAAGAAGAGGCCAACCCCCAGCTCCCCACACCTTCCTTTCAGGTAGCTGTAGAGACCAATCAGCTCCCCTGAACCTCCTCTTCTTCAGATCAAACAACCCCACTTCCCTCAGCTGCTCCTCACAGGACTTGTGCTCCAGGCCCCTCACCAGCTTCGTAGCCCTTCTCTGGGCACGCTCCTGGGCCTCGATGTCCTTCTGGTAGTGAGGGGCCCAAAGCTGAACACAGCACTCAAGGAGCGGCCTCACCAGAGCAGAGTACATGGGGATGGTCACCTCCCTGGTCCTGCTGGCTGCACTATTCCTGATACAAGCCAGGATGGTGTTGGCTTTCTTGACCACCTGGGCACACTGCCAGCTCATGTTTAGATGAGCATCAGTGGGTACCTCCAGATCCTTTTCCTCTGCACAGCTTTTAAGTCACTTTCCTACAAGCCTGTACCACTGCATGGGGTTGTGGCCGAAGTGCAGGACCTGGCACTCAATTCCCTCATGCAAATAGTCAATAAAGATATTAAAGAGGGTGGGCCCCAACACCGACCCCAGGGGAACACCGCTGGTGACTGGCTGCCAGCTGGATTTCACTCCATTCACCACCTCTCTCTGGGCCCAGCCGGTTTTTAACCCAGCAAAGAGTGTACCTGTCCAAGCCACGGGCTGCCAGTTTCTCCAGAAGAATGCCATCTTTATTTGTGGAAAGGAGCACCTCCCAAAACGGAGCTTTTGTACTAGATGCTGAGTTTTACTTTGGTCAGCAAACCTATGTCTTTCACATGGATATTGTTGAACGCGGACCGTGGAGTATTTCAACAAGCTCACTTTTAGTAGGGAAGTAGGACGTGGACTTCCGCTTGTTCAATCTACCTTAAGGGATTTCAGGGGTCAAAACAGTTCTACTAAGAGTTTCCTGATTAAAAGTAAAAAGGTTGTGAGTAGCAGAGATTGTATCTGAGCAGTTTGGCTTCACTGAGCAGCCGTTGCATTAACAGCTTGCCAGATGCATTAAATTTGCTCACGATAAAACATTATTTTGGGGTTAAGTTCAAAGCACTAGTCAGTAAGGTATGCATCTCAGATTAAAGTTTTTGTTGTTTAAATACAGACTGTCAGTTTCCTTGATTTCAGAAATAATAATTAGTAATAAAAACGTATTTGCCAACTTACATATCTATACGCATACATACACGCTCACCAGATGGTGGGTTAGTCATGTAGGACAGTTAAATGCGTAAGATCAAAAAAGGGATCTGGATGTTTTTTTCCAAGCTCCTTGAGGCAGCTAGGTACATAAAGAAACTGCACCGAGACCTTGCATTGTAGAACCCAGTCTCCACCCTTTGTGCCAACACAACCTCCAGTGTCTGGCAGCCTAAACCAAACACACGGCACTGAAAAGCTAAGGCGTTTTCAGGTGGCTAATGCGTGGACACTGAAAAGTAAAAATGCTTTATTTTGTGTTACCGAAAATAACTCAAAATGCCCCTTTCTTGGATAGAATCCATGCTGCAGAATGCCTGCTAGTCCCAGTAAGCCAAGCTACCTACCAAAGACTGGCTATAAAAGCTCATTAGGTATATAGCAGTCCTCAGGGGTGCAACTGGGAATAAAATAATAATAGTAATTTCAGCAGGGTTGCTCTTCTCAAAACATGAAATTTGTTCTTAACACTGAAGCTGGCTCCTGCTTAATGCCACGCTGTGCTCTGTGTGAGCTGTGTAGCTCTGTTACCTCTCTCATTTGTTCACAATTTCTCACGGCAGATACACAAACATTCTGAACAGTGCGGGCACCTGTCTTATGTGAAAAGGAACTAATAGTTCTCAAGTGTCGCTGTCTTAAAACGTGACAAAATAGGCAACAGAAAGCACCTTTTTTTTCTTTTTTCTTTTTAATTTTCTTGTTTTAAGTGCTAAAAATGGGTTGATTCTGCTGGTTTGGGGGCAATGTTTAAATTTCTTTTTCTTGTTTCTACGTTTTAGAAGTGGAAGAAAGGACCCATAAACTACCCACTCTCTCTTTTGCCGTCGAAATTCCTTTTGTGCATGGCATGTCCTTGAACTGTATTTTCCAGTTTCACAATGTATGAAAGGCGGGGGAGGGAGAGGGGGGCGGAACAAAAAAGTGATGGCAACGACTGGATGAGAACCTCTCATAAATACATTGGTGGTTATATTTTATGTTCTGCAACCAAGCAGATGCAAAATGCTTTCTTCTGTTTGTGGTTTAAACTATTTTTAAATGCATTTGGAATTGGAATAGAGGGATAAGTATTAATAAATATCAATAAATTTTATTAGCCAAGGGGCTGCTAGGGAAAGACATGGTTTTATTTTCCATGGACCTTGTGGTCACTGTTGTCCTAATACAGACACGCTTAGCAAATGTGCCGTGAAGCTGTGTCAGAGGAAGACCTTGCCTGGTAGGCATATTAGGCCTGAATCAAGAGTGTTTTTTTTTGCGTTGTGTATTTCTGTTGTGTGCCATGAAACGGGAACTTCTTCATACTACGGAGTGTTTCTGCCATAGATGAAGCAGTAGCGGGCTTACAACCATAACGCTGTTCAGGGGAAGGGGAAAATTAGACCGAGGTTTTAAGAGCTGCTCTTCTGTGCAGGTACCTTAAGCACTGTAAGGAAATACATTTCTTTGAATGCTGTCTGTGAAAGAAATGAAATACGGTTTTGGAAGACTTCTGCTGAACGGTTTTCTTTGACCAGAACAAGTTTTTGAGCTACTCCCTGTTTTCTGTATTGCTGTAGTCCAACCACAGGGTTCAGTTGCAGACTTCTGCATGCAAGACTTCAGCAAGCAAGCAAATTCAAAATGCATTTAGCAGCCGTACTTGTAAGAGCAGCTCAAGTGAACCGTGTTCCAGCATGCCTTGGGTAGACCGTGCAGCCGAGCTGAATCAAGAGCTGCATCCGAGAGCGGCAGCCAGGCAGGAGGAGAAGCTGGGTGGGCAGTTTGCTGGTGTCCGTGGCACTGCCTTGTGCTCTGCTGCACTCCTTAACTGCAGGGGTGCAGCAATGCTCGACTGTGGAGTGCTCAACTTTTGGGGGTAAATGTGGCTGAACAGGGTATTAGCAGCAGACAAAATTACCCTGTACTAAGGTCTGTGCTTCATTTGACCCTGCCGCATACCCAAGCATCCCTTGCACTTTTCTGTACTGGTTACCCGTGTGTTTTAAAATCCATGTTGAAAGCAGAATTAAAGGACGTTGTTAAGCTTATCTGTAAGTTCATTGGAGCCCAAGGTTTCCTAAATGTTTACCTCCATAATACAGCAAGTCATGTAGCTTGTGGGTTCTTTACCTTGGGGTTTGGGGATGCTTTGGTCCTCTGAAAGATGGTAAATTAGAGTCTAAAGTTTCTCTTCCCTGCCTTGAACCAATGTGGCCATAGAAGAGACTGCAGTAATATAAACTTTGTAACTTTCACAAATCATTCAGGGTCAGACACGGCTCTTGTATTTCAGAGCATTCATTCTGTGGTCCTCACTATGGCAATGTTTAGCCATACTATCAAGTCCTGTGATAGTTATGGTTTTGCAAATTAGATAGTTGCTCATTAGAAAATCAGCTGAGACTGCTAATTCATTATCATATAACCTGTTGATTTATCTGCAGGTGAAACTGCTGTTAGTAATTACTAACCAAAGAGACTTTTTACAGGCTCCTTGAAGTGCTGCTTAGCCCTTTTAGTTCCTTCTTTGTTTCCACAGGTGTGACTCCTCCCAGCTTCTCATTTGCAGCATGAGCTTTATACCAAGCTATTTGATCTTTGTTCTAAAATAATAGTAATAATGGTCCCATTTATATGCACTCATAAACTGCTCTTATTCTATTTTTGTTGATTCCTAAACTAAGTTTACCTAAGGACACAGTTCAGCTTAGTGGAAGCCTTTACATATATATACTAGATCTGGTTGCGGGGAAACTTACACTTTAAGGAAAGAATAAAGTACTTTTTATGCAAATAACTTGTTTGAAGCCGAAGAAAAATGCTCAAATACTCCCTTACTATTCCAAAGCTCATGGTAACAGCCCCAAAACAGCTTCCAACACACTCTTCTTGGTTTTAAAGTGGTAAGTTGACATCTCCTGAATTTGAATCCAAGGATAGGAATTGCTTTAGTGTTACCTTAAATGTATGTGCTTTCGATGCCACTCCTCTGCTCCTCACCTTGGGAATGCTAAATTAATTCCATCTTGGAGAATGTTCCGACCACTGAAACTGCGCACTTGACCCAGCTTGTGAAATGAATCATAGGGTCAAGTATGGGTAAAAGAATATTTCTGTGATCACTCCTTGCCAACAGACAAACAAATCTGTGAGGGAAAAAAACCCAACCTGTTATAACTGGTGGTTACACTGAACCATTTAGGGTGTTTATTTCAAATTCAGAATTGTCTGTAGGTAGCTATCGTGGTATGTGCATAAGAGCAGAGAAAGTACAGAGGAAGAAAGTGGGAACCTCTCTTTACAGTCCTTGTGTTGGAGACAGTTCTGAAAACTTGAATATTGTGGACTCCCAGATAGTGGGAAAATGTTTTATTGTGTGTATTGACCCTAACTGTGTGTTTTATTGGGAGTCTATCCACTGGAAAATCAAAACGAGGAGAACTAATCTGTAAAATGTAACGTTCCTGTATGTTTCTGTCTTTTAAGGTCACAGCATACATATTCCATATGTCCTATGGCTTGTCACTTGGCAGAACTTTATACTCTGATTCTTGGCAAATCTGAGCGTTCCTTTATTCTCTGCAGGGGAGGGCTGGCTGAGAGGTTATGTCGGCTGCAGAACAGAGAAAGATCTGCCATTAGCTTTTGGAGACATCAGTGCATTTCAGATGGTAAAATCCCATCAGGTAAGAACTGTTATACATAAGCCATTACGTGAAAGCACATGGATGTATGTATGCACGTAGCCCACAGAAGGGTACAACTGAAACCTAGATTCTCTGTGGTTTTGCCTGAATTGGGGTTAAAGTTCTCTTGATTGTAAACCATCATATAGAGCCGAAATGAAATATGAGCCCAAAAGACAATGTCCTAGTTCTCAAAGCATTTGAATATAAGGGATAAAGAACTTATTTTAAATAGCCTTTATCTACTAGACTCTTCAGAACTTCTTGCTTTCCCACATCACTTGGGAAAATGGTGTTTCCAGGTGGTAAGACAATTCAAGGTTTATTTTTTGAATGTGCAATTTGTTGTTGTTGTATCTTGTTTCTTTATAGCCATTTTTTCCTCTTTCCTTGACAATTCTTCTTTTGTTTGAAGTCAGCCATATTCATGGCTAATTGCTAAAACTCTGGATGACAGCAAACATGAACAAACAGAATGCAACTGTGAAATGAGTGTGAAGTATAACTATGGGGCACTTCTCTTAAAAAGAAGGGGAGAGAGTTGCACTAATTAGTTGCAAGTGACTAATAGCACCATCTTTCAGTAATATTTCTTTAGAGATAATAAGTTCATAGGGTCAAAGTGTAAAGAAACATTTTTTTTATCAATTTGTGTGTGCGTGAATGTAGGCTATGAAATTTCAAGCATTTATTCTGTATTAAGCCCAATAATTGTTTCTGAGCACTTATTAACTTTGTTTATTTTCCAGCAAGTCCTCTGGTCTTAATTTGAAAACATGCAAATGCGGGAATCTATCACTTGCCTTGAGGCCTTGAGAGTTTGTCCTTAATTCCACTCACATTATTTTTTTTTATTTTTTTTCTCCCAAATCTGAGTTTGTCTGGCTTCAGTTCCCATCTTTTGTTTTATATAAAGCCTTTCTCCATTAGATTAAAGAGCTCTTTAGGGTATGGCATTTTCCCTCCCTGGCACTTACATAGCAAAATCTTGCTGCCTCACAAGTTTCATAAACTAAGCAGGCTGAACTCTTTAATGTTCTCTACAGCATTTTCTCCAGTCGTCAAGTGATTTGCGTGGCTCTTCACTGCACGCTCTCAAACTTTTCAGCATGATCTTAGAAACATCGGCAGCGACTCTGTATGTATCCCTTCAGTTTTAGTCTCATCAAAACCATCACCCCGGCCCTGCTGATTTCTGAGATCCAGTTCCCCACTCTCCAGTTACCTTTTGTGTTTCTTTTATCTAGATGCAGGAAAGTCATTGATGAAACCATTTAATAGTGTGTTTGCTTTCAAATCCTGCTGGCACCGCTGTTACTTAATTATGATTTTCCACTTATAAAAAGCTTTAACTGTAATTCACAAAGTGAGTGATCTGAAATGTTTTTTAGCATTCCACTAAAAGAGTATGTTATCGATAGTCAAAATGTCTGTTACTTCATAAGAATGTTTTATGATTTTAAGCCCTTACTAATTCGGAAGGAGTCAAACCCAAACTGTTGACTAAAGCTGGTCTCACGTTTTCTCACTGTAGCATTAGAGAGCTTATATCCTGTGATCACTTGCATGCTGCATATTCAAGATGTCACCTATGTGGAATGAAACAAAATGTATTTTTGGTCTTAATTCCTTAATTTTTTGCCCAGTGATTTTGCCTAGATCTGATGTCAAGGTAGCTGCTCTCCATTTACTGTGAGTCACATTTTTTGCCCTTGCTGAATATCATCATCTCTTCAGTCTCCTGGAATTTCCCTGCTATTTGAAGACTTGCTAGAAAGTAATATCAGGGACCCAGAAATACCTTTAGCCAACTCTTCAGAACTGCTATGTTGAAAATCATGCAGGCACGCTCACTTAGAGCTGATCAAGCCTTCTACATGGCGTTTATCCTCCTCCTGAGTTACTAATGGGTAGGAAGCTACTTCCACATCCTTATGTGGTTTGAGGACACCCTCTTGCTTTTTCTGATATACAGAACAGAAACTGATATTGAATGGGTCTTTTTTTTTTCTTTTTCTTTTTCTTTTTTTTTTCCACTGCTCTCTGTGGTAATGGATCTGCAACATGGCTCATATTCTTTTTGTCCTAGCTTCCCATGTCATTACGAAAACTTGTGTTTGGCTGCTCACCAGTCTGCCAGACATTAACTCTTAGGCTGAAATATTCCATGCTAAACATCTGCCCCTGGCTGGATTCCTTTCTTTGATTCCTTTTCTTGTTTTCTTTCAGAAAATGAGTCAGAATTAGTTAACGTTTTCTGAGAAAAAGGCTATGGGGAAAATACCTTGTTCTGTTCTGAAGTACATTTTAAAAATTCAGGTGAGTCTGTCTTCACGATGATTTAGCTTTGGCAGCAGATGAACAGCTTCTGGGATATGCCTTTTACCATCATGGTGAAAATGTACAGGAATTTGGGCAAGTTAAAAATCTCTAGGGCACTATTTTCTGCTTCATTTACCCTGCAAACATTTGCCAAAGCATGCAACTAAATTTCGGAAAGGTGTTGGATATACCATAATTTAGGAATATACTTCAACTTAACAACCTACCTTTCATTTCCAATAGGCAGTCCTTACTCCAAAGCATGACTCTGACAAAGTTATCAGTAAAATAGCTGTGACAGTATTTGGGAGATATTTTTTCTCATCCAGGGCAAAACTTATTTTTCATTGTTTTGCTCTTAGAATAGTCCGATGGTTTCAAGTCACCAAAATAAAATTGGTGTTTGGTTGGGAAAATGTCAGTCTGAATGGCTGAAATTTTAGTAATGAATCTAGGCAACCTTACTATTGCTTCTAGTCCAGAAATGTGACGTGTCAGCAAAGCAAAAGCATACCACTTTCATCTTTTTAGGTTCACACTAAGGGTCTCTCACTGATCTGAGATGCTTCTTGGATTTATTTCCCTACGTTTTGCCTGGTAATATTTCTAAACCACGCAATTCCCAGGACTGCTTCTGACTTCGGCAACAGAAGTAGAGGAAAGAACTTAGCAAATGACAAACTTAAATGATTCGTCAAAGGAGCCTGAAGATTAATGTGGAGGATTGAAGTAACTTAGTTGCTGCAAGAGCTGTCAAGTCATTTTGGTTATTCCATAGAAATACAGACCAGGAGATCATCGTTAAGGCAAAGAAGAGCAACTACAAGTGAGATCAGTCTGAAGTCTTACTTCCATTTGAGACCTAAAGAAAAAATGTTTCCAGAACTATGGGCTGTGCCTCTCTTCTTGTTGAGCATTTCATGTTACAGAATTTTATGCTTTTGTTTTGCTGTTTTTTGGTTTTAGGTTGTATCAACGTCCACATTATCCCCCCAAAAAACACACTTTTTTTGGCTTTAAGTTTTTCGAATTCCTTTGTTTGCTCCTGTGACCTCTTTTGGTAAATAACCATTGTGGTTTGGATGCCTCCTGGTCACTGGGATGAATCACTACCTCAGAAAAGAGCACCTCCTTTCAGCATGCATTTTCTGTTTGTTTTCTGTAGTGCCTGGGGGTCTCACTTTGGTCTGAATCACTCCTCAGGGCAGAAGAAGTTCCGTGCTTTCCCCATTTTGACAATTTTGGGGAATTTTTGATGAATTCCCCAAATACAGGGGCAGCTTACCCCTGTATTGGGCTGAGTGATGGCAGTCTTTGTCAAACTGCAGACACAGGTGGAAATGAGGATATCGTACAGCAGAAAGAAGTCAGGGAAGAAGGCTGTTACTCTTCCTGATTGGTAATTCCACTTCTGTAATTAACCTAACCCTGTCACTTAGGCGTGAAAGGAGATACCATAGAAGCTTGTCTGCACTGCACAGTGCTAGTTGGATGCTCCTGTGGGTTGGGATGTCAGGCTCTTCTCCCCTAATCCTTAACGGCTTGTTCTTCACAAGATGTAACAGGGAGGCTAAAAGGTACAGGATACCTCTACCTAAAAGGTAAAGGACACAGTCATCATAAGAGCAAGGCTCCATTCAGTCAAGCTGGTGGCTGTGTGAAAAGGCTTTTAGACCATTTGCAAGCTTTTTTTTTTTTTTTAATTTTATTTTTTTTTAATTTCCCCTCCTGTATTCTGTGCTGCAACTTCCCTGTGAAGTTTCCTGTTTGGGCGAAGAGATCTGGACAGTTGAGAGAGATTGAGAGAGAAAGAGAGGAGGAAAAAAAAGCAAACTTTAAAATGTTTTCCTGTCAATATCTGCTGGTTATGTGGGGATTGCATGAGGCAGAAGGAAAAAATAGTGCTTTTCTGAGTTATATTCTGAAGACTCTCTTATCCATAGGAGAAGACACAAGCAAGATTTAAAGCAAACTCATGCAGATTCTTTTCAAAAGTAACTTCCAAAACCTTTCTTCCTATACATTTGGTTTTCTGCTCTTTTTTTTCTTGCAGTTATTATCAAAGCAGTTCTTTATTGAAAATGCCGACACACATTATTCTGTAGAGTTGGCAATCTGATATAAGTTAACTGAAATTTTTTGGTCTGAGGTTAAGTTTTGGGATGAACATTTTGTGATTGGGTTGCAATTGAATTTGAGTAATAAATTGATAATAACCCCAAACCATCACCGCTTCCTTTGAAACAGCACCTCACCCCCCCGCTCCTTCCTCTTGCGGGGAAGTGACCTTCAAGCGCATGAAGCGAGAGGAGCACGTGAGGGGAGGAGGGTGAAGCCCTGAAGATGAAGATGGGGTTTCGTGCGTAACAGTGCATTTCCAAGGAGGCTGAAAGGCTTACAAATGAGGATATAAACAACCACTCCCCCACCTTCTAGTTTCAGTGACTAGTTACGATGTGGGGGAAGAAAGGATTTGAGCAGCTTGGATGTGATGAGACTTGCACAAAAATTTATGTCTGTGGATGAAGAAAACAAGGATAGTCCTTACCATGCTTTCCTTTTGCCATGCAAAATGTTTCTATAAATACGAAAGTCTGAGCTTTGTTAGTTATTGCTTCTTTTCTTACTTCTTGATAATTTCATTAGTTATTAGTTAATATTGTAATTTAGAGAGATGGCAAACGACCAAATTTCTGTTTGTCATTTTTTGCTAGCCAAATGTCTGAACTTGTCACAGAGGGAAAAATCAGATGTAAACTTGTCTTTTTCAAACAAGAATTCTTTGTATTGTTTTTGTTTTCTTGTGAGAAACAATAATGGCATACACAATCACTTTAAGTAGCTTACATATGTTGTTATAAAGAATGTATAATGTTTAAAGTAGGGCCAAATTCAGCAGCCTCTTTTTAAATTAATATGGCAAGAAGCCATCATGCCTGCAAGACTTGGTGTGTTTTTGAGAAAAATCTGTTTGAATGGCTTCAGAAGTTACCAGCCCAGGAAGAATAACAATATGTATGGATGGTAATAGCAAACAGATGTTTTCGTACAGGCTGTGAAAATGTTGGAATCTCAGTGCTGCCTCCTGGCTTTAAACGTGGCCTTTTGGATTGGAAGGGTCTGCTCGGTGTGTATCGGCCTGCTGAGGTTGTTATGCATACACCTGCAGGCTTTTACGTGAAGGAGAAGGGAGAATGATAATGGGACGCCAAGCAAAAGAACACATTTTCTTTTGATTTATGCCTGTGATTTGACATTTTATATTTCTGACACTTGAGAATGAAAGTAAAACTCTGTGGCCTGAACCAGAAAATGTAGGCTTGGCTATTCTTCCACTGCAGATAGTAAGTTCTGGCCCAGAAGGGTGCCTAGTACTGCAGTTTTGAAACCTGCATTAGAGAATTACAAATTAAATATTGTTGGGATAAAATAACACCTTTGAAAAAATAACCGAGGGACAAATCTGGAAGTGTGTTGCCAATTTACTTTATTAAACGAGGCATAATTATTTTTTTGTTTGCTTCATACTTCCATAATGTAGATCTGATCAAGCCATCAGAACGAAACACATTCATACTTTCATTCTTAGTACAGTAAGTACTGCTGACAACATTAATTGCACAAGATTGTGTGTTTTCAGTGGGAGATGTTACTACATAAAAGCTTTTAGCTAGGATTAATAGAACTTTGATCTGAGTGTAACACCTGTATTTCTTGTAGTTCGTATTTCTGAAGAACTTGCTGTTTAACTAGAAATAATAACTTTCCAGATGCATTATTTAGAAATATCTGCTATGTTAGGTACAGTACAAATCTGCTCCTAAACTGCACTTCATCTATATGATTTGTGTTTGATAACTCTGAGTGAAAGTCATAGTAATTTGTTTCAAAGCATCTGTCCTCCTATATCACTCAGATACCATTAAGTTCAAGAATCGTATGTTGTGACAGGTTAACTGGTACGAACAAATACAGGTTGTTCTGACTGCCTTTGCAAAAAAAAATAGTTGTTAGCTATCTTTTGAAAAGTAACATGACTTAAAGCAATCTTACCTTCTCCCAGTTTCTTGGATTTTCTTACGAGTTTGTCTTGGGATTGGTTGGTTGCTTGTTTATTTTGGGGTGGTGTTAGTAACTCTCTACTTGTCTGGGTGTCCTTTTTCATTGATGAAAGGAAGGTACTGAACTATTCTTCCTTTTGCATCTTACCCTGCTTGCTTTGTTTTTCTTTCATCCACGTGACTTATGGTGCAAGTCTTGTGGCTGAGGAGTTTGTGAAGCATTCCTTTCCCTGATTGTTACTTTCTCATCCTGGCTTTGCGTGATAGTTCACATGTATGTTTACTAGTAGATGTGCATGCTCTTTATTAATAGTGACTTCTCACTGTTGCAGTAATAATGCTTTCCACTATGCTATTCTTCATGGTCCCATACAAGTAATTTTTTATCAAAATGCTCACTGGAGCATAGTTGTTAATTGTTTGCCATTTTACTAAACAGATTTTTCTGTGTTTGTGAGACCTGTGTGCTTACAATTCACTGTTTCCAGCATTGGTACTTTGGCCTTCATGAAAACTTATTCCTACCTTGTGTCAGACTTCAGGCTGAAGATGGGCACATCACATCCTTCAGCCTTGTGGGTATGGCACATTCCGCAGACATTGCAAGATTTTTAAATTCTCATGGAAGAATGGCAAATTCAAAAATTCAGAAGTAACCACTGCCATAAATCCAGCCTGCCTTTGGTTTCACAGAATTTTTTGACCTTGCTGATACTGTTTTTTTTTTTTTTCCTTCTGTTATTGTCGTTACTTCTGTGGAGACAAGTCCTTTTCTCCTCCTTTCTAGAGAGGGACGTTTTCTGTACAGGCAGTGACAGCAGCACAGTGTGAGCGCATCCCAGGAACGCCCAGTGTTGGAAGCTCCATCCGCTTCCTTCCTCTCTGAACCATGGCAAGCTTGAGCTGACATGCACAGAGGCACGTTGGGTATCCCAGCTAACACATTCAAGTCAGAGAGAACACAGCAGCTTAACCCCACCCCTGCTTTCTGTTCAGGTGTTACACACTCCAGCTTGTTCTCCTGAAGTATTATCTCCATCCGGTAGGTCCTGCAGGGAGTAGGACTGGAGTTCTGTCACCTTACTGTGAATACAAATTGCTCCATATGAGGGCTTTCCATTCAAGACTACAAGTGCTCTTTCTGAGCACTTGAACAGCATGTAACATTTTAGCAAAATTCACTTGAGCAAGGTGACACTGCTTGCAGTCTTACTGATGTCAGTGTTTGATGCATTTCCCCACACCGAGTCCAATGGACCCTGCGCTTGCAGTGTGTTCAGCTTCCCATCTCTGGGTAGCAAAAGAAAATAGAGACTGCATTGAAATATGCAGTCCCCAAGAGATGACCATTTCTATTTTTTTCTCGTTTGTCTGGCTCATTGGTAGTTACGGAGTTATTAAAGCGAACTTCAGAGTTGTTTTTCAGGCACCGAAGGCAGAATGTCTGAACTTAATTTTATTTTAAGATTGTGCTCCTCCGTCTTTTTACTTTCCTTCTCTCAAAAGTTGGTTTTAGTTGTTAAGAGTCAATGCAGAATAGCTTCCTTCGTAGTCTATCTCCTTGGCATGTCCAGTGAGTGCATCCTTCATGAGCATGTACATTGATGCAGCTCCGTGGCTTAAGCATAGATGTCTGCTGTGAAGCCACCTTGTTAGGGCTGAAGATTGTCAAGAGCCTTCACTCTGTCAGACACCGTGGAGTCGTGCTGAAGTTTTAAGAAGGCTTGACATCTCAGGGTCCACGATCTCCAAAGGAACACAGTTTTTTTTCCTTTTTTTTTTTAATCCTACTGGAATTCAGAGTAATGCAAAACATCTGCAAGATGCTGTGTTAAAACATGTGTTTTGCTGTTGTGGTATATACTGAAGGGCAACATCACCCTGTGTGCGGAAGGAAGAAACAGAAACTCAAGGAACTGACCAGGGAAACTGATGTACCAAGTGTGGGACTTGTCTGTTCGTTTCCCATGTGTCTGAACTATCATCGTGGATGAACTGAACTACTTCATGTCCAGGTTCCACATTGGAGAGAGAGATCAATATCCCAGAGGTCATCTGGAGTCAGACAATTAATGTGGGACATGAGAGCAGGTTTGCTAAGTGTTCAAACCAAATATTCATCGAGCTTAGGATCTTAGCATGCTAAGAGCTATCAGAATGCGTGGGAAAACTTAGAACAGGACTAACACTTCATGTTTTTTCGAAGTATCCTCCCAATTTGCAAAGATCTCTGACTCAGGGACTGTCTGAACCAAAGCTAGTAACTGTGTTCGTAGTAGTTCTGAATTATTTTTTTCCTCCTACCAGGAAGTTACTGGTTGTTTTTCTGAACCTGTGCATAAAATGTAGACCTGATTTGATCGCATAATTGGAAAATGCCAGGCTTTCTTTTTCAAAAAGTATGACCAAAACCTTTGCCAAATTCGTTCAATTATTGCTGTTGGCAAGAAGACTTTTCTGTTGGATTTCTAAGGTTCTGCTGGCAGTAGCAGTGAGTGGTCAATGTCCCGTTTGCCTGGTTTTGGATGATTTCTTTATCTGTCTCTGAGGAGCCTGAAGTTGTTTCTGCAGTGTGTCTGTGCATGCTGGTGGGGTGGTGCCATATCTCCATTACGTCAGGGATAATGGATGGCTTCTTGTCAGAGCTTCTTCTCCCTTGGCTGTAGGTGAGGGAGGCTCTTGTCAATAACGGAGAGGTTTCTCCAGAGCCACTTCCCTGCTTAAATGGCTTGTTCCTCCCCCAGTTAGCTTCTCATGCTAGCTTCACTTGTTCTGGACCACTTGTGAGATCTGGAGGAATTCATTAGTTTCATCACAGTCCACCTAGAAATTATTTCTGTTTGTTGCCTTCCAGTGATTTCCGCTTATTGTAGCAAAGTGTTCTGCAAAGGGGCTGATGTGATGTTTATGGGTGAAAACTGACCCAGCTCATCACTGGTACCTGACTTTTCTTGATCACAGGAGGGCTGAGTACCTTTTGAATGACTAGCAGCCAGCATGTTGTTGCATCTCCTTGAAGGTTTCTCCTCTTACTGGCAATTCTGTGAAGAACTTTCTGTGAAGAAGTGGGGGAGCATTACAAGCTCTGGTGGCTCCTTTTAAAAGTTCATGGTCAACCAGATTTTGACCAGGTTTGTCAGTGCTTTTCTTTCTCTTTGTGGCACCACAAGGTTTGTGTATCAGGGATTGAATTTACACTTCACGCTCCCGGGATGTATAAGCTCTGTCTTTATATGCATTGGGGCCAGGTTTTTCAAACACTTACTGACTCTTTGTCAGTGGATGTCTTCTCTGACTTTCTAGCCGACTGTTCAAAGACTACCCCAAAATGCTATTGCAAAGGCATCTGGCACCAGGGATGAGCTTTGTTAAGCAGTCCTCAAATTGCTGCTCAAGCGAAGGATTTCTAAATGCATCCAGACAATGCTCTCTGTGAATGTGCATGGGGCTTGTCTCTCGATGGGAAAAGAAAGGTTACCTTCAAGTAAGTAACCTGAAGTTTTTGAAATGAGCAGTCCATAGGTACTTGCAGTTCTTATTCCTTCTCTGGGTGCTGAAGGAGATTCTCGAGTACAGTCCAACCTGGGCACCACAGGGGAAGACAAGTAACTGGATGCCATTTGCAAATAAGCAGTCTCAGGGCTGAATTTCAGACTGTTTATCCAGCCTGGCTGGGCTGCCATTGGAAAGAGCAATTGTCCCTCTGTCCCTTCATTCCCCCCTTTCCACTGTTCATCGCTTCTCCTTTCATTTCCCTAATATCTGCTCTTGTGCCTTGGTGGCTTTGCAGTTAGCTGGATTAGCTTATTGATTTGGGTAAAAAAAAACAAAGTAGCACTGAAGAAATGAATTTCAATGCTCTAGGCAGCAGAGGGGGGGCGTGAAGGAATATGCAGGGTAGAAATGGGCAGGACGGCACCACGGCTGCTGCTTGAACCTTTTTTTAATTCTGGATATTGCCATGAAACCTGCACATCTGCAGGTTTAAATTTCTTGGGCTGTAATTCTATTTTGCAAGTGAAATGAAGTGAATGAGGGCTTCAGCAAGCAAGAACTTCTGTGAATTATCCAAGGGTGAACGAGAACATGGCAAAACCTTGAAGTAAGCTTTTCACACGAATGAACAAACAAGTAAACTTCTCTGGAAGCTGTAGAAATTGCAGTGATCCAGCCCATCTCCTCACCCACAAATTCTCCCTTCAATGCACAGCCACATATGTTTGATTTATTTTTGATTGGCATAACAATGCGAGAGCCAAGTGAATTAAAAATCAAGCTATGTTCTGAACTTCGGCGTTTCATCACGTGCCAGGAATCCAAAGTGCTTTGCCATGTTGTTCGAGAGCGCGTTCTCTCATCAGCAGTAATAATAATTTGAGTAATTAAATTAAACTATCTCTGTGCATCTAAATAAACAAATAGATTGTGGTTCTGTAGAATGTGCGTGTGTGCCAAGTTTGAGACTTGGATAGTTGTTGAAATGGTGCTGCTTTTAATGTAGAGGCATTCGGCTTCGTTTAGTATCAGCTCCCAGCGTTTGGGCCAACTTTGACTGACTTACAAGAAACTCTGGTGGCTTGGGAGGGTTTTTTCTGCAAAATCTTTCAAAAGCCTTTCATATCAAGGTAGTTCTTCTTTAGTTTACCTAGTATTTTTAACTGTTTTGTAGTCAGGGATATTTAAAAGGTAAATATTAGGTTGCCGTTCTGTTTCACAGTGATTTCTTCAAGCTCGCTTAACAGCTGCCGTGTACACTGCTGACCGGTAAGTATTGTCATAAGATTTTGCACGTGAGAAATGCACAGGCCAGAAGTGATGAAGCCTCACGAGTTGTTTTCCTGCCTTTTTTTTTTTTTTTTTTTTGAAACCGTTGGTGCCTTTCCTAATTGAAGTTGACTTTTCAGCGACTTGTTTTTTAAAGTGGATGAAAATCCAAATTGCGGAGTATGTCTAGAGGTAAATGTTCAGTTGCTTTGAAGGCTGAGGATTTTTGTGGTTGGGACGATTTGTTTATGCATTCCAGATGACTTGGGGTTGACAGAGGACCATAACTACAGCTAGTCAGGCAAAATGCAATTCGAGTGTGAATATTCTAAATCCTTGCCTTTAGGCATAGAAAACTAGGTCCACGCTCACACTCGGCAGGAGCTGGCACATAAGCAGACCTTAGCCAGAGCGTTTGGAGTGGCAGAGCAGCGCTGCAGCTTTCCCTAAGCAGGTGATAGCAGTGGCATCCATCCATCTCTCTTCAGCAGTTGACCTCGGAGAGCTTGGCAGCAAGGATCAGTTCTCTTACTCCTGCTCCACAGCAATGGAAAAGGAGGTTGAGCTGCCATGATTCGGGCCGAATCGTCTCACGTGTATCACTTGGGGGACTTCCTGAAGTCCCTTTATCCTGATGGAAAACACCACTTCATGGGAAACAGGGCTTTGCAGAAACATCTTGCATGGGATGAAAATTGGTTCGAATAAAAGTGGTTTTGAGAACACTTTGGTTTTATATTTCAAAACGACTTTATTTCAGTTTTACAGTTTTAGTATAAAATGTAATAAAGACTGGGGAATACAAAATAGGGACTTTTTTTTAATAGAATTGAACTTTATTTAATAAACCTGAAAGTTTTTAGGACCCGCTTTTTTTGGTTTGGGGTTTCTTGAATTTTTTTTTTGAAGTTTCTCATAAACTTAAACTAAAATATTTTGTCTCATTTTCCAAAGGAAAGACTTTCACAATTGTGAAATGGGCCTTAAAATAAACAAACAAATAACTAGTACAGCTCTGCTGTTAAGTTCCAGTACCACGTTCACAGTTCCTCCCCTGCTTCTTCTTTGCTGTGGGAAGGCAGTAATTTATATCAGCTGTTTTTCTCGGGATACTGTGTTTTTCCCAACGCGACTTACGGATCACAATCAGTAGAACTGGGGTTCTGCTGCCCCTGTCCTGTAGCGCTGTGCCTTTCCCCACTAGCGACAGCAGCATTTAGCAGGTGGATAACGATACCTCTGCTCCTCAGTGACCAGAGTGCACACTGGAGCAGGGCTGGGTGAGAAAGACAACAAGTCTTAGATAAATCTAAGTCTCTTTTTCACCACGTTGGTATCTAAATGCGAATCACTTTTAGATTCTTTGTACCTATCGGGTACTCTGTTAACTTGGTCCCTGACAGCTCTTGTTTTGGGAAAGGTGGAGGAGGGTACACGCAGCTTCACATTCACCTTTAATGCAGTGTGATTCTTCTGTTTTCAAAATAAATGTATCTTGCCTGGTTTCTAAAGAGGCTGAGAACAAAGTCAATTGTTTGCAAGATGAAAAAGTTCAAATGTAGTGGCAGAGTGGGGGGGTTCTCCTTTCTGTGAGAAGTTTGATTTCATCTGTATTTGGAAGTGCAGGTAGTTGTGTAGTTTTGTCTCCACAGTTAAAAGTGCTTTTAAAACACCACCACCGACAACAAAACTTTAACCTAAGTCCTTCAGTTGGTGAAATACTGTACTAAGTGGGTGTTTTTTTTGCAGATCAGACAGATCAGCAGAAAGCAGAGCACAGATGTTCCGTGTGCCAGAATTTCTTTCCCCTCATCTAAATGTTGCATTTTTAATTTCCAGATAAATCTGGTGTTTTAATTGTGAAGATCTTGGAGATGTTTGAGGAGTGTATGATCCAAGTTGCCATCTGCCAGCAGCTGGAACAGTCTCCTGCTATGACTTCATCCGACGACCTCGTTATCAATACAGTCGAACCAATACTCAAAGTCCTCTTTGCAAGAGAGACAGCAGCTCACCTGAAGAGTAGGCCCCAGGATGTCATCCACATCTATCCTCCATGGTAAGTGCAGGGAAGCACTCACATTTTCCGTAGCCCTGCAGAACGGGGGGGCTGGGTACGAGGCTTGTTGCGTTGCTGTAGAAAAGACCTTGGAGGGGGTGGGACAGGGCTGTCTTCTGGTCAGCCATCTGTCTCTGCCAGCTCGAGAGAATTCGACAGATACCTTAAAGATAGCTCAGATAACAACTGAATGTGCAGTGTAATGCCTCCAGTGTTGCTCTGGGCTTCAGTTTTGTTTTCCCTTAATATTTTCATGTTTAGAGTGATAGAAAGGCATGAGCAATGTCTTATCAATGATAAGGCCAATAAAGTACATACCTTCTAGTAGCAAAATAGTTTAGGAATGCTCATCTGTTGCTGCTAGTATGAGTATAATGTTGCAGGGGAAAAGTCTGTGTTAACTGTTTAGCATTCAGCAAAGAGAATGTGCAGCTTAAAATGGGGAAAAAACAAGAAATGAGGGACTGACACTATTTTTAGGGAATCAGTAAGCACCTTCTTGGTGGTTTCACATTGCTGCTGCTGTCACTCACTGTCTTCAGTTCTCCAAAACCCTCTTCAGAGCAGCCAGTTAACCTTTTCTAGAACTCTCTAAAACATTTGGTCTAACTTTGTGATTTTTCTAAATTGAATAAGTTTCCTGATTTTAAGGGGAAGCGTAAAGTGATGAATTTTCTAGTAAAGCAGATGGGTTTTGGCAGCTGTAGGTGGGAAGGTCTGATCTTTAAAAAAAATAATCAGGAAAACTTTGAAGTGGGGATATTATTCCACTTTTTTCTAGGTTCCCTACCTGGTAATCTCTTCCTTCTCAACCATTTCTTAACTCTTTTCGGAAGGGATCGACGGATTATGGGAATACATTTAATCCATGGTGTATTGTGGCTACAGATGCAACTATTGGTAGTTGAGATGTAAAGAGGTCAGTAGCTAAGAGAAATAAAGCTGAATATTAATCAAGACCTAGTCTGATACGAAATATCACTACTCTTTCTTTCATCCTACCCCTTAAGGTGCTAAAATTTGGTCTCATTTCCCTTTTCTTTTCATGCTCTTGTTTCTCTCCCCTACTAACTTCCATCTTAGATCGATTGTTCTCTTCAGATTTCTTCTGTTGTTCCTGAACCATGAGGCATTGCCAAGAGACTGTATTTTTTTGTGCAGATCTTGGCCTTGGCAAAGACTTTTGAACCAGCAGAACTGTTTTGGTTAGGGTATTATTCAACATTTTCTTCCTTTTTTTCTTTTCCTGAAAAGTTTCTCTCCAGATACTCAGCATGTGTAAGTCTTAAACTGTGCTAGGTTTTTCCTTGTCAGTTCTGGGAAGATGCAATGCTGCCTTGGTACAATCCTTTACAAGCATCTGTAACTGTACTAGTGCTGTATTCTCATTTCTTATTAAAAAAAAAAAGAGAGTTTTCAGATGTTGCAGACATAAAACTCATTCCTATACATACACGCACACATGTATATGTATGTGAAGTGAAATTTCTTGGGAAAACTTTGCCTGCCTGTTCCCAACAATACCGCTTTTTGGTTTTGTTTTCTTTTTTTCTTAGTAGGATGCACTTTTTGTGTAAGTAAAGAGTTATTTCATAAAACCAGAATGTTTTGGCAGGGGACGTGTCTGAGTTTCCAGAATTTCTCTCCTTACCTATGTGGCTCTTAAGGTACTTTCTTATAAAGACGCTAGTAAATCGTGGCAAAATTGCATTGTATCTCATCTCTAGTCTGATTTTCTGTTGTTTTTGAGCTATCTTAATGTTGGTTGTCCCTTTGTTCACTCAGCCTGAAGTGAAAACAAGTTGGGCTGGATATTGTTAAATTAAACTTACTGGCAGGAGATGTGTGTTGCAGGGGTTGGTTTTGATTATTATTTGGCACTTTTAGTTTACATTAATGGGAAACTGGACTTGTACACTTAATTGAAGTTTCCTCTATTATTACATTTCTGAGTTTCTATTCTGTTAAACTCTTACTTGAGAGCTTTTAGTACCGAAATGTAGTTTCTATTATTGTGTGTTGGATTTGCACTTCCATCGTTAGAACCAAATACTGCTTGCAATTAAAAACGCTCTCCTGTTGATTCAAATGTGTGGCTAAGGTAAAAAAGAATGAGCCAAATCTGCCCCTGACATGGTGCAATAAGCGTATTTACTTGTCTTATTTGTATCACTGGTCAGAAACAAAGGGGAACAAACAAAGTAATAGATGCAAGGGGAGATAAGCCTTGATTGACCTGAGTGTACTTGGGGGACACAGCGTTGCATGCGTCTTTGTCCTGTGTTTTGAAATACTTGTATGGTACGGCAGAATGTGGTGAGACTGGGGAAATGGGGTGATTGATAGGTGGATTGCTGCTGCCGTACAGTTTTGTCTGGAGTGTAGAATTTTCTGGTATCTTGAAAATTATACACCAGAATTATTTTCTTGTAGGTACGTGCTTTGTGCTTTCTGACCAGGTTCTTGAGTAAGTAGGTAAGATAGCAGATACTTGGTCTGCTGGCTTCTGCTTGTGCCCTGTATTCATGAAAAAAGCCTGAATGCATCATTCTGGAGCCTCTGCAATATTAGACTTCGCTTTTCTAATTGCATTTGTCTGTGTTAGGAACTCAGTGCACAGCTTGGTGTGCGAAACGTCTCTGCCAGAAGGCTTACATAAATACTTTGGGAGGCAGTGTTTAGAGATTTGTTGATATGTTTGTTGGTATTTGTTTGCATACAGACTCCTGTGATACTTAAGTACTGGAATGCAAGCCAATTAATTGAGAAAATAAAATATTGACAGAAAGCCAGTTGTTTGTATCTTACCAACCTGGACATTACTCATGAGACTTCAGAGTGGCTTTGTGTTTGAGTAAGAATTTGTAGGATTGAGCCTGGATTTCTCTATAACTGGACAGGGGGTTCTTCAGCCCAACGTCTAGCATCTTAACATGCATAATTGTCACTTGCTGTAGGGAAAACAACTCCAATAGGCTGATTAACATTTTCAAACCAGTGTGTCTGGTGGAGCAAAGAACTCAGCTGCCTGTCCTCTGAGCCATCTGATGCGAGCTGCTCTGATCTTGAGGCTGCATAGATGTGTTATTGCAGTGCTCTATTGGTTAAATAAAGCCTATTAACTCAGATGCATGACATGAAAGTAGTTGCGTGTTTTGAGCTGGAGCTGGTTTGTGTCTGGCCAGCTGGGAACACAAGAGGCAAAAGAACTCAGCCCTGCCTGCCCCTGCCTGTGCAGGCTTGTCTTTCCTTGTCTTTGCAGTGCCTGAGCAATTTCTTGGATTAAGAATTTGAATGAACACCTCGTAATTTTTACAAACTTATTCAGAATCATTAAGTGTTTTTAACAGTTGGAAAAGGAAAAGCTTATTACTGAGTGTAATTAAATCAATTACTAAGCCTGCATTCATTTCACAGAAATATGTATCCAGCAAAAAGTGAAGATCGCTTGATATTTCAAAGGCATGTAAGAAAATGGGAAGCAAAGTCTCTAGGTTCCACTGGAGCTGACTGTATGGCTTCAGTTTATCTAGGGTGGGGTTTTTTGTTTGTTTAATTACAAAAATGATAAAATACAATTTCCAATACCTCACAGAAAGTGATAGAGTTTATAGTTTTGGAGACTCGACTAAGGATTAATTTTTCAGCTGATAGTAGAACTTAAGGATAGTTTTCTTCAGCTATCCCTGCCTCCTGCTCTTAGATATGTCTACTGTCAAATATTCAAGATAAATTAGCCTGAAGAAAATGGTGCGAATTCTTTTCCTTACCATTAAATTTAACAACTTTAAAATGTTTTGCATGTACTTGTGAAGTTAAACGACTCTAAGCATGTTGATATACAGTCGTTGACAATAACGATACAAAGCAGGAGTGATTTGGACAGGCTCAGAGATCCATCCATACTAGTTAAACATGACGGTCTGGTATGAAAACTGTAGTTCAGGAGGTTCTCATGCTGCTGATAACTGGATGGCTGGGAAAGTATGAAGGAGAAAGAACCACTTTGTGTTCTGTTCTAATATTGTCTGCAAATGCTAACTATTAAGCACTGTAGAAGGCAAGATCCTTGGCTGGATAACTGCTGTTCTCTATGCAACCTCTCTATTGTTTCTTTTTAAAACAAACAAACAAAAAAAGGTTTATTTTAGGAACTCAATATGGTAAGTATATAAAACACTTAATTCTGTGACATCAGCAAGCAACTTGAAAGTTGTACTTTAGTTTCTCTTAACCTATGAAACCACGGGGAATCATAATTACTCAGCTTTGAAAGCGTTCCAGTGCCTGGTGAAAATGTTTAATGTGGACTTCTCTTTTATACTTGTTACACTAGATTCAGCCTTTCCTCAGTGAAATATATTTAAAAGAGTTCAAATTACTATATACTTACGGACAAGGAGAGCACACACAGAGCACTGCTACAAATCAGCTGATGTACAGTAACACAACCTTTGGTCCACCTTAAAGGACTTCTGACACAAATGATGTAAATTTTTGGTGTAGAAATACCCAAGCAAGCTCTGAACAAGTTTGTGTATGGGAAGCAATCTAGCTTTGTGGACTTGCATATTCTACTTGAAAATTGTTCTGGGTATGCTGTAGGCTGTTTCATTGGCTCAGCAGCAAAACTTAAGATAAATGGACATGTCACTGTGATTTTTGCAGTGTCTTACCTAATATGCTGTCTTGCATTGCATGGTCTTACTTAATCTTGGTGAGCAATAAGAGGGAGCTGGAACACAGGGAGCTGACATGAAATAGGTGTTTTGAACCAGTGTGACTGGTGCTAAAAAGTGTTTGCCCTCCATTTGATGAAGATAGAGGCTTTTTATCGCTGCTGCTGTAGCTGGTTAAGGGAGGTGTTTAGGAACTCTGTTACAGAATACTTTGCTACCATGAGAAGGGTTATGTGAAAGTAGGATCCTGGGCTTTGTATGTTAATGAAATGAGGAAATGGCCTACTGCTGCTCTGTAAGAAAGAAAGAGCCTATATCCTTTAAAGATTTCTTGTTCCACAAAGGTCACATACAAGCATGCATTAAAGACAAATGGAAGTAACACCTTTTGAATAAATTCAGTTTCCCTTCTCGTTCCACAGGGAGACAACTTCTTTGAATGCTTGATGGATCATTTGGACAAAATTGATCGGTGTTCACTGTCTTCCTTTGGTGAAATCTAAGCATTTATAAATGTGTATGCACACACATACACATAAATATTCAAACAGATGAAATAGAGGGGAAAAAAGATCAACGGTCAAATCCCTGCCATCAGAAAGATGTTAGCTCTGTCTTTGCATTCTTTCTTTGAAGATGTTACAATAGCAGAGTGTCCCTCTGATAAGAGGCACGATGTTCACTCAGAAGATAAAATTCTACAAAACTTCAGAGTTGTAAAGCCAGTGTGGGCACTATTTCTAAAGTACATATGGGAATGGCCTTCAAGCCAAAGATCAGATCATATCATCTGCTTGGAATTGCCTCTCAGAGACGATGCAGCTGTGAAAGTTGAAGCTCCTTTCAGAAGAAGTTGAAGCAGCTGCAGGCTTCTTAAAAGTCTTTATATTATTATTTTTGATGTTGTTAAGATATACCTTTCCTAGTAAAAACACTTAAAATAGTTTTTTTTTTAAATAATTGGGAATAACTTATATAGCGTTTATGAACTGAGAGTTGTCTCTAACAAGTTTTTTATATAATTTCCATAATGCTTTTTTGCTTTATCCATTTTGACAGAGTAGTCCTTAGGATTTTACTCATTTTTCTATTTTTAAAAATAAATTTGATTTTCTTAATTTTTCATATCCCCTCATGTGAAGGGTGGAAGTTGTATCTGTAGAGCTGCTCAAACATACCCTGTTTTATGTATCCGGGACTAAGGAGATTAAGCCATTAGTATGATTTGTGTTTGTTTATCTACCATCTAGAAAATCAAAATACTGCCAATTCTTACTAATCAAATCAATGCATAATTATGTTTCTTCGTAGGCAGGTATAATCTGAAATGATGTAATTGTGAAAAATAGGCTTAGGAAGCTTTGATTCCAAAATAACAGTTCATTTGTGCCATTTTTGTGATTTGTCACAATCACCGGAAGCAACGTATGTGGTGTTTCATTTGTGGGCTGTGCCTAATAAGCATAGGAACACGATCTGTCCTTCTACAATGAGATAGAATTGTTTATTTTTATCACTGTGCTGTACGAGTATTATATGAGTGTCATACATAAAATATTAATACCCTCAAAAGCACAGATGAAAGAACTGTTCTCCATGAAAGGGGTTTTCTGTGGAGAAGAGAATGGAGACATGTTCAGAGAAGTTGGGAGGCTCAAGGTAGTAGTTTTAGAGATTTGTAGATGATTAAAACTGGATTTTTAAACACGACTGTCTATCTCTGGCTTAATAGCTGATGCTATCTTGACATGCTGGAAGAGGGGGACTTTCCACTGTATTGTACCAATGTTGTGCTGGGATTGTTGATGTGTTTGTTTGCCTTCAGCCAAGTCAGAGGAGTCAGAAGCAAGGGAAGTGTTTGTGAAGCAGCAGCTTGGTTTTTAAATCAAGGTTTAAATGCATTGTTATCGTCAGGAAGATCTCCAGCAGAGGTAAACTATGTACCTTTGTCAAGATGGATGTCTGAATTGGGTGCTCCGAGTCAGTTGTTACGCTCCCGGGCTCACAAGGGCTATGAAGGCAGCCTGCGGACACCTGGCTGAAGGCAGCATTGCGTGGTGTCCCTGGGAAGTCACCCTGTGCTCCAGAGGGAGCCTCCACCAGAACCACTTTCAAGGTGGGCCACTTCAGCTCTAAGAGTAAAAGAGGTGTAGAAAAGAGGCAGTGAAAGTAAATGGCTTATGCTAGGGGGTTGGTTTTCTACATTTTTGTTAAATGCTAGGTGTTGTCCAACATCTGTCCTACTGAAATGGTCATCATGTCCACTTAATGGGAAAAATCTGAAGTATCGCACTGTGACACACGCTGGGGAATTAGAATACATTTGAGATCATGGGTTTTTTTTTATGAACAGAAGAGGAAAGTGATGTTTTTAAACATCCATTCCTCAGAGTCAGTGGTGCCATTTTAGTCTGAATCCTTAAGTTATTGGGGAAAAAATATTCAGTGAGAATAAAAATGTCCTATCTTAATAATCACAAAATATTCTCATCTTTAAAATGTAATAACGTGTACCAGTTTTTTAAATGAAAGGTTTGTACTTGAAACTTTCCAGCTTGTATAAGTGAGGAAATTCCAAGCATTTTGTAGTGACAGATACTGTTAGTGGGTAGTTGTCCACTGACGTCAAAAACGGAGGATGGCGAACAGCTTTGTTCATGTCAACGAAAAATGTAGAGTCTTGGATAAACTCTGCGTTAGCAACAGAGCTATCAATGATATATGAGCAGCTTCACATGAGTTCCCATGTGCATTCAATCCAATGCTAAATTCCAGATCTTGTTTAATGAGCAACTGATGGAGCCAAGACCTGGCACTGCACAAAATTCTGCAGTCTGCTTTATCCAGTCATGAAGGAAAAACAAACTAAATAAGTTCAGATGAACAAGTTCAGAGTTACTGCAGGGTTATTAAAAAGTTGTGATTTGTATTCCTCTGCTAATGTTTATGACTAACACATTTGGGACGTGTAAAACAATACTTAATTTGTAAAAAGATTGCGTGCCAAAATTCCTGCAGTAGTTTAACCACTAAAGAGCAAGTTTTGCCTGTGAATGGGTTTGTTTAAATGTTTGAGATTATCAGTAATTGGCTAATGTGTTTTAAAAAAATTACATTGTGAAAAATGATGTTTTGTTGTTGAATTGCTGTCCAGCACGGCTGTGTTAACTTTGGGGAAGACAATGTATTTCCATAGCTTCACTGTGGAGAAACAGTTCCAGAACTAAGTGATGTTCTCATCGGCAGGTGTGCTTTGCTACTGTAATGGTTGCTGTGTAGTTAGACTTCTGTGTGCGGTTCTGTGTGCAGCTGTGTCGGGCTTTGAACGTGCTGGATATTTTATATCATACTAAATATGCTTGTGCCTTGCGTAATTCTGCATGGATAATGAAATGCATGAGGTCCGAGGTTCCTAAATTGTCATGTAGGGTGATTCCCTTCAACACAAAGGTGTGCTTTCTCAGACTCATTCTCTCAGATGTCATACTTAACTGTAGGTAGGTAAAAGTTAATGACGATATTCCTAAGAAAAATAATAATTTAAAAAATATTTTTAAAAATGAAATATTGCTTTCAAAAACTACAAACAACGGAAAGTTGCTGCCCAAAATGCTGTATTTAAAACATTCCTCCATATCGAGGGGCAGGGGCATTGCTGTTAGATCTACCAGCCAGATTGCTTTCCATCCAGTAAAAGCTCATTGAAAAAATGCCCGTGTTTTTTATGTATTTTTGGCAGCAACAACTTGCTTTGGTATATGGAGCAGCTCAGCTGTGAAACATTCAGTGCGGTCTTTTGTGTGTTTGAAGCTTCTCTTTCTACTGGTCTCCTGATTCAACAGTAACCGTGCGGTTTGCAATATGTTACTCCTCCGTGAGTGGTAGGCTGTTTTGACAGCTTCCTGAGATGTCTTGAAAAAGTATTCCTCTTGTTACTGTCTGAGCACAGTTCTCTGGCAGACCAAGTCCCTCCCAGCAGAAGGATCAGAGGTAATAGCCATGACATCAAAAGTGGTGTACAGCCATTAATCGTACCTTTGAGGGATTCACTGCGTGTTTTGAAAGCCAAATCCTGATGGGGCTTTAAAAAATGGAAAAACAAAACAAAAATAACAACAACAACAACAAAAAAGGCAAACAACCTTGCCAATATGTGGGATGTTTTTCTTTTTTCTGCTTTAACCTCTTGGAGACACCTGAATACCTGTTGTGTCTTCCTTTGATAAAAAAGGTTAATAAGCCAGTGAACGTTCCCATGAATGGTTACTTATCTCCCCCTTTCTTAAGTTTTAGCTTTTAGTTTTTTTTCTCTTTTTAAATAAATGGTATGTGTGTGTTGTAGAACAGATTATGGCAATTGGCTTTATATAGTCTTCCTTGGGGAATCATTGTCTATAGTCATTTTCCATGGTCCTTGGCAAATACCTTGTAACTGTAAACTGAGGCTGTAAAGAAATACCCCCCTTTGCCATCTCTGAAGTGTTGTTGGGATGGTATGTAAAACCATAAGTGTCATTGAGCTTGTTTTAATTTGTCTTCCCAGGATGGCACAGCATGTCTGCCCGGTACGTTTCCCTGAGACAAATCACTTTTTAGAGTTGAGATTCACTGTTGAGCAACTTGGGCAATGCAATTATATGAGACTTGTGCACACATCTGTCTTAGCAATTACTGCTTGTCTTCTGGTTCTCTTAGCTTGTCATAAATATTAATTTAATAGGGCTGGTACTATTTTATATGATGTGAATGTAGAGATTGAGGAAGAGATGAATTTTATTGACACAGGCTGTTACTGAAACTTACAGGAGATCTAACCCAGATTTACAGTATATCATAGTCTTGAAACTGTTGGAAAAAAAAAAGAGAGAGAATAGGATACTTCTTTATTATCTTTCCAAACACTTCTTTCTGTTTCTTGCACACACACACACACTAAAGAAATAAATGAAAAAAATAGGCTGCCCAGTATTTTCTTCATCTTTTTTTGTAGCCTGCTTTGGCTGACACTCATGGCTTGCAGTTTGAGAAGCTGCTCGTGGAGGTGACTGTTTAATTTTGCTGGGAGATATTTGACTACAGGAGTTCACCTTCTTACCTTGCCTGCATAGCAGGGAGCCATTTGCTAGCTATACTCAGAACCAAACCCATTTTAAAAACAAACATCTATCAACATACCATATTATCAACTTGTAGAACAGTCCACCTAAGCCTTGAGAATTGCCTTTGGTTGCTGGTCACTTCAGATACAGCTGTAATTTCCTGATTTTTGAGAACCTCCACTCAGGAATGGAATCCCTTAGGGTTTACTAATTACTCTGAATTCGCTTAGCACAAGTTCAGGTTAGAGGAAAAAGAAGGGGGAAAATATTTCCACAACATAAATATAGATTACATATTTTAGAAGGAATATTTTTTTTTCTTTTAGATCAGACAACATACAAAAGTATTCTCTTCCTGTGTCTTCCAGTTATGAATTGGTCAGGATCCTTACCAACATGTGACTATGAATCTTGATGATAGGTAAACCATACACATTCAAGATTGCCTTCATGGAAGAGGTCTGAGATTTGGAAATGTGTATAGCTCTCACCTGAAAAGCCCCCTTGTGTCTTTTTTAGATTAAACTCTGCACACCCATGTTCTAAATTAATATGGGTATTGCCTTTTTAAAGCTTTTTTGAAAAGTGATTTCCTATCCCAAAGCATCAGCTGTGGTGATGTACTTTGGGTACGTCCAAGTAGAGCCATTAGTCCTCCAGAATGTGGACTAACTTTATTAGTTACGTATTAAATGCATTATTAGGGCTTTTGTTTATTTAACTGATGTCAGAATTAACTATACACACGTCACAGCTCATTTGGAGGAAAATATCCCATGCAAACAATCAGGAAAATATAGCCTTACTGTATAACCTCTTTAGATCTTTTAACTTACATAAAAAAGCATCTATTGACATGCCTAAATCCTACCTTACAAACGCACGTAAGCTGGAATCACAGACTCACAGAACGACTGGGGCTGAAAGGGACCCCTGGAGGTCCCCTACTCCAAGCCCCTGCTCAGGCAGGGCCACCCAGAGCAGGGTGCCCAGGCCCACATCCAGGTGGCTTTTGAAGATCTCCAAGGAGGGAGATCCACAGCCTCCCTGGGCAACCAGTGCCATGCTGTCATCTGCACATGAAGCAGTGCTGCCTGGTGTTCAGAGGGAGCCTCCTGTGTGCCAGTTTGTGCCCATAGCCTCTTGTCCTGGCACTGGGCACCACTGAACAGAGCCTGGCTCCGTCCTCTTGGCACCCTGACAAAGACAAGGTATTTTTTGCAAAAAACAAAACTCATCTGGCCTATTATTCCTCTGGACTGAAACTGGGCGTGATCGTAATCAAATGTGTTAGGGCTATGAGCCTGGAATGAGAGATCCTTGGTCTGTGTGGGCATGGAGAGATGTGGTACTGCCCTCCCTCTTACTTCTGCTTTGGCTTTCTTTAGTTTCCAAAGCTATTTCAGAAGTGGCATGAGCAGTCACATTGGAGATGCATTCAATGCTATGTTTATTTTACTACTTGGTAAAGAATGCTTTCCCTTTATTGTATTTCCCTTCTGTGTGCTCAGTTAATTGTCCCGCAATTGTACCAGAGCAGTTGTTCTTGGTACTGTGCTGTAGACTGAATCAATTAAATCATTTGCTTTGAAAAGAAAACCAAATAATGTATTGAAAGTTAGGGTTGTTAAGCACTGTGGTTTACGACACAGTCTCGCAATGGTACTGGAGACCTAGCTGAACAGGCCTTTAGTTCTGGTGCAGGTCAGGGCTGAAGGGTGGCAACGTTTCAGATAGTGTGAAAATTACATAAAGACACGCTTCGCTCTTAGAAAACCCTGCCCACAGAAATGATTTTGTGAAGTTCAGTGGTGGGGTAAACACTTTTTAAAAATTGGATTTCCGTGTTAACTTCCAAATCGAGTGAAAGACTGAGCTTGCTCCTTGCTTACAGATGCCTCTGCAACATCCTTCACTACCTGGAGGTGCTCAGCATGCTGTGGTGTGGTGGGTGCCTGGGGGCCCCTCATGCTGAGGTGGGTGCCTGGGGGCCCCTCATGCTTGAGGTGTGGTGGGTGCCTGGGGGCCCCTCATGCTGTGGTGTGGTGGGTGCCTCATGGCCCCTCATATTGTGGTGGGTGCCTCATGGCCCCTCATGCCACGGTGTGGTGTGTCCCTCGGGACCCCGCATACCACCGTGGGTGCCTCATGGCCCCTCATGCCGTGGTGGGTGCCTCAGGGCCCCTCATACCACAGGGGGTGCCAGGGGGCTCGGCACGGCGTGCCCGTGTTCTTCCCGCTCAGGGCTCCAGGTGGCAATGTTGTCAGCGCAAGGCCAGGTAAAGCCACCCAGCCGGCGCTCGGTTGACTCAT
Organism: Heteronetta atricapilla; assembly: GCA_011075105.1. Taxonomy (NCBI): domain Eukaryota; kingdom Metazoa; phylum Chordata; class Aves; order Anseriformes; family Anatidae; genus Heteronetta; species Heteronetta atricapilla. The sequence goes on from CM021732.1 coordinate 115,028,935, forward strand.
CCCTTGAATATCGCTTTTCAGCGTTTATTTGTCCAGAACTTTTTCTACGATCAAAGCTGCGCGTCCGTGAAGCCGTACTGTGCAGAAGAGAGATTTGTTAAGGTTTGCGTGCCGTTGTTTTTGCACTGCTTTAAATAACCGGGTGCATTTTTTGTTTAGAAGGTAGTGATGAGCAGTCACCACACTGCTTACGCTGTTTTCTCCCCCATCCTCTGTATAACGCTGAAGAAGGCTGGGTGCCGTTGAGTGTGCCACCTACATTCTTCAAGGCTTTTTCCTGCTTGTTGTCCTTGACCTTGGGATCAGCCCTTGATCAGGGAGCAGAAGCAATCTCCTCAATTCAGCTTCCATTTGTGCAAAACACTTGTAAACGTTTCAAAAATGCAGTGTAATTTTGTCCTCCCCCTCCCCCAGAGATGTTTACAAAGTCCAGCCTTGAAGCAAGCTTGCCAGAGGAGAAACTGAGAACTTCCCTGCATGCCATGGGTTTTGTTCACAGCTACCTCCTGGCTAGGGCATGCTTTTAACCTGCTGAAAGCCTAGCAGACCCGTTCCTGGGGTTGTTTTTCTTTCTAACTATTTCAAATGATCCTTTCCAACACTTTTGTGTCTCGTGATTTTTTAACATTTTATTCTAAGACTAATTCTCCATCCTCAGGGGAACGTACACAGGCTTTTGGTTTGTTGTTCCATGCTATTCCCTTTGACTCTTATATCTCAGTTCTGCTGTGGTAAATCCATCCTTGATTTTAAATTATCAGGGAGCCTTCAGATGTATTTAATGTCTGGGCTAACCTCTGGGCTAACCTCTCATTCTGTGCTCCTTACCAAGGCTCTCTGACAAGATACAAGATTTCATCCACTTAGGAGGTCAAATAGAGCAAATAATAATAATAATAATAAAAAGATACAAGTTATGGTAAGCAGAGAGCAAATGGGATGACATTAACTTTTAATTGCCAGCCTCCCCTAGTTGCATTTCTTTACAGCACACATGAATTTTTTGTTGGGTTTCTTATCTAGTTACTTACTGTTTTTCGCAAGGGGGGAAGGCAGAGTGCGTGTGCCTAACCCTGTCTAAATAATGAATCTGTAGTTTTGTCATTCCCCCTCCTCTTCCTGGTATATTTATGGGGGAAATATACTACTGGGGAAATATACTTGGGTAAATATACTACTTACTGCATTTAAATGTATACTGAAGGCTTCTGGCACTGTTTCAGTATCTCTTAAAAACTGATTGCTTGATAGCAAGATCTGTTGCTGTGTGGACACTTTGCCTACCACCAGTCTTCTTCGCTCTGTTGTGCAAATGGTCCAGCAGTTGTCCACGCAACGCTGGGTAATGGTTCTTTAGTATTACAAAAGGGTGAAGATAGACTATCAGAAACCAATTGGGTTTTTGGAGCAGTTTGTCTGGCAGAAAGTACTATATTCTGTCTCTCCAACTCAAATGATGAGCAAGTGAAAACTTTTTGTCTGAGAAATTTGTTTTACTGAACTGTGTAGGAGGCTTTCCCTTTTAAAAATTCCAACTGGAAGAGCAACCTCCAACCCCAAACAGGGAAAGATCTAAGATACAGTGGGATATTACCACTGTATTAACATTTTGTAATTATTTCTTTTTGTAATAATTGCAGAATCGGTCATCTTACTGCTTTAAGAATAGAGTAAATATGAAGAAATATTTTATCTTGGGATATCCATTGGACTGTTCTTTAAACAGTGAGTAAAATATTCTGTGAGATCTCATACTGTTGTGATAATTACAATATGGCCGTCCAAGCAGCAAAGCTAGGCAAATCAAGACAAAACCTCTTCGTAAAATTTTCACACTGAAGGAAGTAGATGCTACATGCAAGGATAAAACATGGAAATAAACGCATTAAGAATTTTTGTTTCCTCCTTCTAAATCAGAGCCCTCATAGCTATTAGGAGCCTTAAACAGTAAACAGCTTAGTAACTACATAATTATATCAATAAACCTAACATCAAAATAAGTCCCAAAATTTATGTACATATGGTTCCATTTTACATTATAAAGGAAGTTTTCTGAAGTCCATTTGCCTAAAACAAAGTTTTTAATAGAACAGCTTAATGATTTGACCTCAGATCTGTGTATCCTTTTTGAATGTAAATATGAATACCAAGGTAATTAACTCAGTAATTTACCAAGTCAGACTGAGTTGAAATTATGTAGGTAGATATTGCTTTAAGCGTAGTTGGCATGCTGTCTCCTGTGCTCTGATGGAATCTCGTTCAAGTGTGTGTCGGCCCTGCTGTTGCTTTCTTAGCGCTGGGGATAGTTCACCCTCAGGAAGTTTGGTTTAGATAAGCATCTGATTTTTTTGGGTACTGAAATCTGGAATGCTGCAGTGAAATCTGATGAGAACAGGCTCTCAGGATTGAGTCAGCAATACAGTTGGATGGGCTTGGATCAAAACAGCTTGGATCGGTTGTTCAGCAATTCCACTGCCAGTTCCAGCCAGAAACAGAACACAGAGACGCAGGAAAAGAAAAACCAGAGGAAAGAAGAGGGAGTGTACTTCAAAAAAAGTATGGGCAAACTTCAAAAAAGAGTTTGTGGAGGCTGTACACAAAGGTGAGGAGCTGTGAAGGAATTGCCGTGTTCTACTAGTACCAGCCTTCCAAACCTCAACACGAGTTTTGGTTCTCAGGGGGCTCTGCTCTTAACCTTAGGCAAACAGGACAGTGCATTGTTAGCAGTTGGCATCTGGGCTGTTTCACGTACCAGATGTAAGAGCAAACCTATGAAATTAAGGGCTTTTTTCTCCTGCTTCTGATTCTTTGCAGTTAAAAGTACTCTGAGTGTTGCAGGCACTCTGTTTTCAATCAAAATTTTCATCTTGGAAAAAAAAACAGTTATTGACTCAAAGAGCTGATAGCGTAAGCAAGAAATGCATGGAAAAGTAACTAGGAGAAGGGAGTTGGCATTTTTCTCACTTTTTCTGAGTGTTACATGATTTTCTGATCTCTTTCTCTGCATTCATTGGTTTCTAAATGTTCCTGTAAGTTCCAGAAGAGAAACATACTGCTCCCTCCTGAAGTCCAGTAAGCTGCTGTGGTTTCGCCAATTAACAACCAGTATCTATTACTACTCTTACAGTACCCTGTTACTCTTGGTGGAAAATAAAAATGTGAAAGTATCTTCAGCCTTCTGAGTTTTAATTTATGCTTTGTTGTCCACTTCTTCTGGCACTAGTAGATGGAGTTCAAACTACTTACCAGGTTTTGCTGAGAAAAAGCTGTCCGTGACTGATGGCGATGGCTGTTTGGTACAAGGCTTGTGAGTCACCCGTTCTTGGAGTGGCCTCCTGAAACATACCTGAAGCTTAATCCAGTGTAACGTACATAGGAGGAAGTTCTCACTGATTTCATTCATGCTTTTGGCATCCCAAAGCTATTCCTGGTGATAAAAGAATAATAGAGTGAATAAACAGCCAAAACACAGAAGAAGAGAAAGAATTTAAGCTTCAGGGAAGCTCAGAACACACCCGAGCTCTGATCCTCTTGTACACCTTGTACATAACTAATTCTCATCCACACTTTAATACTACAGATTAAATGTTTGAACATTTTTAAGTGTTCTGTTTTCAGAAATTCTCAAGTCTGCTTTTCAGAAGTGTTCTATTAATGATTTGCATATATTTACATTTTGATAAGGTGAAGTTTATTTATTTTTTTTTTTTCTGGAAAACAAAAAAGGGATTCTCTGCATAGAGTATAAAATAAGAGAACAGAGAAGAAAAAATGTCAAGAACCAAGAAATCTATAGTATTCCTCAGTGGTAGCAAGCCACCTTAGTTTGTGCTCAATTTTAGAAGGTATTGAGGGCATATTTAACTTTCTTTGCCTTTTAGCTCTGAAAATCAACCTGTTCTACTGATCCCTAAATAATTTCCACTACTTTTTATTTTATTTGGCTAGTAGAATATTTTCCTTGTATTTCCTCCTGCTTCTGTTTTTTTAAATTCAGTAATAAAAACTTCTTGCACTTGCGTTTTCTCTCATCTTGTTGCAAAACATTAAAAAAAAATCCTACCAGTTATGTATGCCGATGGCTCTCTGTTGCCATCAGTGAACTTGCGTTCTATTTCTACGTGTGTATGTGTAGCAGCACACATTGGCTGCTTTTTTTCAGTAGCTACTGGATGCAATTGGCAGCATAAAGCTGACTAGTGCTTTTCCAGGTCTGCTTTAAGTTTTATAAATGTAGATGAGTGAGTCTTCCTGTTGTCATATTTTCCAACAATACCAATTAGTACACATGATACACCACTTGAATATTTGTGACCTCTGGAGAAGAGGGGGGAAAAAGTGGTTTTGGGTTTTGTAGCTGCTCAGATGTGGCCAGCTGGTGTAACCAGCACTTGTGGGTTTCTTACCAGGAAAGCAATGTGTTTACCTCCTTTGCAGTTCTTCAGAGAGCAGGTTTCCTTAAAAAAAAAGTCATAGCTTGAGGTTGGTCAGTAGGTAGCCATTTATTTGACCTTTTAGTATCAAGCCCTTACATTTGGAGAGGACAGAATCACGGAATCGTCTAGGTTGGAAGAGACCTCCAAGATCACCGAGTCCAACCTCTGACCTAATACTAACAAGTCCTCCACTAAACCATATCCCTAAGCTCTACATCTAAATGTCTTCTAAAGACCTCCAGGAGTGGTGACTCAACCACTGCCCTGGGCAGCCCATTCCAGTGCCTAACAACCCTTTCTGTAAAGAAGTTTTTCCTAATATCCAACCTAAACTTCCCCTGGTTCAATTTTAGCCCATTCCCCCTCGTCCTGTCACCAGACACGTGTGAGAATAGGGCAACCCCCACCTCGCTACAGCCTCCTTTAGGGTACCTGTAGAGAGCGATAAGGTTGCCCCTGAGCCTCCTCTTCCCCAGGCTAAATAGTCGCAGCTCCCTCAGCCGCTCCTTGTAAGCCTTGTCCTCCAGACCCCTCACCAGCTTCGTCGCCCTTCTCTAGACAACAACAAAAACAACGTTACGTATTTCTTAAATTGCCACAGATGGAGTGAGAAGGTGGGGAACTGGGACTGACAGACCACCTGCAGGTTTTGGAGACATCCGGATCTTGATGCAAAGCACAGTGGCTAAACAGATAGAGTAACCCTAACAGCACATAGCTTATTAATTATGATTATTGTTGAAAACGATGCAGCTGTCTTGCTTAGTGTTTCCAGAACTTTATTTTTTCATTGTGGTCAGTCATCATTGGGTAATTTATATCACTTTATCCCAAATATTTACACAAGAAGTGTCTGTGAACACTTTAATACCTCCAGTCACACTTCCTACCTGTTCAGGATGAGTTTTGGCATCTTTTGGGCTCCTTTTGTATTTCCTGCAAAAATGATTTAACTAAAATCCACATGTTAGGGCTTTGTTGGAGTGATGAGATGATATATTGTAAACTTTTTGTTGTACAATTAGAAATGTATGAAATAGAAAAGTATTTCTTGAAATTCCTTATCTTCTGGAAATGATTTTTTTCTCATATTTTTTTCATATTCCCTCACCTACCTTCCCACTCAATTGGAGCGGTGGAATTAGGGAACTCTCTTTTGGCTTCCTAGATTTGGTGCCAGCTATTGTTTCTTTTTCCTCCTTGTTCTTTTTGTTACAGGAATTTATTAAAATACGTGAAGATTTTTTTTCCAGGCAGGACATTGCATGGAATTTAAAGAAATTGTCCCAGAATTAGTAGACTAACTGGACTAAATGTATTGAAAGGAGTTAACTTCCTGGCAGAAATTTAATGGAGAATCTCTCATCTATGATTTTAGCTAACACTTTAAGAGTAGCATAAAATAATGTCATTTGTTGTTCTGATAGATACTGCTCTGGATATAATGTGCGTGAAACTAAGGAAACGCAGAGCTGAAATTCCACCTCATCTGTCTTTTGGTTGTGCATTAGGAGAAGGATGTGGTATGAAGGCAGGAAAAAAATTGATTGAATTCCAAAATCACGTTTTACGAGGAGAGCAGTTCACCACCTATGAAGGTATTGCTATCATCTCATGATCTCTCTGGAATTTCTTAACAGCAGGGGAAAAAACAAACAGCCCGGCGACAACGCGTGACTGGTTCCCTTGGCATGCTTCCGCAGAGTGCCTTGAAGGAAGGCGAAGTACAAGGAAAGCATCGTAAAAGCTGGCGTCTAAGCTGATTTAAGCCCACCAGGGATGGGCAGTGTGTCTGAAGCAGACACTCCTATTTAGGGCAGGCAGCAGGGATGCATGGAGTGGCCGCAGCGCAGCTTGAGCCCACGTAAGGGCTTCTGGCTGAGTCACCCGCGCCCCTTGCTAGGTTTATATAAGCTCTGTCTCTTGCGGGGAAAGCAGTAAACACCAGAAACGATACGCAGTCTCCTAAAAGCAGCCAACCCCCCCAAAAAAAACCTCAAGCATGCTGCTGTGCTGAAACGGGTGGAGAAAAAGGGAGGGGAAGAAAAAGGCAAAAAAAAACAAAAAAAAGGGCCAGTTCGAAGGTCCGAAGGCTTCGTGCCTGCCCTCCCCTCCCGAGCGGCTCGCTCTGCCGCCTGCCTCGAGCCGTGAGGAGGTTCTCGTGCGACGGACGGAGGGAGGGAGGGAGGGAGGGCAGGCAGCAGCTGCTCCAGGTCCCAGCGGCCGCGGGGCCTGGACTTTCCAGGCTGTGCTGGTGGCGAGGCGGGGAGCGCTGCCCTGACGTCAGGCGCTGCTCCTGGGAATGTTTTGCATTCCTCTTCCTGGCAGTGGTCAGGTGGCTTCCAGCAAGAAGGAAGGAACAGCCGCTTCCAAAAAAGAAAAAAAAAAAAAAAGGGGGGGGGGGAGAGAGAGAGAGAGAGAACGCGAGGAGGAAAAGAACACTTTATAATAAAAGTATTGTGGGGGAGGCACTTTTATTAAAAGCCAGCTTGGAAATTAGAACCAGATGTTCTGCATTCGAAAGCTGCACAAATGTTAAACGCGTCTATTAATGACTGTGATGGCTGAGGTATTTGGCTATCTGCCTTGCTTTAATCTCTTTGCTCTGTATTTAAAAACAGTTGAGAAAAACAGATTTTTGTACCCGACTTTAGGCAGCTTCCCTTCTAGAAATGTTTAAAAGCAGAAAAAGGCACGGCTCTTCTGGGAGAGGAAGCCGCACAGATAATAAAGCAAGAAACAAGCAGGGAAACGGTCACTGTTTGCCTTGTTCTTTTCTTAGTCCTAACATACGTTTTGTGCTGAAAATTAACATTCATTACAACATTAACTTCAGTGTGCTTCTTGATTTGTGGTTGCTGGATAATGCATATGATGAGCTGGAGAGGTCAGAACGTGTAATTACTCTTGTTCGCAAAGTACTTCCTATTCCCTTAACTCTCTCCTTAATGTCCCTGTCAAAGTGTGTGTTTAAAGCAAAACAGCAGCAGATCCCCGTTCTGACATGGGCAGCGTAGGAACTGAACTCATCACAGGCGGTAATTGTGAAATAACCGCTTCGTAGCTGAAGAGAGACCTGAGCGCGAGGTACGTTCAACTGCCGAGAGCCTCCCCCTTGCTGCTCGGGGGCACTGCTGAGCAGGAGACCCTGACAGCTCCTGGTACCGATGGAGATGTACCCTGTACAAGCAGGTTTGGCTGCATCCCAGAAAGCACAAAGCTCCATTTCACGTGGGGTTCCAAGTTTTCTGTGTAAAGCGAGGACTGCCGGGGGGAGGCCGCTGAGGTGCCATCTCCTTGCTGCTTGCAGACATGGCAATGCCCTGAGTCCACAGCAGCTTCAGTCACAAGAGGGGGATTATCATTATTATTATTTTTTTGCAGAATTCAGATTTCCACAGACAGGAACAGCCCCTGCCCTGTGGTGGATGTAGCAGGGCTGCCCCTGGCCCGGCTGGGTTCTGGCTAGCAGCACCCATATGGCTGCAGTGCCACCACAGAGCCCTGTCAGCCTTCTTGTCCCGTCTGGCTTTTTCGTCGGGTCTCTCCTCATCCGTCATCACTGGGAAGCTTGATTTATCTTCTAATTAGCTGAGCTGATGGTGCGGGGAATGCGTTCCCCAGGGAGCGGTGCGGGAAGCTGGGAGGAAGGGGAGCGCTGGGCGGCCTCAGCCCAAATTTTGGCGAGCCGCGCCTGGAGCTCAGGTGAGGCCCGCGGACGCCTGCGCGTTTCCTGGTACGGGCTGACATGGAGAGGCCGCTTCCTGCTACAGGGCGGATGCTTTGCTGAGGAATTTCCAGCAATGCTGAGAAGTGCTGACTCACAGTATGCAGGCGAGGGCTCCAGCTGAGCCCGGGCTGAGGGGAGGGCTGCGAGCTCTTGGCTGAAGCCAGCAAAAAATGTTGCTGCAACGTACTGTTTTATTTTTAGCCCAGGGAGGGGGGAGAGGCCGTGTTGCTTAGGGTGAAATGCGTGCTCGTGGTTTCAAAATGACAGACACTTTGATTTTTTTTTTCTTTCCTATTTTTAGAATTTGGAAAACAGGTTGTTTTGCTAAAATACAGACGCGTCTCTGTTTCCCCAGTAAATGGGTTGTTGTAAAGGAGCCTTGCGGAGCTCATGCAAGAAGCCTTTTACCACCACCGTGGTTCAAAATATCCTTCAGAGTAGGAGATACCGCAGTGTTTGGGACTGAAACTAATTGGCACCTACTTGCATGTATTTCTCACTTGCTAAGGTGGCTCTAATTGTTGAAATTGAAACCTCGCCAGGTATTTGATTGCCTCTATTACAGGATCACCATGAAAGCTTGGTACTTTGGTTCTGTCCTCGGGCTTTTAGCAATCCCTTCACAAGTATTTTCCCATGCGTTTTCCTTCTTTCTGAACAGAAAACACTGCATCCAGTTTTCTGCTGATGTTGGCCAGGAACTAGAGAGAAGGAGGAGTCATTTCGAGTTACACCGCCGCTCAAAATTCAATTTGTCATTAAATTGTAGGGACAAAGTTCTGTCTCTTTATTTACATCCAGTATTTTTTTTTCTAACGCGTTCTCGTGCGCGCGTATTGTTGGAGCGTTGAACAAGCACCGAGCATTTTAGGCTGATCTCTGTAGGCGCTGTCCCACAGCGTGTCATAAGTGGGATGCAAGTTTGTAAAAGAACTCTGACACTTGCTGTTAATGTCTGAAATTTGGTGTCAGCCATTCGTCATTCACAGCTCTGTCCATCTGCGTAAATAATAGCTCAGAGCCCTTTTTTTACATTTTATTAGTGAATTATGTAACCGTGAATCATCTGCAGACTTCTAACCGCAACACGAATAATTTTTGAACCTGTAGCGTAAACCAGATTTTGCACGTACCAAAAAAAAAAGAAAAATCAAAACAAAAAGAAACCTCCAGACCTTTTATAGCAACCCTGCAGCAGCTGGCTCGAGAATAAGTGATGTGCAGTTTCCCTGGGGAATCCCTCTTGTAGGTGAATAATGTTCAGCTGCCCTCCTCGGTTTTTGGCCTGGGACCGAGTGATGGTACCCGTCCAGCAGGATTCTCATCCGACAACAACGAAGAGAAAGGATACTTCTCCGCTGGGTTGCACATCTAAAACCATTCTGTTGGAGGGTCCAGGAATGCTGGCGTGGCCAGGTGAAGAGGAGACGAGTCGTGGATGCATCAGGAGGGCCCAGGAAGGCAAGGCAACATTAGAGGAGCCAGCAATGATGTTGGTCTCGGCTGTGTGGAAGCTTAGCCTGTTCCCATGACATGCGGTGAGCTCGTTTGTTAGCTCACCACTGTGTGAAGTCCCAGTCTTACTCATTTTAATGGAAATACAGTTCTTGTATGTGAACCACTGCTGCTTTTTGTGGACAGAAATCATGGTAGGCTGCACACATATCACAAAATTTCTCAATCATATCCACTTTCACTAATGACTCCAACCTTGCCAGCTACCCATCTCCAAGAGAAGGCTGTTCTAACCATATCTGCCAGTTCCCTCGAAGATTTTATAGCAGCTGCATAATCCCTTTTAGGAGTTGCATAAGCATCTTTTCTTCGGTTGTGTCCTGGCACTCGCCACTATACTTGGAAAAATAATATAGCTCTTACATTATTTCTAGCCACCTGTCAGTAAAATTCAGGCCGAGAGCCATGAACTAATAGCCTTGCTCGTGTCCCCTTTAGATTGATGTGTCATCCGACCTGGGTGGACATGCCTCAACTGGATTGCCTGGCTCCAGATAACCCCTTCTACAATATGCTGCTGCTTGGCCCTTGTCTGGCTTGGACGAGGCACAGAACATTCCTTTTCGCAAAGATAGTGTCCCCAAACTTCTTGAAAATAAATAAATAAATAAGAACACACGAATGTTGTCCAGCTTTCCAGGAAAAGTGTTGGTACGACGCGTATCAATTTAGTAAGAACATCTACTCGTTTTACGGTCAGCTTTTTGTAATTGAATCTGCCCCAACGGAATCCAGGAGTTCTTTCTAGTAATATCATACTTCACAGGCTGGTTCCTGTCTTTAATGCAGACATGCCCTGCAAAGAGCGTTCTGCTTGTGGCAGCGAGCGCTTGTGACTTCTGAGATATATTGGTCTCCTCTCGCTGCCCGTTCCTGTGTAGCTTTCTGATCTCTCCACTGCTTGGCATGTTTTTTTCTGCTAGTTGCACTGTGGTCTTGGTGGCTGTGCAAAATCTCAGTGATTTGTGTCGATGCTTCAGTTGTCGTGTTATTTTCTGTTACTGTGGCACTGTCTTAAACAGATCAGGTTTGCTGTTGATCTTGAGGAATTTCTCACGCCCTCCTCGTACCTTCACTTAGGGTCATCATGACACGCTATTCCTTTGTGATTATAGTGAGTAACCAAAAAGAACAAGCAACCCATGTTGTGGGTACGTGTCGAGTAGTTATCATCATCATCATCACTTATGTGATAGGAAGAGACAATTAACGATAATGCTCTGTTTCTCCGTAGTAGCTTCTGTTGGTGTTCAGAACAACTCGGCTCAAGAGCTGCATGCATATTACTTTGTTCTTTCTTGGGCAGGGTGAAAGGGTGAGGCAGAGAATTGCACATTTATTTCTATATAAAGACAAGATTATGGTGGTAAAAAATAAGACGCTTTAAAGATGGATAGTCAGAATTTGTGTATCCTAAGCAGTGTAATTAAGCCGGTCCAATTATTTTAGTAAACAATAGCAGAAGCCTTTGTGAGAAATGTTAAGGAACAAACACAGTGAATATATGAATAGTTTCAAAGAGATCGAGGAAAAAAGATGGAACAGACGGTTCAGGAAAAAATAGCTTACCGTTATTTTGTGAGTGTGTCCAGCTCTGAAAGCCCCATTTCAAATTGTCTTGTCAATTCTCCTGTTTTTAAGTCTTCTCTCTGCATTTTAGTCTTTTCCCTGTGCTGTTTTCTTTTCATTGCCATCGTGATTCCATGGTGTAAGTAGAGTTAGCAGCTGGATCACAAACCATCATTTGAAGCTTAAACTACATCAAGGTTTGCCTCTTCCAAGGTAGCAATGAGTCAAACGTGATATTGGTCTCCTTTGGGATTCCCATGCATATATTGGGGCCCCAGTAAGCAGTAGCCAAAAAATGAGTACATCTGCATTTGTCAAGATCTGTGCCTGCATTGCTGGTTGTAGGCCTGGTAAAGGGCTTCATTGTTGGCACGTTCACACGTAGAGCCTTGTGGAGTATGTCGCTTCAGTGCCTGCCAAAGTCTGATCACCCATCTGCCTAGCGCTGCTGGAAACCCGATCATGATAGCTTGCTGATCCCTCTCCTGTGCTGCTGATTCCAGAGCCCGTTTCAAAATGTCTGTGCTGATGTACAGCTGGGAAAGTTTGCCTGTCTTCTTGTGTTCCTGCCCTTCCACAGTCGTATGTTCTCCTGAACTAACGAAGCTATCAAAGGAAGCAGATGCGATCACGTGCATATAAGACAAAACTTGCCAGTTTTGACACACATCTGCCTGTACTGGCAGGTGTTTGATGCTGTAGGAGAGGCTCTGTGGAGCAGAATTGGTGTGAGAGATTTGGTCCTGCTATACATGTTACAGGGTTTTACTCCAGCCTGGCTGTAGGCTGGTCCTGGTGAACCAAATGCCTTTTAGCAGCTGGAACACAACTTCAGGTTTAGTTTCATCCAAAAGGAATCCAGTTTGTGAGCTCAGAATCCACAGTCCAAACCAAAACATGGAGAAGATTGAGAGACTCACTTCAAGAGCACAGCACTGCTGTGGACGCAAGGACTGGTGCGGACACACCCGTGGGTGACCAGACATCAGACCAATCCATCTTCTTCAGTTTGGCTTGTTCTGAGGATTCCTATTGTCATACATATACACAGATGCACAGTCGTAAACAGATAACCCAGACACTAAGCTGATCTTCTGACACTTGGAAGAATTAAAAAAGTGGATGCTCAGTTTTCAAATACCTGGGAGTTGCTGAGTCTGATGATGGTAACTGTGTAGTCATCCCTGCAGCTGATAAAGTTCAAGACGTTATCCTATTTTATCCTTTTTTCCTTCTGGAGCGTCTAAGACCACGCTGAAATGCTGACGTTGTTCCACTGTATCTGGTGTGTATTAACTTGAAAGAGGTAAGTTTTCATTCCCACGGCTACCCTAGAAATTGCTGACAATTTGTGCTGTACCATATGCAAACAGATACTTGGAATGATAAGTGGGGAAACCAGTCTTAAATACTATTAACCTTAAAAAGGAGCAAGTTCAAAGCCTACTGCAATATGGACACCTAGGAGGGACTCGTGTATGTTACCTATGGAAAGTGAGATGGTGGTCCTTTTCTTCCTCGGTGCAAATCAGGAATTTCTGGTTCTTTCAGGCTTAATTTTGGTGAAGTGATAGGATAGAGGCATCATCTAGATCAAGCATGCACACCACAGTAATCACAGCCTCTTGATCTCCCCGGCAGCTAGCTTCGCTGCCGAGGTTTCCTCCCAGCAGAAGCAGGCAGGCTGCTGGGGGCTTCACCTTGCTCCTGTGCGGGGCCAGCTTTGGGCCAAGAAGTGTGTGCGGGACAGGGCAATGGGGCGGTCAGACCCCGCCGGGTTGGGGCATCTCATAGCACGTCGTTAGAGCTTACTCCTCCGAGTGGCAGAAGTGCAAGTAACAAGTTGTTACAAGCATTTATTTTAGGCAAACGAAAAACCGAGCTGTCAATGTGTATGTGAATGTGCAATTGCCTGGAGACAGCGTTGCAGTAAGCTTGGGTAATAAAAGCTGGGCTGAGATAACAATTGATGTACCATACAGAACGGGTGATTGCCTTACAGATTTTTCCTTTTCCTGTTTTCCTCTTTCTGTAGAGAATACATACTGCACTGAAGTCAGAGATATGGAAAGCCTTGGCAACTAGTACTGTGCCAGAGAGTTGCTCTGCTCAGGAGGGGTGCAGTTCCCAAGAAAGACGTCAAATATAGCAATTAATGTTCTTCCTTCGTGTGATGGATACTGTCTGTATTTAGAAACATCTGAGCTTGCGCTCGAATACAAGTCACGTAGCATTTTTATTGGTACAGTGAAGAGCTTCAGTGTTTTTGCTCATGATACTTGAGGCTTTGCTCCCAGACATAGTTTAGAAATGCGTGACATTCCTCTTACGTTTCGAAGCGAAAAGTGAGCCAGGGTGAGCAGGAAGGACATTCCATAGCTCCGTGAATCTTTTAGCAGTTTTTCATTGTGTCATACTTGTTTTCAGAGAAGCGCCTTTAAACTGGGGCAATACGAGCAACAAAAGTTTTTGCCTCACATAAACAACGCGATCAGAATCTGCTTGTCTATAAGGACTGCTCGTTGAGTCAATTGCTATTAGGATATACAGTTTTTCTCTTGACAGCCATCCCTCAGACTGTTCAAAATGTAGGATCGTCAAAATAAACAATATTTTAGTTTTTCTTCCTTCTTAGCTTCCCCTGTATCCCTAACAGTGAAACACTAATAACCTCGTTTATAATAATCTGCCCTTGTATCCAAGTCTCTAAGAGCTGGGATGTGGCTCCAGAAATTCTGCTATGTAACAAATCACTTCCTATATCCTTAGTCATATTTTATATCTCTTTTTTTTTTTTAATCTCCTTTTGTTTCAGAATGTAAACAGCAGCAAACATTATGTTGGTTATTTCTCTTCCTGCCCTCAATCTCCTTTTTCCTTCCTCCTGTTTTGAGGAAAAGTGCTAAAACACAAATTTATTGTTTTCAAACCAGGGACTGCTAATTTCTGTGAGGAAAACTGTCACTTTTGTCTTAAATGTGTTCACTTTTTTCTGGTTTTGTTTTAACCCGCATGGAAATAATCGCTTTCTGAATTGATAACATGTTTTCTGTAACCTCTGAACTGGTAAGGAAGAGTTTGAGGCCTGGAACAAAGATTCGGGGCAATAACCTCAAATTTCTTAATATAGTAATGCTATAAATGGACATTTCCAAGGTCTTGGAAACACATATGTAGAAGCGTTATCAGATGCTGCCAGCACAGTCCTGAGGTCAAGAAGAGAGTTGTCAGCCAGCCCAGATACCTAACTGGCGGCACAGGGTCAGAGCTTTCTCTTTAGGCAAAGCTAACTTGAGGTCCACGTGTGTAACCTTAACTCTGCTGGAGCCCCCCGGGGTCACCTTCGCAGCCTGGGCAGGGACAGGGGAGGATCATGTGCCTTGACCTCGTATGCCACGACTGTGTCACGGTAGGCCGTGTTGTGCAGCGGGATGTGCGCCAGGCGCCTGATCAAAATATCATCCCCTTCCCTGCTGCCTCTCCACCCTACACACGCTTGTGTGCCTTGTCATGTAAGGAAGGAGTATGGTCAAGGACTGCTACATGAGGAAAAATACAGAAAAATGTGTTGAAAAGGCTGTTTACATTCCCGATTTCACTTGCTTTTTGCCACAGGCTTTCCATTTAACCTTCAGCAAGTTATCTGAGCCTTGATTCCGCGTGTGAAAAATGAAAATAACGGCGCTTCTCAGTCATACTGGATGATTAGTAAATGAAATTAATATTAGGGAAAAACTGGCATAATGTCTTTGAGAAAAAAACTACTTAAGAAACAGATATTTTCTTAGGGTGGTCGGGTGAGCTATGTCACAGGCTGTTGTAGCTTCCAAGAGCAGCAACACCACATCGAGAGAGAGATACAGAGATGCTTTTTTATGAGCTCTGAATCTTGTGCTGGTTCTCTCCAGAATCATGTGCAGACTCATCCTTAGGATGTATTTGTTTATACGTGTGAGGATATAGAACATACCCAGGCGTATTTACTAGCCAGAGAAATTCACTTTGTAATTGAGAGCAAAGAGGGGAACGTCAGCTCAAACCAAGTAATTTGTCCATGCTAACAGCAGCTAAAGAGAGACTAATTAAGGAAAGCGTGTGATTAAGTGAACGTATAGAAAATGCAAATTAATTACATCCTGTCTGTGTGTAATGGGATACATTTTAAAACAGAAAATAAGTACACAGTGAACTTTGAGTGACTTCCATGGACAAATACATTTTTTACTGGTTAATGCTACACTCATTTTCTATTTAACTGTTAACCAGATTTTTACCAAAATTTTTTAATATAAAAGCCAAATATTTAAGTCCACATGTAATACTCAGAATATTACCGCATGAAATCATCGTAAGAATAAAATAAATAGGTCATGAGCAATTCTGGAGCTTTTCTAACAGGAAGGCATATCTTGGGGGAGAACAGCTTTAATAGCCAGGTATGAAAAACGAAGGAGGGGACAGCCCACCCTTGGTTTTGAATTAGATTTCCTGTTAAAGTTGTGTTGGGAAGCATTTTTCCCGGAGGAGGATGTATGCCATTCTGGTGTGTTTGCCTAAAAAAGCTGAATTCGGTCATTGTGTCTGTATTTTGGCTTCTTTCCCACACTGAAAGTACCGAGCAAACTCCCGGCTGCTGCTCCCTGTGAGCTCGATATCCTCCTTAAAGATCAGGGAAAAGAAAGGGGAAAACCCAAGGAGGTGAGTGAGTTCATTTACATACTGTGCCAGGGCCAGCGCATGGTTCGACACGTGATATGACAGCAAGCCTTTTTGCTGAATTTGCTAAAGCCATTGAGAGGCATTTCAGCCTGCACAGATCTAACACGGACGCTTCTGATTTACAAGCAAGAGTGAAAGTGCTTTATAACCGAATTGCATAACGTAAATAGCACATCTCCTATTTAGTAGGACGCAGAGCCGTGACAGCGTTTGATGTTTATTGTTTTGTTGCTGTTCTTGTTGTTACTATTAAAGCCTGGAGTATTTGATAATTGTTATCATTCTGGTCTGGAAGGAAGATCTGTGTTCCTGGGAGGCGTATGGTCCAGCTGATGGCTTAGCTAGGTGGAAGGGGCAATGAAAAGCTCCTGAAGTGAGCTCTGCTGATGTTTGTCTTATGCTGTGACATCTGCTTGGACACTTTTTTTTTGTCTTTCAAACTGGCTTCTTTCATGGTGCTGTTTCACTGCTGTTCCTGAGCAAGGAGCCCCTGCTGCTGCGCAGGGCTCTCCAGCACCCACCAGTTACCACCCGCCGGCTCAGCGGTGTTTTCCTGGGTTAGTGCACTGAGGCTGCCCACAGACAAGAGGGGAGCAGGGCTGGGCCCTCTTCTGAGGGTTAGCCAGCTGTTAGATATGCTCAGCTGAATCATCCAGCTGCCTGGTTCTGTCCACACTGAAGAGTTTTTCTGGACGTGGAAAGGGATTCAAGAGAACGTCTTCATCTTCTTTTCTGGATTTCCTTATATCCTTCTCAATGAAAGTTGGCCATAACCTGTTGTGACTTGCTGACACCGGTGGAGTAGCAGCCTCTTAGCATCACTTAGCATCATCCAAACTGAAAAAGATTACCTTATTATAAAATACGTTGTTTAGTAGTATAGCAGCTTTACACGGGTGAAGACTGTAGCTTATAGTCTGCCCTGTTCTGGAATAAATCACACCTGAATAATGAGTGTACTTAAACAAGTGTGTCTGTATAGCGAGAAACAATACTGGGTCACTGAAGTGGTAAAAGCAAAGAAACACAACTCCACCTTGATAGGTAGGGGCTTGAAAGGCATGCATGAACTCGGGTCCCTCTGCAAGAAGATTGACCCTCCGTGTAGATACAGCACTTGGTCATGCACTCAGATCTTGGGAGGTCCATAATGGATCTGGAGGACTTACAGAGAAAGAGGTTAGATTAATTTGGGCTGAGGGAAAATGGAGGTGTCAGCTCGAAACAAAACAAAACAAAAACCAGCAGTATGACACACAATGGGAAAAGTTAGGTAAAGTGAGATAGCTGCTAACTTTTCTGCCCTCATACATTTTTATGTTCAAGCATTCCTTCAGGGGACACATATCACTAAAATTATTGCTTCTTGGCAAGAAATCTCTCTGCTTTCCCTAACAAAAAATAAATTCTAGGTCTTGCATGGCTTCAAGTAACTATTGTACTGTCTGATCTACTCTTACGTTGTTTTGCATGTTTTTGGTTGTTTTTACTCCAACCCAGAAAATTACCCTTGCAACTATATAAGGGGGGGAGAGTGAAAATTCTAAGGGAATCCTATCTGTTCTTTTCTTCGCTTTTTTTTTTAACTTTGGTAATCATTTTATGTGTGCTTTAAGAAACTGCATCTCCTCAGACATATCAAAGAGACATGGGGCTTCTGTCTGCTTGGACTCAACTGGAAATCTGAGACGTGTTTATTATGATCTCAGTTGTTCTTTAAAGGTCAGAGCACCAGCTTAATTTATGACTCAGCACTCTACTTACTGGAGTCTAGGTAAAACAGAGACCATAAATAATTTTCACCACTGTTTCTTTATTTAGAAGTGAAGTGTTCCTTTTGCACACAAAAATATGCTTGTTTTCTGCCCAAGTGTTAAAGCTTCAGTGAAGAAAACATAAATTTCTCCATTTCATAACAGCTAAGCAAAGAATAAAGAAATGTAATCACGGCTTGTTTCTCCTTGTGGTCATATACTTATAAATAAGTGCCTTAGTGGGTTATATTCCAACAGACAGATTTCGTTTCTGGCCGTTGGAAAGCTGAATTTTTATCTTGTGTTTGGGAAACTGTATCTGAGTTTAAGTAGAAATAAAAGTTTATTGCAAAGATCAAGACTTAGAGGGAAAGGTTTAATCACAAAATAGTAAAATACAGTGGAAAAGAAGTCTGTGTAGGCTGGTCGCAGAACCTTGGCATTTTTGTTTGTTTTATGGTTACCATTAAAGCAAAACATCACCACATTTCTGGGAATCCTACATGATCAAGGATTATAACACTGACACCATGTTTATATTCATTTGTCAATTAAATTTTTAAAAGTGAATACTTATCTGTTGTCTGATTAAGGTTCCTCATGCCTGCTACCAACCAAGCAAATGGCTAACAATGTTTTCTCTCACTGGATTTTTCGCTGTCCTTGTGGTGGAAGCTCCCTTTTTCACATCTTGGTTTAGAACTAAGAAGTTCAAAGCTGGTGACCGGATGACACTTGGATGAAGAAATACTTCAAACCTTGGTAGTTGACCCAATTCCAAGTCAAGATAAACCTTTCTGATTTACAGAGTGTTATACATCAGCTTGGTCTGCTGTCTCCAGGAGTTTCGTCTGGAAAAATAAAATGTGAAATATACACTCAGCTTGGTTTTCAGGAGAAAAGCTCAGAAATGGCCGTTGTCAGAGCTCTTTTTTTTTTTTTTCCTTATGTGGGTTTGGTCTAGGCAAGTAAACTTTCTGCTAAGGGGGGAAAAAATAATCTGAACTCCTCAGCAAGTTAAGCAATCCATAATACAGGGCAAATACCTGCCAACATGAGCGGAGTTGAGGGTGCTTGCTGAGGGAAAGGTGGCGCTTTGCCCAGTCCTGATGCTCCTGGCTGACACTTGTGGGAAACGCGGCTCCGGCTTCTCCCAAACAGAAATCCCTCTTGTGACACAGTGCCGCATACCCGACTTTCCTACTCCCACTAAAGCTCTGCAATAGGAGCGTGGTATTTCGCTTCTCATCTGTGCAATGCTGTGGTTAATTCATCCACCTGGAAGGTGGCTTGAGGAAAACCCATCCTTGTATCTTTTCTCCAAGGCTTGGAGCGTCTTTATGTTTAGTAAGTCCTTCTGGTAAACTGATGAAAAGGTTTGTGTAATGAACTGTCACTATCCAAAAGGGAAACATTTGCAATATGAAGCAAGTTAAGAGTTGTCTCAGCTTGGTCTTTTTTTTCCTTGTACTACTGAGGAAGTGATATTTTTCCCCCAACAAACATTTTAGACTTTTTTTCAGCATTTATTGAACGTTTGGCTCCAAAAGACACCAAACACTCCTAGATCAATTCTGATGGTAACTGTGTCCTTTCAGACCTTTGAAGAAATAATATTTAAGTTAAGGCTGTTTTTTGTCCAAATGTCTACATATTTTTTTAGACCTCTCACAGCTTGATGCTAAAGTTTGAGGCACTGTGTTATCATAAATGGATGTTTTTAAAACCTTGAGTATAAACTTAGGATATATGGCCATATCTGTATGTGGTGGAAATGTATTGCAACACATTATACCACTGTAACGTTGAATATAAGCCAGCAGTATTTGTCTTGCTCCCTGTGCTGCCCTGCTCCCACTGGAGCTGATCTTTTTGCCTGTCCTCCATCGTTCGTCTGGTGAGCAATCTGAGTCTTGGCTTGTTTCCTGGCGACTTCTTGGTTGGGCTGCCACATCCCTTTGTGCTTTATTTGTTGCCCACTTGTTTGATTAGATTAAGGAAGGATTAAAGGATCTAGTGCCCTTAGAAAAAGGCAGCCCATAGTTTATAAACGTGTAAATATAATGTAATTACTTCTTAATGCCTTGTGTTAAATGAAAAGGAGGATTTCTCAGCAGATAAACGCTAACACTTTTTTGAAAGTCAAATGAAGGCAATTTGCTGACTCAGAGACGTGTGTGCCAAAGATCTCATGCAAAGCTCAGGTTTTAGTTGATACGAAGAACTTCAGCTACTTTGATCTATCTGCGATCCAGATAATGTATCTTGCCAGTCCACACTGATTTCTGACCATTCTGCCTTCCCATAATGAAAGGAGGTTTTGTGAGGTTTTGTCTCCACTTGGAAAGCTAAGGATTTGCCATCAATCGCTGGTTCAGCGCTGCTTACATTAGCAGTGGGAAAGCATATAATAAGGGCAGGACTCGGCTTTTATTCTAGAAATTAATGCTTAAAAGCCCTAGTGGCCACGCTTCTGTCTCTACCATTAGCAGAGATGTACTGGTGGTAATTCTGGGTAAATGACTGGCCTGAACGCTTAGCCAAAAAAAAAGGCGTAGTAACTTCCTGCCTTGTAAGTTCAGTTGACCTCCTTGCGTTTGTTTTTTATTTGCTTCAAAAATCAAAGTAAAAGCAAACAAACAAACAAAAAATCATGTGTTAAAACAAAGGGATAAAGGGAACTCTGCAAAACACCCATGTCCTCTGTGTGTGGATGCAGTTCCAGGGCTCTGCCCGTGTGCACCAGTCTGCAAATGGTTTCATGGAGCGTCTCAGCGACAAGCAGAATCAGTTTTGTACAAGTGCTGTCAGTTTCAATTGTATAATATTTTACTCTTTGAGAATTAGCATCTTGATTTCTGGATACCTTGCCTCCTGAGGCAGAGGAGTGGAGAAGCATTTCTCGAGGCAGCACTGTCCCCTTACACTTCTGTAGCACACTGGCAGCGGTAAGTTTCACCTACTTTATTCTTTTTGTGGTTTTGAAGTGTGTTACTTCTCTTCTTTCCATCTCCAGATTCGCTGTCAATGCTCCATGTTGTGATTGAGACTTTTTATTGTCCCTCACAGATCTGTAACCGGCTGGTTCTCGACCAGCTACCCTCAAGAAACGGCGATCATTAGAGCAAACAGCGCGGCCACGCTTACATGTCTCTGCTAGACCGGTGTCAAAACTCTGCTATCAGAAGTGACGTCAATTCTGTGTCAAAGGTTTCTGTTGTCTTTTTATTTTTCTTCCCCTGAAGACCCTGAACATGATCTGCTAAGAGGCCGTCGGGCTCGTACAGTGATTACTCACTTTTCACCGTAGCATAAAGGCGCACGGCTTCTCTGTCTGCCACGGGGCGATGGAAGGCAGTTTCTGAAAGGTTCAGAGCACTGCCCGAAGTGTAATAAAGGGCCTCCTTATAAAGGGCTCTGCCTTAAAGAGTTGAGAGTGTAATGCTCACTGTGAGAAAGCTAAGATCAACTCTGGGTACATTATAAATGACTTAAACTGCAACGAGGTGAGGTACAACACTTTGAGAAAAGTATATAGATCGTGGTTTTAGTGTTTTAGTTCTTTTACTTTTGTTAACCTAGGATTTGGACCATTTTGGTGCTTCAGTTTTAACAGGAACTAGGTTACATTAAAAGAACGATTTTGGAAGCAGGTCTCACACCCTTGGGCAGTTCCTGGCTGCCTACCACAACTGTGAAGCAGCAAGTCACAGGGTTAGTGTTGAAGACCTCATTGCCCTTGGAATCTAGGTTTCGAATCTAATTTGCATGCTTTTTTAAGGCAGCAAAGAGTATAAGGGGATGGTACCAGGAGCTCTGGCACCCGTGGTCAAGGCCCGTGGTACACCTTCACCCCGGCTGTCCCGCCTGTTCCTGTGACATGGCACATTTGGCTTCCACCAGGGGCTCTGCCCTGACCCGCACCAGCCAAGGGTGGTTGGTCCAGCTATCAAATGTTCAGTTTTTTGAAGGCAGGGGGATTTAGTTTACTTTGTTTTTCAAGTTGGGTGAGACCTTGATCTGGTTTTGCAGCACAACCCACAGACTGAAGCTGATAAATGAGAGGTGGGGGTAGACCACAGTGTGAGGGTGGGAGCACCTCTAACTGGTGCAGCCAACGTCTTGTAGTGTGAGCCAGAGCTTCCTCTACTGGGTCGCTTTAGACAAGTTACCATCCTCTCCCTTCGCTTCTGATTGCCTGAGATGAGGGGAGCAATACCTTAACTGAAACAGGAATTACAAGACACCTATTTGTTAAAGCTGCTGTGTGAGCCTTGTAATTTTTGTGCAATGCTCGAAGATCTTCAAGAGAAGGGTACTATTTAAGAACTAGGTGTTGCTTTCAGTCAGTTACCACGATGTGCTTAACACCTGCATATTTAGATGTTGATGCAGTAACAGTTTTAATTTTATTTAAAAAAAAAATCAGGAAAGGAGACATCCTGCACTCTTAGACATGGAGCTAAGCATGCTGAGTTCCCAGGCTTTACAACAGTAGCTCATTATTCTGAGGGCTGAAGCTATGTGCTTAGAAAAAACGTTCAATTGGTTGGACAAATCCATTTAGTAGAGGCGCTGAGAAGTCACTGATGTTCTCCTTTCACTTCTGAATCTGCAGTAAATGCGATTTCCCTTTCCAAGTCTGCAGGACTAGCTTAAAACAGCCCCTTGGTCTTGGAGTTAAAATTACCCATTACTTTGTTAAAACAGGGGTGCAGAGTGAATGGCTGTGGTACAAGATGGTAGCAATTTGGAAACGCAGCTCCTGAGCCACGCTGCCTTATTTTGTATGCCAGTGAGTTAAGTGAAAGCACGGAGCTAATAAGTATTTTCAGTCCCAAATGTGAAAGTCTATTTCAGTTCAGCTTTACCTCAGTTTCCTTATGCACTTTCTTTGTCTGATAAAAGCCAATACACCCACGTACGTGTACAAACAAACAAGAAGCTATGAACTGAGTAATGCGTCTGCCTTGAAGGCTGGGAAGGAAAGGACTGGTGTTTCTGTTCCTATATGTGCACTCTCCAAGGCACGCTGATACTCACAGGCTCATGGAAGCCACATAAACGTGCCGTTAGCGCAATGTAAAACTTCACGCTTCACATTTGGCAACTTACAGCTATAGTTTGGAGTCTCGGTAGACTTCTGTTGAAAAGAGGCCTTTTAGATAGATTTGTGTGTTTTGTTTCTACAGGGAAGAGTGAGTTGGCAGAATATCTGGACGATTAAGTCTTTTGCTATGTTGATAATACATAACAGAGGCAATAGTTTGATAAAGGTGGGGTTAAAATGCTCTTGAAGCTGTATACTGGGCCCTTAATTACTAGAATATGACTTATGTTGTACTAATGGTAGTTTTCCCTTTGATGTGTCTGGCTTAAGACTTAGACTTAAACCCATCTTTGTGACTTATCTTTTCTCTGAACTGAGAGGGCTCAAGAATGAACACTTCCGAGAGTACGAGCTGGCTGTGGGGAAAGCACCGCGTGTTGCTTTGTGCCTCCATCTCTTTCTCTACGTTTACTTCTATAAAAGCTGCAGGTTCAAAACTAAGATGGAATTGTGTGAACAAATACTTCCAATTATTGTAATGGTGTGAGCCTAAATAATAATCCCTCCTCATTTCAAGAACCAGACACCCTTGTGCTGAATGTCAGTGAGGAGCTGGAGCCATTACCCTAACCCTCTACGTGAAACAGGCATCTGTTGTTTTGTGGGTGGCTTAAAGTTCTGGTCTTACAAATATAGTAGGATCAGAACTGAAGAGAAATTGTGGAAATTGTTATATTTCAAATCCTGAACTTCTGATTTTTGTCAGAAGAAAGCATAACGTAAGAAATCTCCAATTCGTGATATTTGGTAGCATTCCTGAAAGCAGGCAAGAAAATACCATGTGTTAGATAACAAAATGAGGGCAAAAATGTGCTTTAAAAAAAAAAAAAAAAAAAAAAAAGTACTCTTCTATTTCCTATCAGCCAGTGTTGGGCTTATCTGTGTTAGAAATGTGGGTTTCCTTTTTTTTGCATTGGAGCAGTTAGACTTTGATGCAGCCTCTCTGTTTGACTTCCCGTGGTTTTAAAACTGGCAGAGCAGTGGTGGAACCTGGGGCTAAAGTAAGGCAAAGCACCCTTCCTGGTGCTGGGTATAGCCATGCCAGTATGAAAATCCCTAGGGACAGCCGTGCCTCTGAGACTTTGGTTTTATTGCATTGTATTCACTTTGTTATGTAAAGCTGTAATTCCATGGTTGATTTACGTTTTGTGTGTAAATTACAAGTTATTTATTTTGCTGTGTTTTTTTTCCTTGGGCACCAAATAACTCAAATTTAAATCTTGCCAGTATAACCGATTAACCTTGTAATAGCATCTTTGAGATATTAATGTACGCACTACCTTATCTTGTGCTTTATCTGACCTTTATCTGTTGATTTTAATATCCTTTGTGGTTGCTAGTGACGTGTTTCTGTTGTAGACAGTGAGGGATTTTGGCTCCTGTTTATTTCTCTGGTTTATCCTCATTCACTCTGTTCTGTTCTCTCAAAGAAATGACTGCATTGAGCAGAAAAAAAAAAAAAGCAACCAAGACGTTAATCCACAGCCCAGAAGCACGGTAGGAGATGCGTGAAGAGTTCAGAAAGCATGCTGCAAGTTGCGTCCGCAGTGCCACTACTCTCACGTGGACTGAAAGTGAAAAAAAGCCTACAAATAAATTGCTCATCCTGAACCAAATTTATCCCTTTCCAGCATATTTTTTGTGTCTGTGACTTCTGTATTGATATAAAACCTGATGATCCAGGGTAAAAAATCAGCCATTGCAAAAGCTTGCAGCCCTGTGTCATCTTGCAAGGCTTGGGTGCTTGTCTGGTGCAACACGAAGGTGATGCGTATGGCTAAACCAGCAGAAAACTGGGAGGTGGGAGGAGTATGTCCTTTTGTTGTTTCACTGCATTGAGTGGGCTCGGTAGGATCAAGCATATCCTAGAGAGGTAAAAAGCAGGAAAGAAGGGAGATTGCAGCTGCAGGTCTTCCTGTCTTGTGGAACATCACTTGCTGCAGCCTGAGCTGCAGCTGGCAGGTGCCAGCTCATCTCTGCCCTCTCGCTGGAGGTGATTGCCCCCCCGTCAGCAGATACTGGAGGTGGGTGGGTGACTGTGCTTCATGTGTGCTAGTGCAAAATCTGAGAACCGAGTGTGAACTGATGATCTGAGGTGGGCTGTGCTAACCGCAGTGGCTTTGCACAGAGTGGATTGCAGGGATGTTTGTAGGGAATGGTCTTCTGGCTCTTCTGTAGGGGCAGTAAACTGGTGATACTCACGTCTGGAAAGCAAAAGAGAGCAGAAATAGGAATAGGGATCTCTGCTGTTAGCTGTATCTACCTCCAAAAACAGATGTGTGAGAAGACCTCCCTCTTCCCAGCGTCCAGGAGGCAGAGGCGCAGGCAGGTCTACCTCTTGGGCAAGGGGTGCGTTTGATTACGGGCGGCAGGGAGCAGTTCGTAGTAAGTACGGTTTCGGTACAACTCTTCACAGCGTTCTCATCAAGCCTCACGTGACGCGGTGATGGAGCTTGCTGTGCTGACGGCAGCTGATGCTGTGAGAAACTCTGCAGAACTCGTATTTCCTGCGTTAGCAAAGGCATTGCCGGTTTACTGATGGCCTCTGCGCTGTGCTGTGCCTGCCTCACCACCACGGCAATCAGGGCTCAGCTGAAGGCGCCCGTAGGGTTAGCTGTGCAAGTACGGGCCGTGTTCGCATCTGTAGGAAACAGAGAGAAAGGAACGGGCATTTCTGGAGTGCAAGTCATCTCCTCTTCAGGACATCAAAAGAACCTCCCTTTGGAGTTGTTTATTTCTGCTCATTAACTGTAAAGAGAGTCTAGGTGACTGGGATTTATCTAGCTAACTTTATGAACCAGTCCTAAGCATCTGATAAATGTTTTAGGCTTGGAATGCCTTTGGCTATTTGCTGATATCGTGGTGCCTAATGTAATATTTACAGTTCCCTGCAGACCGTGCCGTTCTGCCCATCTAAATGATGCAGTATATCTCAAAGGTTTAATTTTATGTCTATGCTGTGGCTGAAGTGAGCAGCAAAACATTCGTACCATAAACCTAATACCCATGCTGTGTTGTATCTTAGATATACAGGTGAATTAGTATTTTTGTAAGCGACCATTTTATTTTTTGGCTCAGATTACTTGGGTGAGCAAGGGTTCAAAGGTTGCGTTTGCAAAGCCGGATGCTTTGTTTATATTACCTCCTTCTGTTTACAGATGTGTCCAGATTTAAGGTGTTATGGCTATAGGGAAAGAAAGGGATAAATGGAGTCCAAAAATAGCAATAGCATAACTGGCACCGCGTGCTGCTGACAAGTAGTAGGTGTGCTGCAGATCACTTTATGATCTGAAGGTGAGGTCTGAGATTCCCACTGGCAAATTCTCCTTTAGCTCCCAGCCTGAAGAGTTAGCCAAACTATAAAATAAACCTGTAATATAAGCATTTTTTGTTTGGATGCAATTATTATAATTTGTTCTCTTGAAGAATTACATTCATGTTACATCCTGCTCTTAGCAGAGCTCATAGCAGTTGCAATTTGTCAAAATTTGCCTTCTTTCTGAAGTTTGGTTTTGCTGACAAATTAAATTCAAAATTAAAACAAGAACTTGAGTTTACGCTCATTTGCTGCCAGGATCCTTCCTCAAAGATGCTTAGCCTAAACATGAAGTTCTCAGGAGAGACTCACATCATCTTCTTTCGTAGAAGGTGTTTTAATGAGCCACCTGAAGGCAGAAAGTAAGCAAAATTACTTCCTTTTTTTTTTTCTTTTTTTTTTTTTTTCCACCAGCATTATCACTTAGGGCAAGTGTTTTCAAACAAACATTAGCAGTCTCTTGCTGTGTTTACAGTTTGGGAGGAGGGCATCCGCAGGTACTGCTTTTTCCATTTGCAATTTCTCTATCCAGTTTCTGTGAAAAGCATAGACCTGTTTCCATGGCATAAAACAAATACAAATATATATAGGCCAGTAGATAGAATTGCTCTTATCACATCATGTGTGCAACCTAAATCTGGCAGCAAGAAGCACTGAAAGTAAAACTAACTGAATGGATTTTCAGAATGAATAGCTGATGTTAAGCGACAGAGCAAAGGAACTTGTTCATTTATTGTAAATTTATGGTAAATTACATTTATTATATTAAAATATATGTAAATTATGATAAAATGTAAATGTAAATTACATTTATTTATTGTAAATTATATTGATTTAAATCGCAATTATTTTTTTCCAAAGTTATTTGAAGAATGCAGTGGCCTCTGGAATGTGTTTTGCATCAAGCATATGATATTGTGGCTACGCATCTCTGCAGCCCTCACCCTGCAGAGCTATCTGACCTGCGTTTCCCGTGTGTCACAGCGTGTCGGGACAGAGCAGAGGCACCTCCTTTCCCCTGGGAGCTGGACCCTTCTGGCAGGTCTGTGTCAGAAGCCTTCATGTCAGCCAAGAACCGCTGTGTGCTCTCCTCCTGCTGGATGCACTGTTTCCCCCTCATCTCAGAAGCGAAGAGTTGGAGGATAGCCTTTTTTTTTTTTTCTGTCTTTGCCTACTCCAAATTTTGCAGCTGCTTGTGTCCTTGGTGTGGACCTCTCTACAGCTCCAGTGTTACTCAGATACTGAAATGGTCTCTGTATGAGGCTACGTTATCTATAGGAATAAACTAACCTTGCACATCCACACATTTCATACTGGACATGGTATTTATCACACTTTAAAATATGTTTTGTTTTATATATATCCAAATTAAAAAATAAAACGTGGAAATCAGGCCTGTCTGATACTTTAAGCCAAGTACCCTCTATCCTCCAACACGGAAGGGAACCCACCTGGATGACCAGGAGAGGCTTCCCAGGCCGGAGGCGGTCGGGCACAGCGGGCACGCTGTGAAGGCCACGTGTCTTCTGAAATGAAAGGAGGCGGCGGATTTGGGTTAGAAGGGTTTATGTTTACAGCAAGCTGTTGTGGGTGTACATATTTTGGTTTGTGCTCTCTGTCGAGCAGAAGTTCTTGGTTTTATTAGGGTCTTGAATTTTTTTCAAAACTTTTTTTTTTTTTTTGACCTTTACAGAGCACACTGAAATAAAAATGCTAGTCCCAGAAGGAGTTCAGGATGAAATAAAGCTTGGATCTCAAGCCTCTGATGTGCCCTGTGACAAGCAGTGGATTTGTACTCTCACATGCCCGCCGAGCAGGCGTACGCTCGTTACAGTCATTGTGCGATCGCGTGTGGTCGTGGTCTGTGGCAGCGTGAGGTGTTGCTCTAAGTGCTGTCGTGACAGGATGAGTTGGAGACGTATTAAAAAAAAAAAGCACGACGCCTAACGGCTTCTCATGATTTGCTTTTCTGTTAGGCTGTGCCTTTATTGGCATGGAGGCAGACGTGGCGTGTCGGATGAGCAGAAGGGCCCTATCAGATGAGATAATGGTCGGGCCTGTCTTGGCATCCTATCTGCAGGAGTGCGTGTCGGGGGGAGAATAAAGGAACTGGGCAAACACAGACTGATTCTTCCCTGGATTAACCTGCCAGCCTTCAGCAAACTTTAGTTCAAGGACTTCCAAGGCCAGAGGTTGTATTTCTGTACTTGGCAACTTTTTTTTTTAATGCCCTTAGGCAGTTTTTATGGGAAGACTAGTTAGTTATATTCTCTTCAAAATGAGTGTCGAATCGGGCTTTTAAATGGGATTCTCTCATGCGGCTTGGCTCTGTAGAGCTGGGTGCCCAAACGCTATCGGAAGGGTGAAGCTATGTTTAAATAAGATTCTTTAAATGTCTTTCAGCCCACATGTACGTGCAACCACAATGTCAAAACCAGATCTGAATGTTTTGGCAGATAGTTGAAGGGGGCGGTGGTGTAGGTATGTAGAGGACAGGAACGAGAAATGGGAAGACAAATGATCTGGGGGTAAGGTTCTGTCAGAGAAGAAAATACTCGCCTGCCTCCTCTCCCCGAATTTAGGACACCAGTGATTTTTTCATGTCCTTCAGTACCACAGAAGGGAGGCTGTGGAAGTCAGGCCTGCAGACGGTGCCCTTCAGCCTCCCAGCAGCGAGCCCCGAGGACTGCTCGCAGCGTTACCCCGCGGCCCAGGGCTGCGGCCTCCCCCCGGGACTGCCTCGCTCTGCTCTGGCGGGCGTCCCGGGGGTGCTGGAAGGCAGCGCGGTCTGCACAATCTCTCTGCCTCTTGACCAGAGACAGTCAGGGTCACAGACGTGAACATTATCTTTGTGACGCTTCAAGCAAGCAAACAGATAATATTTTTTTTTTTTAAAGGAATGCTGCACGCAGTCAGTGGGATCGGATCTTCCAAGAGCCGTTCCCTTGAGGGGACGTGGCGATCGCGCTCCCACCCCGCTGCTGCGGGGGGAGGGAGGGGAGCACACACGCACGTGCAAGCACTTCTGTGCGCATGTGTGCGCACATGCTGCAGTCGCAGAGAGGCCTCTTCGCTCATGATGAGTCCCTTGTGCCGCCCCTCGGATGTCAGCAAGGCTAGGGAGCTCTTTTCTTTTTTTTTTTTGCTGTATTGTAGTCCGGGAATCGTGCCCCGCACATTTTTTCGGCTGAGTGTATTTACATACAGGAAATCAGCTCTAAGATTCTTCTTCAAACAGTATTTATATTAGATAGTTGTACGCTGGTTTCAGGTATGCATTTCCTTTTTATTTTATTTTTATTTTTATTTTTTAGAATTAGTAAAGAAGAAAATCCAGAACACGGGTAAACAGTTTGTTTGCTTTCAAAACAAGTATATAAATACGTGTTTAAAACGTGATATCCTAATTATGCTTACTCACACAGCTTTAAGTACAAATGTGCTGGTATTATTTCATTTCTATACATATTTTTCCAGGTCTGGTTTAGTGATGGAGATGAGCAAGAGAGTCATTTTTATTGGGGTCCAGCTTTAATGGCATGCAAATACTGAACAGGAACGCGGAGCGCTCTCCTCCCTTGCACAGGGGCAGCGCCAGGAGGACCAGCGCAGGAAGGGTGAGCAGGGGGCTGAAGAGCAGGGTGCCCCTTAGTTAAGGACGCTGAGAGAAGCCGGCCGCCTTCAGCAAGAAGGGGGCACTCGTAGAGAATTGTGGCTTACCTAGGGCCGAGTCTCAAGAGGTTCATGTTTCTCAGGTTTCCAAATCTAGCTGCAAATTCCCTTCTCCTGAAGCTT
Organism: Heteronetta atricapilla; assembly: GCA_011075105.1. Lineage (NCBI taxonomy): Eukaryota > Metazoa > Chordata > Aves > Anseriformes > Anatidae > Heteronetta > Heteronetta atricapilla. Next base: position 115,058,879 of record CM021732.1, read on the forward strand.
TGCAGGCAGACTCCAGGCCTGAGAATGGCATTGCCATTATTTGTTAGATAATGAAGGGTATATTTAAGCCTCAGATTAGTTTACAGTTGTTTGCTTGGGAAATGTGTGTGTAGGGGTGAAGTTGTTTCGCCCTCTATTGTATAAACATTTCTCTGTACTGGCCAACTTCACTAGTGCCCATAGAATTTCATTTCAACTTTAAACTTCTGGTTTTTGTTGTTGTTTTGTTTGTTTGTTTGTTTGTTTTTCTTTTCCAGGGCTGACATTTCCATGATAGCATGCCTTCTGTCTGTCTCACTGGTTTGCTCTAAAATGTATATGCTTTCACGGGTGTTTTTCCGCACCTTGAAAGGCTTTGCTTCTCTTCTTTTCACGAGGGTTGTGCTGAAGTAAGAGATACCCAGACTCCAAAGTGCTCTGCTGCTGTGGCATTGCATTGCTCCCGCAGAGCCCCTTAGCTGGAGAGGGTTGTCTGAGGACTGACCGGTCCTTCACGTGGGAGCACGAGGTGCTGCCTCATTGCTACCAGAATATTTCCCAAGCGTAAAGTTCCTGATGGCCTGCCGTTTCGGTGGGTGGATTTGTATCAGGTTTGTAGAATTTCTATTACCTTTACGATAGTGTTTCAAGAAATGAACCAGGTTACCATTCATTTTGTTTAGACTCTTTAGGAAAATACAGATCTCATTCAGTGAAAATTGTTCTTATTTTTTATTTCTGAAATGATTTCTCTGCTCCCCCCCCCTTCTTTCAGCCTCATTTGAAATTGGTCTCAAGTTGCCATTCTCATATGGCTGAGCAACATGGATAATTGTGGTAGGTAAGCTTGGCTGATGAGGTTGGTGGATGTTGAAGTATTGTGAAGAAACATAGAAGCATAGCTGTGTATCCTCTTTTTTTAATAACAAAGGCTTTCATCTTTCCACTATACCTCTGTAATTCTTCTTCTGTCTGAAGTAGAAAAGACTGTTTTACTTTTAGAAATAAAACCTTTGGTCTTTGAAACCGAAAAGTAAACCTAGAACATGCCAAAGCTGTTTAGCTTCTAGGGGCTAATGAGATCACAAAAGAAGCAACCCAAGGTTTCATGCATGTCATTGCATTAGTGCATTAGTCTGCTCTGCCAAATCATCAACCCTCTTGCATGAATCCAAGAAAGACTTTCTGTCATGTAAAAGTACTGTGATACAATATGAAAAGTCTTCTGGATGGGGTCTGGTAGTTGTCATTGCAAGTGTTCAGTGAAATAACGCAGATCAAAAATTAAGCAACAGCCTGGAGACCAGCAGTGTAAGTTTGCAATATTAGAATTAGGTGGTGTTGCTTGTTCTGTACAATTATGTCTTTAAGGTAGTGCAGAAATATTAACAGTGGTCTTAATCCAAAAAGCAAAATAAAGCCAAGGTTACTGAGGATATTGAAGTTTAAATGCTGTTTCTCAGATGTTTTTTCCTTCTTTCAGCTGTGAGAGAGCAATGCCATAGATTCCATCTACTGTATTTTAAGAGAGAAGATACGTACTATTACATAGAAGCAAAATGAAAATCTGAAAGTAATTAATGAGCGATAACTTTAAAGTATGTACACAGTTGAAGGCTATTTTCCACCCTGAAAAGAAGAGTATTTTGTTTATAGGACACAAAACAGCCATGTTGCTGTGGCAGCTGAACTTCCCTGCTTCCCTTTCTTACAGTGTATCACTAGGACTGTGCCTACACAGGGATGATTCTGTTAAAAAAATAAATTTAAAAAAGTTCCTGCTTTTGCCACTAGTGTTGCTGTGTTTTCACCAATGGTGGTGTGTGGATTGCTACAGAGAAGATTCTGGTTTTAGCGTTGTTATTCTGACTTCACCTAAAACAGTTTTATGTGGTAAGTAGCTTATCCACACAGCCTCTAGCTTTTTTTTTTTTTTTTTTTACACATTTGTCAGTGAGTACAGTGGAAAAAAAAAAAAAAAAGTTGTTTTTTCTACCCAAGGACAGTTCAATAAAGCTGAAGGGGATCACAGTGCGGGTAAACTTGGGCTAAGACCTGCCCAAGGACCTCTCGAGCTCTGGGCAACAGCTCTCTGTGCAGCCAGCTCCATTTGCCTGCCATGGTTCACTAAGGCCTTCAGGCTGCTGCCCACCTCACTGCCCAAGCAGAGTTTGCCTAGCCCTAAGGGGGTCTTCTGCTCTGCTCTTGTGCCCTGTGGCATTGAACAAGTTCTTGCTGCCCTTTGTGTTCCTGTTCTGTTTGCGTTACCACAGAATCCAGAATCCTACTTTCACCTACTCGCCCTGTGTCGATGTGCTGGTAGCACGGGATGCATCTGTGTAAGAAATGACCTCTCCAGATCAGACCAGAATTTGGTTTTGCTCCACAGCCTGGACAAGAAACAACAGGAAATGCGCAGAGTAGGAGAGAAATACAAGAACAAGTCTGATGCGGTTTTGTTGTTATTGGTTTTGGTTGTTTGCTTGTTGTTTTTTCGTTTTATTTTGTTTTAGTGTCAGGTTTAATAATCAAAAAGAGAATAACAAAGAAAACAAAATCAAGCATATGCATCCGTTAAGCTGTCTTTCTGAATGCCAGACTTTGCTCAGGGATGAGTATTTATTGTTACTGTGCATGTGAAGATGTTGTGAGCACGTATGTGAGCACGGACTTTCAAAAGACCCATGCCAATAGCAAATTCCAAGCTTCTACGGAAGAAAAAGACGGATTTCTTAACAGTCACTACCAAATGTTGGACAGCATATTTTAAATGGGATTTATTTGTTAAAGTTTCTCTGATAATCCTCTGAACTTGAACCCACCAACCGAGTAACCTGACTTTTTGTATTACGTAGTAGTAAAGAAACTCTCAGCTCAAGTTCTTCACTCTAACACCCAGCCCTCAGACCCTGGGTGGCTCTTGCAGAGCTCTTCTGGGCCGAGGAGCAGCTCCGCTGGGTACCTCGGGGTGGTGGTGCTGGGCGATGGCAGCAGGGTAGCCACACTGCTTGCGTCTGCACCACTTCTGGATCTCCATTGTATCCTGGTGTCTAGGAGAGAAATAAAGAACTGACAACTTGTGTACAACGGAATGCAGGTTTTCTTCCTCTGCAGTGGCAAGCTGTGGTCCTCGCAACACTTAGGACAGGGGGAGCATGTTCAGTCTGCTATAGAGTGCCCCAGAACCGGGGCTGGAGGAAGGATTTGACCTCTCCCGCAGGAAATTGTAGGTAAATACAAAGTGCACGTGAAATGATGGACTTTGGATTATTACTATTCAGGGATGAGTTTTTAGGGTTCTAAAAGTTTCATTAATGTGCCAGCTGAGTTTTCATCTCGTGATCAGAAAACACACACAGAAAGGTATGACCTAATGGAAATGGGTCAAAAACATCATGATGTTTTGGTTGCATTTTCAATCCCCTCACCTCAAAAATACGTAGAAGAAGTAGAAAAATATCCCAAAAGAGTGACAAGCAGAGGTACAGAATAACTTCCCTATGAGAAATGACTAAGACAGGTAGGGAATCTTCACCTTGAAAAACCAGCGGCTGGGAGATGTGATAAAGGTCTCTATTAGGAAGTGCATCAAGAAGGATGGTTGCTCACTACCTCTTATAAAACAAGAAGTGGGGGGCAGCAGTGTAACCACTAGGGGACAGATTCAAAGCAAAGGAAGTGGTTCCTCACATGCGTGCAAATTAGGCTGCAGAGCTCAGAGGATGATGCAGGATGTTGTGGATGTTGGAAATGTACGTGTGGTCAAAAAGCAGACACAAGTTCATGGAAGAAAAAAATATACCGAGGACTCTTTAACAGTGGGGATACTGCTTCTGCCTCAGCAAGTCCCTAAGCTGAAAGCTTTTAGAAGTTATTACAGAAGAGTATTCTGGAAAACTTTTACTACAGGCTTTCTTTTATTGTTGTGGTCTTCCTCAAACATCTGCTGTTTGCTACTGTAAATGAGATTGAAGTAGGTGGACCTCTGATCTGACACCAATAAGGCCTTTTTTTGCAACCTCTAACATTCACCACAAGTTTTAATATGACATTACTTTGCATTTTGCTCACTTCTGTTCTTTTGCTTTGGTTTGGGTCTTCGAGTTTCAGAATCCCTGCAACATATCCCTGAACTTTCCGGTGGCTTCGGCCGTCGTCCCTCAGCTACCTCAAACCCTACGTGCAGTTTAGCACTGGAAGCAGATAGAAAAAGTCCTCTGAGTAATGAGCTCGTGGCTAGTCAGACACAAGTTGATATATGGTGTAAACACACACATTGGAATTCTTTCATAACATCTTGATTATGAAAAGATAACCATGATATTTATATCTCCCTAGTTACTTGTAACACCCTCATACTGTGTGTGGGAGTGTTTGGGGTTTCTTTGTTTGTTTTTAAGGCAACTTTCTAGTTAAATGCTGTATTGTGTGCGGTTGTTTTCTTTTGTTTTTTAACCAATAGAACTTTAAACCTGTAAAACACCGGTTTGTGCCAGACTCGTGCACAAGGTATTTAAAAAGTACCAGCATCACAACTGGAATCGATTTTTAGCAAATTCTTTCAAAAGTATTGGCCCAGTGAACTCAAGAGATAGTTTTTGTGCAGCCCTTGAGTGGAATTCTGTTTGTTGGTGCCAAAGGTTAACTTTTGTCTCGATGAATTGTTACCCGGCCTTCTAGAAATTTCAGGTGCTTTCTTCACAGCCAAAGCAAGTGGCTGGAGAGCTTTAAGAAACTTCCCTACTTTCCAGTCTTGCTAATGTCTGGATTAATTAGAGTAATTTCCTGGGGCTGGATGTGATTTGCTTTGATACCCCTCTGTGCTTTCCTGCATCTCAAGGCCTGCACATCCTCCTCAGGAGGCAGCGGGTGCAGCTCCCTGCAGAGGTGAAAGCTGCGTGATGTAAGAGCGCATAATGCTAACCACCAACTTGTTATAGCAGAGCTCTTCTGAAATAGGAAAATTTCCATACAACATATTTCATGTTGCAGGGTGTCATGTTTCAAAAGACAGTAGTACTATGGCAAGCCAGTGGTTAGTTTATAGGATTGCTTAGAAATCAAATGATACAGTGATAAAAATCTTGGCTCTTTGTACTGTAATTTCTCACTGGAGTGATTTCTTAGGTTTACAAATAATTTTGCTGCAAAATGCAATATTTTGCAGAAGGAACTTAGGGTACAATAGAGATTTTTTCCCCCATTACTTATGTTGTTGTACTAATTTCCTTAGATTTTGCTTTTCAAAGTTGATTGACAAATGGTCATAAAATTGTAGTAAAATGGTAGTAAATGACAAAATACATGCATTGAATAGCTATGTAGTCTTTTCTCTGTGTGTTATATTCATGGGATGAGGCCTCCAATACAATATGTTTCCAATGAGGAAAGGAAACTAATGTCTATCAATTCACAAATAAAATGGATCATGTTCTAAAAGTAGGCATTTTAGACATAGATTGAATGGCTTTTTCTTGACATATCATCTGCAGATCTGCTATTCTGAGGTGCTGAAGCTGCGCTTCCTTGGAAACCTGACAAGGCTGAGAATTGTATATTTGACATAAGTGACTCTGGACATTGGTCTCAATGGTTAATACTTTTTTTTTCATGGAGAAAATAGTACGCTCAGTCTTAAGTTACTGTGTCCCACAGAAACTGCTGTTTTGAGTGAGATAATTTGAAAGAAGGACATACCAGCTGATTTTTGTTCTCTGCCTTTGAGATTGATAGAAGGGAAGAAATTACGCTTTTGAAAGTGTGAGCTCACATAGTATTTGTACAGATTGTTCAAGTGATGATAAATGATGCTGATAGAGACTCACATGAGTGGTGAAATTACTCACACATCTTGATCAGAGACTTATGGATGTTGGTCATGTTGAGGTTTTTGTTAACTAGCTAATTCTCTGTTTGGGTGATCTCTGGGCTTGGCAGAAGACAGACCAGTTCCAAACAGCATTTTGATTTGAACTACCTAATAGGGAGATAGCTATTGTCCTCGGATGGTAGGTGGACAGAGATCAGTCTGGATTTGCGCCTTTTTTTTTTCTTAATTATTATTATTGGAGGCTTCAGCCACTTCTTGGACACATTACATTTTTTCACAGATAAAACACTGCAAACGGCACTCAGCTCCAAGTGAGAGGTAGCATGAACAACTTCTTCCACATTGGAAAAAATAAATGATCCCTAGGAGATCAGGTGTGGCCCCTGTGGGGTATGCACATAGGGAAGACTCCTTGTGCTTCTGGGTACCAGCGTGAGGTTCTGACGTGCTCTTACCCTACGCATATGACTGCTCTTCTGCTTGTTGGAGGTTCAGTCTTATTTACTCAGAGGTCATTGTTCTGAGACTTGACATTAGTCCGTTTCATAATTACAGTGCATGCTGTAGGTCACTGAAGTGTTGATAGTTTTCAGCTAATACACTGTGCTCTTCAAAAAATGCATTAAGCATTTTGCACTTTGTAAAAGAAAGAGGGAAAAAAAGCCCAATGAAATGCCCAGAGAGAGCAAACAAAAAAGCGTTCTCTAATTTAAAATGATCCAAAGTCATCTCAAGTTCACGAGCCATCATCGTTGTTTGATGTCAGCACGACCGAGCGGAAGTTTGTGGTTTGTTAGTTAACTGCTGCCATAGATTCAGAGCTTCTCGCCGCCTGTGCACGTGGAAGGAAAGCGAGCACAGCGGGCTGCGCAGGGCAAACCGCACTGCAAGCCTTCTGACTTTCTGTCCACGGGATTAAGACCCTGTCTCACGTTGAAACTTCTTCTTGCCGTAGGTTGCTGCAGTGTTTTGTGTCTGAAATCACGGTAGACCGCGATGACCGGAGCAGTGGGCAAGCAGATCTCCTGCGCCCACTCTGCCAGATAGCCATTTCATCACAGGAGGGAGGAAGAGGAAAAAAAAAAAAGCAAGTTACATCCTTGGAGAGAGAAGCTGCTGCTGCAAGACAAAAAATAACATTATTGCCTCATGTTACTCTAGCATGTGACCAGTTACGGCAATTGTTGATTGTCTGCATACCAGGAAAAAAAATGCCCTGTAGTGTAAAAAGTTCACAGTCTCTACTTCAGGTCATTACAAGTGACCTTTCCTCTAAAGGCAGTTATTAAGGAAGTGGATGACCAATTCAACATTTAAATGTGCTGTGCTGAGCAAGAAAAAATCAGAGAGGACAAGAGATGTTTTTTTAAGCCTGCAGTGAGCTTCATTTTCTTTCCATTGTTTCTGTGTAATTTGATTAATGAGATGATGTCTCTTTCTCATTCTTTGAAAATAAGCTTTTATAGGAAAGCAGATAGAAGAAAAGAGTGGTCACAGAAGGCTTGAAGCGCCCATTTAACACTTTATCTGCGAAGAGGGCCCTGCAGAGTATACAAGAAAACTCTTAAAGCCATCTTTAAATCTCTGTATTTTATGGGGATTTTCCCTCTTTCAGCACAGCAGACAGTTTGTTTGCTCCGCACACGTGGATCCACCGGTGTGGAAGCTGGGCTGCATCTGGCTGTGGAGAATCTGCAGCTGGGACAGGTGCAGGAGCCCGGGGGATCAGCTGTGGTGTCTCAGGCTCAGGACCATGGTGGTGGTTTGTGGAAGGGATTTTTTTTTCCCCAGCTGCTTCAGATGGATGGGCTTTCTTTGCCTTAGTCCGTATCTTCCAATCAAACAGAGAACTGGGGCACATGTGTGTGTGTGTTTCTAACATGGCCTTTGTGGTAAAGAGATGGTCATGGACAATATGCAATGGCAATGCAGAGTTTTCTGTAATGATGATGATAATCAAAATTCCCATCCCACAGAGTTTGTTTGAGCTGAGCAATACTAGGAAGAATTCCTAGAAAAGGAAGGAGTTTTCATTAAATTAATTAATATGTTCCAGTATCTAAGGGCTGAAGCTGGTAGTGTCCACCTTCAGTGGCTAGGGTCTCAGTCATTTCATGATCAAGAAACCTTGAGATCCATATCTCTAAGACCAAGCTGCTTTCTTTAGTGGAGGGGAACTCTGTCAGACATTCCACACAACCTAAGCTTTTCTATGTGTCTATTATGGGATGCTTGCCTCCTGTATTTTCTATCTTATGTTACTTTTGTTAAAATTTATCCCCACAGTGAAAAGTATAAAGCAGTGTCATTTCACAGTATTTAAATTGGTGTATGTTGTAATGATCTTTAAAACATCTTTGCCTTATTATTCATGGTTTCTTGTGTCTTACCACAGTTTCCATTGAACAGGTTCTCTTAGAAATGTATTTTTGTTTTGTTTCCAAGACTTGGAATATGTTCAGTTGGCTTAGGCACATAGAAAGTGACGCACCTGCAGTTGCCTTTCTTGGGGTAGAATATCACAGAATCATAGACAGATTCGGGTTGGAAGAGACCTTAAAGGCCATCTAGTTCCAACCACCCTGCCATGGGCCGGGACACCTCCTACTACACCAGGTTGAAATACTTCCATTTAGCCATACACCTGTATACAAAATAGTGAAATTGTGATGTTCTTTTTTCATTAATTTATTTTCTTTCTTTTATTTCAATTGGTTATCATTTCTATTTATTGCTTCTATTTATTGCCCTTTCATTTCCTCCTGGGAGGAATCTGCCCATTGAAAAATAGGGAAAATTCAAGTAGACTGCAGTGGTCATTGCCCTGGCCTAGCTGAAGAGCTACTACTAAGTCAGTGGGCAGGTATGCAGGTCTAAAATGATCCATTGCGGGAACCGGTTTTGGTGAACTAAAATTACAGGCAAGAAATGAAGAGCCTCTCCTGAAAGTGTATTTAAGTCTCTTTTTCTTCTTCATGGAAATGCTGACTAGCCATTAGTTCATGGTATTACACATGTGCAGCTATGATGAAAACGAAAGAGAGAAAGTTCTTAATATCTATAAGAGTAAGCGAGGCACCAAATGCATAGGCATAGCAAAACCATGGTACACGTAATTTGAGTATCAGTAAAAACCTGCCTGCTTTAAAAACAAACAAATAAATAAAGTCTCATCACATATCTGCAGCAGGAAAACAAAAATAAAACCATAAACCTCAGAGTTCCTGTGAATGATTTGCTGCTAGCGTCAGTACTTTTTTAGAGAATGAGATGATTTAGATCAAGCAAACATTCTTTTGGCATTAGTGACGTAACAGACTCGTGTTCAGAGAGATTTCCTGTTTACTTTGGGTCTGAACACAGACGTCTCCAGAAAGTAGGTGCTAAAATTTTCATTCCATATCTGCTTGTAAAGACAGGCAAAACTGGATTGAGATCTGTAGCAAACTTTATATACATTTTTGTCCTTAAGAAAAAAGGGAGTAGTGACAGCTTGGACATAAAGTTCTCCTAAGGTCAGAGAACCTTAGTGAGCTGGCTTGGTGTGCTGACTGAGCACACTCCTTAGTGTAAATCTGCAATGCAGAAGATCACCAGCCAGTATCAGTTTGGCAGCCTTGTGAGCTACTGGCGTACTCTTCTGAACTGGGACACTTGTTAACAAATTCACCTGGAGTCAAGGGACTGAATGAATGGCTATGAAGGGCAAACTACTACCTGCTTATGCCTTCAGAGCTCCCAGATGATAGTAAGGCACTGTGATGAGGCTCAGTGCACAGCTTTGTGCTGGAACTTTTCATGGATTTTCTATTTAAAACCATAACTTCCGTAAGTGTGCACAAATAGAAGCAATAAATCTTTTCTGTAATTTGTACGTATGATTAATACTTTCTAAGTTGCAAGCCTCCTTTAAAAGGAATAAACTGTGTACTTTTTTTTCTAAAAGGCAGAGATCAACTTCTTACTTCATTATTTTCTTCATTATTAAAAAATTGGGATTATATTTAATAACTTGTTGCTACTCTTCCTATGCCATGGAAAATACGTATGCATTAATTTCCATGTAGCTATCCTCTCTGTAGAGAATAAAGGGATCTGTTATAAAGCGGACCATATTGCATTTGGTTGAGATCTTGTACGGACTGAGATCAGAAATAAGTATTTTTGAGGGTGTGTTTTTCTTCTTTTAATTAGTCTGGTTGCATTTTGACAACTAATGTCATGGATGTGAGAGCTTGCTCCATCTCCCTATTGCAGCTGTTCAGTGGTCTGGAGACTGAAGACCTGAGGTAACTTCTGAACTCAGGTCAGCTCGGCTTTGCTGGCAAGGCAGGAGGCCTTGTTTTACTCCCAAGCGATACAAATCTAATAGTAGAAAAACACAGCCTGCAATAAACTCACTAAGTGAATTTTGTTTCTCTTTTGATGGTCTTTAGAAAATGAGATTAGTGATTGTTTTTGTTAGCTGACTTCAAAAGATTTGTATCCTGTGATTATAAGAGGTGTATTTCTAAATATGATTGTGATACCAGCATATGAAACAGTATCAACAACACTGAGATGTGCTTGTGCATTAACTTATTGTGTGCTTAGAAATTCTGCAATCGTTACCTTAATCTGCCAGGCTAGGTGCGAAGCTATTTGTGAACTGACATGGGCGCTAGCAACCAAAACTGGAGAGCATGTCTGTGACAGCTACAAACATTCAGGAAGTAAATGGAGAGGCAAAATCATATGCAGCTCTTCTTAGGAAAAACATGAGTTTGCTCTTAGAAAAGAAAGGGGAAACAGGAAGGAAGGGCTCCGCACGGGCTGCCATGAGCATGGGTTCTGCTTCATGGGAAGCACCAAGCAAAGGAACTGAAGGGGCCAGGCTGGGTTCAGCAGAGCCAGCTCTCTGAACTCCTCCAAAACAGAAGGAATCATCTTCCTTTACCTCATAAACCGTAGACAGGCGTCCTTGGTGCTCTTGCTTCTGCAGTGACTCTGCTGAGATACCAAGCAGTGTTTGAGTGATGCCAGATGGGGTCCGTGGGGCTTGTCAGCCCAGCCTGCTCCAGGTGTACGCTGTGACTGGGTGCAGCAGGGCACGGAGCTGTGCCCGGGCTGATAGGACCGATCCCAGCTGAATGAGGTGGCTTTATTTGCAATTTGGATAACGCACTTTGTGTTTTCGTGATAACTACAGAACAAAGGGGAGAGAAATACTCCACGTATCTTAAAACAGTTTGTTTATCTGTAGCTTAACTTGCAATGGATTTGATTCTGATTATGTATTTTTTTCCAGGCAAAAACTACTTCTCAAGAATGCAGATGTTCCTATTATCATGAATACGTATTTCAGTCAAAAGGTGCTACTCAGTGAACACTTAGAAACAAGCAAGAAGACACAGGGTCCTACAAAGATACTTATTAGAAAGAATATTTTATCTTTGGCACAGACATTCAGACTAGATGACCTTGATAATGAGCAACCCCAGGAATCTCCGGATAAGCAGGTAAGGTTCATTTGGTTCACAGTTTAGTGCTTTGCGTAAGAGTTGGTGAGCAGATGGTTGGAAATCCTAACAAAAACAAAAATACTAAATTACTGACCTGTTCAGTTTCCGCTTTCACTTATCCAGGGCTGAATAATATGTGCTGTTTGTTTTAATAACATTTTCTTAGCAGATGCTTCTGGCCCATCCAAATGCTGAACTGCTGAGAGGTTATTTTGCTGAAGTCTCACTACTGTCTTAAACAGCGATTGTAGCTTGTTTTTTCATTGATTTTTCTTTTATTATTTATAGCTGAGTAGCCAAGCATTATTTGAAATAAAATCAATTTCCTGTTAAGATAATAGCTACTAAGATATTATTTTTAATAAATATTCCATTTTCCACTCATGTTTCTTAATTCATTTCCTTGTCAGTCCTGTCCTTTATTTCACACATCAGCTGGTGACAGCATCCTCCTTTCCAGCCTCTCTGCAATTTATTTTCTTTCCTGTTATGATTTTGTTTGTATCCAAATAACTACTGACTCTACGTGTCTCTAGCTGTTGTACAAGTTGAGGTGTGTTTCAAGGGATTTGGCTTTCTGATAGTTTGTGATAGCAATTTCAGACAGTAAGACTCAAAGTTTTTTTCTTTTATTATCCACCCAAAACTCGTTCTTAACATGTGAGAAGTTTGGCTCCAAGAGTTTGATGAACATCTCTGAGTGTCAATATTTTGTATTTGCCTCAAATATTCTACTTATAGGCCTGGGAATTAAAAAGTTCTATAAAGCAAATCCTAATCTAATTTCTTGCTACAACTCTGCCCGGTAAAAAACTTCTACTGTGGTATGTGGAAACCAGAACAATTCTTTGTTCCCCTAATACTTCCTAACAAAACCATCTAACTTAAAACTCAGTAGTCAAGTTTCGTTGCAAGTGCTTCATAGACAAACATTATCATCACACCAGCATTTTCTTACAAATACTGTAAATTTGCTTCTCTACTGGTAGGTAGTACCTATAGTAAGGTTTGCAATACTTTAAAAATATTTCATTGCAACCAGCTTAAAAAAAAAAGGGAGGTTTCAGTTTGAAAATAGAAGTTTGGCTCATGCTGGGAAGCTGCCTATATATAGAAAATGTTAGGCTATACTTGGTGTGATAAAAAAGATTTATTTTAAAATGAAAACTAATGAAACTACTCATTTAAACTGAGGTAAAATGTTGCATATTTTTATTAATAAGATGTATTTTGGAAGTTTGGATGATTTTATTTATGAAATATGTTTGGGAAGTAGCTAAAGGATAGATTAAGGTTTACACCTTTAGATTAAGGTTTTATTATTTTCATTAGTCATCTGATTTTTTAATTGAAAGATTTTACATTGAGTTTACTAGGTCTGAGGACTAAATTCCTGTCCTACAAAACTAAGCACCTGTTCATTTTCACATTAATGTGAAAGCCTGTCAGCATTCAAGACAGATTTTACTCCTGTATTAGAAAAGGAAGAAACAAAACATTGAAGTAAAAATGAAACTCAGTTCAAGGGGAAGAATGGTAAATACCAGTATCAGTTCTGTTTTCCTCCTACTGTCACCCTGATCTCTCATGGATTTAATTAGTTCAGTCCAGAGCACCAGTTAAACACAGGAGAGCGCTGTGTGCTGAACTCTCTTGAGTGTTTATTAAAAATCCATAATAAATATGGGCCACTGGTCTTTTGTAAGTTAGTTAATATGCAGTAAGTATTTTGAAACTGATTTTTCACTTCTTGCAGTGATTTTCCATGTTTGTACTTTCTAGCACTACAAAATTTCAACATCCCACTAAACATTTGTGTTAATGGGTTTGCCTTCACCAGGTTGCTTGTGCTCCACAAATCCATAAAAACTGTGATTCCAAAGAGCATCCCATAGCACTGAGTGCTGTTAATGATTCTCTGCTTGAAATGGTGGAAAGCCAAGGAGCCGTGGGATGGAGAGAAGTGCAAGTACGAGTCGTTATCCAAAGAGTGTACTGCTTGCCTGCAAGAGAAGGTTTCAGAAGCCAGATTCAAGGAAACAAGCCTGTCTGTGCAACACCCATCATAAATCCAGATCCACTAAATGTTAGGTAAGTAATAAGATACATGGGAGCTTTCCTGGTGAGCCTGTAACATAGGAGAAACCAAAGAGGAGAGAGTTTTGAATTGTTATTCGTAGGCCTCAGCTTTCAGGAGTGAGCACATTCATCAAGGTGCAGGTTTCTCGACAGTCACGGGGCATGCTTTTAATAGGTGTAGCGTGAAATAGAAGTAATGCTGCCCAGAGAAGGGAAGGATCTGTCCGTATTTCATGGGCTGCATCAACATATGAAAGGAAGATTGAAAATGAATTAATATGAACCAGTGATGATCATGGACATCCTATGTTATTTCTTGAGATTCGCAGAATAACTGTTACATCAACCACTTCTATTTTACCTATTTCAGTCTCCAGTGTGCTCTACTGCAAATTGTGCTCCTAGAGTGGCCTTTTGGAACAGGAAAGAGATATAGGAAGGGATGGTAAAATGAAAGGCTTTTTTAAAATGGGGATTTTTCACATATGTTGGTGGAGAAACATAGGCACACATGTGCAAACTGTCACTGTGAAGCCACAGGAAAATACTCCTGTTGATTTCTGGAAATCTGGAGGTCACAGCAGTTCAACTACTCTGTAGTAAAAAGTGATCTGGTGTCAAAACATTAACACCAATGCAGAAATCTTATACGGAAAACCCATGGAGCATACAGCTTTCGACTAATGTTCTTAGTCTTCTATTTTAATCTTTGAATCCTGACACTGATCTCCTTTCAGTGTAGGGAGTCAAAAATACACCCTCGTTTTCTTCAGTACAAAAGACATGCCAGGCACAGTTTTCCCTGCTACTCAGTACCAAACTTCCTTTTATGATTCTCAAGGTTTCAGACCAAAGACAGTTTTCCAAGCCTTTCTCAGCAACTGTATCTAAGATTGCTGTGTCTTTTACTGAATTTCCTTCCTTCGGGTTTTGCACTAACTTTTGGTTTTGGATGGGTTAAAATTCTATTAGACAGATGCATTTGATTTTGTTTTAACTGAGGAAGTTTATTAAAGAAAGCTAGAGAGGCAGAGTTTATGTTAAGCTTCTAAGTACAGTCTTTCAGCATGTTAGGAGATCTCTCTCCCTGCAGAGTTTATGACCTGAATGGAGATACACAATTAGTTTAAAAGATCCCATTGAAAACTCACCAGATGTAGTCAGGAGTAGGTTTTGAAGAAGTTCTTCAAAGCTTTGAAGAATTTCAGTTCCTCTAATCTACCCTGCTGATGGTGGCACCATGCTTGCAGGTCCTTCTTGATTTTTTGAAATACTGGAATTCTCCCAAATTCTTGCTACCTTGCAAGCCACTTTATAATTTATGGCACTCATTCCTCATTCCAGGAGGAATTTAGGAAGATTGCTCTCTCCTGAAATACATGTTCAGTCATCACTCACAGAAATGTAATTGTTAACAGTTTTGATCCTAATATTTTGTAAAAGCTCATTTACATATAATATATTGTGCTTAACTTGCATTATTTTTAGAAAGTAATTGGTACATCTTATTGTGTGAAGTCATTGCTTTATATTTAATTCCTTCTTGCTACTGCACATATTAAAAGCAGACAAAAAAGTGAGAAGCAAAGAACTTGATCAGCCCCACATCAGACTGTGATTTTGAGGACAACCTTCCTCTGTGCAGATTTTCTTCCAGAGGGCTACATGTTATCAAAAGTCAGGGAAGTTGACAGTCTATTATTTGAACTGATTTTTTGATGCCTTCAGTTCTAGCGCAGTTCCAGTGATGGATCTCCATAATTACTTTTCAACTTCCAATGAAAAATATACTGAACTTGCTCGCACAGTTTCAGGTAGTTAACCTGCCTGAGTCCACACCCTTCACAGGAATGGGGTTAACCAAAACAGAAATCTCAGATTGCACTTATGTGAAGCTTGAATTTGAAATAAAATAAAAACGAGAGTCCTTGCTCATGAGTTCATGCTGTAGCTGGGTATTCCCACGTGCAGTTGTTGAACTGGCCTCTTGGAAGTTCCTCAAATTTTGTAGGTGTTCTACTTCAAAGAAGAGCTTGGTGACTGTCATTCACAGCTATCAGACTCGTCTTGGATCCACGTATCCTGAAGAGAGAAATCAACCCCCTTCCTCTTTTGAAAGGTGGAGAAGGAACACTTTAAAGAGTGAAGAATGGAGAACACCTCACATTGCTTTATCAGCTGCTATTTTCATGGCTGATAAGCATCCACATGAGACCTTCCTGCTCTATCAAAAATGTCTGTCTGTCACCTGATAGTGAGCTAAAGGGTCCAATGCCCTCTGGCAGTCCTTTGAACCAACTGATGGCCCATTCTTTTGTAAAGAAAACCTTCTTTTTCTTCTTCCTGAACTTCTTTTTATAAAGTAAAACTGCCATGAAAGCAGTGTTTGTATTTTACAAGGCCAGATGGATTAGATAGTTCATTGTTTTGTAAACAAAAGTTTCTAATTAAATATCAAGGTAGATGAGTAGTTACCTGACTTGCATTGTAGGCTGTTTTATTGTATATCTTCTCTTGTAGCACTCTACTATAACCCAGAAATTGTTGCTACAGGGAGCATAGAAAGCAGATGAAGAGAGGCATGAAATGAAATGTAGAACAGGGAAAGTGGTGTTTCTAGAAAGAGTCTGGCAAATTATGGGAGAAACTTACATTTTTGGTGTTTAAACTGATGCATTGAATTGCTTAAGACTCAAATGGGTAAAGCAGAAATTCTGGTAGTGCCGTATACATATCTAGCTGTTGTCATTTGTAAAGATAAATAGATAGGATACTGCCTTTTAGTGATGGACAAAAGGGGTAAGCCTTTAAGTCAGACGTTAAATAAGTACTGTGGTAAACTTTAAGCCTGTTCAGCTGAAGTATCTCAGCATTTTCATAGGACACTGAGAAACCATTACAGAGACTGAAAAGTTCTCTGCCTTCTGTCATACTTAAATTGTTCTCACATTCTCCATGTTATTGTTGAATCATTTGCCTTCCCCCCAGTAATTAGCTGTTCTCACTAATGGACTTTTCATGCTTAAGGACTTTTAGGCGGGGGGAGGCAGAAAATATGACTTGCTGTGACTGTCTGCCCCTTTCCAGCATTCCTGGCATACTTTTTGCTGCCTTTTTTTCCCTTCTGATGAGAGAGATACTTTTCAAATGATACAACAAATATTTGTCTAAAACCGATTATTTTGACTTTCTGAGAAAGGCCTGACTGCGTACAACGAATCCCAGGGAGAATCCTGTCAACCTGAGGAGCTTTCTGGCGTTGAGGTGTCTGACTCACTATGTCGGCCTTGTACTTTGTGTTCCTGGGATAAAGCAGTGTATAATTTGGATTTTGCTCTTAGCCAGTATCTGTTTGTTTTGGGTGGGCCACGTGAGTTCAGTAAAAAATAGAGCTGGTCAGTTTTATTCCTTAAAGGACAGGGATCGTTGTGTGATAGTTGGTGAAACTAAAATAGATGCATTTTTAGGACCAGGAGGCAGTCAGACTGGTCAGAGCACTCACAAGGTTTGGGTTAGGAAGCTGGACAGAAAAGGGTGTTGTCTAGTAAGAAGGAAAAGCTAAGCACTTCTAAAATAAAACAATGCTAGCTATAGCTGTGAATCCAGATTTTAAAATCTTTGTGGGTGAGTAAAGAAATTTTCCACTCGCTTCTCTTGGCGTATGTTTTGACCTACTTCCCACCTGAATGCTAGCACTCCAGCCTACAATGAGTTTCTATTCCAAGAACAAAAGAAAGACAATGCATTTAGTTTTAAAAATAATGTAAACAGCCTCTATGCACTACCCATCAATAGTTCTTTCGATTTTACTCAATATTTTGTTTTCAATTTGCTGGATCCTAGAGACATAGAAAGGCCAGCTACTGTGCAAGCAGGACCCTTGGGGAGCAAAATATGTAGAAGAGCCAAGCATTTGTTTGAGTGGCTGAAAGAAACAGAAGTGTGGGGAAAGTAACATTTCTCTTTTTTGAGTGGAAACATTGCAGTCAGTTGCTGGGATTCATTATATGCTCTAGCAAGTTGTTGCAAGTTTCTATGTAGTTTGTTCCTATGTAATTCTGTTTAAAACTGCCTTATTGGCAGTGTAATCCTGTAAAACTAACTCGTTTCAAAGCTGGATTTCCTTTTTTCTCTCTTCATCTAATGATCTTTGCTGTTTATCTTAACACAAGTGTAGGCAGTGTGTTAACCTGTCTGGCAGCGTATACAACTAAAAGTTGAGCATCAAGCGCTGCAAGTAGCACTTCAAGTAGGTAGACCATACTGAAAAGCCACCCTTCTGGGATGGAAAACTTAGCTGAAATTTTGTAAATCATATTTAAGGCTTCCACTTCTTTTTTTTTTTTTTTTTTTTTTTTTTTAATTTGAAATGAGCCCAGATTGGAAAGGACTGTCATGAAAGATCCATGTTCACAGATGCTAACATCTGTCAGAGTGTTTTTTGTGGCTGACTTAAATCTGTTTACAGCATTCCATTTGGTTTTTTTTTGTCCTTTTTTTTTTCCCTCAAGAAAACATTTTAAATTGAATGGTCATAAATGCAAGTTTTTTAAAATTACATTATGTTTCTGGGATGTGATTCTTCAAGTGGGAAATAAACAGGAAATAGGTGACTGAAGTGCAGTCGAGAGTGCTCCATAAGCTACAAGTTTTCTCTGATTTCCCCTTTTCAGATCCTTCTCAGAAGTGAAGATGTTCTTTTGATACTCTTGAAAAGTAGTCTAATTGCTACTTGACAGGCTTGTAATAGTTCTGGTAACAGCTGTGGTTCAAGGTTTAGTAACCTGTTTTTGCTTTGAAGGTTTTTTTGTTGTTGTTCTGTTTTTTGTTTGTTTGTTTAAGCATGGTTAAGACTCCTTGACACTTGGATTATTCCCTCTTTCCTCCACCCTGCTCTTTTTGTAATTCTCAAACTAGAGCCACCAAAACAGAGAGTAAAGACAAGACTGTCAGAAAAACAACGCTGGTATCACGTTGTCTTGCTGAGACATCAACCTGTATTGTATATTTAACACTGTGGATTCCCTGTGCTGTTGCCCAGATAGCCCTGAAAGTCTGTTTTCCTTGCTGCCGGTGCTGCAGATGGATAGATGGAACTTGGGCTTCTTCCAGTGCCACTGTAGTACAACAATTTGTTAATTTGACATTGCCGTTTATTTTTCAGTGCTAAATATTTACATAATCTTATTCTGTCCAAGGGCAAGGTGAAAGCACTGTTATCTGATATACTCTGTACAAAGGAAAAAAAAAAGGACCCCCCCCCCAACACATACCACTGTTTTTCAGCACTGCACTGGGAATCTGCAATTAAATAATTTGCCATTATTCTAAAATATGTCAGGGCAGTGGTAAAGTTGCTGAAAAGAGACTCAAGAAGACAGTAGCCAGTATGGACCACCAGCATGACGCAGATTCAGTCTCTTCAGAAAGCAAATGGGGAGGAAGAGAAATCAACTGTCAGATGGCCAACGAATGCTGTGTGCGTGCTCTTGTATCCATCTGGCAAAATGGAGACACTGGTTGCTAGTTTCTGACTCCTTCATAATCAAGTGCTTAGGCTGTTCAGTAAAATGTCCGTATGTTCACAGAAGATAGAACCCTTCTCTTCCCATCAGAGTCCTTTGTTGGCCAAGAAGGAGGAGTAGCTCTACTTAACGATGCATTCCTCATGGCAGAGAAATTGCAGATATGTAAATAATAGACAGATTAATAGCATGGAAGCATCATTATGCAGAGTTGCATATTCATGACTGCTTACCTTGTAACCATACCTTTCCACTCCTCCCGCATCTGACTGTGTACAGGGCTTCAGAAAGCTGGGGAGGCTTTTTTTGTACCTGAACACCTCATTTCCTTAACCCACATAACCAACCATTTTGGAGGAACATGCAATTGGGGGCAATGGGAAGAGCGGTGTCCTCCATATGTTACCCTGCAGTGGAGGTCAGCTTAGGGAGTAGAAAGTGAACAATTCGGAAAGATAATTTTCCAGCCCCACAGCCACAATCAGGGTATGTGCTGTTGTACATTGTCTGGTTTAAACCAGGAATAGTAATTTTCCAGCACCTGTTATTTGTCAAGAATTATTCTAAGATGGCCTACGTAAAAGGTATGGAATCTTTCCCTTGTTATTGACCTTTCTTCCCCTTTAATTTTTGTATCTCTGAAAGTTATGCAGTTGACAGAACTGAGAGCAGAAATCATCCACGTGTGTTTTACACCCCTACCTTTCACTGAATACATGACTTCAGTCCTGACTGGGAGGAAGTGTTAAAGTCATGCTGGAGCTCTCCAAAACTTTTATAAAAGCCAGATTGTGTCTCTGGAATTTGTTTTCCTGCTACCATGGTACAGAAGGCAAGAGCCATGAGCAGTGATAAATGTTAAAAATACCTAGATGGACACATGTTGAGCTAACAGTTGAGAAAGAAATCTAAACCACCCAAATATTGCACGTAATTTCTGTGCAACTTGGGCACATAAATGCTCTTTATGCACAAACTGAAGTACCTGTATAGATCAGTGAGTGTGCAAATAAATACCAGCTTAGATATAACGTAACAGCACGTTTCTGAAAAGGAAGATTCTTAGTAATAACTTTTTGTCATCATCTTTGAAAAGCTTCAATTTGGATATAAAAATGGGTGTTCCTTGGAAAGGTGTTTACAAACATAATTGTGCTCTTTTGGGAAGAAGGAGGTGTCTTGTACCAAGGATGACAGAGCTAGGAATACATTCTCCAGTGTGGTTTTGAAATAATAGGCATGCAATTCAGAAAAGACTTTGAAAGGGCTGAATATTACTGGGACAGAGGCCTGTGCATCTGTATGATAAGTTTTTATGTACTTTCATTCATAGAATACAAAAAATAAGGTTCTTCAGAGGTGACCATCTTAATTCTTTCAGTAAGCATTTTGGTTTAAAACTGGGATGTATCTTATAAATGTTGGAAGTAAGTGTTATCTCACGTGCCAGTCTATTTCAGGTTGTGACTGGCTGCAGTGCCTGCTATTCTTGTTCCATTTCTCAGCCAGAGAAAGTCAGCAGGGTCACACTGGGTAGGGATCTGTACAGACTGCCCTGAAATGTTCCAGCTCACTGCACTTAATACATCATCTCTGTCTTTTGCTAAAGAGAGCTTTGCAAAGTCTGGAGAACATAACCCTCAAATGAGAAGAGTTATGAGCCTGGGGTGAATTTGTGATGCAAAGGCTTGAATGGTATGGTGCTTCAGAGATTGTTGTTTTTGTAATTGTCGTCTTACAGTAAACAAAAAAACCACCACCACCACCAACAACAACAAAAGATTCACCTGATACAAACTGCCTGATACGTATTTGAGAAGGTTTTGTAACTCACTGAATTCAGAGACTTGATTTGAGGCCCCTGTTTGGCTGCAGCATGAGATCCTCTGGACAACCTGCTATAGAAGTGTTCAAGGCTAGAACTCTCTGCAAAATATATTTCAGAGAAATTTTACACTTAAATGGACCGAGAATGACATTATGAAGTTGCAAAGTGTAATTTTTAGTCATGCTTGCAGTGTTTCTTTCAGTGTCATGTGATAACAGGGTTTTGTATACATATTTTAAAAACAGTTCCTCTGCATGAGTGGTTTCCAGCTCTGGTACATTTACTTTCGGTGGTATGCCAGGCACTGAGAAGGCTCTCACAGCAGCAGTTCCAGCTCCTCTCCTGGAGGTGCTAATCTGACCCATCAGGCAGTGACCAGTAGCCAACTGTAAATAGCTTTGTGCAGCTGCTTCCTCCAGTTCAGAGGCGTTTGCTGATCCGTGTGACTGGAGGTGCAGGGGCTGCGTCTGCAAGCTGACTTCATGCAGCCACCTGAACGCGGGATGAGGATATCGATTGCTCCCCACAGCCTTTCTTGGAGCTACAGCAGTGGACAGAAGGAGGCAAAGGTGGAAATGAAAGCAGCAGGCAGTCTCTCCCCATTCCCATGCTTGGTCCTCTGCCCAGGAAGTTGTCCTCTGTATTTCATGTATGCACAAATGTAGAGAGCAGGGAGGAGCAAAGTTCCAGTGCAAGATGCAGTGAAGTCTCTACAGCTTTTCCACTTCCCATGTATTTGTGCTGCAATTTTGCACTGGGAACCTGTGCTGTCACTGCACGATCTCATCTTGTCTTCTCTTGTACCTAGAAAGATGGCTTTAAGGAAATTGTTATGAAAGTATAAAATGATTTGATATTTTTCAGTGGTTTCTCAAGTGTTTTAGACCAAGGGCAACTACTGAAGAGTGCCAGCCTGACATGTGGGGGACAGTCCCTTCCACAGCTGTGCAGTTGTGGTCCCAATCCAGTACCTGCTAAAGGAACTCCACCAGCAAGGAGACACTCACTTCCATTTGAGTAAACTACCAGGGGAACAGCAAAGGACGCTGTTAGGGAGATGGGATACGAGGTGGTGTTGGGATGGAAGTTTCACTGAGAGATGGGAAAAGTAGTTGGGATCATGGAATGAGAGTCCCAGGCAAGGCATTACGTGGTGGGTAGTTGGAGAGGGAAGTAATGCATGGAGCTGAGGCTCTCATAAGGGGAAGGTGAGAGTGGTCATAAGGTCATAGGGATACCATTTGTGTGAGTTACCTTTCTTTCTGCCCATTAATTTCCATTGAGCCTACGTAGTTCCTGCTGTGTATTACCTCTCTGAGGCAGCAAGTTTCCCCCTCGTTGAACTTAAATATGATCTAGTCACAACAGTCACAGATGTTTTTGTCTTTGTCCTCCAATGACGGGTTTATGTATTTTCCCCTGCCTCTGAACAAATGCCAAAATTTGTAAATTCCGCTTGACATGAGGAAAAATGTGCAAGGAAATCAATTTGATTGGAACAAGTTATATCACACGTTCAACATACAGCTATAAACTGATCATATCAACATAAATATTTAGTAAAAGAGCTTGTTAACAAAACATTCAGTGCCTAATCTTTGCAAAAATAACGTATTTTATTCTTTGATATTTTCTATTTAATTCTGTGTGCGTATTTCCTGCACAAGGGAGATGAACACTGACTGCCAAAGCTTCTTGCTGCAGCCTGGGCTGCTCAGTAATTATTAAGAATATCTGTGGTAGGAGCTCATCTATATATACTTTGATGGTCCTTTGTATCTGACTCAGCATCCACATTTGGACTGCCAGGGCTTGGGAGAGAATTGTAGCAATAATATTCTGAGAAAACAGGCATTTAAAGTTGGGAAATTTGGCAGCTGTCAGACTGTTTTCACTTCAACAGTGGAAGTGGGGAGGAACTCTGGTACGGTTAACAGAGTGTCGTGGATTTGAAAGAAGAGACTTGGAAATCAGGATATGCATGCTGAGAAGGGGGAGAAGTCAAAGCCAAATTTTTAAATGCTTCCAAAGGTTTACACCATGTCAGATAGCATGTCTGTTACATCTGTGTGTTAGATTTAGGAAACTCCTGCATAGACAAATAGATTCTGTTCTAACCTGAGTGTGATCGCTGTCAAGTTATTACATCTGTGGAAGCTAGATTTGGCGGTGACCCATGCGGTTAGAGTTGCTGTTTGGGCAATGCAGGTCAGAGGAAATAAAGAAATTATGCATTGGACAAAATCGTGAGAATGAGGAATTAAGATATTTGGAAATAACATTTGCTTTTTTAAATGTACTTTTGCGCATCTTTAGGGTGAGGAACATAAAATTTCCTGTTCAGCCTTGTATATAAATGAATTTAATTTATAAAAATTAAAAAGAAGTAAAGTTAGCTATGATTCTTATTTATTGGTGGGATTTGTGGAGCTGAATGTTTAAGATACCCACTATTTTGAAACGCAAAAAATCTGAAAAAAATGAAATTACACATACTGAAGTGCATAGGAGCTGACAGTGAAAAAGCAGTTGTTTTCAAGACAAAATTAACCATTTAAAAATAGCACATAAACAGTCCAAAAGGCAAAGAACAAACAAGAATGTATGTGCAGCCTGGCTGGATAAAAATTGCTGAGCATTGGAGCGCTTTGTTATCCTGATGTTTCTGTCTAAATTTGTAACATGCATCCTCCTTCCCATTAACCAGGAATAGATGTCTTTTCCTTTTCTATGTATATACTTGATAAATTTGAGTCTATTTCTGCAATTTGCTTTTATATTTGGCACAATGCAAATCATGCCTTAATTTTCTAGAGTGCAGGGGGCTCTGATGTCTGTGTATGTCACTGCAAGCGGTGTTTATTGTACCGAAACGCCTAGCAACACTGCAGCAGAGCGAAGTGATATTCCAGCAAAGCCAAGCGATAGACAGGAAGAATCGGACCGTGCTCAGCTTCAGTGCAGCCTGATGTTCGCGCGTCCGTAGGTCAGTTCCTCGGTTAACAGATATTTCCTTCCCTTATTCGAGCCGTCGTCACCAGAAGCCGGTGGCTCGGGGTCGAGGGCGGACTCGCTGGGTGAGCCAGGCGGCCCCGTGGTTCGTCGCCCCCCCTGCAGCCCCCATGCTCGGTGTGTCTCTCTCTGCACACGCTGTTCAGTAAACAAACTTTGGAGAACCAGAGCGAGCTGGTTCAGAGCAGCCAGTTCATTCACACAGACCGCTTGGAAAGCGATGCCTTTGCGCAGCCTTGACGTACGGGCTGAGGGAAGCGGAGAAGTTAGTATTTATGTTTTCATTAATGCTTTTTATAGCCGTGAGCCAGCTGTAGCTAGTTAACGTTAGCCTAGGACATCTATTAGCATGCAGACCTCTTACGCAGGATAAAGGGCTTCTGATGGAAACAGAGTTGTTACTCATGGTACTCACAGCCGTGTGTTTACATGAAGGCTGTTTGTGCTGACATAGGATATATATTAGAACGGCATGCACCTTTTTAATGAGCAAACCTTCCAGGATTCAAGGGGATTTTATGCTAAAACTTTTAGCATAGCAAATCATAAGATTTGCATCTTTAAATGGCTTGCTTAAAAGCTATTATTTTGAAAATAAAATGACTACACAGCCTCAGAAAGTACTTTATGTTTGGCTTTTAGGATGAGCTGGGAATAAGCAATATTCCTGCAAGTCTCAAATACACCAGTTTGGACTGCTGATTTTTTTTGCTATGAATGATGTAAGTGGCTGGCAGCATCATAGGATGAATTGGACCTGAGGGTTTGGCCCAGAAGAATTGATGGCTCAGCTATCCTTCTCTGGTTTCCCCCAGTTCTTGCTTTTTTGTTGTTTTTGAAGATAGTTAGTCAGAAGGGTGTTTAAAAATAAATAACAAAAGCAGCTGCAAAACAGAGAACGAGGAAGGCACAAGAAATGCTGGTTTTAGAGCTCCAGTATGGCAAGTGCCATGGTCGCTCTGGTATTAGCATCAATATGATACTTTCCTTTCCTGGTCAGACAGCGATTCCAAGTATTCCAGCAACTCTGCTTGTTCAGGCAGCAGCAGAGGCACCTGAAGAACTCCAAAATTTTGTTTATCCTCTGGTTTGTATTTCTGTAAAGGGTGGAGAATGAGCATATTGCTTTCCTACAGATACTTTAGTCACTTGAATATTTAAAGCTTTGGAACTGCTGTTTGTGGACTGGCCTCCTTCAGGTTTTCTTCTCCTGAGGAAGGAAAGTAGATTGTTCTCAGGACCATTAGTGCTATTCCTCTTCACAGGTCTTTTGCCACTACTTGCAGTGTGTTTTACAGATAGAGAAGGTGGTTAGGTCATCCTGAAATGTTCTCAGCACGAATTTCATTCTTCTTATCTTTATCACTATCCCACCAATTGTTAGTAGTGAACTCTTTGAGACCAGGGGATTTCAAAACATTCATTGTAAATAACTCTAGTCTCCCTTATTCATCCTAGCCTTCTCACGAAAAAGTTGATTACATCAGCCATCATTGTCATCAAAATTATACTTTTTGGTTCACAAAGAGAATAATGAATAATGCTATTTTTTTTCATCTGCATGACATACCTGTATGGGAAACTGCTGAATAGCTCCAGATGCCAATGTCAACTCACATAGTGAACTATAGTCTGTTACCAAGACAAAAAATCAGGTTATCTCCCAAAATTGAATCACTTCTAATCTCCTGTTCCGATAAGTTTCCTCCACCCATCCATTTAGGTACACCACCCTTAATGATCCACTTGAAAAGAATGCGACAAGCTCTGGAAGGCCTGTGAGGCTGTGGAAGTGCAGCTCATGAATTATGTGTGTTCAGTGCCTACAGCTGTACCCTCGAAGTACAGGTGGGAACCTCTTATATCAGCAGCATCTAGATTTTCCTACAGAGCACGTTCTGTGATCTGGCTCAGTATTACCTTTACAAATGTGGGTCAAAGCTCAGTTCATTCTGATTTCTATGTCGGATAGTCTTATGAAGGCCAGAAGAATCATTTGCTTGCTCAGGCAAAGTAGGGCTTTGATGTACTCACACTCTTCCTCCTAATTCAAACCAACAAAATTCTACTGGAATGTTTTGCACTATTCAGTAAATCTGCTGGAGACATTTGTTCATTGACCTCTGGTAGAAAACATTTCTGTTCATATTTACTATTCTTCTCAGTGCTTCATAAGCTGCTTTTATTATGTACATTGAAATGACGTATGTGGTGTCATCATGTGCTGGCCCTTGGGGTTGTTTTGAATTGATTGTTCAGCCATTCAGGGTCCTTTCTCATTTGTTCCTTATGCTCTTGTGACTGGAACTAAAACCTCTGTGCAAGAACTTGCTTGGAGGAATGTAGGGAAATAGGAAAAGCAGTTTTATCCAACACAGTTTTCCCAGAAAGATGGATGGGACAGTATACATCATGCTGCTAGCTTTGAATATTATGGACGTAATTTGGTATATTAGATACCTTATCACAGGATTAAGTAGCTTAATAAGCAATCTCTTTTTCCTCCAAACATATGGCAATGATGTTTTTAGTGTTTTCTGAAAGTCCATACTTCTGTGATGTCTGATTTGATACAGATACATTTAACATAGCCATATGTTAAGTGACCAATCCCTTCCCTTAGGCAGTTCTCTCTTCTCTTTAATTTAAAGGTCTTGATATTTTTTTGAGCATGCAAGCACCATGTGTTTGATGATAAGGAGACATAGAATCATTAAGGCTGGAAAAGACCTCCAAGATCATCTGGTCCAACCATCACCCTACTACCAATGTCACCCACTGAACCATATCCCTAAACACCGTGTCCAACCTTTTCTTAAACACCCCCCCAGGGACAGTGACTCCACCACCTCCATGGGCAACCTGTTCCAGTGCCTGACTGCTCTTTCTGAGAAGAAATGTGCCCTAATTTCCAACCTAAACCTTCCCTGGCACAACTTGAGGCCATTCCCTCTAGTCCTATCACTAGTTACATGCGAGAAGAGTCTGACCCCCAGCTCCCCACACCTTCCTTTCAGGTGGCTGTAGAGAGCAATCAGCTCCCCTGAGCCTCCTCTTCTCCAGACTAACCAACCCCAGTTCTCTCAGCCGCTCCTCACAGGACTTGTGCTCCAGGCCCCTCACCAGCTTCGTAGCCCTTCTCTGGGCACGCTCCAGGGCCTCGATGTCCTTCTGGTAGTGAGGGGCCCAAAGCTGAACACAGCACTCAAGGTGCAGCCTCACCAGAGCAGAGTACATGGGGATGATCACCTCCCTGGTCCGGCTGGCTGCACTATTCCTGATACAAGCCAGGATGGTGTTGGCCCTGACAGAGTACTTGTTTATGGCACAGATTTTCCCACTCCTCACATGCTATTGATAGTGTAGGATAGTGCATAATTATACCCTGCAACTGAACTAAATCTCTTTGACCAAGCCTGGCAGGAGTTTTTCCCCTGACTTTTTCTGGTGGCTAAACTAAGGGAAGGGTCTTTTTCTTGTATGTTCTTTCTGTGACATCCTAATGAGGCACATGATGTGGGAGGCATGGATAGGAGAGAGATAAAGCTACAATTTCTGTCATCAGGCGGTATTAGGTTGACAACTACTAATTTTATCTAATCTATTCACATATACCTTGCTCCTTGTGCTGAGCAATTGCCAGAAAACTCCCTTCTCTTGGCCCCTTGGCAAAACAGATTGATGCAACTTTTCTCTCCCTCTCTCTTTATATATATACATACGTAAGTCACGTTAGTATATTTCAGACTCAGAAATAATTGTGTTGCCTGCTTAAGAAAAGCGAAACAGTTTTCTTGGAATACAGATGTACAAATGAAATGAAAACTGAAGAGAGAGCTTTAATGAGATATTGGAATCGGGGTCTTTGTTGGTGTGTTAAAGAAAGCCATCCATAAACACTACAACATTAATAAAGATAAGAGGCAGTAGAATAAGTTAACACTGATTTCTGTAGATTATTTACCAGGTCCATTGTTTTCCCCCATACTCCTTTATTTGTTTCAGTCATCTGTTAAAATTTCTGTTAACACTAAGGCATGTGAGCAGTCTAGGCAAACTGCTGCATATCTCATGTGCCTGAACCTGATTAAAGTTTCTAGACATTTAATTGTTAACTAACATATGTACATTATGGCAGAAGAGGGGAACAAAAATCTCCATTATTATTCATGTGATGCAATTTACCAATAATAGTTTTTCCTTTCCACTTCCATTTGGAAATACTAAGCTGTATTTTGTCTTCCAGATAAATCTTAAATGGTGATGGTCTCTGCTAAAATCTAAGCTGTGGTGCCTGTAAACCAACTATCACTTCAGTAG
The DNA here is from genome assembly GCA_011075105.1 of Heteronetta atricapilla. NCBI lineage: Eukaryota > Metazoa > Chordata > Aves > Anseriformes > Anatidae > Heteronetta > Heteronetta atricapilla. Next base: position 115,086,953 of record CM021732.1, read on the forward strand.
TGAACAGTGAAATATTCAAACTACCTTTTTTTCACCAATTATCAATGATTTTAACTACAAGCTTCTCCCATAAGTCAAATCCCATTTTTTCCAAGCCTTCATATTCAAAATCTAAAAATTCAGGTGTTTTGTTCCCAGCAACTTATATTATATAATATATATATATATAATATATATAAAGCTAGCTGGGAATATATATATATATTATAAGCTATCTATCATCTAGCTTATTTGAGAGTGTGCTTGCAATTAGTCAAACTCACAGGTTTTCTTCATCTCATGGAGAAAGTGGTGGCTGGCCAGGCTTTTCTAAATGGGGAAGGAGAAGAAAGGAAAGTAAGACTGGAAGAGTGTTCCCATACTGAGCACTGTAGATCAAGGATGAATGTGCAGAAAAGTGTTGAAATCCTGGGAGAAGCCGCAGGCAGTGAGTGAGTTTGATGGTCTTGTTGGGCAGCTTCCCGTGGGAGTTGACAGGATGGTGATATGTGAAAGATGGGGTAGGGTCAATTCTTTTGATGAGCAAAGTGCTCAGCAACACTTTAAGATGCCAGCTTGTGTCTGCTAAACTCTCCAGTAGAGTGGGAAAATAAATAAAATAAAATTCAAAGCAAGGCATTTTTATTGTGAAATGATGACAATTCTGATTTTCAACATAATGATTTATCCTGAGAATTCAGAGCCCACCACTCCCCACCTTCACTGCCCAGCAGAGCTCAACTGGGAAAAATGCAAAGAATCGTGGTTTCCATCTTCGCTGCAGGCTTACAGACATGCAGAATGCACAGGGAAATGAATGCAAAATATCTAGGGTGCACATTTAAACTGTGCTAATTACTCACAGTAGAATTATTTTATGATGCACATCTGAAGGGTGTTTTAGTTCAGCTCAGGGTTAGTGCAGCGAAGTTGTTCAGCTGTAGCTTTTCCAGATTTATTCCCACTAAATGCTTCTTGAGTTACCTTCCATCTTCTGTTGTTGGTCTAGGGACTAAGAGTTCTCCATCCCTACAGCAGCAGGGTTCTCACTTGTTATTGCAGACCTCTTGCCAGCCCCCCCATTTCTGAGAGGCAGGGGAGAGGGAAGACCAGGGGAGTGTGCCTGTGGGGGGGCAAGGATGCTGTAAGGGAGTGGGGTGGCCAGGATGGGGGAATGTGGCCCCTTGGGAGTGGGCTGGGTGTATACACATTCAGGGAACAGGAGCCCAGAGAACATGTGGCTCCTGCTGTTGCTGAATCCCATCCTGCCAATTCTCCATGGAGGCCTCTATATGGGTTCAGGAGCTCCTGGCAGCCAAGGGCTCTCTGCATTGCTCATTTGTCCTTTGGCTAGAGCCTACTAAGCACAATTCCATGAACAGCTTATCACATGCTCTGCTCTTCTCCCTGAGGCTCTCCCGTAGCTCATGCCCTTTCTCCTTTCCCCCACTTTGTATACTGCTTTAATTTGTGACCTGCTATTTCAGAACACCCTACAGTTTGCTTGCTTTTAACCATATGTAAGTGCATTCCCTTCCCAAAGAACTAAAAATCTGTTATTTTTAAGACCTGATAATTAAGGTGATTATAAAATAGCTAGAGGGAGGATGAATTAGAGTTACATCACTGGGACCATGCAATATCTCAGCAAAGATGTGTTCAGCTTAAAACGAAGTGTATTTGTAAGCAAATGTAGTGTGAGCTGAAAGCAACCCCTGCCTGTAGGTAGTTTGATATTTTCCACTATAAAAAAATCTTCTGACCTTTTATTTGCAAAGCTCTTTCAACTCCATTGTTTGCTATAGACTTTTGATGTTCAAAGGGGAATGCCCTCAAGGTAGGAAAATGCCTTGTTTTCTTTGGCAGCAAGTACAGCTGGCTCTACCATGGAAACAGTTGGGGTTGGAAAGGGAGAAGGGGCAGAGAGATAAGAGGTAGACTTTCCTCCTTCAGCCCAAGAGGTTCATGCTACCCGAGGCAGGAAATATGTCAAGATGAGAGACAGCTGAAGTAAAGCTTTTCCCAAACCATCCTCCAAATGAGGGGATAGATCACATTGGTGCTATTCCCTCTGTCATGGCATCACATAATGCTTCCTAAATGTGTAAAGCAGAAGCTTGGATGACACTTATCTATAATCAGAGCCAGAGCTGACAGCTTACCGCTCTTACCCTATACTGGAGCTCAGATACTCCTAATTTGAATGGTAACACTGTGTTCAAGCTGTAGACCTTGCTAGTATAAAGATACATTCTTTAACCATATTGAGAAGCATAGGTGCAAAATACTGAAAAGAAATGTAATACCATACTTCCCATAGAGTGAAATTTAAGGATGTAAAAGAAACTGACTCCCATGTGTTGGTTTCAGAGTACTTGACTTTGCCACCTTCAGATTCTTAGTGCCGGAAGGCTTAGTAAGTTTTATGTATATTTGCCTAGTGGATAAAAAGAAAACACAAATGGTTGTGAATGTGTCTTATGTATTATTCATACATGTGCCTATATTACCTGTGTTGTTATTCTTGCTAGACCCATGTTTTCTCTCAGAGCAGCACAGCCTGGTGCAGGTCTGATTCTTGGATCATTCCCTGTCAGCCATTGATTTCTGTTCTTAAAGCACAGACCTGAGATTTCTTTATTAGTTTGCAGTCAGTATAATATTCATCCATGAACGTTAAAGTCTTATCTTTCTCTCTCTCCTCAGTTCTGTATCATACCATAGAAAGAGAGATGTGTATTGCTAAATAGTCACAATTGTTTGCAGAATTGATGTGGCATATAAAACAAATAACAGCACATACAAATAGTACTTGTGCTCACAGCTATTTCCCTTGCATACGCAAATAAGGGATTTGCACACTTGTAAGGTCATATTTTGCTTACATAAATGGTCTTATCTTCTTGCACCCTGTGTAGTGTAGTATTCCAAACACTGTGGGGAACAAAAAAAAAAAAGTCAACACACTATATGAATCATTTGGGCACATGGCATACAATATATGCCATTTATAGAGCACGTGGAATACAGCAATATAGTGATCAGAACTTTATTCAGGAATTTTTATTTATTTTGACTTTTTCATGTCTAAAGCAGTTTGTTCATTGAGGGTGAATGATTTATTTCTTTTTTTTTTCCTGAACAAAAGAACCGAGTTGCACTAAGGAGCTAGGAGCTGCTTCTCTGAAAGGAGCTGAGAGATTAAAAAGAATCCAGAAAACTAGTATTGGAGGAGTAAGGAGAGTCAAGAGATGTGCAGCAACATGGGGCCACTTTTTGAGGAGTTCTGCTAGAACTAAAATCCTGTAGCACTCACTCAGGCTTTTCCAAAAGGTGAGAACAGAGTATTCTATGCAGAAGGCAGGCTTGGGACCAGCATCTCCTGTTCATCCCCTATAGAAAAGGCAGAGAGGACTTTCTGGCTCTTGGGTCTGAAACAAGAAAAGTGCATGTTAATTTGGGGGAGTGGAAAAGGGAGGAGGGGAAGGAGATGTGGGAAAAGAAGAGGAGGAGATTAACTTTTTTTTTTTTTTTTAATTGTGGTTTGAAAGGTGTGCCTTGGATTAATTGATGGGGATAGGGTTAAGTGGTAATTGAGTAACAATTTATTCATCAGATAATCACTAATTCTAACCTGATAATAAGAGAGGGAGGAGAAACTGTATGTTTAAACATGCATGGCTTGTTGAGAGCAACCATCTATTACTTTGTGGGGCCAGGGACAGGAAAGCTACTGGACATTGCAGTTTTGCTCTGCTTGGCAAGGTTTGGCTGTCAAACCCCACTATAGCAGTCTTTCATGGTGGATTGACCCAAGGTTTGACCTTGCTTCCTTTTTGTCCCCTCATCTACTCACTCAGGAGTTGTTCACACATTCATTGCTCATTTCTGCGAGTTGCTGGGATTTCCTCACTTTAAAAACACCTCTGTCCACGTTATTTTAAGTTGATACAAACCGCTGACCAGCTATGAGTAACAAAAGCAAAAAGCCATGAATAACTGAAGAAACCCTCTTTTAATTAAAAGAACATATTTAAGCTCTGTATACACGTCATGAGAGAAGGGGAAAGAAAGGTGAAGTGACCCCTGTATGAAACTTGAGTAATACTTCCCCTCATTAAAACAAAAAACTCAAACCCTTCATTGTGCAGGGCTTTTAAACTCAATACGTTCATTACGCTGTCAGGGTCTTTACTCTTTCTTCATCTTTCCATCTCTTGTAATTCTGCTAACAATCCTCAATGCTACTCACAGAGTGACAAAATAAAAGAATCAGGTAATTGCATTAAGGAAATACTAAAAAAATACAATCTTATAATTCAGTTTTTCCTGCCATAAAGACTTACAGCTGCCTTCTTGCTTTCAGCTAGTGCAATAATAGCAACATTAAGCATTTCTGGTGGTATTTAAAGCTGTCTGGTGAATGTTTTAAACAGGTGAAGAAAAATTTTGGCTTGCTGTTAGCTTGTTTCATGCCTTGGGAATAGTCTGGGGTTGGCTATTTAAATAATCTAGCTTAGATGCTGAGGAAAGATGTTGCTAGTCAAACACTTGAAGTACCAATCATTTCACACTGCAAAAAAATAAGGAATTTTTAACTAGCATACTTTTATTTAGGTCCAGATTATCATTTCATATGTTGCTTGACATTCTGAGAACCAAGGAACAAAAGACTATACGTAATTTTAAAAGGTGTGGCAATCAAGTAGGATTATCCTTTTCACCATGTCATACTATCTTGATGTTTTGTTAGGTCATTTTAACCTTTTATTGTTTCCTAGAAAAAATATAGTAAGCCACATGCAAATAAACTTTGCATTTTTTAAAAAGACTTCATGTTGGCTGTATTTTAAATATGTTAGTCAACACACTGAAATCTCCAGTAAAAAGTGTGACACATCATTTTATCGTCCATCAGTAAGAATCTGCAATTATTCCACCAATATTTTTGAACAAGTGAGATTGCGGTTTAAATTCACATGCCACATCCTTGCAGTGACATATGACTACCAGTTTACCTACAACAAGAGGCAGTAAAACCCTCAAACAATAATGGTGTTTGAGGCTTCCTGAGAAGGATTGGCCATTTAGCTAGCTCAATCCCCAGGCAAATGTAGCTTCTTCTCTTCCTGCTCGTTCTGGTTTTGAATTGTTTTGTCTTCTCCACCAGTGCCAAGCTATATGACATTTTAACACATAATTTTGCTGGCACACGATGTTATGAAACTAATATATGTGTGTATGTACATATATTTGTCTGCTCTTTAACAAGTTAAATCTTTGGCATATGGTGCCTTTAGACATCTGGGGAGCAAGATGTGCTTCATTGTTACTGACTTACTGCCCTTTTGTGCTGTGACGCTGTCATGGTGGTACCACTTATAGATGTTTGCCTACGTTTCAGGAAAACATGCACCCTAGGTTTGGTTATATTGACTACACCTCAGAATTATTCTTGAGCTATGCTGAGGAGTCCATGGGGAAACTGCATCAAATGTTGGAAGTACCAATAAAACCTTAACCCTTCCATAATCATGGTAAAATGCTGAGAAGGTTCCAGATCTTTGCAGTCTGACTGGAAGGAGCGACCAGGATGCTGTCAGAGATGCACTCATCCACGGCAAACTCTTTTGACTTCATTTTTAACAAGTAAAGAGGGAACTGGAGAGGAACGCCCTTCCTAGGGAGCCAGGGAAAAGATTCTTTGGAAATGATTTGCTACTGAGGAAAGCAATGTCCTCTTTGGTCTGTCCCTGCTCTTTCCGTGTACCCATCACCCTGCTTCTATTTGATTAATAGCTGAAAATCGCATACAGCTTGAAGTACAGCAGGGATGGTGTGCATGTGTCTGAATTTTCAGTAGAGCACGTATGTATCTTATTTTGGTCAAAGGAGGAAACAGAGCTTTGACATCCGTGATCTGCAGCCAGGCCAGCATGTTCCTGCTTGTACAGTGAGAGCAGGACTCCGCTCTCAGCACACAGAGATCAAGACAGATCTGATCTAAGTTCTTAGGCTTTCCTGTAGACGTCTCAGACTCAGACAAGTGAGCAAGCTGGAGCGCTGAGAGCTACAGCCAGGAGAAAAAAAACATATTCTGCTTTTCCTTGGAGTCGTGTATTTTGTCCTCTTCAGCCTCAGACCCATCTGCAGGGTGACATCTTTCACTGGGGTGAATAAGCAATGTTTTCTATTTGCTCAAGATTCTGAAATCATCTGCAAGCAGAACATGTTTCGTATTTAGTGAGAAACTCTTCGGATAGGCTTCATCTTTCAAGAGTCTTTTGGAATAAGAACATTTAAAACATTGTGTCATAAACTGAATTGCAACAAACAGATCTCAGAGGCTACTGGAGTTCAGAGAGAGGTTTGGGAAGTGACCAGTAGTTATGTGTTACATCAGGTGTTGTAATAAGTATCATTACCCTTGTAAGTGTTTTCACTTCCTCTCTGATGTTAAATCCAAGTGCAAGTGCACATAGAGCCCAAATAATTGCTCTTATCTCCATATAATGGAAAAGGCCATTTAGTAGCCATATTCACATATGAATAATGCTGTCCCTAGCTGAAAATAAGCATAGCATGTTCCTTAATGAACATAGTGCATTAGGGAGAACAGTGGAGGGAAATCAGCCTCCTGGTAATAAAAGCTCCAAGCGCCTGCCAGAAAGGAGTGTAGATACCTCACTTGCCTTGCTGAATTTTAATAGTTAAAGACCACCATTAGCACTGAGCCGAGGTTTTGTTTTTGTTTATATTTTTGCCTCCCACCTTTGTGAAAGGAAATATTTAATAATTTTTTCCCATAAATGTTTACCCGTAGCTCTCCCGAATTAAGAATGTCTCACTCTACAGGAATGTGAACTAAAAACCAAATAAAGCTTTTAGGCTTCACAACACAGTCATTCGTGCCAATGCTCTGGCCTATGCTTAATGATGACCCAGAGTCTGACAATTTAGATCCATTTGGTTCTTTAAAAACAACAAACATGACTTTTTTTCTTTTTTTTTTTTTCTTTAAATCAGCAAGAAAGATGTTACTGACTTTGTCAATAATTCACGATTATAAAATGTTAACATGGATAGTATTTTGCTTAATATGGGAAAAAACAAACAAACAAACAAACTTTTAGCTGTCCCTACTTCTTGCAAGCACAAAGTAATAAACTAAGGGAAATGTTTTCTGCAACAGTCTCATTTACCAGCTGATCTGCCTCAGTCTGAGCAAATGAGATGCTGGAGTTACATTCATTTGAATATAATAATTTTTCACTCTGGTATGTGTCAATTGCTGCAGATATCACTAGAGGGATTTATAAATAAAATAGAAAGTCAGTAAAGCAGACCATTAAATAGCATCCCCGTTTCCAATTTTAGGTAGGTTGAACAAATTCACTTCCCTCTGCCCACCTTTCACGCTGGTGAGCTGTCCTGCCACCCCTGATGTGCCAGGATGCCCATGCAGTTGAGTTAGAAAAGCTGTTTGGGATGGTAAGTCAGCAAACTGATGGAAATGAAAAATATATTTATTTTTTCCCTCTGAGATTTGTTTGTTAAAGCCAGGTCAGTTCCCTGAGCTGTTTTGCTGTGCTGCCTCAACCTGTTTTGCACAGGTACGAAGGAGGAGGGGGGGCAGTGTCCTACAGCTTAGGAATGGGGAATGAAGTTGGTTGGATATCTTCATCTGGTCTCTTCTCTGAATTCTTCATGACATGAAACTGTCTTTTAGTTTGTGGATGCTAAATGGTGATATTCCCTCACAAATAGTACCTCTAGTCTGCAGATTTGATATGAATATATCAAATTTATTTATATTTGTGTGTATGTTTATATATTTATATCTACATATGTGTATGGAAAAAATTAGTTGAAATCTTGCTGTTCTTGCAGAGCATATAAAATAAGAATTTTACAGTTTGACAGAAAAATATTTAAGTGGAAAAGATTTCAAGTCACAGTTCAGAAGACAACATTACAGGAAACACAAATGTTCTTGAAATCTACAGAGCACTCAGAAGCACGTCATGAGAAGCTCAGCATTTTCCTAGCTGAATCTGGTCATTAAGAAGTTTAGTTTGTGGGGAAGTGTAGGTGGAGATGTTAATATTTCTTTCATTACTCAACTAGAAATTTAAAAACAACGTAAAAAGCTTGCTGTGTCCTGAGATTGCCTATCTTAAGTTTCTGTCCAAAACTGCTTTTAATACAAATGTTGCACAAAACAAGTTAAACATGGAAGGTAAATTTGTGTAGGTAGACCAAGTATCCTGACCTTAAGATTTGCAAATCCTGATTTCTGTTTTCTTTGGATGGTTTTACTTAAGATTTGTATAGCCTTTTGTCATCAGAGATAATAGATGTCTATTTCTTTTCACATGGCATTATTCTATGTCTTAACCCACGGACTGCAAACTGGCCTCATCCCAACTCTCGATGTATTTTGACTTGATGCTACAGAGGTGTCGGAAAGAACTGGAAAAGACAATGGAAAGGCATTCCTTGCCTTCCCTTGCTGGCGTTGTTTTCTGTCTGGAAAATTTCTGGCTAAGACCTACTGAAGTGCAAAGCCAGAGTGGAAGTTTCTTACTGTATCTTAGCATGCTGCTGCAGTGCTGAAAGATAACATTCTTCCTTTCTGTGACAGTCACTTTGTAAGCAGCTATGATAAGATTTCAGGACGTTTTTGTGTGATGTGTAAATACATGGTACTTTATCTCTGCCTGGTGTAGGCTTCACATAAATTGTTTTGAAATCTCTGTTTACATGATGCAAGTTACATGCGAGTTGGAACTGCAAGATGTATTTCTGTAGTGGAACCATCTCTCTACCTGTATACCAGTGTACAAAATAAGGAAAACTTGTTGTGGTTAAAGCTTTTTGTGGTTAATTCTGGAGAAATTAGTGATGGTCCACTGGCAATGCACAACTTTGTTGGCTACCCAGTAACCATTCTTGTATAATTTCTTATAAACCACAGTTTACCATGTCTAAATTCTCCAGCTGGGTCATAAACTTGTATAGCTGTGCATTGCCAGAAATGTTATGTGATGAGATACTTAAAATACATGCCAAAGGATTTGTAGCAGATTTTATTTTGGGTGTTTTAAAGTATCAAAGGTAACCTTTGTTGTCTCTGGAGACTTTATTGCCACCAAATGAGAAGTAATTAAGTAAAGAACATCTCTAAGATTCTCATGTAAATACAGTCAACTCTAGTATTAATTATTTGTCCAAAATTGTGCAGTTTGGTTCCTTTTTGCACAGTGGACAGGACAAATGAAAGGCAGTCCACTGATGCTTTCCTTGTCTTCCACCTTAATATTTGTTAGTTCAACCTGCAGGTGAGACAACTAGCCAGGGGTGCACAGGATCCCTTCCCTCTTACTCCATCTCACCCACCGTGATGCTGAAATCATGCAACCCATTCCACAACTGCAAATACCCAAAGTTTGAACCACTTTATGACTCTTGCGCAGTGGTCAGGGTTAGGCAATCTTCTCAGGCACCCTTAATTAACTGAGTTAGTGGGGCAAGAAGATCAGTGTGATAATTATCATAATTCTGATATTTAACAGTTATAACACCAGCTTCCATGCCTGTGCTTCCAAACCTGAATAAATAACTCCTTATAAGCCTTGTAGAAGTAGATAAATTGTCAGCGTTCTTCAGGTAGACCAAAATAGAGGAGGCGAGGACCGTGATTTTCCCAAGTGTGCGTCCTTCTGGGCCAGCGCCAGCGCTTTCTGTCTGGGTGTTGAAGTAGCCCAGTTTCTCAGAAGTGAAAATCCGTTCCTGCAGTCTGGTTTTGGAATAACTGCAGACAATATTTCTCTCCAGCATCTGACAGCTGTTTGGTTACTGAGGTTTATAAGCACTGATGCTGGAGAAGTTAACCATAGTCCCAAGATAAATCTCTACCGATTCTGTAGGATTTCTGTTTCTCTGTTGCTGACTTGAGTATGTAGAACAGAAATATCTTTAATTCAGGTTCTTCTCCTACTGCGCCCAGCATAAGCTTTTGTTAACTGATGTACTTCAGCAAGAAACCAATATTGCTTACTAAGGAAATGCAACTGACTTCTACAAAACATTCTTGCCACTTCATTAATTAGATGATGTTAGTATAGCTGCATTTACAAAGTTGATTTGTCCCAGCTCCTACCACTTAGTATTGTAATAATCATTAAAAATCATAAAATAAAACGTGCAAAGAAAATACTGTTTATATAAGGGCTGCAATACATTAACATCCCAGCTATGGGATTAAAACTGATGTCCACGCTGGAATGAAAAAATGACAAATAGTGGGAATCTTTCATTGATAGCTCATGTTGAAATTTAGGGGTCAGTGCATACGCAGAGGTCAGTATATGCAGCACTGAGAAACCCGTGACAAGCTGGGGAGAAAAGGGGAAATGTATGGGAGAGAAAAGAGAGGGTTACAAATGCAAATTACACAAGTGTAGATTGAAACTAAATGTTCTTTTGGAGTCCTATCCCAAATCAGATGCTATCACATTCCCTTGCCCTACAAGAGCATTAATCTTTGGCTGTGCTGTAGATGAACAACTCCTTTGCATATATAAATTTAATTCTTCAAAACACATTGCATGTGCATTGTATGATTTTCAGTGTTGATTTGGCTGGCAACCAGCAAAACATTCACTTTCTAAAGAAAGTCAGTTCTCCCTACTTCTTCCTACTGTCTTGCTCTTCTACCTTTCAATGCTTTCTGGACCTTCAAGCTTTTTCCTTGGGCATCCTGTCTTGTCATATTAGGTCAAACTAGGCGGGGAACGTTCCCCTGAAACAGAATACTTCTTGTGCCTTTGCAGTTGCATATTTGGATTAAAGCTATATGAAAATGTATATATATTTATACATGTGTGTTTATTTACAACTAACTGTGCTTAAAGAGATGGCTTTGGTCAAGAAAGGAAAGTTAGTGGTGAATTAAACTTCTGTACAAGTTTTTAAAAAAATCAGCATGTGGAACATTTTTATCATATTTTGTGGGACTGTCATTAAGAGAACCTATTTAGGTAACTGGCTTAAAAAGTGCAGTGAAATACAGTTCACGCCCGTTGCCATTTCAGAATTAAAATTAGTGATAATGACAGATCCAAACAGAGTTACATACAGCTTGTAGTCACCAACTCTTCTCCCAGAAAATTCACATGAGTGCTTGTCCCCTCCATTTTTTTTATTATTTTTTTTTGGCAGTGCATGTAAGCCACTTCTGAAATCCATGGGTGCAGTTAATTGCTGGATCTGATACGGATTTTATAGTTTGCTCTTCAGAGTCAGCACTGCTTAATAGCTGGTGGTCAGTCTAGACAAAGTAAGGCAACATAGAGGTTGAAAGGAGCCTCTTGTCTTCAGGATTCTCTGTGGGCTTTTCCACCAGCTGCCCCCAAATTCATGGCCAAGTTCAGCCAGATTGCTGTTCCCACGTGCAACCCAGTGCCTCCATTTCAGGTACATAGGAGTACAGTCTCTCTTTCCATGTTATCTTTTCAGGATCAGGGGCTGGACCCACGCTCCTTTTCCCCCTGGGGAGACAGCTGTAATTATGTTGGGCCTCCAGGGATGTTGCAAGCAGTCTCAACTTTTTGATTTTTCTGTAGAGGACCCAATTTTGTTTTGTGTTTGTTTGTTTGTTTGTTTCCCTAAGTTTAGAGTTTACCTGTTTACTCTAGGTTTCTACTTTTCCTAAGCTTTAATATGTTTTTAACAATCAGAAAAAAAAAGGTAAACAAAGAAATTCACTTTTATTTTCTGTAAGTTGTGTAACTAAAAATTTGCACACACACAGGAGCCTTGCAGCTTTCCCCAGTTTTGCTTCCCTTTAAGAAGTTGTATGTTGAAACTTATTTCTACAGCTATTTCAAGAGAAAGAGAGAGGGAGGTAAAGATGTATATGTTACATTTTCACCTCTTACTGTCCAGCGTTGCTTCTACTGTACAGGCATGCTGGATAGTTGTTCTTTGGTATGCTGGGTAACTGTTCTGTCAAAACAAAGCCTTGAAAATTAATGAATAATTACTGCATTACAGTTTTGAAAAACATTTCTAGGAAAAAAATGGTTGGGAATTTTTCAAAGAAATAATTTTTTTGTCAAATCATCTTGTAAAAAAGGAAAACTTATGAAAAGCTTGTACAAGCAATTGAAAAATTGTGAAATTGCTGAAATGCTATGTTTTGAAACAGTGCCATTTTCCTACTCTAAAACCACTTGTTTAGAAATACCATTTCGGTTATGATTTTTAAACTTTTTTTTAATTAATAATTTATAAAACAAAATGCTTAAATTAATCCAAGTGGGATTCATTTACTGTGTTTTCATGTATTTTTGTTTCACACTTTTTGCAGCAGTGGAAGTTCGGACACACGTTTAAAAATTGGCTGGTCATAAAGTACTCGTATTAACATAGACATTTTGTCTCCTGTTCTTGAGAATGTTTTTTGGAAGCATTGCTTATAGGTTTTTTTTTTTTTTTTTAGAATATTCCCATTTTTTAAATGTAAGCTCTTTTTATGCTTCGACTTAGAAGTACACAAGTTACATAGTGCCATATGATTCAAAATTGGCAGTGTCTGACAGTACCTGGCAGTGGAGATCACACCATGAACGAGGTGTCCCATGGCAACAGACAGTGCATAAAAATATGCCTATATTTATGTAGAACGTCATCATCTTCATATGCTGATGGCTCTCTCTTTCTTTTATTACATACCCAGTAGGAAAGAGCACTCTTTAGACAACCTTCAGATCTCCATCCGGTGACAGCTGGACTGCTCTCCTGTGGTATGGGGGTCAAGTCAGGCTGAAGCACTAGTCCAGCAGCCTCGTTTGAGACTCTGCAATGACAAGAGATCCTACTCAGCAGAGAGCCTGAGAGGGAAAAATTGAACTGCTAAGATGCTGATAGGACTCTGAAAATCCGAATGCTAGCCCTATTGCCTGTTGTTAAGAAGGACAAGCAGCAGCATGATGTCTACGTGGCTCATCCTTGTACACCGTAGCTTTGGATTGATTTGGTTTTGTGCAGCCCAGATTCTCCAGTGAGGATCAGGGCTTTTGCTACGTATCACATGCTCATGCTCGCATGCTCTCCAGGCAGGTAGAAGTCGTCCCTGTCGTAATGCTTGCTCAGTGCAGTATAGTGAAGTCTCAATTAGGGAAGGAATGTGTGACAGGAAAAAGGATGAGACAACAAATGTGACAATACAAAATGCTATCTATCAACAGGAAACCACACTTCTTAAACACAAAAGGTATCTTGTTATCTCGGCTGTGATGTTACATCTCCTGCTGGCCTGGAATGGGTGACATCTAAGGAAAATGCAGTGGCAAGGGAAGCAGTGCTTCTGTGGCTGTTACTCTCCCTTCAAGTCTGTGCTGAATCAAATCAGAGGCTGTATCATCAGCACAGTGGTAGGAGAACAATGTGCTATTGTTGATATTCTTTTGGATAAGACACAAAACCAGAATCTTAACCACAGAATATTAAATCACCTCTTTTGGCACGAATAGATAGATTTACTAAGGGCCCCAATCCAGTTCTAATTTACATGATTATCTTTTGTCTCACTAAACTCTTCCTGTAGTTTTTGATTAGATTTGGATGTCTTTCTTTCTCTCTCCTGGAATACATGTGGTGTGAACAAGCTGTGCTCTGCTGATATTTGAACAGATTCTTACTTTCAGGACTATTTTCTTTTTATAGTGGTGAGGGAAAATTGGAATCAGGTATACCAAGCACATTGTTTCCCAGTAATTGACTAGAGTTATTATTTAAATCCAGTATAATGACTGATTAAGTCATTGCAATAAAATAATGTTCCACATGCATGAGAAGTAAAGTAGAGACTATCATCTAATTGTGACTAAGGTGCTGTAACAGAGGGGTTGTCTTTGTTTGTTTTTAGGACATTTCTCACTAGCACACACAGTATTTGAAATCTCCATGCACATCTGAAGATAGCCAAAGCAATGAAAGAAATAAGAGGTTCTCTGTGCCTGTATTTTGCTGTGCTCCAAGTTCTGGTCCTGCTTAGAGTGATTCTTTGAAGTCATAGTACATTGGAACTGTGAAGTTTATAAAAATGGTTTCAGTGTTTGATCCTTGATTGGAGTTCAGTTCAGGTGGTTTTAAAAGAGAAACATGGAATTTGCCTAAATGATTGAATGGAATCAAGGTGGAGGAATGTTACTGGTGCTGCCCAGGTGTTTTTTCCACCTGCTACACAGCATGAAATGAAGCTCGTTGACATCAATGCAGAAATGTTAATTTGAGTGAGTTTTGGATAACGGCCCAAACCTGCTGCTTGTTTAAAAGTAATTTATAAAGCTTTACTTGACCTATGATGGAGAAGGGGTTTTCTCATTTTGACAAGTTTGAATGGAAGCTTAGAAGGGTAACTTTTTTTTTATTATTATTTTCACATTGGAAAACTGTTGACATCTGCACTTCCTGTACAGCAATGCTTGTTGTATCCTTAATTCCTGATTGAAAAAAGAAAAAATCCAAACACGTCTGGGAAAATACTCCATGAGTAGCGCTCACGGTGCATCCCTGGGATTATACTGGTGTTGCCGCAGACCAGCATTTTTTCTCCTAATCCCTAGCTACTAGAGATACGGAGAACAGCAAGGTGTAAGAAAGAAAGTGGGAAAGAGGTAATACCAGAGCACATTTCCTCCAGATCTTTGTTTTCTCTGCCTTCCCCACTGCTGTTGCTTCATCTCCTAATGATCTCCCATTGATCCGCCTCTTGTCCACATCCCTCTCTGCCGATACGTGCCCTCCTGATCGAGGCTGTGATGGTGGCCAGTCAGGGGGAGTCCTCTTTCGTATGTGGATTGTAACACCACCCAATATCATTCAGATGTACTGCTTGCTTCTCCTGGGCACAGGATTTTCTCCAACAAGCAGATAACGTCATGTTCTCCTCAGACTCCCCCAGGGAGGAGTTTCATCAAGGCACGTTGCTTCTCCCCGCGGCCCAGCAGCTGAGGGCTGCTCTGCTCAGGGCTGCAGCACCTTGGCTTGAGCTGGGCCCTTCCCAGCACTGTGGGCCATCCGTCGATTTTGGGAGGAATTGGGTGGGCTGAACCCCATTTGAGAGAGCAACGGTGCTCTTCCCAGGCAGGCGTGAGGGAATTTGGAGCAATATGAAGCGTTCAGCAGCTCTTGGCCTCCCAGTCCTAGCTGGGCTCAGCGCCGGGCTGGGGGGAGCAGTCCCCGGGCTGCTCCTCGGGGACTTGTGTTGAGTTTAGCTTCTGGCCCTGGCCTGCTGCTGGCTGCCTCCAGAGCTCAGTTTCTATAATGGGAAATAGCACTGCTTTGTCCTGTTCTGGCACTTCAGAGACCTGTTCTGTCACTTACATCCCCGGGGCTGAGTAAATTCAGCAATTGTTGCAAAAGAGTCAAAAAAAAATCTCAAAGGAAAAATAAAAATGCAGAAGTTTTCCATATAAAATATTCAATATATATATATATGAAAACCAGTCTTCCATTTTGTTACCTTCCCAGACCTGAATTTACCTTTCTGCACTGGCTGACATCTGTTGCACAGAAAACCCAGAATCTTAGATCTGGAGCTTGCAAGATGGGTAAAAATAAATGGGGAATATTTTCCTTCTCCTTTTTAAGTTTTGCAAATCACATATTTTTTATGTTTATAAATAGCTATATCAACAAGCTTTTACTGACTGGGGATGTTAAGCACACTTTTGTTATTGACTCTCAGAACTATTTAAATTCCTAAGTGCTAAAAATTAGAATTCCCCTTGGAAAAGCTGGTAGCTTTCAGTGGATTCGGCTGGACTCTCCAGTAAGAAGTAGTTGAGAGGTATAGTGTGGAGACTCCAACAAAACAAGATAATCACTTCCATCTGCTTTTCTAATTAATCACTCTTAATACTGAAAGTTAGAGACATCACGAATTTGCACAGTAAGCATATATTTTGAAAACAACAACAACAAAAATATTACTTCATTTGCAGGCATTTACTCTGAATCCTCCTTTCTGGCTTGCAGAGAAAACCTGAGAACACCCCCACGGTCGTGGCTGATCCATGCACACAATGCACTGTTTGCTCAGGCTGCAAGGGCACCGCACATGCTGATTAATTTATGTGTTTTATCAGTTTTGCTTGTTCATGTTGGAAAAGGAATAGTTAAATGAGATGAATAGAACTCTCTGTTTGGGACTTCAGTTTTCCAAAATAAAATATGTAAGTGAGGGAAAGGTTTCATTCAGTTTTGGCATCGCTTTGTTAAGTCAGTTCAAGCCAAGAAAGATTGTTATTCCACACTGTTTGCCGATAGTAGAAAGTTTACATATTGTTTTTTTTTTTTCTTGAAGGAAGAGAAAATGAGTATGAATTTGAGGGATGAACCTCTTACTTGCTTTGCAGAAGAGATTGTTCTGTTAACAACTCATCAAGAAAAAAAAAAAGATAAACAGGATTAACTGTTTACTTTAAGTGAGCAGAAGTCTGGTTGTTTTTCAGAAGAAGAACACAATGTACTGTTGTATCTGGTTTCCAGAGTGGTGTTTATCATAATTCCTTGTGCGGTGGTTGGTAGAGTGCTGGGAAGGCACTCCGCCCACTCGCAGCTTGCTTGCTTTCTCTCTCCCATTGAGGCCTCCGTCCAGGACTGCGCGATTGAGCGAGCTGTCCTGTGTGATCTTTCCTGCCTGACATGAGCTGACATTGACCTAGAATAAAATAACAGGGGCCGTTTCCTAGAATTCTCAGTGGACTGCTGAGAACAGCTACCATAACTCTTGTAAACATGCTGCATGCACACACAAACACGCTCCCTCTCCCTCATTTAGACACACACCTAGGAAATGCAGCCAACAAACGACAGGAGAGGAAAACAACGTGAGTGCAAAACACGAGCGGCAGACCCCTTGAAGGAAGAGCACAAAGTCGCCTTTCTGCCAGGGAAGGAGCCCCAACAAGATTTCACTTCTGCTTTTCTTCCTTGCACTTAGTTCTGCTGTTTACTTTGGTGAATATTATAGTTTTGTGCTATTTCGGTGAGATGATGTGGCACTGAAACAGCAGAAAGTCTTATTGAATACAGACACAGCTCTGTAAGAAATCCTGCAATGTTATTATATTTCAGTTACCTTTCACATGCACTGTGGAGTCACATGTGCAGGGCTGTAATACCGAGAATGCATTTTGGGATGTTCTGTCCCTTCTGAGATGAGCAGTGCTTTTTATTTATTTTTTTATATACTCACATTATTTTTTCCTTTTTTTTTTTTTTTTAAATAAAGCCTTCTAAGATCCCATTTGTATTCTGTGTGGTTTAGAAGTAAGTCAGGTGAATCCACAAATAATACCAAGAAAAGTAAGCACAGCCAGTACCGCTGCTGCCGTGTGCTTGCTTTCCAGATGCTGTCATTCTGTGAAGCACTTGCCATGGGTTCTGCAGCAGGAGTTTGAAGTTCTCTGAAACCTGTAGGTCAGAAGAGATGGGTTATTACTGCAAGCCCACTGCTTATCTATACAGATATATATATATATATATATATATATATATATATATATATATATAAAACCTCCTCCCCCACCTCAAGTGGGAACTAGCGCATGAATTTTTCTGGACCTGTCCTCCTAGATACTATCATTCAGCTATGGTTTCCCAATCACCCTTTGAGGGTAGGACTTTTATTCTGAATTTGTACGTATAAGGAACTGAGGCGTAGAGGAAACGTAGCACAGCAAAGATGATGTGAAATGTTGCCAGAACCAGCAGTTGAATGCTGATTTTCTTGGAAAGGGGGGTGCTGGGCACCTTGCAAGAGAAGATCTTTTGGCAGTACCTCACTGACTGTTGGAATTCTTGGATGCCAAAACAGTAATTACAAAGTCTTAAGATTAAAAAAATAAACAAAGAACCCCTCCTCAGATTCATAGATAAGTACTGTAAGTGGCTGGATGGTAATTACATGTTATATTTGGAACATGAATTTTCTACTGGATATCATCCGTAACAGAGCCATAAGTTTTCATCTGAGCCTTGAAGTTTCTGAAATGTACATTTTGCTTATTGATTAGTAAACCGTAACTTATGGGAAAATCTTAATTTGTCTGAATCATATACTGAAATACCCTAGGGATTCTACGATGAAGTAGTGTTACTGGGGACACTGAGGAACCTGAGGAGTACGTGCATCATATCTGTTTTTAGAGCTACTACAAGTTCCATCATACCTAGTCAGTAGCAAGCTGGGATGACCTGATGTGCTTGCTTTTCTGTTACAATCCCGAATTTGTTTTTATTTACATAACAAACCGTATGGAATGTATCATAGCAAGAGAACCATAAATAATGTGTAGTTTAGTGTTGGAAGGGGAAGATGCATGGAGGGGGGAGGGCCTTACTGGGTTGTTGTGGCCGAACTGTTATACATTTTTTAGCCAGTGCTTAGGCATCTATTTTTTCTTAACTTTCAGTATCTCCCGAACCAATCATTGCTTTTTTTTTTGTATCATATAATGATTTTGGATTAAAATTAATATAAAAAAATTCATTACTAATCTACAAATCTGAGGTAAGTGAAGCCATCAGATCATGCTGAAAATATCTGTCAAATTCAGCTCTATAACTGTTTGAAATTATAACTTAGGCTTCATGTTGTGTTTGAGTGCATGACAGGAATGTCTTTTTATCATTAAAAATATTTTGTTTACTTCTGAGTAAAATTTTGACTGCAGATAAAGCACATCAGCAGTTTAAGGATTTGATAGTGCACTTAGAAACAGTGTGGGATGGGAAGTTTTAAAAAAAAGTATTCGGGTTGCAATATGAAAACTTCAAAGGAGAAAAAAGTTAGCTGAAAAATGGTTAAATGTGTCATGGTTGTCATCGCACATATCAAAACCTGTCTGGTGTGCTATACTCAATCCCAAGCAGTTGTATGTAGTTCCCACCGGGCAGTTGGTACTCCACGTTTTGAGTCAGAAGACCGAAGATGCGGAGCTCCATTCCCTGCGTGCACGTTCCATGTTAAAAAGGCAGTCAGGCTGATGGGTTTGGCTCGCACGTGTCTCTTCATACGCAGGAAAGCAATTTCCCATAGAAGTGCTGCTTCTTCAGGTCATGGACAGAAAACAGTAGCTGGAAGAATGAACCTGAATGAAGAAATGGAAAAAGCAATCAGCAAGTGGAGATTTGTGGAAAGTCATGGGGAAGTTGCATTTGATTTTCCGGTTTGTTTTGAAGCAGTTGACTGTTCAAGGTAGTGAATAAAAAGAAGCAACTGTTATTTTATAACCTCTCTCACACTTTATCATTTCTAACATATGTATAAAAATGCAGTTAAACCCAAAGAAAATACAAAATGATTGCTTTGGTGTAGTTACTACAGTAATTTGTTTGCAAAGTGTGTTATATAAATACTCTGTTACACACATTTTTTGAGAAGTGATTCCTTTCCTGAGACTGGGGAAATATTTTCTATTTCAGATGCTGAGATAAGACCTGCTGATTACCCTGGTTATGGTCTTGTCTCACGCACAGTTTCCAGCAATACTTTCTTAAAGATGGAGTGCCTCTAGCTGGAGAGAAGTTGTGTGTCTAATGGTAGCTGTGTGCCATGTTCCCTCTCGGCCAGGTCCAGCGTTGTTGAATGGTGTTCTCCTCTATTTCCTTCTGGGTTCTTCCATAAATGTCTGAGAAAAAAAATATCATAAACCCTACTTTTGAGTTATTTTAAACCTCCAGTTTTTGAAGCAAATGATTACCGTTTTGGTCATCTCAGCACTTCAAACCGAAGCACCAGCTTGGGTGCTAGAAATGTCAATGTTTGGAGGGAGCTGTGATCAGGAGTCGTCTTGGAGCCCTTATAAACAGGGAAGCAGCAATGCTTGTGTTTTCTTCTGTATGTGTCTACCTCTGTGACCTAGGTACAGAAGGGCTAGTCACCATCATCATACGTTTTAATTTACATCATTCAATCCATAGTTATTGCAGCTCCATAGATCTTCTATTTAGTGACAGCAGATGACTTGGATTTTAGAGCAGATCACTCTGAATCTTGAGGGGACAAGGAAGGCCACAGCAGGTTCATACATTTTGAAAGGGAACATGAAGCAAATTGGGAACTAGTGAATATGGGCTTTGAACAGGAAAATCCTTATGGGGATATAGGGGGGATAGTTGTCCCTAAGTGTTTAGACCTGAGCCCAGAGCTTTGATTTTTTAGAGAAAATATGGGTATGGTGAATGCAAGGACTGCGTAAGGTACAGATAGATTAAATCCCAGCAGGGTGGTGTCCTGCAGGTTACAATTTGAATCTGAGCCATATTAGCAGGAGTTAATCAGCTCCACCTTGAGACTTGACCAGACAAGTTGCTGGATTGGAATTGTGTAGGTAGTGTTGTGCCTCTGGTGTTTAAGAGAGAGGGGAGTTTTGTTTATGTGTGTTTATGTCTGTGTGCTTTATGCCTCTACTGGGACCGCACCTCAAAGAGATAAGAAGCCCTTCTGACACACAAAGAAGCAGCAGCTGTCTCTTGGGTGGTTAAGATAAAGAACCAGCAAATATCAGAGCTGATACAGTGCAATTAGTTTTCAGGCATTTCCCTGATTCCTTCTTTTCCCTCCTTTCCAAGGAAGCATTAATAGCGAAGTCCCTTCTGAGCACTGCAGAAGTTGTTGAATTTGCCCAGTGGTCTTGTGCTGGACTGCGCAGCTTAGCTATGCATGGAGGAAAGCTGATGTGGTCCACGTGGCTGTCCTTCTATCCTAGGGCAAAACAGTTACTAGTTAGTTCAGATCTGTTTATGACAAATTTCTGCTGCTTGTTTTCACAAGACTCAGTAAAGGCAATCCCCATACCATCAGTCAGTTCTGGCCTCCCTGCCTTCGTCATCTCTTCAGGTAATTTTTCGTATTCTTCTCTGCTGGAGGACACTGAGGAGTCTGGAAAAGACCCGAGCTGAAGATTTTTGTCACTCTGACCTCTCAAGAAAGTCACCTGCCTGATACAAGGCAGCAGTGTGGAAAGTTAGGATTTCTCATATGTAATAAAAGTAATAGTAAAAAAAATTAAAAAAAAAAATTGTATTCTTCACCCATAAAGGGTGACTAACTAAAAGAAGGGCATGGCAGGGTAATCCTGTAATCCCCTCCAGATTTCTACTGGGAGACATTTTGTCCTAAATATCAGCACAGTCATAGAAATAATGCAGAGTAATCAGTCTCATCTTCCCCCAGCCCCCATCCTTGCTCCTGGCTATTAGCAAATTAACAAAATTTTCCCAAGCTTTTGCATGAGACTTACTGTGTCATTACTTTTAAAAAAAGAAAAAAGGCTGATCTCTGCTCTCTGGCTCACTTTCTTATCATTCTCTATCTTCGCCCCCTTTGTTACTACCAATGAGTCATACTTCACCTTTTCCTTAGTCTGCATCTACCACATTCACTTCTCTACTGCTTTTCCTGCCACCCCTTGCTCCTGGAATGAATTCTCTGCTCCTTTGCACAAGAAATTTCTGTTTCCAAAACTATATTTTAAGTTCACATCTTATGCAGGGTTGTATCCTATTGTCCCAGAAATAAAGATGGTCCTAATTTCCTCCCTGCCTGAGCACCACTGATAAAAAATGTCAGTGTTCTCCTTTTTTCTAACAGTTCAGTACTATGCTGAATTCCTGACTTGCCTCATAAGTTAGATGTGGGTTTTCATCCTGGTAGTGAGCTTCAAAGGGATCAAAAAACAAGGAACAAACTATTTCTTTAGTCACAGTTAGACTTGCTGCTGAAACTTAATTTGCAAGAACATTTGCTGCTATATGGGAGCAACATGTGAGAAAATAATACAAATTCACTGTTCTAGGAATAAAGTGAAAGCAAGGAAAAAGCCAATGCCAGTGAGGAAGTCAAAGCCATGAATCACCAGCCTCGGAAAGCAGCTGGACTGCATACACACCGTTGGCAGTGATGCTAACAGTATGGGCAAAATCCATTAGAACAGAACCAGTTTGAAAAGATGTGCGATTGTTTCTCTAAAGGCTTCGCTGAATCCGTTGTGGGATTTCATTGCAGTCATTAGACAGGAATAACAGTTGTCACTCATTTAAGTACCTGTAGCATTAGCTCTTTAATCAGTGTGAGATGCATCAAATGATATTGAGAATATTTCAAGGTTTTGTCATTATTTTGTTTGTACCATTTTGTAAAGAGTGCTGAAGCAGTGAATGTTGGTGTGTGAAGTTCCATTTGTAGAGTTAGTTTGGGATGTTCCTTACATTTTAGACTAAAAATCAGGCATCTGAAGGCTATTTTGTGAGATTGTCTTCCAACTGAGTGGATATATTCATTTCACTTTAAATGCATCCTGTAGAGAAATCATGACTATCTTTTGGATACTGCTGGAATGAGTGTAGTAGTATATTGGATGTCTGCTCACCTGTGGTCTTAGCAGAGTATATTTCTTTGGAGTCTGGTGCCAGGTGATCTGCTGCTCCGTGTTTCTTCATGATGCTGATAATCATGGACACATTACTAGGATGAATGGGCACATTAGTGCTGCAAGCCTTGAGTTACACAGTTCTTCCTCTACCATGTATCGAGCTTGGTCATCTGAAGACCGTTTCCCGTCATATGAACCGTGATGTTTTGTGCTGCATACAGTAGGCAGCTGGAGAGGGAGCTTTAGCCTCCTAATCCTACCTGGAAAATGCATCCTTAACTATAAGTAGTGCTCCATGCAACTTGGAGTTTAATTTCAGAGAGTTCATTTTCAGGGACCTGATCTGATGATGGTTATTATTAGACTACAGTATTTGTTTCTGTCAGATCCATTTCCTGTCCTGGCCGTTCAAGCTGTCTCCCTGAAGGTAAAGAAATAAGCAGCCTGGGACCTGGGAGGTTGGGGTTTCCACGTCTGAGAGCAGCCATCTCCTTGCTTGGCTTGAAAGGACTGGGGAAATGCACATTCAGCAACCGATATATTCAGCACCAACCAAGTTAATTTTACTTGGGCATTTAACGTGTCCCAGAGGAGTTAATATGAGCCTGGTGCCAGCTAGTCTGAGACTTCCTTGCATTCGGTTATGTCTCACTAGAGACATGAGAAATTCCAGTGATCAGTTAAGACTGCTGAGCTGATCGGATCTGAGACACTAACTCAGTCGGCCCTTACTTGCTTCAAGATATGAAAGCCTAATTTTTCACAAATAACCGTCACTGAATGTTTTGTTAACATTAAACTAAACAATTTGCTTTTTCATTTTTTTTCCTGTTCTCCTCAATCTGATTTCAGAAAAGTCCAGAGTGTGTTCGCTTTGTTTTTCCAAACAAAACAAGAACAAGAGAAGTTTCAGTCCAATCAGTTAAAACTTGTCAGAGTTTGTAAGTGGTTGCAAGGTCCTAGCATGGCAGGCAACCACGGTTATTCTGCTTCCGGGCTGCCATGTCTGTAGCACAACAGTTTTTGTTCTGATGAGCTGGAGATGATCTTGTGGTACCGATCCACAAGGCATATCTCACTTCTTGTTTTACAGAGAAAATAAAACTAGGGATAGAGCTGTTGAAGATACAGGTTTGTATTGTTTGGCCAGTCCCACTTTCTAGGCTGGGAACATCACTCATCCCACAGATCGGGGTATGTATCCTTACAGCCCACAGCAGCGCTTCTTTTCATCCCGTTTATCATTGCTCAGGGTAGAGGCAGCGTTTCATGGCTGTGAAGGACTTCTTAACACTGACAGGCTGTGGAAGAATTGCACCTAATCCTTCTTTGCCTGGTAAATCCCTGTTGCATGCATCTCCTGTAGCTAAAGGCACAGGGAAAATACGGGGACTTCATTTGTGTTCAGTCACACCACACCCTGCTCCTCAAAACCAGCACTTGAATTGGAAAAGTGAGGACTCTCAGCTGGTGCTTGAACATCTGCTGATGTCTGAAAGTCTCCAGAGTTGCATCCTGTGTAGAATACAGCCCTCTCAAGGGTTTAAGGCAAAGTTAGACAGTTCTTAATGAACAAGGAAAACTCTGACTGATGGTCTTCCTTGTGCATAAGCCTCCCTGCTTATCCATTGAGTTCTTCCATGTGAACAATGGTACTGCTCTGGGGAAGGTAGCTTTGGCATGAACTTTTAAAATAAACTGAATCACAGAAACACAGGTTGAGGTTGGAAGGGCCCTCTGGAGGTCATCTTGTCCAACCCCCCACTCAAGCAAGGTCACCTAGAGCACATTGCCCAGGAATTCTGCTGCCTAGTATACCCCTCAGTTTTATTACAAATTATTACAAATAAAGTTGTGTGTGCTGCCTCAAAGCTATTTCTTGTTGCCATTTGAAAAGTTTCCATGCTTAACTGTCTCTTTTTGGGGCAATTAAACCAATCCTGTAGACAGCAGCCTCCTTCCTCTCTATGACTCATGCTATTGTTGCTCCTCATCTCAGGTGCAGAATCTTGTGAAATGCATTTTTGACTATCTAAATGTATGACATCCACTGGTTTTTGCCTTATCTGCTATGACGGTAATATCTGCTCGAAATGCCAGCAAGTTGGTTAGGCAATATTTCCCAGCTCTGGTTTCATAGATTACTTTAATCAAATTGTTTGTTTAGCAGTTTTTTAAATTACCTCCTTAAAATATTCCCTCTGGGCTTCTTCATACCCTACATTGAATTTACTAATCTTTTTTTTCTTTAAAAAAAATATCTACATTTTACTTTCCTGAATGCTCAGGACTCTTTTGAAGTCAGAAAAAGTGTAATGTTGGTTTACCAGTTTCAGTGTTTGTGATTATTACTTGTGAAATATTGTTCACTTCTAAGCAGATTTTTTTTTATATTTATACACGTGCACATATATGTTTGCATCACTGTTCAGACTGGTCTGCAAAATCCACCTCAAGTTAGGCAAAAACTTGTCTTTTTTCCTTATAGGTACACAAAGCATGTATCACTGAGCAGTTCGTTTACCTAACCCTTATTCTCATTTTCAGTCAGGCTTCTCTGTTTCATGGCCCTGTTACCTCCTGCAAATATACATGAGAAAACCTTTGCTGATGTTGGTTTTGTGTACTCATACTCATTATTTGTTGGGAATTCTCGAGGTATTGTAGAGGATAAGCCCTGTTCTGAAGCTGGTCATGTCATTTTCAGAAATTTGCTAACTATGTTTTTACAAACAGGAACAAATGAGTAACAGAGGAATGTTTTGCAGGTTATGCCTCCTTGTCCAGGATGCCTATGGCATGTTCAGTGAAGTGCAGCTGCAGTCCCTCAGTTCTGCAGAGGACCTTGAACAGTATTGCAGGAGGTGGGAAGGAAAATTCTGCTGTTTAGCTGGAATGAAAATTTTGCAAAGAACCACAAGAGGAAGGTGAGAACGGTTCATGGAAGAATGTGTTGAGTGCTGTGGCAGGCAGAGGTGATCTGCCATTTTATTTATTTATGTGGACAATATGCTTTGGAACAACTGAATCAGGCTTTGTTCAATTAAATGTCTTCATTGCCATTTTCAGGACATTAAGTAGATATCAGTTGGATCCTATAGTACTTGAGCCAACCATACTCCCAAATCAGCATAAATAAACTGACACACAATTACACACTTAGCAGAGAAAATAATTCAGAATTGCTTTATACAATGTCTCATAAAATACAAATGTTTTCTTTCTCTTCTGGAGATTCAAAGACTTAAAACATTAATTCACCTCCTTTTCATTGCAGAGCTGTTTCTTATAGTATGTTTTTCTACAGTTCTGTCTAGGCTGGGTTGAAGTTTCAAGCAAGGAATTTCCCTTGGTATATGAGAGCTTAATTCGGTTAGGCTTGTATGGTTTTGGAAGAACAGTTTAAGTTTCTTTAAACATACCCTCCTGCTCCTGCACTCCTCCCTCACCAAAAAAACAAGCAAACCACCTACCAAATCATAAACACATTCTTATTTTGGAGTAAGATTTTTCACAGTCTTAAAAAAAATCCCTTCAAATAATTAATGAATTCACGTATAGTACCTCTCTAATTTTGTTTATTCTGTGATTCCTTTTATGTTCTTTAAATGAAATAAAGTATTTTTAATCAAGAAAAAAAACCTTTAAATAGATAATTATCTTACAGAGTATCTCTCTATAGAAAGTGATACGGTATCCACATGGGGAGCTATGTAAATGTAATTAGATTGATTTAATTCTCAACATAATTATTCTGGTACAAACATCCTATCTAGATAAGCCTCTGCTATTAGAATGGCTATGATATTTCTGCTGACACTTTTTTCCTGTTGAAAAATGCTGTTTCATCAAAACCAGAATGTTTCACAGAAACATTATCTATTTTGGAGGCAGTTTTGTTGGAAGATTTTTTCAGATCCAGAGGGAGTGAATACTCTCTCATTCTCATTTCATGAAAACTTTCAGAAAGTCTCAGTTTTGTTTCACATTGGAACAAAAACAAATTTCAAAGCCTTGAAATGTTTAGCAAAATGGAATTGTTTTCCATCCATCCCTATTCAGTATGCTTTTCTTTTTATGTACTTGCAGTGTTAATTTTCAGATCATTTGGATTTCAAGCCTACTTGCATTTTTATGGATCTTTAATAACAAACACGTCTTCTTATTTAATTATTTTGTTGGCTTTTTCTTCAAGTTACATTTTTTCCAAACAAATTAAATAATGGCTTTGGAATTCTGGATACAAATGAAGTTTTACAACTGGCTGCTGGTGTTTCCAGTACTTGGCCTAGCTAATAAGAGACAGACTTTTTGTAATGTAAATTCTGTTTCAAAGCAGCAGTAACTTACTTCTGGCTATTCTGAGGCCGATTAGAAGACACACTGCTGAAAATGCTGGTGGCTCAGCTGGAGCTGTGCTGGTGGTAACCCTGCTAGGAAACATTAAAAGAAAATGGCTAGCGTAGCTTCAGGGACAGTGCAGTGGTTAAAACGTGATTTCAATGTACGAGATGGGTGGGTGAGGGAATTGTTTAGGGATTTATTTCTTTCTTAATTGTTCCAGCCTAAGTTCTGCTTTATAACTTATTACTTTTAAGTGTCAGGACACGTTTTGTGTCATTCTAGGTGTGATGGAAACCACAGTAAAGCCATAGCTGAAATGAATTTAAGGGAGTGCTTATTCACACGGGGCATAATTAGGCAGTAGAACTTATTGCCACTGGATAAATGGGTTTCCAGAGCCAGTGGTATATCCGAGCACATGATAGGATATGCCTGTGAGTGCCCAACCTTGGCTTGCAGCACATGACTGAAGAACTATGTGGTCTGCTCTGCAAGAAAGACTGCTGCCTTTTTTTTTTTTTCTTTTTTTTTTCCAGAACACCAATTACGTTTTGGAAGGAGATGGCTCTTAAACTGTTTGTTTCCTGGAGCCTGACAGTGGCTTTTAAAATGCATAAAAGGGAATAAAATACAGGAAATATGAGGGAAATATCATGACTTTTTCTCTGCCTTGAAGCACATGATCTGGAGAAAGCCAACAATGGCTAATAAGATCCCATATGTGCGTGTTGTCCCACAGTCACATGGACTGTAATCTCTCTTACAGAGACAGAGTGCTTCCTCAGTTCCTCTGTGAGACAGGACATTTTAATTTATCAGGTACAAGAGGTTCTTGAAGTTTTTGTATCAATGGAGCACTGTTATTGTTCACAAAAATTTCCAGGCTATCATCCATCCTCATCATCAAGCATTTAATTTAAAGTACCATTTAACATCGTTCCAGCAAATGCAATTTTAAGATTACTGTTGTAAGCTGAAGTTGTTACATTTCAAGAACCAAAAATCTATTATAAAGGGTATTTTGCGTCCAGGCAACAGCCTGGCTGTAAACCTGACTTGATTTTTGGAATTGACCCATACTGTAAGATGAGAGAGAAGAACCAAACCCTTTTCTCCTCCCAACACAAAAACGTTAGTGTTCCAAAGGAAAAGTGGGATATGAACTTATACAACCACGTCCTGTTTTGACCAAGAATGACCCTGTGAAAAATTAGAATTAGAGTAATCTTACATGGAGAGAAACACTGTCAATGCTGATTCCCCATATGCTTTAACAAATACCAAGGAGATCAGCTCTAAAGGGTCATGAGGTCATTTGAACGTCTTTCATTGATTTAGATGGTTTTCAGAACAAGTCCCAAACCACACATAAAACACACTCCCCCAGGCCATTGCTGCAGGAAATCTTGCCCTTGGTATACATAGAGGAAGTGGTCTTCCCCTTTGCAGTCCAGTTTCTGGCAATTCCGTAAGACAGATGAATGTGGCTGAGTCATGGTGAAGTAGCCATGGTTTGTTCAGCCTCTTATTTACAGCAGTTCTTCCAGTCTGATCTGAAGCTATTGAGTAAGGTGGGTATCAGTACTGTTGCAGCTGAGCTAACAGCACGTATGCGGTTCAGTGTCTGTTTCCTGACACCTTTTCTCTTCACCCTCTCATTCATACTTGTCCCCTGTACGAATGTTCCTTGACCTGCACGCTGGTGTCAGCAGAACAGGGAGTTGTGCCAGTGTAAAGAGAGAAGACTGATAAAAGTTCACTGATCTTCCACTGGTAACGTTTGATCCTTAGGGGTGTGTATGTTCTCTCTCTTGTCCTCCCACTGCCTCGTATGTCAGTCTTACAAATTTAGCCCCTTGAGAAAGAGGAAGTGAGATTTCTATGGTGTACTGCTAGAAACAGAAATATTGGTTAAAAATCAGTGTGCAGTACAAAAATATGTAATCTTCCTATTTTAGTTCCCAGTTATTTAAAGATGTCCAGTATAACCAGTAACTAAATGGGTGCAATTAGATCCAGGGACTGAGCACTCACTAAAATGTCTCAGGAATAACCTATAAATTGTCACAGTGTGCTGCTTCCTACCAGAAACTAATTGCAATGAGCTGGGATAAATTTCTTAGTTAGATATCTGTCTTTATCAACCAAAATATTGGTTTTATGTTATTAGCCCTGTCCGGCATTCCACACAGAATAATAATTTGTGTTTTGATAATTTGTGTCTTTTAATCTGATTTGCCAAGCACTGAGTTGTTTTACTGGTAGAGAGGTAGATGAAAAGGCTTCTTTCGAGGTAGAAAGATGAAGCAGAACAGAAAAATTTACACCAATTTAAAAATGGAAGGGTAGAGGGGGAAATGCTTCAATATGTAATTAACACAGAATATCAGTACCAAAATTGTCCCTAAGTTTTTTTTAAAAAAAAGCGTAATGAATTTCAGAAAAGGATTAAAAGATCTGACTGTTGCATTGAAAGTCTAAAATCCACATTTACATTGGATAGGGTAAAATACTTTGAAGGATACATCAACTCCTACACTTTGGCACATGACTCCACCATTAATTCATGGCAGGTACCATAAATTTTGCTCTAATATTTGCTGTTTCCCTCTAAACTAAGTAGACCCTGAGTACTGAGGTCAACCACCAGTACTATGTTTCACTGTAAAATTTCTGTGCTTTCAAGCAACGTTGGTTTCTATTGTTTGTCATTTTAAAGTTTATGATGTTAAGCGCTGGGCTGTGAAATCTTCCTGTGTTGGTCCCAGTCTGTAGTACTGGTCACTATTTAGCTTGAGAGCTTTCTTTCCTTTTTCCCACCTCTATTTTATTTATTTATTTTAATTTTAATTTTTTAATTTCATTCTCTGGCCTGTGTCAATCACCTTTTTCCTCTATTCTTTACTGGTATACTTTTTCTATTTTGCTTTACACTCAGAAAAGAGAGGACCACTGCTATCTGCTATAAAGGAAGGCATTTCAACTGCTGGACGTTGAAATGACAGGAAATGCAATAGTAAGACTTCTCTGCGGAGCAAGGATATCATAACTTCCTTCCTTTCATTTTCCCTCCTCCAAAAAGACTGCCCTCTAAAAGAGCCACCCACATCTCTGAGGTTTTCAGGTCCTGAAACACTTCAGTAATTGCTGTGGTTAAAAGTTGAGCTCCATTTAAAGCATAATTTAAGTAATTACATTAAAGTTTTGAATATTTATGTGCATTTTAAATTGCTTTTAAGGACTGTTTTTGTATCAGAAGTTAAGGTTTTTTTTTGTTTTGTTTTGTTTTCTTCAGTTTTCTTCTCTTTAACAAGCACTGACTGCTGCTTAGATCTGCAGTGCTTCTACCTGAGCCTACTGAGGAACCAGCACTGTAGAATGAAGTGGGCTTATTGTGTCAAAACTACTTTTGTATTAGATTTTTAGTGTTTTAATGCAGCATGATTAAGTTCTAATTTAATAAAGAAGACAGAGTTATTAAAGTATGTAAATAATTTCTTCAACAAAATAATTTCATATATCTAAAAAACCTCAGTATTTTGACTGAGATGCTGTTTTAATAGGCTCAGATTTTTTCTTTATGTTTTTGATGCTTGTATTACTCAATTCTGAGAAAATACAGCGTTGCATAGCTTGTGTGCTGCAAGATCTTAATAGGTAAATGAGACGTCGAGATAGCCTACAGCACCAGCTTTGTATTTGGATTGCTTGTCTTCTGATAGTTCAGACTTATGCAGTGTAGGCAATTATTACTGAATTTCTTTCTAGTGTTGAGCAAAGATGATTTATAGAGAGCTAGGAATTGCTTTCTTTTTGAGTTCTTAATACTGAGACTGCAACAATACTTATCCAAAACTGTCAAAGAAAACTCTCTGGGTTTAGACTAAAATTGGAAGAGTAGGAGAGGAGGAAGCAGAGAAGTGTGAAGTCTTGAGAGCCTGGAGCAATGCTGTGGAAGACGTTGGAGGAGAATCCTAGTCTTCCTTCTGCTCCCCCACTACAAATCTTACTCAGCCTTTTTTCTTTCCTAGTTACAGACATGGTTTTCCTTCTTAAACTTTATTTGATATTTCTGATATTCTCTCTGTCGTTTTCCCCCTAACCAGTAGTATGGTTATTAATATGGAAAAATCCCCCAAACTGTGATAAAAAGTCATAGCAGCATAGCTATACTGTTAAAAAGTTGAGTCAGGCGTGTCACACACACAGCTCCTGGACCAGAACTGTAGATGAAACTTCATGCTTGTGAGAGAACAAACAAAATCTTCCCACTGAACTGTGAAGTTAGTTGTCAGATCAGAGTATTGGTTTACATTATAAATGCCTAGTATACCTTCAGGAACCAAAACTAACAAGTGAAATGCTGCTTTGAAGAATTCAAAGCCTGAAGTTGCTTGATTTTTGTAGTACAGCTTGTAGTATGAAAAGGATGAAATGTCCGCAGGATCAGAGTAGGTGTACTGAGACTGTAGGTTCTGGTTTATCCCTTTATTGTGTCTCTAAATAAAATTGCAAGGACTTTTGTCTTTAATTTGTATATTTTTATCAAAACTCAGAGAGCAAATGTGCCTGCTTGTGTGCACATATGAATGTATGCCATCTGACTATTCAGTGAAGGGCAAAACAAGCCAGAAAAGTTAGCAGAAGGTGACTTCTGTCTCCTGCTGAGCTGTGAAACTAAGGAAGGTGGTTAGATGAGCAAATGAAAGCAACTTCTGCACAGGGCAGCACAGTTATCAGCTATGGGAAGAAGTGTTGGGAGGGAAAAATAAATGCTATTCTATTAGTATCAGTCATTGTCTTCCAGTAATTTTTCTACCAGGTAGTTTAAGATGATTTGTTAATAGGTCAAGATTAATTTCTGCACATGCTACAAGTAGATTTTTCATTTCCTCGGGCATATATTTATCCTATTTAGCAGTATGAAATCTTTTGAATTTTCTGATTGATGTCTGTGTACATAGGCAGTTTGCATTTGTGGATACACAGAAAAGACATTCCTCAGTTCAGCAAGCAAAATCTAAATCGAGAGGAATGCACTGTAGGCGTATTAGATACTAAAAATAATCAAGGATACTAAGAATAATTACTTTGTGTGTGACGTATGCATGCATATGTCTCTGTGTATAACAGTATCATTGTATACAAGCAAAGCCTGAAGATGTGGATTTACGAAGAGAGGGATACCTGTATATAGAGGAATGTCTGTCCAAAGTTCATACTTCTACAAAAGTCAATACTATAAAACTTCATTAAAGTTACTGGTGGTCTTGCTATGTTGGTGATAAACAGTGGATGGAAATGTGTTTAATATGGGCCAATTTCATTTTTTTAACCAAACATAGATTTTGGTTTGGCATGGAATTAGCAAGCTGAATCTGTTATTTAGAAACTGATAGGTGACTTCTGTCATTCTCCTGGGATGAATGATGAATTTAGTCTTTTTTTTTTCTTTTTTTTTTTTTTTTATTCAAAGGAAGGTTATAGAATATTACAGTGGAGTCCTTGTCTCTTAAGTAATAAAAATGTTATTAATTAAAATACCTCAGTATTTTAATGGTTAAAAATATTTTTTATCCTTGTGCCTGGTTCTTTTCATGCCTTACTGTACTTTTCCTTTTTTTAGAAGTCTGTCCTTTTGTCATCAAAATGATTTTATATGTATTTTTCAAAATAGTGCCTAGTAATTACTCTCACAGAGCTAAATCGTTAAGTTTTTATTTTGTCTTCTGTAATGAGAAAGGCTCTTTGTGCACGTCGGGGCTAACCAAGTCCCTTCACTGAAGCACAGAGCCAGCTGTTCATGGCTTGTCCTGACTCTATAGCTGAAGAAGGATACACATATTGGATAAAATACGCCCATTGTTCAAGTCAGATTGAAGTGGGATTTGAGTGTTGCATGGCCAATAAAGAGAATGGATTTTATTCTTTCTGCGAGGTTAATGATTTTCTGCAGAGGAGGACACAGTGTCTTGCCATTTCTCTGCTGTGGTTGCCCCCCTCACTCACCCTTCTGTTAAGTCAAAGTCCATAAATGTAAAGAGTTAACTTTCCTGGAGGCCTGTGAGGTGGAGCAAGGGGGGAGCTTCTCCGGGGGGAAATTGTCTGATACACCCCCTGGCACATCGGTGACAGCTCCAGGACTTCCCTGTCCACAGAGGAGGATCCCCATGTCCCCACACAATGTGATCGGGAACTTGGAGATTCCTTGGGTGGCAAATGTCCCTGTGGTTTGCCTGACTGGAGTCAAAGAAAGGATGAGTCCAAGATGTGCAGGAGACACTCTTCTGGGAGGCGCTGCTCGTCTGCCTGTTTGTAAACAAATGCTGTAATTTAGTGATAATTAAGTGCTCCTAGTTCAAGCAATTGGTGAGCCTCTCCAAAAGGACACAAGTAGCTGAAGACAATGTACTATGTTGTAGGTATTCTGATATGGGTTTGCAAGCTAGAAGAGAGCTGGACATAAAAGACAACTTCATGTCCCTTGTGCAAACTTAAAAATCACCGAGAGATCAACGTAAGGTCTGTGTGGAGATGTAATTATATCTCACCTGCAACAACATAGCTTCTTTGCCCTAAGTTGATAATGATAAATACATGATCTCTGAGTACACAGACACAAACACAAACAGTTTGTGGTATGTTAATAAATGTATTCTGCCCTCGCCCTTCTGCTTAGTGTTGTGTGAGGAATGCCACCTGTGTAGCTGCCTTAGTTGTGCAGAAGGCAACTCTCTGTTTTTGTAACTCTCCTTCTCTGTGTCCCAGTGAACAAGACCAGTTTGCTTCGCTGAGCACTGGCCCTCCTGCAAGTGCAGAGAAGATATCTGTGTGATACTTGGCAGAAAATGTCTCCACATCACGGGGTCAAGAAGTGGTCATTTTCATCTAAAACCTCTGTAACACCTAAGAAGTGTTGCTTTGCATGTTGTAATGTTCTGTTAAAAACAAGACACAAACCTTCAGCCAGCAGTGCCATGTAAGTCAGGAAGTCTGCTTCTGTACAAGGGCAGCACATTTGTGTTTCTGGTCTGTGCGTTAGCGTAGGGAGCACAACTACAGATAGCAGCATCGTCTTTTTAATCTGACTGTTTGTTACCCGAATCTTGAACCAAAAGCTTGTGGGCCTTGTGGACCAAATTCCACAAGGTCCAGTCTTGTGGACTGGATATCCACTCAGTCTCAGAGATTTACCTTCATAAAACTTCTTACAGTGTTGGTCCATAGGCATCAATGTGGAAAGAAGCTCACTGCCTATAGATACCCAAGGTATAAGCACTTAAGGATCAAAAGAAGAACAAGGGAAATGCAGAAATAGATAAATTTAAGTGGAGATAAAAGCAGAACTTTAAAGGAGATCTTCCCTGACTCCTTGAAGAGAAGCAGCACATTGCAACATGCTTCAGACCAGTACAAGAGTATGCCTTTTATTTCTTCTAGGCGTTTTTGTTTAGAGGCTAAGATTAGCTTTAGCAAGTTTTGGACTTGCTAAAACAGTTTAGAACTGTTTCAGAAGTAGGGGCTTTCATAATTGGAGGGACAGGCAATTCATTCTCGGAGGCAATGTGGGGTTAAAATCCAGATCTCTGTGCTTTGCCTATGCAGAACATGCACAGAGAACTAGGACAAGATAACTGAGAGCTTTAACTCAGAAAAGCACACCTCTTCACGTTGGTTATCTGGGGCTATTTCCCCTCCCTCAGCTATTTTCTTGGCCTCTCCCATAGATGTTTCTGCTTTTACTGTGTGATGACGCATCAACTGACAAGGCAGACACCGAACTGCTGCAAATTACAGCTTGGCGTGCTAAAGCTGAAGAGTTTGCAGCAGTTTACCTTAATGTGCTGTGCTGTTCATTTTATGTTTGTTGCTAAATTGAAGGTGGAAAACTTGAAATAAATAAAAATCATAACTAAGTGAGCAGCTGTGTAAGAAGGAGACGGTTCTCTGCCCATTGGTACTCCAAGGCCTGGGTGTATTTCAGATTAAAAAATCTTGCCTGTTTCTCTGTTCATATCTGATAATTGCCAACTTTCCTGATAGCAGTGGCAATCAGCAGTTTGAGAAAAGCAAGAACTAAAAATGTTAGAAAGAAAACATTTTGTCAATCTACCAGTTAAAATAGTTAAAAGCTATTTTTTAAAGAAGTTGTCCGTGTCCTTCCCAAGCTAGCATTTACCCAAGTTCTCCTGGATTTTATCATGTAGCAGACTGTTATGGCAAAGCATTAAATATGACTTGCTTGTCTCTGAATGTGATGCATCCCTTCCCTCCCTCTCCACCCTGCAGCAGAAAAGATGGAGATTTAATTAGACCAAATAAAAACCAGCTTCTCGAAAACAAATATGATTTAAAATTGTTTTCATAATCATGCAATGGTATAAATTATATTTCTTAATGAATCTTTTTAATGTAGCATATAACAGGGAGAAGCATTCTAATCCTGATTTTATTTGTCTTTTTGAAGGGCATTAGGACTTTTTAGTCTGATCGACAGCTTATGGCCTCCAGTAGTGCCTGTAAAAGTTCCTGGACAAAGTCAAGACCCTGAAATGGTAAGTCTTATTATTATGGAAATGTGTTTTTTCACTTACGATTACTATTTTTCTTAATAGTGTAATCAGATTTATTTTGGGTATGAGATTCTCGCCCTCTCTTTATTTAGCTGCTGAGTGTTGTTTTACTGGTTCTAAGCTAACCTGAGGCATTCTGGATCAGCAGCTTCTTTCCAAAACGATGCAGTTAGTCTTCTATTAATCCTCTAGAGCCAGAGCGATAGAATGGCCAGACAAATTACTCCTCTCCTCTC
This sequence comes from Heteronetta atricapilla, assembly GCA_011075105.1. NCBI lineage: Eukaryota > Metazoa > Chordata > Aves > Anseriformes > Anatidae > Heteronetta > Heteronetta atricapilla. The sequence continues at coordinate 115,122,536 of CM021732.1, forward strand.
CTTTCCTTGCAGGAGGAAAGAGATACTAGCTGGCTCCACGCTACCTGAGAAATCTATATAACTCATTCTTTTGAAGCTCTTTTATGGATATTAACTCTAGTGAAGATAGACTGGCTGCTGGAATTAGGTCTCATACTAGGTTAGGGTGCTTCTGGCTGACAGTTGTCCCATGTGAAGACAGTCAAAAGATGAATACAAAAATAATCTACTAGAAAATAATGAATGTTTCTGTGATTTTGGGAGGTGGTGGAAGTTCCTAGCGTGATGTATTGAAATGGATTTGAAGTATGTTACTGTACATTTGCAAATTAAATTTGCATATTTAATTTTCATTTAATTAGCTTTTGTATTTGAAAAGGAGTCATGTCATATGGAGTGGCATTTTGGTAACACGAGGTCATTTCAGAAGCTTCGTGTTAACCAAGTACTTGTGCTGTCCTTCTGTTCTTGTATAGCTGTTCTTTGGGGAAGAAGTTTGTGGCATTAAAAGTCTGTGTTGGAGCCTAGAGGAGTCAATCAGGATGCAAGTTCTCATAAAGCAGAAAAAGCTGGCAATAAACAAGTTTCAAAACCAGAGGACATAAAAGGTGGATATTGCCAGTTTTTTCTAGTTGTTTCTAAAGTCTGAGGATGTTTTCGCTGCAATGTACAGTGTTCTTTGGATTGTATGGGGATTTATGTTGAATAATAAAAAGTTCAGACCTTGGTTGTAAAACCAAGACTGAAACTGAGTGAAGCTGCTGTTGTCTCCTTGGTTCTCCCTTTCATATAGACATTTCAGAAGTCTCAGAGGAGCGGATTATTTTGTGTGCTAAAATACTGTGGACAACAGAATAGGAATATCCACGGATGGATCAAAGCTCTTAAATGTTCTTCAACATCGTTATGACATTCATTTGTTCTTCATTTTCTCAATTTTATTAGCAATCTAGAAATGGAGGAAACTTTCCATAATCATTCAATTTACACCCTGTCATGGGTTTGAAATACGAATTCGAATTCGTTCTACAGAGGATCAAGCATATTCTACTGCTGCAGGTTTTCGGCAGAATGCAGTTTTTTTAAGTGAAATACATTTTCTGTGGCACAAGCAGTATAGCTTTACACACAGTTTTATGGAAGCACGTGTAAGCATAAATACGTACATAATGTTGCCAACACTGAAAAAAGGTGCTTAGGAAGAAGAGATCTGTGGCACTGGTTTCTTTTTAGCCATATGTACCTTCAGGTGCCTTTTTAGTGCCATCAGAGACAAACAAGAATATGGGTTGATGTCTTTTTTTTTTTTTTTTCCTTATGCAGACTTTTTCAAATGAGTGGGCAGTGGTCTTTAGCAGATTCATATTTCTCATATTAAATTAAACACTTTATTAACTATAAACATTGCTAGAAGAATATTTACCAGATCAAAATAAAAATAAAAATAAATTCTAGCAGGGTCTTTTATTTCTCAGAAGCCTTTCTCTTTCTTTGACTGGAGATTGATAAAGTTGTTACGTCACAGTACTTTTTAAGGGGGAGAGAAAAATCTGGTATACACAAGAAGAGCAGTTCTTGAGTAGTTGTTGAGTTCCTGTTCTTCATTATCTCCTTGTGCTGTCCTGGATTTAATTTGGCAGCTTTAAAAGTTCTTCATCTGTTTACTATCACAAAAACCCACCCACATGCAAAGGTCCCCAAATCTCAGAAAAGTTATGGATGTTAAAAAAATAAATAATTGGGGTACTCCTACCATGCAATAAAAATACAAAAACAACAATCACCACCTTGGAATAGCTGCAGTGTTTGCCAAGTGTGCCAAATCATGAGATGTTTTTATGATGAGGATCAATGTCAGATTATGGAAAGAATGATACACACAAGCTGATTTCACTTATAACTTGCGAATGTTGTTTTATTAACTCAGCTCCTACTTCAGAGAGTCATCATTTTGTTTTCCCATCACTCTTAAAATGTAAATTGTGTGGTTCATTTTGGCTATTATTATAAAACCTGACTGGCCACATTGAAGTGCCTTTTTTAATGTCACGTTTCTTTTCCTTATTTTTTAATAGATGACAACTAATCTTCCTCCTCCCAGCTTCTGTTACATTCTTACTGTTCAGTCTGGTGAAATACATGTGGAAGTGGATGAGGAAGAACAGATTTCTAATTTGTACCAGCCACCAGCTGTTCATGGTCTGAAGGAAATTCTTCAGGTAGTCTGCTTTAAAAATCCGATAAGAAACGCTTTCTGCCACTGAATTTCTGCTTGTCTCATTCCCTGTTTTTGTACCATTATTTTCAGATCGATGGCTGTAATGAGCGTTGTAGCTTTTGGGCACGAGTGCTGTACCTGAGGCTGCAGGTAATCTTTTCACTTAGTGAAATAAAATCAACTTAATGTATGCGTGAAGAAGCCAGCATTTATCTTGCTTAGGGAAAAGAAAAACTTCCTGTGTTATCTTCAAAAGCTATGTGAGCAGAAGTAGCACCAGGTCTTCTGAATGGATAAGATGAACTGCATGTTGAAGTTGCATGGTTTCAACCCTGTTTACTCTAGAGGGTGAATTATATTTGAATAACTTGCTGTCTAGTTAGAAATAATATTTCACTCTAGTAAGGAAGCTTATAGAAAGTTAATTGAGACTTGCAATGAAAATCAATGGACTGTGCTTAGATACATAGCAAGAAGTTCCTGGGCAGCTGAATGGGGATGGAATTGAACAGATGATGGTTATATAAAAATACAGTTTTTCTCTCTGCATGCAAGTGGGTGGACTATTTTTGTTGACTTCAATAGAAGCCCCTCAGGCTAATTTGGCTTTCATGGTCCAGCTAGTAGAAAGGAGGAACTCTTAGGTAAATACATCTGCCATCCATACTGTGTTGGAAAGCTTATAATTATGTTTTATTTATTTGTTTCTGAATGATGCTACAATTTTCTTTCAAAATGTTGCTAACTCCCTCAGTAGTTAAAGGAATTTTTTGTCGCTGATTTATTTATTTTTTCCTGGCGACCGGATTCTCAGTACAGCCAGCCCTGAATTCTGGTGGAGAATAATTTGCAATTGTCCATCAGCTCCACAAGAAACAAAGTGTGAATCAAAGCATATGGACCAAAGACAAAGAAATTCCAGAACGGCCAGCAAAATAGCTGGGGATGCTTCCCACCAGTGTGAGACATAAATTTAGTTTGGTCTTGTCCTCTTGCTTCAAAAGCCAATGAGTTGTGATTTGATTTTGGGGCAGGGAGTACTTTTAGCTCCCGCGATGAGGGGTATCTCTTGTCACTCCACAGTGTTTTCTCTGCTGAGTGCATGCAGAGCATTTGCTAACATGAAGCAAAGCATTTGCAAACGTGGGAAATTATGTCTACCTTGGTGGGATCTTCACGCTGCTAACAGAAAGACAGACACATACATGTGTGGACTTCTGCTTCCAATAAGCGTGTTCAATTTAAATAAATAAGTTACAGACTGGTGGTATCCTACCCAAGCATTTTTATATTGAGGTACATCTACCTATGTCTGAGACACTGGGGTTCTTCAATATTCTTGTGTACAATCACTTCATCACTAGAGAGAAGAGGGAGTATGCAGGAGCAGTTGTGACTTCAAAGAGTGGAAGCTTATCTAACAGGAACAATTATAATTTCTATAATTACTTGTTGCTGCTAGGAGATTTACTGGCTGTTTTTCATTTAGTGAACAGTGAGCACTAGATTTTCATGAGTGAATATGACTGCTCACAAATTTTTCGAAAGTAATACCAGAAAAGCAGTAGCAATCTTCTTTTTCTGTAATACTGCTGGATAACACTTCTGGATCACTGCTGTAGAAACGTAAAAGGTATTTACCTGCTGTTAGTGTATCACTTTCCTAGTCCTTCCAGAAGAAGGTCATGAACAGCAGCTTGTTTACTGCAGTTACCTTCGCCAAGAGGATTTACCCTTCGTGTGCAAAATCACCAAGTTATAATATGTGAGCTAGGGACTACAGTTTGGTTCATTTAGCAGGTCTGTTATTATTAGGTAATCTGCTACAGGAGTTAAGACAAATGTGTTTTAAAAAATAATATTTATTCTACGTAGCAAGAAGCATTCTGAGATGCTTCGTTTGTGCGAAGCAGGAATGGAAATATGCTTTTATTATTACTCAGAATCTGTACTGTGGTACAGAAGGAATATGAGGAAATATATTCCATCTGTGGTTAAGGAGCTGTCCTTCCTTATAACTCAATCCTGCTGCTATTTGTCTGTTGTGTCCTTTCTGTTCAGAACAAATTGTCACACATAGCAAGATGATGATTTTATACTAACTTGTGATTTTTTGCTGTTATTATTATTTACTTTTTGGATGATTCTTCTGAAAGCCAGCTTTTAATGTGTTAGGAATTCTCAGGGGACAGCTGCAAAAAATCTTCCTTTTGAAGATATTTTAATGGTATCTACACAGAGGAGGTACTCAAATGCATACAGTTATTAGGAAAAGAAACGATGTAAATGCAATTGGAAGCATATATTAAGGCAGGACCATAATATCTGAGTTATAAATTTTACCAGCCATTATTTCTAATTACTGCATTTGTTCTAAGAGCTCCTAGCATGAACAAAAAGTTAATTTTAGTCTGGTTAATGCTTTCAGGGTTTGAATTCAACTGAAGACAAAAATCTGGGGTTCTCATTGCACTACTTTATGCTAGAGAAATGCAACTTTGAGAATAAAATACTTCTGTGATTTGTCTCTCCAATCACTGTAGTATTTAAATTTCATTTGAATGCTTTAAGTAAAACTTTTTAAGGAACAGACTAATAATAACAAGGTAAAATAGTAAAAAAGCCTTTTTTAAAAATTAAGAAAGTAATTTAATTTCAGTTAAATATTTTAAAATATTAGAATCTTCAAAATTACAAGTTGTTTGGACTGGTAAATGTGCAATATGCTCTGTTATTAAACTTGTTTTTTCTAAAGTATGGGAAAATTCACAAACATGTAGATATTATAAAAGTTATGTTAACAAAAAAGGAAGAAGAAGAAGAAAAACACAGATTGAGGAATTATTTGGTGTTGTTAGAGATCCTAGACTAAACACTGATGTCTACATCATGTCTTTCTAATCTGTCTTGCCCATCATCCCAGTGTGAAAATAAAAAAAAAGGTATTATGAATAGTGTAAAATTATAAATTAGTAATAACTGTTTTCAGATATGAAGCCTGACATTAAATTTATTTTTTTGGTCGTGACATCACTAATTTTGATACACCTTAATTTAACTGCACCAGAGTATTTTCATACCTGTCTTAGTCAGAAAACTTACATTGTCATTGTGGATTCTTCTGTTTCTTAATTATAAGTTACCTACTTTACTACTTCTATGTATCATTCAAGTATTTAGAGATGTGTTTGTTCAACAAGAAGAAAAACCTGCAGCTTTGTAACTGTAGTTATCCACTACAAAGACTGGAGTTTTTGAGAATCAGATAAGTGTTAGCCCTTCTTTTTTTTCCAAGGGAAGAATTATGCAAGACTTTGTTCATAAAAATGGCCAATTAACTTTTTATAAAATATATTTTCAGATCCAAGTGAGTTATGTTAAGACATGAGTGTTGATAGCGGTAGAGCCAAGATCACAGTGGGTCAATCTTGGTTAATTTAAGGTAGAGATGTTAGTCCATATCTACATTAAGGAGTAATGAGGAATTCCAACAAAACTTTAATTCATTTTTATGTACAGGCCCTAAGTGTAGTAATGTGTCGGTTTTATTATTTGCTTAAAGATGTTACTTTAGTCTTTCCTTCTTCTAAAAATTAATGACTACACTCCAATTTAGTATTTTTTTTTGAAATCATAGACAAAACACAGTGTTCCTACAAATCAAAGAGAGATTTTGTTGTTTGTGACTGACTTCACATTGCAAGATGGAGCTCACACAATTCCAAAAGCTGTTGCTGTGTCAGTTGCTGCGTCGTGCGTTCTCAGTACGGAAATCAGAGAAGCTCTCAGTGTTGCCTCGCGACTCATCTTCTTCAAGGATGCCCTGTGGGGAAATGGTAAGCGTTACATGTGGTTTTGAAGCAGTTGGAAATGAACTGAAATAACACCCTAATCTATAACACTGTAATAAGTGGCCTACAGAGACTTTCACTCTCAGTTGAAGATGAAACGTTACAGGTTTGGGATGAGCAATTTGAATGGGTTTGTAATTAGAAGTTTTCTGTGAGATTTCTTTTTTGTATTTTTGGTTATGTCTCCTATGAAAGTGAGAAATTAAATTATCTTACTATATGTTCACTAGTATTTCTGTCAGTCTTCCTTGATGACTGTTGAATCTAAAGACCAGTATCAATCCAATCTGCTAGCTGACAGGAGACTCAGAAATAGTAAGCAACTTGATTTCATTTGTTTTGGTATTCTTGCAGAGACTTGTTTTATTGAGCTTACTGCCTCTAAAAGGAGTAAGACAATGGCTCTAGAGACTTGCACGTCCCTAGACACGGAACTTTTACAAACTACCACATACCGTCTCAGCTGTCAGAGCCCTTGCCACCGTACAGGTTCTGTGAGGTAGTTCACTCTACATTCATTTTTAGTTGCTCATAAAAACGAGGCTCACCCGTCATTCCGTGTGGTGCATCCATGTGGAGAGGTGTAATTCACATCTCCTGCCTTCCCTCACTGCCAAAATGCAAGTGGATGGGAAGTATCAAGCTGTGTAAATGGCTGTGTGTCCTGCTAACCAGTCTGTTTCCCCTTGCTAGCTGAGGTCGTACTGGTTTCATGCAAAGTGAGCCACACACCTCTGCTTTGGAGAACAAAGTATTGCATGCATCTAGTCTTTGTAATCTTTAACGCAAAGACCACCTTGAGGGGTGTCCAAGCCTATTCCTGGGGAAGAGACAATAACTTCGTGTTTCCAGTGTGGTACAATGCAGTCTGCATGGAATCTGATTCTCTTTTGCCATGTTAGATTTTTTTTTAACTCTTTTCCCCGGGATTCGCAAAGTGTAACAAGAGCATGCTGCATGTATCACTGAAAGCAAAATATTTTGTCATTGAGAAAACCTGATGGAGTCTGTCTATCTGTTTAGTAGCTGGCAGAGATCATTGTCTTTATTGGCCATGACAATTATCATGGTCACCTTTTTCCCTGTTACTGTACTGAGTTGAAATGTCTTTGTTGGCAGGTAGGATTATTTGTGTTGAACGTACTGTTCTCTTATTACAAAAGCCTCTTTTGTGCTCGGCTGCCGGTGCTGACCTCAGTGAGCTGCCTGGCCCTGTCAGACTCGATGAGCTGGATTCTACCACACAGGCCAATTCCATTTGTGCTGTGAGAGGTTCGTATGGCCTTTTTTTGAAATGAATGTCGTTAATTATTCGTGTTCACTTTAATCTTTCAGGTCCTCATATTGATTTCTTGCACAAATAGGGGGCAGGGATAAAAAAGTACAGTATTGCTGTAGATCATTAGGATATATAAGTTTTTGTGCTTCTTCCTGGGCTCCATTTGTCTTTTGCTGGCCAAGCTCTGCCTGGCTACTGCTCCCCCTCGCTGATGCCCCAGAATAAATGTTTGATGCACAGCCTGGTTTATTATATTCCTTCCTTTGCCATCTTCTTTCAGGAGCCTTCTGTTCACACCAGCCTTGTTGATATTGGCAACAGTAAGGTATACCAATATTTTTCAGGCAGATGGAGAAGGTATGTCAGCCAGGCTCTGAACGGTAGGGGTTACTGTCTGATTTCCCTGGAGCTCTGCTGCAATGGGGCAATTTAATATTTCACCATAGTCACCTAGCTTAGCTTGGCCAATATTTGCTCACCAGCCACTTTGGATCATTGCTTTGTCTAATACTTTAGTCCTACAGCTAACCATGCAGAAACATTTCTTACAATGTAATTTCTAGTATTTCCTAATAGTGCAGTAACATTTCATACAATATATTTTATAACACTTTGTCCACTCAGGTTCTTAAGCCCCCCCATTTGCATAATGCCTATAGGCACTTGGCTTTTAAAGTCCTTAAAAGCCAAGTACTTGCAGCTTTTAAAGACAGTTTCCTCTCTTAATTTAACTCTCACGATTCCAATAGCCCTTGTAGAAAATTCTTGATACTGTTTTACATTTACACTTTCAAGTATTCACCTGAATGTTTGAAAGAGGCTTAAAATAATAGCAAATAATGGTTACAAATGAATTCTTGCAGCTATAAAGCAGTACACTGAAAAGTCAGTTTTAAACCACTCAAAGCTATTACTAAGCATACCTTCTCTTAGAGTATATCCACAGGTTAGCGATGCCTCTGTGATTGATATATGATCACCTTGCAGTGACAAGTCTTGAACTCTGCATAATGAAAAACAAGCACAACTACAGGCGCTCTAAGCCTCAGTCATTATGTACGTATGTCTCCCATTGACACTGTGAGTTACTTGAAGGATATTTCTGTCACTGGGTAGGAAATACTTTTTGGCCTTTTTTAACCTCTGCAATAGTTGTGCTAAGAGTTATCACTTCTCCACTCTTGTTTATTGTAACTAGGTATGAAGAGTGCCTGTCTTCTTTTGACCCATTGGCAGTGTATATAAAGCAAAATTTGAGTCCTTTCTTTTTTCAGTAGAGCAAAGAAAATACACCTTTGTGATCCTGTGCATAAACAAGTGCTTTACTTACATAAGAGGTGTCATGCTTTCCCCGATTTTTTATTACAGATGTAAGAATGACAACAGGAGAAATTAATCCTACAATCTTGTCTTGCTTAATATGAAATTTGCCTGGGGTAGCTGTTACCAGTACGTTCCCACACCTTTGTACCAATGTAGAATGTAAAGTATCTTTATGTCTATGCTAGTGCTATATATAGATTATAACCTCACTTTTTTGTGTAACTAGAATTATTTAATAGCATTTAAGATATATGTGCACTGTTTTGGAATTCGTTTAGCTACTGTCTGCAAGTTTCTACTAAAGAAGTGAAACTAATAGTGTTTTAGCAGTGTTTTGTTGGTGGGAACACATGTATTTGATGGAATAATCCATGAAAGAAAAATTATCTTCTCCAAAGTTCACTCACCACCTCTCTCTCACCTAGAAAAAAAACTCACAGAATTGTTAACCTGGCTTTCAATGAGAAGCAGGATTGCTTTGTTCATTGTTTTTCTTTATGCCCTTCTCTCACTTGCCACACTTTTAATCAGCTACATATTCTGTATGTAGGCTTCCTCTCACCTAATGCTACAAGGGGCTGCAAAGGCTTTCTCTACCCCTTCTGGAAGCATTGCTTCTTCCTGCTCTTTCACCCTCATTGCTGCTCCTCCTGGCTCTCAGGAAGCTGGCAGTGTACCTTCTCAACCTTCACTAGAAAAACTTCCTGGTAATCAGTGGACTATCCCCTGCTGCAAACTGTCCGTATTTGTGTCAGTGTTCTGCTCAGTGAAGTCTTCCAGTCATGTTTGGTCAAATCCTTCCTTCCCCACCAGAAGGGGCTACACTGTAATCCAAACCGAGCCGCCGAGTCTGTCAGAAGTCTTTATTTCAGGGAGGTCTGATCATACCAGCTCTGGGAAGGAGTACGTTGCTGGTCAGCAGACGAGTGAGAACCTGGGATTGCTTTCTCCTGGAAACCTTATTCCTCTTTCAAAGATGAGTCTGTGTTTCTCACCTGTGAGATCAGGGTTAATAGATTTATTTTCTCATCGTTATTCATTGCAAAATAATTCCTAACTTCTTTTTGCTGTATAGAAGGAGTCATGTTAGCAGTTCATACTACACAGAACTACTTTTCCTCCTAACCATACTTAGGAGCAAATTCTACTTAGTTCATACCACATATGCTGTGCGGGAGTATTACATGATTAATGATGTTTGCCTAGTGTATGATTCACATCCAGTGATTGAATTTTGACATTGCATATTTTCATGTTTAAGCCCTTACTCAGGTTTCTTTTTCAGTTTCCCTCTTAACAGCCTAAACAAAACGGAGTAAATCATGTTACCTGGCTCTCTCTTTTGGACTGAAATTCTTCCCTTCCTATCTATTAATCAGGGTAACAGATTGGCAAAAAATAATAATATCCATATTCATTTTTCAAACATTTCAACCAGTGTTACTTTAATCCTCCTTTGCATTCCTCACTCAAGACCTGTTTTTCCAGGTGTTGTCCTGATTGAGCTATTGTCAGTCTCTTCTTAATGATGTCAGCCACAACCCAGAAAAATAGAGTAGAGGTAAAAATCTATGTGCATTTCCATTTAAAAGAAGGATCTCGGGAGACAATCCAAAAGGTTTGTGAAAGTCAAGCAAAATCTAAAGTCTTGACAAAGATGTGCAACTGTTCAGCTGCTTAAACTTGAGAGATCACTGTGCATACAGGATGCAAAAGGCCGTCACTAGATTATTAGATCTGTTGCTGTTTGGAGTTATATTTGTTCTGACTTCAGTGATCTCTGGTGGTTTCATGAGGGAATTCTGTTTTCATCAAAATAAACCTCTCCCATAGACCTAATCTCAGAATGATCCTGATTCATCTTCAGATGTAATTCTGTTACTTGTGCACTGGCATTCCACAGTTGCAGTACAGCACGCTACTGGGGGAAAAAATCAAAAGGCTTAGAGAGAAACAGATCTGTCAGAAAAAGGTTGCTGTTTTTTTTTCTTCTTCTTTTTTCTTTTTTTTTTAATTGAAATAGTGTTTTTTTTATATATAAAAAAGCAAACATACCAAGCAAAGTAGTAGTTTTTCTTCTTTCCCAAGAGCAAAGGAAACATGCCTCTGTTGTGGCAGGAATCATTTACCTTGCAAATGCCAAAAGAAACTCATAGTTTATCACAAAAACTGGAGAATCAAAATTATTTTGGTTACAGTCCAAGGGGTTAAATACACAGAGTTGCAGTGCAATCCATGTGGGGGGTGGGAGAAAGAGAGAGAGAGAGGTTGGGTCATAAATGTAATAGTTATGAAGTTGGTTTCCTGACCCTCAGACTTGCTGTCCTTTGAATTCCCAAAGGAAAATACGGTTTTGTTGTTTATGTGCCGCTCCCCCCTTTCTGACAGTCCTTGTCTCAGGAGAGTCAGGAAAGCTAGAGATTAAGACCCTGTTTTACAGACAGCGTAAATGCTCCCTGGTCTCCAGGGGCTTATTTCATTGAATGTATTACATAACTGCAAGGTTCTTGCTCAAAAGGAGCTGGAATTTTTAGTCCGTGCATCTTTTGTACCAGACGGAGGGTTTATTTTGTGGTAAATTTGTTCTCAGAGCTGATCCACTACGCATGGTTCAAAATACTTATAAGTATTTTCTCCATAAACAATGCTAATTATTTCAGCATACCATTACCATAAGGCATAATACAGTCTTTAAAAGTCTTTACTGGCTTCTCATAAAACTCAGAATGTTTTTCTTGCCAAAACTGTCAAAGCCCCTTATAATAGTCCTAAGTGTCTTTGGCATCCCCTTCTTAGGCACACACTTAGACCAGTGGGCAAGATCTAATCTCTCTTAAATCAGTATAAACAAAGAATAACTCCACTGGTAATAGAATTTAACCTGCATCATTGTTTTTGAAAATGATTGCGTCTTCTAATTGGCTTGTGTTTCTAAAATACTGATATCAAACAATCTGGCCTGATAATATTTCTAACTACTTACTGCCACGGAAGTATTGGAGGAGCAGTGAGACAAAAACAAGCAAACAAACAAAGTAGAAAAGCAATAAAACCTCCAAACAGAACCAATGAGCCTGTTTGGAAGGTTAATTTTCAAATACCCACCTTTTGATATTTTTATAATGCCATACTCTAATTCCTTGGTGGATGGATGTGGGAGAAAGGGACTGAGACGGCTGGAGAAGCTGAGGCTTGCTCTGACCCTGTGAAAGGAAGAATCTTGTTCTTGAGGCAAGAATAAAGAAGGGTCAAACATGACCCTTTTTTGTGCCTGTGTTTGCCAGGTTGCATTTAGTATTTTAAAATAATTTTGTTTTCTGTAGGTACCATTGTTGGAGTTAACGAGAGCACTGCCTTCTCCTGGCCTACGTGTGACAGATGTGGCAATGGAAAGTTGGAACTGTATCCCCGGGACAGGTGAGAGTCAGGGTGCTCCGTAGGATTCCAGGTGTTTTGCAGATGTAGCCATAACAGCCATAGGTGATGCAATAATTCCTGCAGGCACAGACTGCACTTTGTTCCTTCCTAGAACTAAGACGTAGTATTTTTATTGCTGATGAACTGATAAAGCCAGCAAGGTTAGATTAATTTATTAAGAATGATACAAGTAGATATGAAATGGTTTGAATTTGCAGTCACCACGTTTTTCCAAGCTAAATTTTTGCTTATAAAGATTTCATACCCCTCTGCATTGTGATGTTAGTTTTAATGAACATACCACATAAATCACAGGCCTGACTTTAAGCTCCTTGAAAAGTAGCTTCTTGTGTACCAACATTCTTCTACCCAGCGCTGTTACCCTGCATACCACTAACTCGCCTCAGTTTTGTGCTGCACTGTGATCTGTGCTGTGTTTTACATAAATGCAAAATGCAGACCGATTAGGGCACAAAAAGAAGGAAAAGGGGTTCTTTCTGTTGGAGAAGCTTACAAAAAGCATAAGGAGAAGCTGGGTGATTTCAATCCTGTTGAAACATACACCGTTTTCCTAAATAGGAGAAGTTTTACTGCATATGGTCTGTTATGTATAACCTCAGGGGAAAAGTTGAAAACATAGCAACATAATTATTGTCCTACATTACACTGTCATGCAGAAAGCAAGGAGGTATGTATGTACACATAGTCGTGTACTTTGTGATTTTTTTAATATATTCTCAAGAACACTTTTGCTTTGTTTGGAGAACAATGTAGCATCAACACTTATTTAAGACCATATTCCAACAAGCACTTATGGCTGTGCTTAATTTTCTGCATATGGCTTAAGTGTGTGCTGTAAATGTTGAGTGCCTGCTGAAGGAGGGCCTAAATCAACAAGTCATCTAGGCCAAACCTATGCTTTTTTCTGTTGCCATAACTTCTAGAAGGTTATGAGATGAATATTTAATTGCATTGTCTGTAAATTGCAACCCTCCCCACGTTGCTTAAAGTTACAAAAAGAAGATCCTTCTGCCAGAAGAGTTTAGGTCCTCCAAGAAAGTTACTTAGGTCCACCAACAGAGGAGCTCCATTTGCTGTTATCAACCGAATCTCTTAACCAGGCTGTTCTACTAGAAATCTACCAGCAAAGCAGTTAGAGAACAAGCAGGTTGGTTTTTGTTTGTGTTTTGATTTTGCGATTGATAACTTTTCCATGCTCTGTGTTTTTCCATGCTTCAGAGGATCGCTGTATTGCAACCAGTGCTCTGAAGTTGTCATTTCACCAGTTGTGAAAATGCAGTTGGAAATCTTCTTGAGTTGTCCGTCCCGATCTCAAAGTACAGTAAAAGTAAAGGTATGGCACAAAATGAGCTTCCATGTATTGAGTATAACGAGGCTAGATACGTAGACACGTAGGTACTCTAAATGACACTTTTATAAACAGCTCTGTTAAAATAATACAAAAGTAAGAGTATCCTGTAATTTGATCTGGTGCTAGACTTGTGTTTCACTGGACTGAGAATCCAGTTCCCAGATCTTGTTCAAGTAGCATCGTCACTGAGTTCACCCTGAGCTTTCTAAAATGTCGAATGCATCAGGTCCAACTGAAGGGCTTTGTTGGGTTGGGCCCTTGGGAAACTTTCAGGCTCCCATTCTGAACATCGTTTGTGTCACCTCTTCTCTTCTTTTTAGGCCAGAGAAACAAAACTATGCTATTGAAATCATTGATCTGTGTTTAATGTGACTGTTTTAATCTACAAACACAGTGTCTTCCTATACATAAGATTTTTGTCATGAACAAAACCTGTTAATTTTCCCATTGCAGCTGCTACAAAGAACAATCTCTTCTCTCCTGAAGTCTGCTGCCAGCGAGGATGGGGTACGTATAATGGATATTGAGGAAAGAGAGTTTAACTGCGTAACTCACTACAGAGGCAGGGTCCAGGAGGTGCTGTGAAGAGCGACTGGTGTCACAGAATGGCTGGGTGGTCTGACAACCCCTCACACTGGGCTCTTGCCAGCACATGGTCAGGTCAACCATGACTTTGGCAGAATACTGAATACCTCCAAGGATGGAGACTCCACCACCTTTCCAGGCAGCTCTTTTCAGATCCACAAGAGGAGCGATAGGAGGTTTCACTAGAAATACATTTTTTTTCTCATGTGCCGCCTGGGACTGAGTGGGTTTGAAGCGTGTTCATGTGCTCCCAGCACAAACCTAACCTGTGGCAATCCTACCTTCCACCTGCTGATGCCCAGCTATTGCATATCAGGTTTTTAACACTCTCCTTTTTAGAAGAGGGGTGCCACAGACAGGATGTACAGACAGCATTAGCTCAGACATGGATCTGCAGAGCTATCTGCAAATAGCAGTGTCTCCGGACATTCAGAGCCAGTATGGGCAGTGCTAGGCTTTACTCGGTCTTCTGGCTGAAAATCCAAAGGCAGCATGGATACAGTCCAAGCATGCTACTTTTCCAGGCTCCTAAACCTTATAAAGCACAACCACTTTCTAATAGCACAAGTATGAAATTACTGGCAGGCAGCAATACTAGAAAAAAATTGCAAAATGCATGCAAAGTAATCCTTTGCAACTGGGATCTGTATAAATGAAATGCACGTAAGCCACGGGGCTCCATGGGCTAAAGTACAGTTTATGTAATCACGAAGTAGTTACTCCTTCAGTCTGAGCTATCAGCAGAACCCTGACATTTGGCACAGTGACCCAGATTTATCGCAGGTAAGCGAGGCATTTAGGGCAGGTGCGGGGCTGTCATTGGCTGCCAGATGATCAGTAGAGGAGGAGCGGCGCCCTCAGAAAGTGGGCAAGCCCGGGTAGGGGCTGGAGATACCCCCCCCGTTGCAGTGGAAGGGGGACAAAGTCTGCTCGTCTCCTTCATTAATCATCCTGGTTAAATGTCTTCAGCTAGGTGACACGCAGTGGGGTCATTTTGCTTTCTCCCTGTTACACGGTCTCCTAGTACTTTGCAATTACATCCCCTATGGTTTTAATGTGATTTAGGGATAATATTTAAAGTAGCAGTTTCTTGAAAATTCTTACACTGGAGGGTGTATATTTAATTTCATCAAGGAGATATGAGAAATTTCCAAAGTATGCTTGCTCTTTTAATAGCAGTCAGGTCTAGAGGATGTGTCTGGTTTTGTTCCAGGCTGATAAAACATAATTCTTTTTCTATTTATTAGCATTCAGACAACCTCTTCTTCACGTTTCAACTTTTATAATGCTAGAAGACCGGCACCTTAAAAACAAACTGGTGGTGTTATTTTTTTTTCCTAGCTAAAATGCAGGGATAGTTTTTTTTTCCTTTTTTTTTTTTTCATAAGCATTTCCATCTGAACTGCTGCGTTTTAAAAAGGAGAATGTCTCAACAAAGAGTAATCACAAGAAACACCACTTCAGTCGTTGTCTTGTTTGTTTGCTTGTTTGTTTTTTGCCAGTGCTGCTGAAGTTTCTAAGGGTGTAGTTTCCTAATTACTTCTTCTGGCAGTGAGGTTGGCTTTAGCCTCCCCTGGCCACTTGTTCCTACCTTGTGGCAGCGCTGCAGTCATACCAATGTGGCTGTTTGTGCAGCTGCGCAGCGAGTCGGACTGCAGAACTAGTCTGGGATAAAAATAATCCGGGGGAAAAAAAAGGAGTTATTTGTACCTTGACTCAGGCACTAGATGTGGTCACCGCATGCGGTCAGAGGCTGGTCCTAGGTAAGGCTCACGGACGGAAGAAATGCAGGTGAAGCTGCTCCCAGGGCCCCTCCCTGGCGAGGTGCCCACTCTCAGTATCACCGGTTCTTGTGTTAACCCAGAGCAACCACCCCAGCCCCACGCCCCCGTCCCTGCACCGATCACAACGGGACAGGTAACCTGCCGGGGAGCCACGGGGCTGCAAATGATGGCAAGCGAGGCACGACGCAACGTGAAACGCAACACAAAGTTAGGGCAGGGAGGGGACAGGCAAGGGAAAGCTACAGGATATTTTCCTTCGGTGGGTCTGTTGTTAGTAAGGTAATCAGAACACGCCATGCATGTGCACATTCCCATGGTGTGAAAAACCCCACCAGCGAAAGAAAGCACGAAAGGGTCAGGCTTCAGCAAAACGGAGTTCAAGCTCGCAGTAGCTTTTTTATTATTATTATTATTATTAACAAGTTCTTGAAAGCCTGGTAGAGAAGTGGCACTTCACGCAGGAGCCAGAGCCAATTATCCCACGTGCGGCGCGCTCATGCGTGCGTCCGTCCTAACGCCACTTCGCGAGCGCCTGAAAAAATGGTCTGTTGGAAGAGGCCCTCACACCCCGTGTCTTCTGCGCCGAATGCTGCTCAGAACAGAGCGTACGGGACTGTTTGTTTTAATCAACGTGCCTTTATCACTCCAGAGCTATGAGGTGAGGAGCGTGCTGGGAAAGGAGGTGGGGTTGTTGTGCTGCTACGTCCACTCCGCGAGCAGCCAGCCGAACTGCGTTGGACTGGAGGAAATTGCTCTCCTGGAAGCTGTAAGAAACTGAACCGGACTGAACTGTAGTCAGCTACGACAGTATCTCTGGACTTTGTGATGTGGTTATCTGTTAACTATTGCCGCAGATAATGTGTAATGGGAGCGCGATAAGTATTAAGATAGTTTATTAAAGCTGCGATTTATAACACACGGTGTGCTAACGCTGAGGAATGTATTTGAAAAGATCTGTTCAACTTTCTGAGCTCTTCCTTTGCTGATCGGTTCAGAATTTGGGGCCGCGGTTCTTCGGTGTGTTTTGTGTTTTGGCGTGTGAAAGGGCTCGTTCTGGAATTTCGAACAGTTGTGATTTTTATTTCTGTTTTATGATGCTGTATTTATTATGTCGATGGAAAATATTTTACTGATGTTTTTGAAATAAATACCTTGCTATATGCCGTGAGTGTCGGTCTAAGCCACAGTTTCACCAGCAGATTCCAGAGGTGCTGCCTGCCTGCCACGGTGCCGTCGCTAATTGTAAATTGTAGTGTTTGTTATCAGCTTGCAATAAATGTTACAAAGATTTGAACAAGGCGTATTTTAAAGGATCAGGCATAACAAGTTAATGTTTCACAGCCATCAGCTACCCAAGCGTGGTATTACCACGCTCTCTGTAGCTGCCCACAAAGCGGGTGCTTCATTGCACTCTTTCTGTTATGTGTAAAGAGTGAGGTGCTTTGTCGGCCACGGCGCTGTCTTCACCCTGACCGTATAGAGGCGGATCACAGGTCTGGCTTCTAACCATCCCGGCAGACAACACCAGAGTTCCCATGCGGTCGGTACAAGAACTGATGTGAGAGTTCAGGATGAGATTAGGGATCTTTTTTCACCCCGTCCCGTGGTAATTTACAAAAATCTCCCGGGTCAGAGGATGAGGAGTGAATGGTTTCGTGCAGGACCCAGCAGGAGAGGAACAGCAACCTGGCTGCTTCCGTGCTGGTTCCCGTGGCCGGGGGTGGAAAGTTTGGCTGGCATAAGCAGCAGTTGCTGAAGGAATGGCCAAGTTTTGAGGCGCTTTTTTTCTGAGCCCCCTTCTTTCTTTCCCCAGCCTTCTCCAGGCCTCCCAGCCCCTCACCTGCCTCCCCATGAGGCTGAGGAGCACCGGACCGGGTCGGTGCCACCCCTGGGACCGTCCCCACCGCCCTCCCCGCCCGCAGGACATACGGCAGACGAGAGCAGACTTAGTTTCAAACGTTTTTTGTTTCGTTTTATTACTATTATTCTTAGAAATGCTGTAAAAATCGATATAAAAGGTCGGCCATGCTCAGTCTTTGTCATCCTACCGTCTAAAATACATGAGGGCTTTGAATCATTTTAACAGGTGTACCATAGCTGCATCAGTACGAGTAAAATGTAGAAAAGACAAAAAAAAAACTACCATTACAAAAATAATTTAAGGGGAGAGGAAAAAAACCCAACAAAAGTCGCTTAGCTCTTTTTTTTTCCTTTTTTGAGGGGTTGCGGTGGGTGGGTTTTTCTTTGGGTTTGAGTTTTTCGCGGTGAAAGACCCAGGCATCGCCCCGCGTCGCCACGGCACTCGGGAAGCGGCCGCGCACCGGCGGGGGCTCCACCGCGGCTGCTCCTTCCTCCTCCTCCTCCTCCTCGTCCTCGTCCTCCTCGTCGTCCTCCTCGCCCGGCCCGGGGCTGCGCGGCCCCGCGGCTCGGCCCCGCGGCCCCTGAGGTATGTGTGCATCCAGCCACGGCCCCGTGGCGGCCGTCCCTGCGGTCCCCCCGGGCTCCCCCCCCCGGTTACCGGCAGTCGGTGCCCGCGGCGGGCTGCAGGAAGGAGGCGCCGGGCAGCTGCTTGAAGAAGTGCCTCAGGCTGGTCAAGTCCCGGGTGAGCTGCTCGATCTTCTTGTGCAGCTTCTCGTTCTCGGCCGAGAGCTCGAGCAGCTTCTGCTGCATCTCCTGGTTGCGCCGCTTCGCCTTGTCGCGGCTCTTGCGCACGGCGATGTTGTTGCGCTCCCGGCGCTGCCGGTACTCGGGGCTAAACCTGTCCACGCACTTCTTGCCGCCGCGCTCCTTGCCCCCGGCCCCCGCCGCCGGAGCCCCCCCGGGGCCGCTGGAGGGCAGAGGGGGGCCGGGGGGAGCCGGGGAGCGGGTGCTGCAGCTGGACGGGGAGCTGCTGCCCGGCGGCTCGGGGGAGGTGGGCGGCGTGGGCTGCCCGCTCAGGTTCATGATGGTCTGGGCGCAGGTGGCGATCTGCGAGGGCAGCAGCGACGAGGAGAGGTCGCTGTCGCTCCAGTCCGGCTCCTGCTTCAGGGCGCCGCGGGAGGACGACGACGACGACGACGACGACGAGGAGGCGGAGGAGGCGGCCGAGGAGGAGGAGGACGACGAGGAGGAGGAGGAGGAGGCGGCGCGGGGCTCGGCGCCCAGCAGGGTGCCGACGGCGGCGCCCAGGTCCTTGGCGGGCAGGTACTCGCCGTAATCCCCGCCCCGCTCGGGCTTGTGGTTGCTGTTGAAGAGGTCGGCGAAGAGCTCGTCGTTGCACAGCTCCAGGTTGGGCACGGCCGACATGGAGTCGATGTAGGAGCTGAAGTCGATGGCGCTCTCGTCCTCGTACATGGCCGGCGCGGCGGCGCTCAGCTCGGCCAGGTTGGAGCCGCTGCCCCCGGGGCCGCCGCCGCCGCCGCCGGCCTCGTCGCCGCTCATCCCGCGGCCGCCCGGCTTGCAGGCGGCTCCCGGCCCGCCGCCGCTGCCCACCTTGGCGTCGTAGAAGTTGGCGGGCTCCAGGCACCAGCTCCTATAGCATGCCGGCGAGTCCAGGCTGTAGAGGGCGGCGGCGCTCATGGGCGAGCGGGACGCGGCGCCGCAAGGACGCGGCCAGGGGGCTCCGGGACGGGGGCACCACCCGCTGCTGCTGCGCGCCGCCCGCAGCTCCAGCCTCCGCAGGTGGCTGCTGCTGCCGCTGCTGCTGCTGCTAGTGCTGCTGCTGCTAGTGCTTCTAGTGCTGCTTCTAGTGCTGCTAGTGCTGCTCCTGCTGCCCCGCTTCGCCTCGCCTCCCGGGGGCCGGGCGCTGCTTCCCCTGCGGGCTGCGAGGCTGGACGGAGGCTGGAAGCCGGCCGGGGCAGCGCGTCGCGGGACCTGGGAGCGCAGCCGCCCGCTCGGTCCCTTCTTATACGGAGCCGGCCCCGCCTCCTGCCCCAGTGACGGGGAGCGGGTGTTCCCGGCACCCCCGGGGACCCGGGGGCGGGAGCGGGTGGGGTGCGGAGGCCGCGGAGGCCGGGCTCCGCCGCTGCCCCGCCGGGAGGGGGAGGCTCAGCCCGTCCCGTCCCGTCCCGTCCTGTCCCGTCCTGACCCCCGGGGTGCGCGCAGCGAGGCGGAGAGGCGCTGCCCCCCCTTCACCCCTTCCTCCTCTTGCGGCACCTGCCCGGCGACCCCTTAAAAAAAAAAAAATCACATGAAATTAAAAACCACCGAGCCCTCCCGCTCGGGCAGGTGAGGCGGCACCGCTGTGTGTCCCCCCTCTCTTTTCTCCCCAGCCCCGAGCTCCTCCTGTTTGTTTCCCCCGGCGGGGTGCGGAGCGCTGCCACCTCGTGGCCCCGGTGGGACGGGGTCCCCCGGCGCCTGCCCCCTCCCCGCCTCGCCCCGTCCCACCGGGGCCACGATGTCCCCTATTCCTTCCCCGAAATCCCGCAGGCTCGGCTCCTGCCGGCCCCACGCGAGCCCTGCTGCGCTCCCCAGCACCCAGGCGCCCTCCTGAGGCACCGCAGGGGCTGTCACGAAACTTTTGAAAGCTCCCTTTTTGGGTTTAGTTAGTTACTTGCGTCGCTCGCTGTTTGCCAAAGCGTGAATATATTGGCTATATATATAGATAGCCATAGGATATATATATATATATTGGCTATAAAGAGCTGGGACAGGACCACTGTACGCTCTCTGTCTGGCTGTGAACTCCTCGGGCGAAGACGGGAGAGCAGCATTAAGCGTGCCCCGTCGGGCAGGTGAGGTTTGGCAAGGACAGGCTCTGCTTCTCCGGCAAGAACAGCACTGCCCTTAAATTCACAGAAACGCCAGGCTTTGCTCTTCGGGGGCTTGATCTTGCAGCCTTCATCTAGGTGAGCATTGAACACTGAGTTTGACAATTCTCTTTGTCCACATCAAAAAACAATACTCCCAAACGCCCAAACGCAGCTCTGTGTGTTGTTTCCTGCCCCCTCTACTCCCAGCACTGGGGTATATCGATGCTGTACAACTCTGCTCAACTCTGCCCCAGCTGCCTTCGGGGGCTTTCCAGCAGGGAACCACAGCTGGAGTCCTTATCCCCACAGGGGACCTGTTTGTGAGGTGGTGTTGGTGTTACCCCCCCAAAAAAGACTCGCTTCACCGCTAGGTCACCCACCTGCCCCTGCGCACTTGTGCACAGCAATTGCTCTCAGAATTCCTCAGTACGTGGTGAACTGCTGGGCATGGAAAAAAAATGTATAAGCAAGCCTCGCTATCTGCCACTTGTGTCGTAACTAAGCTCATCACGGAGGGTGCAGATTTGCTTGTGGTGTCTTCAGGACCTGCAGGTGTGTTCCCAGCTCCTTGTGCAGACCGCCTGCCACCCCAGCTGTCCCGTGGATGTCAAGCTGGTTGTGTTTGTTGCTGAGCCTACCTACCAAGGGTAGCCCTCAGCAGAGCTTGTGTGTGGTTCATGGTGTGAAGCACTGGGGTTTTAGTACACCTGCAGCAAACCAACCAGGAGAATGTAAGTCAGTGATACTTGCTGCTCACCAAAACGATGGACTTTAGTCCAGGCGGCTTTTGAAGATCTCCAGGGAGGAAGATCCACAGCCTCTCAGGGCAGCCTGTGCTAGTGTTTGGGCACTGCACATTACAGAAGTGATTCCTGGTGTTCACAGGGAGCCTCCTGTGGGCCACTTTGTGCCCATGGCCTCTTGTCCTGGCACCACTGGCGCCATCCTCTTTACACCTCCCTTCAGGTATTTACAGACACTGATGAGCTCCCCCTGAGCCTCCTCTTCTCCAGGCTGAGCAGTCCCAGCTCTCTCAGCCTCTCCTCATAGGAGAGGTGCTCCCATCCCTTCACCACCTTGGTGGCCCTACCTTGGACTCTCTCCAGTCTCCAGTCGAGCTCTGTCTTGTACTGGGGTCCAGAACTGGGACCAGTACTCCAGGTGTGGTCTCAGATCACCTCCCCAGACCTGCTGGCGATGCTTTGCCCCAGACACCAAGGTACCCTGAGCCTCCTTAGCAGCAAGGGCACAGCGCTGGCTCACGTTCAGCTTTCATGGGCAGAGAAGCAGACACAAGAACTTGAATCCCTCACCCAGACTGCTGAGTACCTGAGCCACTAAATCCTTGCTTCTTCTCTCCGGGGTTCGGTAAGTTTTAAGGAGCAGTAAGAAACATTTCAAGAATCTGAATTTCAGAAAGTTTTCTATAAAACCTGTTTAGGTTCCTGCTCAAGCAAAGAGGAGAATTTAAACCTGGAAAGAAAGGACAACAAGCTTTTCTCTAAGCCTTTGGAGAGAAAAAGCAACACTGCTCTAGAGTGCCCAGCTGTGAATCCCAGGAAGCTGAGCCCTCAAGGGGCAGGAATTAAAACCACAGAAATAAAGATGGGGACAGGCTGCAGGGAAGGAGAGGAACCAGGGCAAGGCTTCAGCCTTGCTTTAATCCTCCCTGTCCTTCTCTCCGTGCTCTCTCTGTCAGCCCCGTGAGAAATCCAGGACCTGTGCCAGGGGGAGCAGGAGCCAGGCGAGGCTGGGCCCATGGCGGCCTTGCAGTGAGGCCGCAAGGCCGCAGCAGCAGCAGTGGGGCAGCGCGAGTGGGGCTCAGCCTCGCAGGAGATCACGCACGGAGTGTTTCGTGCACAGGCTGGGAGCCAGGAAGAGCCGAGGGAATGGCACACACAGGCGCGGAGGTGCAATGTGCTCAGGGAGAGGCGAAAGACTGCCAATGTGTTCCCAGGGATGGGGCAGTGCCTCCTTGGGGGAGGCCTGAAGGCTGGTCTCCTTGTTCTCTCATGCTCTTCTGTGAACCCTTCAAATCACAGAATCATCAAGGTTGGAAAAGCCCTCCAAGATCACCTGGCCCAACCACCCCCCTACCACCAGTACCACCCACTAAACTATGTCCCTAAGCACCATGTCCAACCTTGCCTTGAACACTCCCAGGGACGGTGACACCACCACCTCCCTGGGCAACCCGTCCCAATGCCTGACTGCTCTTTCTGAGAAGAAATGTCTCCTCATTTCCAAACTAAACCTCCCCGATACTGGGCTTGCATTGGTTTCCAACAGGGCTGTCACACGACTGAATTCACAGCCATGGCTTCTGCCTAACGAAATGAAATCTTGCAGTGTCGCACGCTGTGAGTGCAATAGACACACGTGCTGCTTACCCTCTCCCGTCCCACCAAACAGGAAAGAAAACCAAACCAACTCAACACCCTACCTAGATGCTGTTGGTTTAAGGCAAGATACAGCTGTTTGGTAGCTTTGGATCAGTACTAGGGAAGCTGTCAGGGTTTGTGGAGGATGGCCAGCATGCCGCCGTTTTGTGTTAAGTGCCATTTCTTGCAAGCAGCCTAGCTTAAAAATGAATTCCTTAAAACTCAAAGCATTTACAAATTAGGTGCGCAGTGTTAATGAAATGGCTCAACACACCCTCAGTCGTGGGTCAATGCTTGGTGGTAGTGGGGAAGAGTTTTAAGCAGTGGTAATAAATATCTATTTTAACTCCCTGGTTTTGAAAAATGTAGGTTGGGGAGAAACTTCTTCAAGTGTAGAGCATTGTTTCCCCTAACTCCAGGAAGCATCTGACCAAGCCCTTTGCTATGAGGACATAGGAGATGCAGGAATTGCCTTATTCCACGGCTGAGGAGAAGCCCAATGAGTTTTTCTTGTGGAGATCTTGTAGGCTCCTTTCCATACAAAAAAAGCACGTTGGTGCTATACCAAAGCTCAGCCACAAATACCCCAAGCTAACATTTAAATTGAGGGGCTGTGGTGGGGACTACAGAAAATCACAGGGATGACGAGCACCATACATGAACTTCTTTTTCATTCAGGAAATGGAACTGCAGACTGCAGCTGGAGTTTTCCTATGTGTTCAGCAGTCTGATGTTTAATTAGAGAGAAATAAGACTGACGGGGATGGTGATGACTAGATTAAACAGGAATACTACTCAGTACACTAAGAAAAACCTACTGAGAATAGATCCTAGAGGTTTATATAGCTTTTTAGATGCAATTAATGAACTTCCAGATACAGTCCACATCTGTTTGTTTAATCCAGGAAAGATATACCCTACCGTACCTGTAGATAGTTGCTAAGTTTAGTTTTTCATCATGAGACCTGAGGCTGTCTCTGACTTTGAGCCACGCATGATCCTATTCCTTTCTGGAAACTGAACAAAACCACCCTGTAAAGCACACAGCCCAGCAACTTGAGGTTTTCCTTATGCCAGTACTTTCCTTGCTGGTTCACAGGTTGGCTTTAGCCCTTCCATTTAACTTCTGTATTGTATTTAGAGCACTCAAATGAGGAAGGCAGCTGCAATTTACATATGTTGGAGGTTATTTTCAGACTTACTTAGCTGCACAGAGAAAGCCCAGTCTTTTACTCCTCCATTAGGGTAATTGCACTTGCTTTGCATGGGAAGGGTTTCTGCTCGTGAAGATGCAGCAGTACGGTGCTGATACTGTTCCAGAGCTGCTTTGTGAGGATGACAAATGCATCACTAATACGAGTGAAGTAGCTGTGGCTTCAAATTACAACGCTTATCTTAGGGCCAAAACCAAGCTTTTACCTACTTTGATTATTTATTTATTTATTGTACGCATGTTGGCTGTCTGCACTGTCAGGGCTACTGTCATTTGAGGCTTTGCTGCCTGGCCCAAGGACCTCTCAATATTGACTGGACGGAGGGGAGGAGAGGGATGGAGGTTCACTACAGCCTCTTACCTGGAAGAATAGCGCTGTGCCCCTACTCCAGCCAGCTCTAGACTCCAGCTCAGGGCACCTCGCTCAGCTTTGGAGCAAGCCTTGCTGAACAGCATGGGCTGGGGAAGCAGAGAAGGCCAGTGCTGCCGAAGGTATCAAAAGTCACTACACGAAGAACCTCGTTAAACTATAAACCTGAACTTTGTCCTCCATGGTACGGGTCAAAGTACCTAGTAAATATCTAAGGTATGTGCCAAAAGTGCAATTTAACACCTCGTATGATCAGCCACTTCATTTCTAAACGTTCCCTCGCCTTTTCATGTAGCTTTTTATTGTGCTTTAACTTTCTTATATTTGCAATGACAATTTGAAACCCAGGCTGCTGCAGAGCCAATCGTTAGTCATAATGCCACCTGCTTTATTGTTGCCAGAGATGAAAAGAACAAAATGCACTGAGACTCAGGACACGCACATGTATATGAAAATAACTATATTGCACACCTATAGAAAATCCCTGTCCGCTCATCGTCACCTGCATAAATGGGTAAATTTTGGTGGGTTTGGTGATTAAAGTGTCTTAAATTAACTTTAAAAACAAGCAATACATCTAAAGCTTTATTTTTAAATAAATGGTCTTATCTGTTTATTCTACAAAAAATATGAGTGAACAGTATTTTTAATAAATAAATCCGATAAAAAGATTTTGAATTTTTGATTCATAATGTTAATCATTGACAAACAATTCATCATATTTAATAAGAAGGGAGGTAACAAATAGTAGTTGCTGGAAAATTTTGGAACAACAAAAAAAACAAACACTACTGAACAGCTCGTGCCCTATTCGTTAGGTTTCTGCCAGCAGTCTTCCCAGACTTTCAGAGTCTTTAACCAGGACAGATTACTCTGCTCTCCAGCTGAAAGGTTCACTTGAAATCAGTGCCAGAGGCAGCCACGGCCTCAACACAACTGAGACTACCCCCTTGCCAGAGGCAGGAAGGAGAGCTTGTAGGTGGTGAAAGGGCAAAGACTCATTTTTATTATACCTTTTATGACAATTATTAAAAACATAAATGGAAAATATCTTCGACAATGAATTACAGGTAATAAACAACTGCAATATTTTAGAAAAAAATCTTGCCACCTTGCTGTCTGTGCTGCACTGTATTCGCCACCAAGGTTACCTGAAAACTGCCTGCCAGGGAGTAAGAGCCAAATTTCGCATGACTTCTCAACTTTGTCATGAGTAAATACCAAAGTGCAACAGACATTATTTTGCCGTGCTGCAGTTATGGAGGCAAGAAGCTTACAGTACTCTGCTCTGCTGCCAGCGCCGATGTCTGGCTTTGGCCAAACAACTAATTTGGAATCAATAAAACATGAGGAGTATAGTCCTCTGAAGTGCAGAGGCAGATTGAAATCCCTGATTGTTAAAAACCAACCTGCTGTAACAAACTGGCACAATCTCATCATTAGTTTCTCATTATCCAGTAATGAAATAACCATCCAGATACCTTAGGTGTTATCTAGAGCTAAACACCGTTTTCTGATTAATTTTACCATGTGCCTCACTGTTGCTATTGATGTGAGAACCTTCTAGATTTAATTACAAATAACGCGTCAGCAGAATGGGTTCAGTTGACTGCCAGTAAGGTCTCTAAACAAAAACATGAAGCGCACACTTTTACCACAAGGATGCCTACAAGTCCAGAGGGTATGAATTCATGACTCTCCTCTGAATGATCAGAGTGCCTTTCAAATTACTCTTAAAGCTCTCTGCAAGCCTTGCCAGTTCTTTCCACATTGTCTTTAACACAAAAACAATAAAGCTGCTTGGGTGCAGAACCACGTAAACAAATCATTATTCAAATACAGCTTTCATACAAAAATATTTTCTGTATTAGTCAAGTTAACCAATGATGATAAAAGTGGTTACATGTTTTTTTCCCATTTTGGCCTTAAAATTCTGACTGGCTGCATTTGTGTGTCCTCGTTGTCAGACTGGGCTTTAGAAAGTAATCCCTCACATCCAGGGCTCCCATCCTTCCCAGACCCTGCCAAGCATGTTGGGGTCTGTCGCTTGATCTATCAGGCATCTCACTTGGGTTTCTTCTGACAGTCCGTCCTCAGGCTCTTTGGCTCTGATATTGTAATCAGCGTTACCACGAGCCACAGCTGCATAATCATTGTAATAAGGTGACTTCTCATAGCCCAGGCGTAGCTCATCACTAAATAGAGAACACAAAAGTCAGTTCTTATTAAGAGGAACAAGCCAGAGAATTCTTAGGTAGGGGTTTTAAAACTATGAAATGGTACTTGGACACCATTCATGCGGCTTTATTTTTCAAGACACGTGGAGTTCGATAGTTGAGGAAGGCTTGGCCAATCAAATTCTGGTGATTTCAGGTGTCCTTCGCTAGTGAATATTTAGCACAAATATTTAAATCTGGTCAAAAACCTCTTAACTGGAAGAAGGATGCAGTGGTTCACCTCCAAGCTGTTTTATATCCTTACCTGCCCTGCTGATTTGTGTCTGCAACAAATATTTTGCTGCTTTTTCCAGTTCAACCTTGACAGCGAAAGAGAATCCTCCTGAGTCTTACACTTTTCAGTATTTGTATGGTTTTAAAATAGGCACACTTTCTCCTTGCTTTCATTACCGCCCCCCCTTTTTTTATTAATCTAGAATGTCTTTTTAAAAGAGGATGGAAGGGATTAATTGTACTTTAACTGAATTCTGAAGAAATTCCAATTTGAGCCAGACTTGACCAGACTGACAAAAATAACCTGAGAATGCCATCAGATTTGAATGTGATGTTTTTGGAAAGCAGCTTACCTCCATGCCTCCTCTACACCTATTTCAGGTTTTCCTCCAAAGAAGCATCCAACAGAAGCATACCGATTTTTTAATACTATCCCTAGCCTCAAAGCCGCATAGATGGAACATAAAGAACAGCAATCTAAAGAGTGAGAAATTAAGCCAGCTTACAGGGTGGGAATGAATTTGTTGCCAGGAACAGTAAAACTGCTCAAGAAGCCTGAGCTGGAGCAAGAACAGTTGGGGAGATAACTGGTGTTTTGGCTGGCAGGATGATTCAGAGAGCTTGTATGTGGACCAAAATGATTCCTAAAAATATTTTGCCCTGTCTGCCTCTCCTTTTTCCTAGCTGCCATTCTATCTGAAGGGAGCAAAATTGCAGACAAACTCTGGAGCCTGCCAAAGTTCTTAGTGGAACAGTTTAAAACAAAAGGAGAGCATCTTACCAAGTGATTCTTGCTGGATTGCAGCCTGTAAGCTTTCTTTTGACGTAGCTGACTTTTTGCAAAGGGTACCAGTTTACTTCAGATGTGTTTATTTCCTTAATCCACGTGCCACCTTTTTTCAGCTGCCTTTGTTCAAAGTTCTAAAGAGGAAATAATTTTGCTCTGTTTACCATATTCATCATACTTAAATAGACCTTTATGCTGCCACATCATACCAAGTCAAGCCAATAACTCTTAATAGGAGATGGCAATGGAAGGCAAAGTGGTGAGATAGTATCTAGGCTGCCTGTGACTTAAATGTTAATTTACAATTGGACTTACTTAAGTAAGTACATCTTGTTTCAGATATTTTATTTCTCTGTAATTGTTAGATAAATTCAGTGCTGTTACAAAAATTTAAGGGGCTCAATGCAAAAAGCTGAAAATACTAATGCTGCTGCCATAAGCGACGTGTTCAAGAGATATCTGCATTTTTAGGAATATCATGCAAAGAACAGTACATTATCAACACAGACATGCGACTCTTCTTTGTCCATCATAATCCTTAGAGAATTCTGTCATTTTAAATGCTTTATGTCCAGTTTCTTTGGGAACTCAATAAAAGAAGCACCGAGACCAAGCATCATGAAATACCTCCTTTTTGATCAGTTTTGTTGTTCTTAGAGTTTAAGAACTTTTACATGAGGAAAAAGGAAAGAAAAGCAAGCAAACCTCACCTTCCAGTCCAGAGAAGGCTCCTTTACAAATATATCCATCGTGTTGATGAGGAGATCTGGATCTGCACGATAAGCTCTCAGGGCATGTACCATCACACTGTAAATGAGACCCCACTCCTTCACTGGCATCATCAGATTAACAAACTGCCGAGTCAGACGAAAAGGCATCAGCTCTGGCACTGGCAAAATCTAAGGGGAAGGATAGTTAAAAGAAAACAAGAATTTAATAACCTTGGGAACAAAGGATTAGAGAAACATTTTCTTCTTTTCAAGCTTCAAAACTTTGTCACTTAACTGAACATGTGCAGGTTGGTGGAACAGTACCATGCTGTGCCATCAGAGCTCTGGTTATGAGCATTTAGTGACAGTGGTTGAAAGCATGGTTAAACTGTACAAAACACCATCACACAGGCTGAAAATATATTTTTTCATTCCCTTTCCCCTTTATATGAAACTCTACAGTTTCATAAAAACTGCTTGTCTGAGCAATGTCTGGAAACAGATTTTGTTCTATTAACCAGAAATAACTCATAAAGATTATTTTACAACTAGAACAATGGCAAATGAAAATGAAATACATGAAATTTAGTATTGAGAATAGACTCGTAACTGCATACAAAATTTTTAGAAAACAAGTACCTGTGTGGCTGAACCAAACGCATGTCCAAAGTCTATTCCCACCATGCCACCTGTCTCCTTGTTAATCATGAAGTTGGACAGATGTCTGTCTCCAATACCGAGTATCCAGTGACTGATGCACATCAGTGCATGAGAGCTGGCAAAATGTGACCGAAGAGACAGGAAGGCTTCTGGAGATGTACTCATTTTCACAAAGGCTCTCCTTGACAAAACAGAAGGAATTTGTTGAATACTCTTTTTTCTGTAAGCTTCTGTTTCACAATGAGCAGTCATTAACAGTGTACTTACCGCAGCAGGTCTTCTGGAACACTACTTTCCCTGCTTTTGAAGGAAATAACTGTTTCTGTACGGCTTGCATTTCTGCAAATTAATGAAAGAGTATTGTCAGCTACTGAGATAACAGCTCATGGGACATTAGAAGTTAAGGTACGTACATGACTACATCTGCTTGTTTGCTCACGTCAGTAAACAGCAGAGCAAGCCACACACAGAGTTAGCCCTAACTGTTTTATTTGATATTAGAAGTGAATCCTCTTTTCTTTTCCAAGCAGTTATTTTCAAGACTGAAATTTCTTACTACAGAATAGCATGTAGCTTTGTCTATTTCCCCCCAAATTAAGTAGATGGGCTAAGCTTTATAAAGCAATACAGCTGTGCTCTTTCTAGCTGGATAGTCTCTTCCATGCAGAGAAACTAAGGCCCAAGTCGAATCTCCCAGCAACATCCAGCTATATTTACAGCAGAAAATAGTGCAGCAGAAGGGGAGGCAACAGGGCTATGTAGTTGGTACTGAGGATATTCATGCCGTACACGTCTGAGGAAGGGAGGGTGATTGCGCTGGGCTAGCCCACATCTGGTCCTGTGAAACAAATGCCTGTGAGCAGCTGGAATGCGCTGGGTGCCCTACTTCCAGTTAAGCTCCATTTGAGAGCAGCCAAGTTGTGCACTCAGGGACAGCTCTGCGATGCAAGCCAACATGAGAGCGATTGGGAATTTACTTCAAAAGCACATTCCTGATACGAATAAAAATGTTAACATAGATGCACTCAGATAAATGAGTCAAAGTTTTCCCTGAAGAAACAAAAAACTTGGTTAAGCAGGTTATGAGCTCATCAGAAATGCTCCACTGGAAACTTCTCTTCCTCCACTATAGCATTAGAATGAGGCAGGCATAGAAATTTCTTTGAGGATACTTAAGTGTGGACCCAAACCATCATGTATTCTTAAACCATCAGTGAATCACAATTATACTCTTTGTCCAACTTCAGCAGCTGCTCTGGCTCTAAGGCAGCCTACCTAATTGCATAATCAGGAATAAGAGCTACAAAATAGAGTTGAAGATGAGCACCTGCTTCTAGACACCTTCTGAAGGAAGTAAGCAAGCTTCTAGAAGCATTCCTGCACTCTGGTAGGATTTTATCAGTACTAAACTCCTTCTGCAGAGCATCTCACGTTAAGCAAAGCTGTAAAACTTGTAAAAATCAGGTCTAGACAGTATACTGTAGCGCATATTTTTTCCTGGAATGTCTACAACCGTGCGGTCGTGCATACTCTAGTTTCTATACAATGCATGCAATTCTCTTCAAACTTACTTGTACATCATATGATATCGAGACATGCCTTGTGCTTTCCCACTCATCTTGGACAGCCACTCTATATAGGTAGCACGAGGTCCTTTTTGGCTACAGAAAAAAAAAAGGTCTCAATTTCTCCACATTATCTTACTACTCTGTACTCAAATATCTGCAGACTGAGCATGTTCTGCTATGACCCTTGAGAATTTTAGGCACAGAAGGCATAAGGAAGCTACAGCCTACATTAATTCTGGCCTTTCTATGGAAATGACGTTTATGCAGTCAGCGTATGCATTGATCCATCCATCTCTTCTCCCCCAGCCCCCAAATGCACTTCAGTCATATTTAAGGAAAGATTAGGCATTAGTGTCTCAATGAGATTAATTTCCAACAGATACTGTAAAAATCAGAAGCTGCCTTGAAACAAACAAAAAGACCCAAAATAACTTGTCCAAAGAGGGGAAGCTATTTTTAATGCTATTTCGTCTCCACCTGAAGAGGTAGCTTGCCACATTACACACTGCTATTTGTCCATCCGGACAGGTAAGGAATGCAGGAAGGCAGTCCATTATCTCTTCGGCACGTAAAGGAGGGGAGGATTTAAGTTATTAATCCAGGAGAAGCTAGACTTCATTAGTTACACAGCTTACGGAATAATTTTGTTTTTCTCCCATCGTATCTGAATGCATTACTGTGCTAGCTGTTAAACTGCTGTTCTATTCCAGACAGGCAGCAACTTACTAAAGCACCACCTGCCTTTTCTCCTTCTTCCAGAGGATGTTCTGAGATATAGAGATCCTTCCCATTTAACAAACGTATATCACTTAGACTGTGTAGCCATCATTTCTGGATACAGAAAAGAACTTCAAAACTTCATAAAGTTGCTCCCCCTCACCCCAGCTGAAATATTGTCGATAAGAGTTTCACTGGAACTCTCCTCTGGGAGTGGTGCTATTCAACTATAGCTCAGTATAAAGTGACCTAATTGACTTGGTTGAAGAGCGTATGGGGAAAATATTCCAAGTCTGTAAACAACAATAAAATGAAGCTATTTTTAGGATAAAACATTAATTGTTTTTAGGAAGATACTGATCATCTACATTTAGTGTTAGAAATCTCCCCTCACAAGATGTTTCCATGCAAGTCCTCCAGTTTCTGGAAGAGTGAAGTGGGATCAACAGTAAAGCTGTTGCTCACAAAAGTCAACTCAATACCGGTAATGCAGGAACTGCAGCGGTTTCTAAATGCTCAGTGAAAACCAAATAGCTCTAGAAACTAAGGCTCTTTGGAGTCCAGCCTCCACACTGGAACTTCTTCCAACCTGCCCTGTAAGCAAGAGAACTACCAAAACCACAATGACAGCACTCAGACAAGCCCAAACAGAGATTATTCACTAAGTGACAAAGTCAGTAAATCAAATCACATTCCTAAATTCCAGAATAGAAACAGGATGATATGCTAAAATTACTCAATTTTACAAATATTCATCCCTTAATTACAAGCAATCCAGAGACAGAAAGCTAATTTATTCAAATCCAGCATTTATACAGTCAGAGACAATGTTCTTTTACAGTTGTGTTTTGTACATCTGCCAATTTCCTCTGTCCCTGACTTACTTCTGAACAGTTTCTGGAGTAGCTCTGTTTCTGCTCCCCCTCCACCTTCACTCCCCCCTTTCTGACCTACGTCCATTTCCTGCCTGATCAAATCAAGAGATCAAAATCCTTTGCTTGTAAAAATCAATCTCCTGATAAGGAAGTGGTGATGATAATGACATCACACACGATTGTAAGCCTCTTGTTTAAACAAACTGGGTGGAGGATATTCCAGGTACAATGGTACTCATTAAACAAACAGTTGCTAATTACTAATTTGGGTCAGGAAGTACAAAGTGCCTCCTTGCTTATAGGTACTTTTCTTCCTTTTAAAAAAAGAAAATGCTGCCACAAGATTGTCGCTACCATGACAAACCCATTAGCAGTGGTCTCTATTAGAGAAGACAACTAAACCAAGAACCACCTGCTATAGTTGAATTGTTCTTCTTCAGACATGCTGTTCCTCAGGAATTCTTTCAAAGTACAAGTATTTTCCAGCCACTTGATGAGCCCCAGTCTGGAACAAAGAAACCAGAGATGTGAACAAGTAGCTTAGGAGTTGGAACAACACGAAACAGGGAGCAACACATTCTAGCACCTGCTAAAAGACCATCAAAAACTTCCTATGTAAATACACCCTGAAATACAGATTCCAGGCAAAGCAGTTTCAGTGCTTCAAAAAAGCAAGCCAAGACCCAAAACACTCTGAACCAGAAACTGTTAACACAAGAATTTTTGTCCCTTCAAGGTAGAGCCCTACCTTGTTGTCATGGGGATGACCTGGTAAGTTTTCAGTTGCATATTCCTTTGGCTACAGGCGGCATCTTGGGAAAGAATAATGTTCATTACATCAAACAGCTGCTCAATGCGTTGGTCTTGTCGCAGGTCTTCGCCGCCTTTGACGAGAAAAGGGTACTCCTGCTCATCACTGCCCCGGATTATTATACGCTTTGGTTTCCTCAAGGATTCCATTACACTTATCTTGGAAGACAGGAAAAAGCAAAATATTTGTGGCAGAAGACTTGGTCTTGCAGACTGATTACTGAAATAAAGCATATCTGACATTTCAAATGGCAAAAATCAAGTTGCTGAATTACTACCCAAACCAAAACCCTGAGCTTTCTTTATGTGCTGCAAGATGTGTAAACAGCAACCACCTTTCTATTGTTGACTTCTTCAGATTGAATATGGACTCAAATATATACCAGCAGGATTTTGACTCAAACTTAGAAACATACCCGCTCATCAAATCCAGAGATTTTCACATGGTACTCTGGCAGTGGTTTCCCTTTCCCATCGTACTGACCTGTAGGGGGCAGAGGAAAGGAGAAGTTGACACAGTCTGATTCAAAATGTTATTACTATTATTTAAAAATGTGTGTAAGAACAGAAAACTCTTCCAGATATTTTGTAAAATTAGCAGAATGTTGCAGAACGGTATATTTGAAGAAAATGTATCAAAACTCATAAAAATCAATTTCCATTATGTTTTTATCTTCGAGTTACTAATATTCTTTCTTAAGCCATTATGATTTTCATATTTTAATAGTTTTAGAAGACAAGCTTGCTGAAGTGCAATTAAACGTGTATTAGATTTAAGCATAAGATTTCCTGGAATCAGTTCTTTAAAAAAGGTTTTAGGTTAGAGATGCAATTTTAAAAAATCAGGCATACAGCTTAAAAACAGATGTAAGAGATGGAAAAAACAGAGCTATTCCAGATGAAGTCTACCTCTCTGTAAGTTGAGGATAAAGGGCTCTACAGCTAACAGAAGAAAGAGAGCTCGCTCAGGAGCAGCAATTCTCTTTGAAGGGATAGTTCACCATTAACACTGAAGGGGAACTTACCAGGAACCTCTAGCTCATTTCTCAGGAACTCAGCTTTGAAATCACTCATCCACGCTGAACATTCTTTCAGATTTCCAGGCTCTCTATGTTTTTCATTCATTTTTGCATAGAGAGGAGCTACTATCGCATTAAAATCGCTAGCCTTCATATCCAGCAGTTTTGAACCACCTTTTCCAAAATGACTGTTGAAATCCTTCCCAAAAGCCTGAGATTCATTACAGAAACGAATCCTGTTAAACACAATGCTAGGAACCCCCCAAGAACACCCACACAGTACCCATTCCTATCCAGACACACAGTTTCATCTGGCCTCCTAAAACACCTCCATCTTTCTCCCACTGCTGTTCTTTTATTTTTTCCTCCATTGCTTCTGGTCTGTCAGAACCTTTTCATTGCCTGTTCGGTAGACCCCCCATCTAGTATCAACATTTCATTATCCCAGCAATACTGGAGACCTGTAGAATTAGACCACAAACCTTTTTGCTGTGTCCAAACCAGAGGCTTATCCCTTCTTACCTCTTCCAACTGTAGTTGGATTCTGGGTCAGTATATCAATAATGCTGCTCATTGAAACTTAAGATGTACCTTGTTTACTTGTAAATGTCTAAGAACAGCTAGTGGAAATATTAAATACAAATATGTGTAAATATGTGAATTTGAAAATTCTTGTGCTTTATCGATTTATTATTATTCTTTTTAATACTAGCAGCAACCATACTACATAGCAAAGTAAATACAGCAGAGCTAATTTTGTACGCAACTTTTTTGCTAACCAAAAGGTGTATTACACATACATGCAACGCATGTTAGACAGCTTTGGGCATTAATTTGTATATCATGTTGGAGTGTGTCAATTTAAATATTTTACTTATTAACACATTATTTATTCTATTTGCTTTGAAATAATCTTGGATATAAAATGCACAAAACTCTATTTTAGAAGTATTTAAAATACCCTGATAAAGGAAAATTGCAGAGACATTTCATACCAATCTATTTAATAAACAAACAAAGTATTATCTGTAAGTAGTTAACTGAGTTGACTTTTCCTGTTCATGTTCAAGGTTCTAGAAAAAAAACAGATGTCCCCTCTTGGACCTCACTGGTATTAACAGCTTGGAAGAGACATGTAAGCTCACTTGTTTTTAAAATGCCTGACAGTTTTTCTCCAAAGCTATGAAGGACACAGCTATTTCACTGAAGTTAATGAAAATACAGAAAACATTATCCTTTTCAAGGAGGGACTGCTATAGTCAACACTTCCATCACTTCAAATCTGATTTCAGATGATTATCTGATTGCTTTCTCTGTTCAACTCCTTTGATTTCCTTAAAATTAAGAGTAGCAGATGTTAAAATAGCCTTAAGACTGTCTTTTACTTAGTATAACCCATC
The DNA here is from genome assembly GCA_011075105.1 of Heteronetta atricapilla. Lineage (NCBI taxonomy): Eukaryota > Metazoa > Chordata > Aves > Anseriformes > Anatidae > Heteronetta > Heteronetta atricapilla. The sequence continues at coordinate 115,158,034 of CM021732.1, forward strand.
AATAGCATTCAATTTATTTGTTACTAGAATTTCATGCTAAAAGTAACAGCAATTTTTTTTATTGCTTAAATTACAATTTTACTTGTACTTAAGTAATCGGGATGAAGATTACCAGCTTGAATTACTCCACACATTAGAGCAATTCTGCGCATCAGTCAAGAGACAACTTTTCCAGCAAGGACACCAGAAGTCATGCTGTCATCCCTACAGCACACTCTGTTTCTCCATTAATACAGCGTCACAAAGGCAAAGAATTCAGCATCTGTGCACCAACACCCTGACCCTCTTCTGCTGCAGCCCTCGTAGAATGAATGCAGCCCTCCCTCCGCCCTTCAGCAGGGGGGAACAGCCCCGCGCCCCCTCCTCCAGCATCTCCCCTGCTCCCTGCTGTTAATTCAATCGTGATCAAAAATCCTTGAGCATCATTTGCAGAATCCTCCACTACTGCACACATTTCCACTTATAAGAGACTTTTTTTCCCTCCTTTTTTCTTCAGTGGGCCAGAACTGACAAACCATCCCAGTACCCAAAAGCAGGCTGTCTTTGGCCTCGTGCCTGCTAGGCCCCTGGCTGCGCTTGCCCCTGTATGGCTGAACACACAGCTGCTCCCCTCCTGCTATCCCCATCCTGACAGCAGCACATCCTGCCAATTCTTATCCTCTTACTCTAAGGTTTAAAGACGTTATCATGAGAAACCCAGCTTATCTCGTGGCAGCCTATTGAAATGGCTCAAAAGCCCCAGAACTCCTAACTGCCCTTTCTGCTGCTGTATCACCTCCCCACTACCCTGCCTGACTCTCACCTTCCAGATTCTGAACTCCTAAACTTGATCTCTTGCTTAACCAAGTGCTGCAGCACCTATGAAAGCTGTGACTTGGTCCCTCTCTTCTGGCTCATACAAAAGCTCACAATGCCAACACTACGTAGCGATCACACGTACCCGAATAAACCGCTTTCTCATCAATCCAAGGCCAGGAGCCTCCAAATCTCCCAAATTCTTGTACATTTCTTCATACATTTCCTTAAGTTTATTTTTATTCCTCTCAGTTTTTAACAGTTCGTTTCTGACATCCTCAACCCAGTCCTGCAAACACAAGGAAACAGATGAGTACTGACAAAAATAGTTTGCTGACCCCAAATCTTTGGTAATTTGCTCAGATTGCATTCAGTTTTCTGTATTTAATAAAGCTAAATAACACATCTTTTGAAAGCTAAAAGAGTGATCAAAAGGCTGTGGAAACACTCTCACTCCACCTTATGATAAAAGATTTCTACTTTACTAACATAATTATGTTTACTACCATGGTGTTGAGTGCGAACTAGGAAAGCCCCTATGGGGCCAGGGGTGGTATCAAACAAAACAAGAGAATCATTTCAGAAGTAGGTTCACGATCCAGGTAGAGGAATCTAGCAGAGGGCTGGGAAAAGGCACAAGAACACCAGAAGACAAATTTTCTAAAATCTCTAGATGGTCACAAATGCTAATTCAGTAGTGACTTTGGAACAACTAAGGAGGGCTGACCACGAGGCAGTGCAGGGGCCTTGAAAGGAGAGAGCTGAGAAAGGCAACTGCAAAACAGTCAGCAGGCACAAGGGACAGAGACCAAGGTGAATTAAAGCTGCAGAGGGGACCCTGAACACCATCACCAGTCAGTTCAGGGTTGAACCGCTTCCTGCGGCTGTGGTATCAACTGAACTGCAGCTGGCCCCGCCCAGCACCTTCTTTCCTAAACAGCGTGGGGAAGGAAGGGGAAGGAGGGAAAAAATAATAATATGTTTTACCTTGAAAAGCATTACGGGATTAGAGAGCTGTTCCAGGGAGCGAACAAAATCTTGAACTACTCCTCCCCTGTCCAACTTACTCTTGATCCTTTAAGGGGGAAAAAAGGTATCACAATTCAACAGAAACTAGCATCAACACCTAGCCTGCAGATAAGCAATGATACAGATCATCTGCTACATCCAAGAATCTGATAAAACTATTGGGGGTGGGGGAGGCACAAACAGTTAGGAGGACTCAGAAGTCTCTTGGGCTGCAGAGGTGTTAATAAATTGGCCGTCCTCACTGCACAGCTCCTGATTTTTTAGTGATTAACTGTCACACTATGAAAATAGCAGCTTGGTGGGGTAGTGGAAAGCATAGTTAGAACAGAAACTGGCATTAACAAGACTATACATCCTGTCATGACAGTTATTCAAGGGTGATAAAAGTTTGTGAAGCACAAGTCTTTAACTTCTTGTTTGAAGCTAAGATTTTCAGCAAATGTATCAAAAGTTTGACACCTAAAATTATTGTAGTGATTCCACAGCACTGTGTGATAAAAGTTAACTTTTGCCTGAAGATTAACTCAGGTTTTACTGCATGACAAAATAGGCAAGGTAGGGCTTATAAAAGAAAGAAGACGACTCATGCTACATCAGCAGAGGAGAATAAAGAGCTGCTATTCACCCCCCCGGCCCCAAACAAAATGTTCATCCATTTCACTGACCATCTCTGAAATGTGACAGGACCATTTATTCTGTTCAAACATCCTCACTCTCTCATGGTGTTACAAAGGCTAAGTATCTGAGAAAACTTCATCTCTCATGTCTGTCACTACTCTGAAGTTTTCTACAGCAAGAGTCTCAATCATGCACGCCACTTCCCTTTAGCCTCAATGGAGAAAGAGAAAGATGAAACTTTTGACTAAAAGAGTTACCTGTAGGAAGGGGTTGCTTCTTTTTGTTTTTCTTGGAGAAAAAGGAAAAAAAAAAAAAAAACAGAAAAAAACAAAACAAACAAAACAACCCCCCACACCTGGGAACCCATAGCGGGAATGACCTCAAGTTGTGCCAGGGGAATTGTGTCAGGTTGGAAATGAGGAGACATTTATTCTCAGAAAGAGCAGTCAGGCGTTGGGACGGGTTGCCCAGGGAGGTGGTGGAGTCACCATCACTGGGGGTGTTCCAGGAAAGGTTGGACATGGTGCTTAGGGACATGATTTAGTGGGTGACATTGGTGGCAGGGAGACGGTTGGACCAGACGACCTTGGTGGTCTTTTCCAACCTTAATGATTGTGTGACTCTATGATTCTAAACATGCTGAAAGCATTCAGGCTGTTACCTGGGTACGTCTAATACTGAGAGAGCTTACATACTGTTTTTCCCCGAGCCTTTAAATCAAAGCTCAGTGTGCATGGGAGTACCCCATAATGCTTCTCACGCCCCTCAAAGAAAATGGTTTCTTATAAATAAATAAATAAATGCATCCACTTCAGAATAAAAAATATACAAGAGCTACTCCAATTGCAAATTCACCTTTCTACAAACTCCTTGTTCTTACAACTGGTTGCAGTATCTTTGAAACAGAAACTTTCACTACTGATCATGAAAGGGTAGATGATTGCCTGGGGATAGGTATTTGCAATCTCTTCAACAGTATGTTGCACGGCTATTGCTTCATCCTTGTCAAGTAGTGCCATCATCTGGCTAATCCAACCAATGAACTGCCAACAGGGAACAGAAGAAAGCTGCAAAAGAAGACAGTACTTTGGATTTTGGTCTTTCTTAAAAATACCAAACAGTAAATACCAAAAATACCAAATAGTAAACACAAACAAAATTGCTCTGTGTCCCAATTTGACACACTGAAACACATTATAACAGAGAATGACAACCACCTTACACAAATCATCCCCCACTGAAGCAGAGATTTGTTATTATTGGTACTAAACAGTTTTTCTGTTGCAAAGATTTGCTGTTTGTTGATCAAGATAAAGCCTTATAGTCAAGCCTATGGCTTTTCTATCTAGATGCAATGTAATAAATTTTAATTGCACAGATAAAAACAAATCAAAAATTTGATGGGGTATCTCAAACACCATTGAGTTGAAGTCTTGATTTGAATAAAACAAGCCAGGAAGAACACTGGAACTCCAGCCAAATATTTGTTCTTCCTTTAAATAGATTTGGGCTTGCTGACAGATATTATTTCAATTGAGCACCCCGCCACCCCCAATATAATTCATGCTCCCCTCCCTCCAAAAACTGCCTTACTTTTGAAAGGTGAAATTTTGAAATATACTACAGTTTATTTTCTTGTGGTAGCAAGTCGCTGAATGACTCCTTTTTCCCCCGCCTCATTCCTTCCTACCTTTCTAATGGAATTTAAGTTTAATGGACTATCAGTATTAATCTCACTGGCATAGAGAGGCAAGGACAAAGAAACTCCTGATGAACTTCTCTTTTGGGTGAGGTTTGTTAGCTGGACCAGCCATCAGGTTCTGTTTCAGCCCTCAGAGTTTCACTGTGGCCACACCTTGTCCACCTCAGCCATTTTGCTATGTTTTCAGTTTCTCAAGATACCTAAGCCATATTTCTGTCTCTCTCATGCCTTTGAGTTCTTCCTCTGACAGGGCTTGGCACCTCTGAGCACCAGCACAATGAAAAGGGCTTGAAAATATGGGCAGGCCAAGACAGGAACGGGCATGAGTCATGCTGAGTGCTCCTCTTTATCTGTGCCATGACAGAAGGGAAAGCAGCATGGCACATGCCATCCTGACAGCAATACAAAAACAGGCAATGGAAGGGAAGAAGTGGTAAATGTTAAGGAGGCGAAGCTTCAGTGAACCTCCAAAACATAGCAGGACAGAGAGGTGGGAAAAGCTGAAAATTAATGTGAAAAGGCTGCTGGTTTCCCACACGCAGGAGATTCAGCCTACAGAAACACCTCTCTTAATCCTACCCACCTTTACCAGCCCACTTAGATGGTTAAGAAGGAGAAAAAATGTTATTTTTCTCCAGCAGCTCTCAAACTAATATTTTGAATCAGAACCAAAAAAAAGTTCAATTTTAAAGAAAAGTTTCTGTGCATGTTAATTAGACTCAACAAGACAGAGAAAAACAAAGAACAATGATGGGATAAAATTTATCTGATTTACTTGAAGCTAAGCTCACCAGTCTAACCTCTCTATCGATCTAGCCTCCACCTTCCACCTTTTAAATTCAATTTATAACAACATTGGATGCCAGGAAAATGGAAGCAACTAACCTCTCGTGTCACTAGACCCAGTGTCTCTGCTGGATATCTTTCAACTAATTGCAGCAGTCTAGGGAATCTCAGCCTGGCTTCTCTGGAGTTCAGTTTTAAAGCTTTTATCATTTTCTCTACCACAATAGCTGGGAATAGCTGCAGATCTGCAGTGTTAATTTCTGCCAAGAGACATTGAACAAAAGTTATCACAAACACCATCACTTGTTTCATTTCTTTGATCATCTGGAACATTCATCTCCACCATTCTGTATTTTTTTCCAGTGTATTCTGTATTTTTACTTTGTTCTCCTTCCCATCTGTTTGGGCTGCACACATCAGCAACACATGTACTTGGGGACTATAAGGATTAGCTTTATCAGGAAGCTGCATCACCACTGGTAACTTGCCTGTTTCAAATACAGTACTGTTGCCATCCTGGAAGGAACAAGGGAAGCATCTGCTGGATACAATACGTATCTCAAATGAGAGGGAGACCACGAGTGATTCACTAGTACCAAAGCTAGCAGTAAGAGTGAGGAGAAAAAAAAGACTATAGAAAAAAAAAAAGTTGAACTGCAGAACAAACTGTTCCATTTAAATCCAAGCTGTGTTGCTCTGGGAGATCTCCTGGGTATCACAAAAGCTCATACATCACAGATAAATCCATCTCACATGCTTAAGAGAAATACTAACCAAGCAAGCCTTCTTCTTCCTTACGTAGATGATGGTCACAGAAACCAACCAAAGTCATATACGCATCGATAACTCCCACCACATCTACATGTTCCATGGAGTGGGACTGCACTTCCTCTTCAGACTTCCTCGCAGCACTGCAGAAATACTGAAAAGCTCTCTTGTTCAGACCTGCCAATACCTGAAATTTAATCATAAAAGGGAAAAGACATTAGCAAGAAGCATTCAACAAGTCTTTTTGAACCTGAAGCTTGGTTGCAAGCATTAAACAGATACTTTAACTGTATTGGGTGTTCTGAGCAGCATAAAGAAAAAAATAGGATGCTATTTCTAGCAATTATTTCAGAATTTTCAACAGAAAAATGTAAAATACTTAAATTAACCTCTGCCTTTTTTTTTAAACTACAAAATTTCACATTACTAGAATTTACCAGAAAATAATTAAAATGCTGTTTTTTCATAAGGAGACATATCTGTAACAGCTGCATAACAGCTATATTTAGAATTTTTGCTAAAAAGAGCATGCGAAGTACTTAAAACTGATGTCTTTTCGCCTCCACAGCTGGTGTTCCTGCAGACATCAGTGCTAATAGCAGGGTTTCATATATCTATATCTATTCATATGCTTCACTATCTATGAAAGTATTATATATAACACTGAAATACCTAAAAGTGTCCCCCCCATTTTACCTTTTCAGGACTCTCCAGACTTTCTCCTGACAGTACTGATATTTTTACAGCTTTCTCCTGCTCTATTTGCTCAAGGCATCCCGGATCCTGACTAAGAGCATTGGCCATAATACGGTAAGTAGTGCCCAGAAGAAGATTCTGGTTTCGGAAGGCCATTACATTCTTGCTGAGGTAGTCAGATTTGGTATCTTCTGTTGGAATTCAAAAAGAAAGTTTGTAATTTGACAAAAAAAAAAGCATCTTTGTATAATAAAGTGAAGCAAGGAGAAGGCTGTTACCAAGCAGGGAGGTTGTTTTTAGCACTGAGAGCACTCGTTCAGGACAACTCTGGTTCCGGCTGAAGCTATGCGTGAAGCGGCAATATGAGCAGTTCCACCTCACCAGCCAGTCTTCCCTCGTTTTGGCCTCTCTGCGCAGGTCTTTCAGAAGCTTCCTAGCAACTGAGAAGCTGTTCTGTATTCAGATTAAGACAGAGTTTTCAGATAATGTGTCTGAAGAGGAAATAAAACCTTTTTGTGACCAGATTAAGCGATGGGAGGATTTAGGTAGCATAAAGCTATCATAAAACAAAGAGAGGCCCACTGCTTCTCTGGTCTCATAACTCTAAGTCAGATTTGTGCTTTGAAACTTGAGAAGTTTGAGAAGGAAAAAAGAACAGAGGTTTGACAAACCAAGGAAATTAAAATAATTTTATCTGCACGATTAAATAGACATTAACTGTTCTGCAATGCAAACGCGTATGGACAATGTAACTGGGTTTATAATACTATTAAGCAAAACACTTATGCATTATGACCAAAAACGTGACCAAAGGCCACATTTCAGTCATTGTAATAGTCAGAATCAAAGCAAAACTTCTAAGTCACTTAGCTTTAGCTTTTTATATAAAGGTTAACTCTAATATCTAATCACAGCATTAATGAAAACAATGATGAAAAAAACCCAAAATGTTTCATCATTCCTGATTGAAGCAAATGATATCGATTCAATCTGAATTTCATTTGCATTCTTGTATAGAAGAGACTGTAAATGAGAGCGCGTATCGTTTGGCTACAAGCATCTTGCCCATTAATGACTGAAGCATTTCAAATACTTCCTCCCTTAAGAGTGTCAGAAACCATCTGTTGATCAAAGGGGCCTTTAGGCACATCTCCAGTAATGACAAATTATTATCAAGTTTTTAATCAACATTTATCTACTGTTTTCTTTCTCTACGGAGCTGAATTTCTTGAGCATTCATAGTGTCTAAGACAGCAGGAAAAGTACAGACAAGTTCTGCCCTTGCAAAAAGGCACCCAACTAGACCTATGAGGCTTTTTCAGCTGTAGTTTCTATACATTTTCTCACAAAATCAGAAGGTATCAGACAATACGGTCACCTGTTTCCTGGCACTTTCTATCATCTTCATTTTCATGTTAAATTTGCAGCTTCTAATCATTGAAGGAATGTCTTCACCCTGTTGATCTACTTCCATTGGGTCACCAAGACCACATTCCTCGTCCACTTCCATACTATCATTTGCCTGATCACTGCGAAGTTTCTCTTGTAATTTGTCAAGAAAGAAACACCTGCACAATGACAATAGGAGTACAAATCACTCTGGCATACAGGGAAGGGAACATATATTCAAGAGTGTTGAACTTTCTGACAGTAAACGTAGCTATGAAAAAATGGCAAGTTATAGCAATCACCCTTAGTAAGGGCTAAAGATATTCCCCAAAGAACCTAAAAGTAACAACCAGGGATAGGTTGACCCTGAGAACATTCCAGAATCTTGAATTAAAAAGGTTAAGTATTAGAAAATGTCCCTAACAGAGGTTTTTTTTTGTTGTTGTTGTTTTGTTCTTGTAAGCATGAACTACAGCCTCCAGGTTCACTAAAACATAACTTCATGGGTTACTAGTGATAGAACCAGAGGGAATGGCCTCAAGTTGCACCAGGAGAGGTTTAGTTTGGAAATTAGGAGACATTTCTTCTCAGAAAGAGCAGTCTGGTATTGGAAAGGGTTGCCCAGGGAAGTGGCATCACCGTCCCTGACAGTGTTTAAGGAAAGGTTGGAGGTGGTGCTTAGGGACATGGTTTAGTGGGTGACATTGGTAGTAGGGGGATGGTTGGACCAGATGATCTTGGAGGTCTTTTCCTACTTTCCTTTTTCAATGATTCTATGATTCTTTTCTATGAATCCCTTCCAATGTGACAGACACATTCCAGGCTGTATTTTAGGCAAACCTGCAATTCAGTATATATGACACTGAGACATGTAAAAAGGGACTGTAAAATCTGCATTGCAGAAAAGACCACTGGCCACGCTCAGCTTCTGAAAAGGGAATTACCATGAAACAATGCTAAATCATTTTTATTCTGCAATTAATCCTATCTAATTTAATAGCATCTCTCAGTATGTAGACTGTTATTCAATGCAGAGGAAAACACTGGAGTCTGGAGCGGGGCTTGGCAGCCAATAAAGGCATATTTTGTAACTAATTTAAGATGAGAAACAGTTCAATATGCTTTTAGAAAACCTTTGTAAGACACTGACAAATAAATATTTTGAAAATTTGTAAAGGAGTATACCACACCATATATTTATTCAGCCTAGTGTCTAACTGCAATAAGCTCTATCTGTATCAATGCTTTCCTGACACCCAGAGATCATAAAATAAATTACGGTGCACAGTGGTTATCAGTTAAGCTGCTGAAGAAATTTTCCCCTCAAAAGGAGAAAAAAAAAAGTATCTAGATTTGTGCTGGAAGACTGTATTGGGATGAAGATAGATAGCACTGGGAGGACAGAAAACTTTCAAATTTGAAAAAGCATTCCAGCTTCTTTGGAGCTAATCCAAAACAGTCTCCAGAGAACCTTTGTTCTTTCTAGCATCGGCTGCAGAGCAGAAGTCTTTGATTACAGCAGTGGTCATTAGCTTTCCTATAAACATCCAAAGTATGGAGAGTGACAGGGCTGGGATTTCATCCACTCCCTAATTTTGACACTGACCACAAAGTAGGTAAGCATTTTTATTAATAACGGGCAGGCCTTTAGGGCGGTGTTTTACTGAGCAAAATACAGCTAATCTACTCCACTACATGTGGGTGTGTTTGAGGGCTGCTGAAGAGGGCCAGCTTGACTTCTCACCAGCATTTTTGCGCAGTACGTGTAGTTACTGACGCAAGAAAAAAAAAAGCCTGAAATAATAATTTGTTTCTCTAACAAAACATGAAAGTTAGTCCCACAAAAAGCAAACTGTGATACTGATAAAGCTGTTAAAATAGTTTAAAAGAAAAGTCATATACTGGATCAGAGACACTCCCTCCCTCCCCCCATGTAAACAAGTAGTATTAAAAAAAGCATCTCCCAGAACTCAGCAGGCACGCACAATTAGAGCTAACTAAAGAATCCCACTTTACCGATTTGTAATGATATCATCCCAGATGTTCATGGGATCCATTTTAGCATCTGGATATCTGCTTGTCCAAGTTCTGAGAAGTCTCTTAAGGGACGCCCGTGAAGCTAAGTTACCTAGAAATCAATTCAGGAATACTTTAAAAGCATCTAGAACCGAACAGCATGAAAAAGGGCTAAAACAAAACAAAATCTAACATTCAAATCTCAAAACTGCAATAAAACAACCCAGTTGCATATCTGGATTTACATTAAATACATTATTTTGTGATCATACTTTTGGTTATTGCTGAAGCACAACAGATTCAATGTGGACATCAGTGTCAACTGCCATTGGAAATCACCAGTGGTAGACACCTTTACATACAGAAGTATGTTGGAATATAGTAGAATTGCTAACTAAATTTAATATATAATTAGATGTATACGCACAAATTTGTATTTCATGCCAACCATAGCAGCTGTGACATTTCTGATCTTTTATCTCTGCTAATTACTATTTGTTACCAGAATTACTATTTGTTACCAGAAAATAAACCTTAGTTCCTTTTTTTTAAAAAAAAAACTCTTTTAAAGAGATACTTTTATTACAACAGTTATGCTAATAAAGCTTTGCAAGAGAACACAGAATTATGTTCAAGTCTACCATGAACAACCGCAATAGTTCTTACTGTCAAGAAAACAATAAGAAGTAATTCCAGACCCATGCCCCTTTAAACAGGAGTTCAGTCCTCTAGGTATGGAAACAGAAATTAAAAGTTTAGAAAACCAGCACTATTTAATATAATGAAAACAAAATAAACTTAAGATTTTTTTTTTTTTACTTCTTTTGGTCATAAAATCGATGAAATCCTGTATTTCCGTCAAAGCTTGTACAGACTGCAGTTTGGTCATTCGACTTTGATATAGCAAAGCATCAATACTGGAATAGCTCTGAAAGGAAAGGGAGGGATGAAAGATACAACATGGTCTACTTAGTGTTACACAAAACCATTAACCTAGTGCTGACAGATTATGCTCTACAACCAAGCCTGTTATGAGTTATTTAACAGACCTGTAATCTGACATCAACTCTGCCTTGAAGAAGTATAGACACATTCTGGCTATAGTCCCTAAAACAGATGGAAGTTATAACCTCTTAATTTAATACTTTTATTTTGCAATTTGTCCTGGGAACAGTAGGCTCCTGAAAGATGAATGACGTAAAACTGCTATTTCTCTATGCAACTACTCTGAAAAACTTCTAATGAATGAAACTGAGCAGAATAAAACAAATTACAACAGAGAAAGATGAACTCCACTGGCTGGCTCAATTCTCATCATTGCAAGCAGCGACCTCAAAGGCAGCTTTGTCATATGATTGGAAAGCACCTAGATTTCATTGTATTGGGGCAAGCGTTTATCTCAAGAGCATAATCTGGCAGCAGTAACAAGAACAGTTTTATTATTCCATGAGTTTATACAGAAAAATCACATTAGATATAGCAGTGATCATTACCTGCATGAATATCTGCATGCCATTGCTAATGTAGTATTTGGCTCTGTCAAAATCATCTTGCAGGATGTAAAGGAGACTAAGCTCTTGGCTATAATACATTTCTATAACTGCTTTCTTCTGTTCTGTCTTCATTGCCTCATCAATGAAAGTCAGCAAAGTCTGGTCGTTTTCCCCGTTAAGCAGCAACTTCAACTTACTGCGTATTATATAGGGCAGGTATGTCTCCTACAAAGTGGAAATGCAGTCTTTATTTCTAGGAATTGAATATTAGATGATCTTTTTGTTATCTGTGGCAGATCAAATATATATAATAATATTTTGAACTGTTTTCTGAAATGAATTCCCTATAGACAAATTACAATTTGTGAACATATCACAGACAGCCCTGTCTGCTCAAGAAGTTGTCAGCAAATTCCATTAGTTTCAAAAACAGTGATTTGGTAACTCTTAAAATGTGCAACAAATAAAAGAGAGAAAAGTTACACAAATACTGCAAGAAGTAGCAGTTAAATCTGGTGCTGTTTGGTCAGCCATAGACCCCAGGTCAAAACTAAACATCCTAAAAATACCAGAGGTAACTGCATCAATTATTAAGATATCAGGCTGTCTGCTAATTTCCATAATAACTGTATCCAAAAATATGCAGTTGAATGCTAACCATAACCACAATCAGGTGCAGGACACCCCTGCAGACATAAAAACAATGCAGTATCAAGGGGATTTGTAAAAACCTGATAAAACGGATCATTCCATGTTTTGCTTAGGTCTGGGGGTTTACTGCTGTCGATATTAACGGTAGCACAATACTCCAATGATTTCCATTCTGTGAGGTGGTCATAGCATTCCAGAGATGCAAGTTCCCAGAAATCCTTCTCTGCTTCTGTTGGCTCTCCATCTTCCCAGTCTTCTTTAGAGAGTGCCTAGGGAATGAATTTAAAGGGAGAGGAATGTTCTCAGAATTTAAACCAATGTCAGATTCTGACTAAGTCACCAGTGACTTAAGAACAATTAATTGTCTCATAAAAATGTCTATATATTTACCAGAATGTGACAGAACCATTAAAAGCCGAAAATTCAAGCTAGCCAGTATTTACATATAAATAAGTTTCAGACAGCCATCTTCAGTAAACTTGCATTTTTAAAGAGCCAAGTCTTTAAAAGAAGGCTAAAAAGATTCTTCTTCATTTGTACCCACTGTAACTGGAATTTGCCATGAATACATGCAGTTTGCTCTCTTGGGGGTAGTGTGGCCATGGTGTTCTCCTTGTCTGCTTAGGCAATGGTGTATGTGAAGCTTTTCTAACAAGCTGTTAAAAGTAGCATGCTTACTGCTGTTTTGACTGCTCATGGTATCTGTTCACATGTCTTTACAGACTGAACCAATCAAACAAAACAGAAGACATCTTAAAGAACACGCTTCTTTTCAAAATGTTTCATTTTGGCTTATTAGTTTTAAGCTACAAGTAAGATGTATGAAACAAAAAATTCTTGTTGTCATTTTACCTCATCGTAATGTTTAGCTGCTTCTGCGTAATCACTCCTTGCTTCTGCCAGTAATGCTTTCTGTGTAATTTCCTTAGTCCCAATCTTACCACTGAAAATACCACGAAGAACATCATAATCTCCAAGAGATCGGTAAAGCCTAGCAATAAGAAAAAAGGCAAATATTTTAATTAGTTGAACTGAAGTACATTAATGGAAGTACATTAATGAAATTAAAACTACATTCAATCAGCAATAATATTACAAGCCTGCAATATTTAAAAAAGCATATTTCTTATATCAAATTATAAATATATATTTAACTAGATAAACTTCATCTTGTCTTGTAGGGGAACACCTGAACACTGGAAACTCCCGCAGCTGAGAAGCTGTATGACATTTTTCAACAGTGATACAGCAACATCAGGGTGCACATCTCTCAAGTCTAAGTGCTCTAACTGAAAGACAGCAACTGACAAGACATTAAAGCACACTGAATTCTGACAAAGGGAAGGACTAAAAACCCAAATGCCATAAGCCATAAAGGCGGAGCTCTTCGCAAGGCAAACCTGACCAGGAGAACTTGTCTCAACCCAGAATTTACTTAGCAAGTTCGATCCATCTGATCACATCTGGGGGAAGCTCTGTCCTCCCACGCATCCGCTTTGACGGGGGCTCCTCTGCCGGGCACAGAGACATCAGGGCGTGCTCGAGGAGAAGGATGCCCACTGGCTGCTGTAAACTCGCAAGGCAGCTTGTGCTCACATTAGCTGAATCCAGTTCCAGTAGCTCTCTGTGCTTGTAGCTCATTTCCTGTAAGATAAAACAAAACATCAGGTGTCTACCTGCTCTAAAACTACACTGACGTTTGCCTTCCATAGGCCACCTATTTGGTACCCCTTTCTCACAGGGCAAGATTTGCAAATAAGCAGTTAAATCTCCAGAAGATCCCAACTCTGAAAAAAACAGAAACAAAAAACAGAATACTTTTCTTTTTGTGCAGTTCCTCTTAGAACAGAGAGCAATAGAGAATAACCCCCCCACTTCATCTGTCTCCAGAGCCACTGAAGACTGAAGCTGCTTCAAAACAAAGAAGTTACTTGTAACAAGAAACAGTGACCCTGTGGGTATTGATCAACCTGCTACACCTGGGCAACCTTCTAGACAACCCTCTCTGAACAGAAGCACACTGGAAGTGGATGAGAGGTAAACGAACACATTCACAGCCTGAAGCTTCCCTTCTGTTTGTTGGTAGTGTGCTGCCTGCTACACAACAGCTGACTCTCCTTAGCCGATTGTGTAGCGTGTTCTTGCTATGAGCCAATGGTATGATTAACCATGAACTAAAGGCTTTCTATCCAAACACTTACCCAGTTTTAGTATACCAAAAATACTCAGACTCATGTGTGCTCATCTAGTCCTGCATGATTTAAAAGACAATATTTCTAAGATTTTTATCCTATTTAACATCAGTTCAAATACAGAATAACCCTTTTTTCAAAGATAAAGGCTCTTGTTTATCTAAAATTTCTTTTTAATACTTAAATCATCTCAAGTACAGATAAATAGCTCCAAAAAGCAGCAGACAAATTTATTAAAGCCTTTTTTTTCACCCACTTAAGAAACTGAAGGAGAGTTTACATACCTTTAACCAAAGGGGAAGAAAAAACTGCAATTGGAGGGAGTAGGCAAAAAAACTTTCATTACAAGTAACAGCAATGAATTTTAGGACAAAAATTAACGTTTGATTCTTGCAATACAGTATACACAAGAATACTAAGTGAAAAATCACTGCATGGAAATTGTAGCATGAGACTGTGAGAACTAAGCTACTTTTCCTTATTAATGGCAAGCACCACAAAAACTGTAGCACATTAATCTGGCTTACACAAATTCATTACGTATCTTGTATAGTCGAGACATGCCAATTATATTTGTACTCAAGAAAAAGAACAGCTTCTTGTAGCCTCCTGAGCTACAGATCAGGTGGATCCCACCAATGAGGGGCCTGCATATGTTTTATCTGCTATTCAGGCAGCATCAATTTCATGTGCCCCAGACACCAATACCTTCCTCTGCTACCGACTTTTATGGATTATGTCAGGGATGCTCAACTACGCAAGCTGAGGCTTGCCTTTGTGCTGCTGTACTTTTAACAGGGAGGGCAATGAGATGATCTTACCACTTGGATAATGTCTGCATTTTTGACTGATTTTAAATTATCTGTTTTTTTGAATCTTTATCTTACGTCTCTTCAGAAAAAAATATGTAGCCTAAGAAAACAGCGTTTTTAAAGAGGGTTTAATAGAGAGAGCACAGTTTAACACAAATAATATCAAGACAATCAACAAATGAAATGTCAAGAGGGAATATTAACGGATAGCTATTGTGAGATGCTGGCTCAAAAAATACCAAGACAGCCCAAAAAAATCCCCATAGCATTTGACCTTTTATGCAGCTGCACAGAAGAAAGTAAACAAGAAATTATATTTTTTCAGATGTGTAAATACAAGCACTAAGCAGCAGTTTGTCACTGGTTGAAAAGCTTGTCCAAACTAGATATTCCTCCTGTATTACGAATGACACCTACTGTCACAGAGTATTTAAACTTCCACAACAGAAGGAGGAAACTACTACCTGCCACTCAGAAAGAAAATATTTTGAGAGCTGCAAATCAGACACAACGTTAAGATCAACACAGATGAGAAGAGTCATTAAAAATAGTGATGATGAGCACAGTGATAAGGTTTTTTAATCTTTGAAAATTAGGATAAAAGAAAGTTCACAGACTATTCCAGTTCAGCATATTCTCCTAGCATTAGAAGCACACAGAAGCAAAGCAGAAAGGCTTGTGCTTCATTTCAGTGGTAGAGCTGTGGTACACGCACTTAGCCTTTGTTGGAAACAAGTCTTTCCATCATTACTGAAAATTACCAGACAACTACTTCAGAGGAATAATTTGAAAATGTTGCTGAAAAAATAAATAAGAGATGTTAACAACAAACAATCTGACAGCTACTGATATGCTCAAGACATTGAAGTATTCCTCAATAAGCATTCCCAGAAACAGGAAATATGAGCACCATGACACCCACTTAACCTTTTCAATTGTTCACATGGCTTTAATTTAAAATCAAGTCTCTTCTTGTTACTGCTGCAATTAAAAACATTAAAAGGTGACTCAAGCTCTACAGATTAGAAAGTATAGAAACTTTGAAAAATCAGTTCACAGGCATGAAGTTATTGTGTTCAACTTAACAACAGTCACTTGAAATAACCATTTTGTTAACAATTCTATTTTCACCCATTTAAACTTCAGTAACTGTATTTAGCCTTCCCTACCACTGGTTTTACCACATTGAAACAAAGATGTTATACTCTGCTACTTTCATGCCATAAGGTCATCTTTACCTGGATGCATGCAATGAATGGTGGGAAGTAATAGAGGCTCATACTCAGGAAATGATTGAAGTCCTTCAGCAGCTTCTGGATGATGACTTTTTTCTCAGAAGGGGTTTTAGACTTTTCTACCTCATGGAAAATTCCACCAAACAAACTGCTGAAAAGCTGCTTGGCAAATGTTGGGTCTTTCTGTGAATTACAAGAAAAGCAGTTTGGTCACTGAATTTTGCTGTGACCCAATAAACTAATAACAAAATTAAGAGCTATGAACCATCCTGCACCTAGTCCTTATGTGGACACTGCTAGGGAGTGGAATAATTGCATGCCCCACACCTATGCTGGGAATCATTTCAGAGTTACTGTACTATAAATTCAAGCCCTACCTTATTTTTAATACATAACGAAACTCCAAGACAACATAGGTTTCAGGCCGGAGTGCTGGTGGAGAGGATAGAATTTACAATTTCCGCATTCACATCCAATTCGTGCTATCGGAGCCAGACACCCAATAACATCTTATGGACACCATTGCCAGTGAAGAGGGTTTCAGGAAAACAGACAAACAAACAAACCAACGACCGAAACCAGAAGGCATCTGTGCGTGAGGAAACCCAGACCCAAACATTCAGGGAGCTAACAGAGATATGTATAGACAGATGGTGCCATATCAGATATAAAGGCATTTTTTCAACCCAGAAACACACTAACATAGGATTATGTTATATTTGCAATCTGGGACTGAAGAGTTAAACCAAAGTTTAACTCTTGATTTAATGCTGTTCAGATAATTCATGATTGTACTGCTTCTTCCCTTTGCATTGAGATAATGGGCCATAAAAAAAAATAAATACAAAGATAATCAGGAACACTTTGACTTCCCAAACACTGCAAAATTGGATAGGTTCAGCATATAGTTTCTACTATTCCCGGATATGAAATCATAGAATCATCAGGGTTGGAAAAGATCTCCAAGATCATCTGGTCCAACAATCACACTACTACCAATGTCACCCACTAAACCATGTCCCTAAAAGGAATACTGGATTAGTTTTACTGACTAGTCCAAGTTCAGTCCACTCAGAGACTCTGCCTGTACTTTTATTTTATAGCTCCACTATAGCAATGTGAATGAAAAAAACATGGCCATTTTGTAATGATACAGCAAGATGTCCTTTGCATTGATGTCTGTAAAAACCACCACCACTTGTTTCTCAAGCAGAATAACCCAGAAGCGATGGACAACAGCTGCTGACTGGCATCTTCTCTCATCGCTGCACCAGCCCAGGTGTAGGAGAAACACTACCTCAAAACACACACTTTGAAAGCATATCACAGTGACTGATTACAAAACAAAACTATTTTGAAGCAGTTGTCCAACCGCGTATCACTTTCCCTACAAAAACAGAAAACTTCACACATGCCATTTGAAAAGAAGACAGACCTGAGCAAGGCCCTGTAGAGGGGCAATGAGGCTGCAGTATTCAATCTGGATGTCAGGAAGGTCTCCTACACGGTAACTTCTATACAAAGTAACCTGGGCATCGTATTTCATCTTCAGCTCAGATTTTATCTCCTGAAATGTATTGCTCAATGTTAAAAAAGAGTCACCTTAAATACAAAGAGATGTATCTAGATAAGACACAATAAGCAAGAATATTTTTGAAGTCCTTTAAAAACTTTTGTTGCAATTACAGCAAATACATTTTCTCTAAAGCTGTAATATGGTTAAACCCAAAATGATCTTAACAGACAGCTACATAAAGGAGTGAATATACGTTAGCATAGTGGAAGAGCGAAACAGAAGAAAGATTTTTTCTCAACTTTAAACACTTCTCATCTTGTCACTTGAGCCCATTTTTCTTCCACACAACTTCTAAGGAATTATTTTCAAAAAACATCCAAGAGAAATATCCTGAGAGAAGTTAGGGCTTTGTTAAAGATATTACCAAATACTTTCCTGCTCAGGATCTATTTTCTCCTGTTGCCCCATCAGGTATGGTATTAGCATAAGGCACCAAGTCCCATGTGTGTTTATGTGCAACAAATCTCTTGAAAAGCTTAAGGAGTCCTGGCAGCATTTATGGTCTCCTCTGGTCTTTTGTTGTGGAACACCAATTTTTGTTTGTTTGTTTGCTCTTGAACTGCCATACAGAACACATTTGTTACAGCTTCTTTCTCTTGCAGGGTAGGAAGAAAGGGGAGCTTTGGCCTAACAGTAAACAAGGTGGCAAAAATAGGTGTTTGTGTGGTTCTTCCAGATGCAAGTTCAATTTACATAGATGTCTGCAGCTGCACAGAATTACAAGTGTGCCTCAAACTTAACTCAATCCTGTGTTCCTTTGTTCTTAACTGCTATCATTTTTGGATGACAATACATTATTTTAGTCACATGAACCTTTGAAAAACTTCTACAGAGCTTCAAGCATTTTTAAACTAATCATGAGTATGAAACACAGCCATATAGTACTAAGTAACCTGTATAGTACGAGGTTCCTGGCTCCGATAAACACTCAGCAAATGCTTACTACTGACTTTCCTTCAGGTTAAAAGTCCTCAGCAGTTCAAGTTAGCCTAGCAGCTGTACCATATTTTTGAGTTCCCTTTCAGACAACGGATAATGCTTTCCAACTACTTCTGCAGCATATTCTCACTTCAAGGTTTCTAGTTTCCAGGATGACAGCTGTAAAGAGCTTCTGGTGTGGACATTTCTCTTCACTGCTAGTGATTCTATCATATAAAATCACTTTGTACACAAAGCAGAAGAATGGAAATGTTACCCAGCTCTTTTCTTGCTCACGCCAAATAACATCATTTAACTTAAAGCACATAGCATGATTTCCAAATAAAACCTTTTAAAGCTTTTAAAGTAGCAACTGGCATCTTACACCTACCCCTTCTTCACACATCTACTTCTGGAGATGTAGTACAAGGCTGCAGACGACATTGGGACTTAAGGTTTTTAGCTTATTTGGATTGACAAACCTGTTCTCTTTTCTGTTCAGCCACACCTTTTCTAGCATAAATCAGACTGACTTTCTCTCGGTCCTTCAAGAAACGTCTCCGCAGTCTTAGAATTTCTGCTCGATCATCTATACCTAGGTATAAAGTAGAACAACATCTTACAGTGTTAGTTCTGGAGAATGTCACATACATTCATGCCCACAGCTTTTCTATCTCAAACTTCAGATTTAATGCAACAGCATCATATAATAACAAGCACCATCTTTACCTTTATTAGCTTACCAACTAGTCTCCTAAGTTTCATATTCAATAACTTAAAGCAAGACCTCCCAGAAAGGTATCAAATAAAAACAAAGTCATTTTTAGAAGCATTAAGCAGTTATATCAAAACTTTAGGCACACAGATGAGATAAGGGGCAACTATTGTACTGCGAAAGGCAACAAAATTTATAAACAAATTTGATTCTTGTGACAGATTTATTTTTAACTTCCCAAGGCAAATACGGCATTTGCATGTTCCGTAGAGTATATACCTCTCTACAAAAAAGGAAGCACTAAATATCTTGAAAGATTGGGTGATAACAACATATTTCTGTGTTCTTTAAATTCCTATTACAGAACTGTCACTGGATCAACTTCTGCTTAGGAAGATCATGAAGAAAACCAATTTTACAGACTGTTCATTTCAGTCCATTTCCTAAAAAGAAGGATGAGCAAAAAAAAGCATGTTGCTGTAACTGGTGTTTGGCTGGTAGAAGACGAGGGACTGAATGGGAGGTAGACTGACCTCTCTTTCAGTCGTTCAGTATGGTCCATTCAAAACTGTCCTGAAATATTTCTCATATTGAAAAGGCCAGTTTCTATACTTCTCTGCCTAAGCTGCTACCCTTATCCTTCCAGTCAAGTTTTAATGACAAGATCAGTAAAGACAAAATGGGCAGAAAATGGGGAGAAGGAGCCTAACCCATTAATAAAGCAGTGCTAATATTTTTTGGTTGTCGACTGGTTAATATTTTTTGGTTGTCGACTGTCGATAAAGGAACATTTTCAAATTAAAAGCAGGTAATTCCACTGTTGGATTGCACCCTGTTGCAGAACACATCTACACAACTGAAGTGGTGAGGAAAAAAATATTTACAAGTTGATCAGTTTCTTTAAAGAGCTATGCAGTTAAATTTAAAACACAAGGGACAGAACTGACATTCACACTGCATCATCTGAGATGGCAGAAGAATAGACCACACCAGCTGGCTTCTTACCCAGTTACTTCTTTCGTCTAGCAATGTACAGTTTTTGCAATTCTTAGCACAATCCTACATTTTTGGCCATACTTATGCAAGCATCGACACACATTCCTGGAAACAAGATCTCATAAACCCAAATTCAATTAGAAAGCCACAAAGATAACAGACTGCCAACCAAACAACTGAAAAGATGGCCTAACAAAATGGAACAATAAAAAGTAGAGGAAGTGCACTATAAGGCCTACAGACCTTTAGTTTTGCTGTCCACCTCATCTTCAGGTAAACCCAACCTTTTTTTTCCAAAATCTGGCCCCACTGGTTTAAAGGCTGCTTGTTTAAATTTTTCACTCCGCTTGTTAACTAAGAGCATGGATGAAGACAAGGATTCCGAGGATGAAGGAACCATATACTCTGCCAATGTGTCAATGCTGTTTCCAGTTAGCCAATTAAAAGAACTTCTACCACCTGTAAAAAAAAAAAAATGTAAAACAGTAATAATGCAGATGAAAACATCCGTGAAGCACAATTTTCCTTCCCCCCAAATGTAATTCCCAGTGTTTTTAATCAGAACACATTTCAAGCTATTATGTAAGAAACATTTAAATTCAGCAAAACATAAAAGGTGTATCAAACCAATAAAAACGTGCTATGTTTTCTTTCATAACAAAAAGAAAATAAAAGCTCTTGAAAATACTCATTAAGTGCATTTACTTTTACATTAAAAACTCACACGCAGCAGGAATGAGGAGAATGGAATCGTTCTTAGAGCAAGCAACAAGATTTCGGAAGATATCAGTCTGGACTTACTGACATTCTGTGTAGGTGTAAATTCATATTGTCTTTGGGTAGCCCTCACTTGACCACCTACTGAGCCAGAAATGGACGGGGATCTTTCTTGTGACAAACTCTTGTTAGCACTCTGTGAAACTTGACTCTCCACAAACATAGGTGTGAGCATAGTACTTCGATAACGCCAACTGGAATCAATTACGAAGTCCTGTAAACACAAAAACATTTTAATAAGAATAATAAGAGTGGAGGCTTTTTTCTTTCCTTCCTTGAAACAGGATAACAGAAATGAAAGTACAGTGTTTAAAACACCATCCTACATACAGGACATTAAAAAAACAAACAACACAACAAAAAATAAGTAAAGCCAAGTAAAACCTTCCCATAGCTCAGCAAAAAAAAACTCACTAATTTGGACTGGTCAGCTGAGGACTAATATATAGCTCTTGTACCAGCATTCCTGTTTCTTCACAATTTTTCTCCAGCTTAAGTTACTTTTCTCTGCTATCCTCCCCACCACCACCACCCCAACTATTCTTTTTGAAGTATTTCAACACTCTACACATCAGCTATACCTGTACATATAATTCTTTTTTTTTTTTTTTTTGAGAAGAAATCAAAATTATTCCCCCCACAAAGCAACACTGATACAATGCATAACCTAGCTCTGTTGCAGATGTTAACTATGGATTTCAAAACACATTTCCAATCACCTCCTTCACTACACCTTTCTTGTCAAAGTGGCAACTACAGTCAGGATTGGAATTTGTCACATGGTTATGCTCAGGATAACACGTCACTATTCACCTGAAATTTGCATTCAGATAGTGGATGCTCAAACATTTTTCTGGAATAATCTGGGCTCTTGCTGGTCATTTCAAGCAGAAAATTTGTGATTAGACTCAAGTACTGTGTTTCAATCTTGGTAGAATATAAAGAGCTTAACAGTGCCAGCATGCGATCAAGAATATTTGCAGGTAGCCTTGTCTCATCACTCCAAAAATTCCTAACAATTAATCTGTAACGATAAGGAATGAAGTTATTCTTTGCTATCAGCAAACAAAATGCAACACTATCAAAAAAGTCAATTTAAAATAAATAAGATAACAATGTCTTCAGTTAAACCTTTCACATAGATGCACCTTTTACATAGATTTCCACATTCATCTACCATACTCTACAGCATTTAACCGGTCTCATAAAGGTTTACACTGAAAAAGATGTTCACACTAAGTTATTTTTTGTGTCTGTGTACGGTGAGGGCCTTATTCAAAAACTTCAGAACATCCACACAGAATAAGGTCTAACATACTGAAACAACTTCTCCATGGCTTAAAGCTCTCAGTTACACTTAGATTTGGTGTGACAGTATGGGATGAAATTTTATAAATTAACTTATTGAAAGAAAATGAAATAATGTTATCTGTTACTCGTTTATGCTAAAAATACTTTAAAAACCTCTATGAATCAAAACTTATATTATCAACAAAGAATCAGCAATTTAAGGATTTGTTACTTCAGACAGTAATTGTGACACTGTTTACTCACTGCAGTTCGGCGTTCTCATCAATCAGTCCTTGAAGCAGGATTTCTTTTGCCAGTTTGAATATTTCCTGAGAATCACCATCTGCTTGGCTTTCTGGATCACTGGGGGTAGGAGAAAAATGTCTCTTAATGACTTCTCTTATTAAAAAGTAAGAGGATAAGGATGGTGGGAGAGAAGAAAGAACCCACCCTTCTCAAAAGAAAATAAATATCAACTTGGCACGACAACAAGCATTTTTCATCATGTGAGGTCTTTATTCTCCAAAGTGGCTCACCTCCTCACTACTTAAAATAAAAATCAGAAAGCTAAATAAGTTGCTAGGTTTTTACTATGAAGGCCTGGCAGAAATAACACTGAGTTTGCAAGGTTAAAACTGATAAAAAAAAAAAAAAGCAGTGACACTTTTTCCCAAGTGACACTGAACTAGAAATCACCTGTACTTTTTCTTCACCATAATTACCCATTTAAATGGTAAATAGTCATCTTGGGCAAAAACATATAACAGGACCCCGCTAAGTTAGATAATATAACACCAAACTAATTGCAAAAAATCTATGACTCTTCTGTAAGTCAAACAGAAATTAAGGCACTTCGGCATGATCTGGATCTGTTCTATCTTACGGTATAAAGATGTTCATTCTGTGGTGTACAACTCTCACTACGGTTATTAACTCTGGCAACAGGAAAAATAGCGGAAGCATCAGAGCTAAGACCTCTTATGGCAACATGCTTTGGTGATGCAGTTTCTTAGTTGAGGGCTAAAGTTAGGTCCAAGTCTTTGTCCCTTAGTTTACATTATAAAATTGCCACCAAAGGCCTGAGGCTAGCAGGGCAACACACAGGACCTATTTGTTCAAGAATGGGAAAATCCCACACCAAGAGACATAAGTTAAAAAAATAACATTAGGAGAACTTTCACTCTGGTTGTTCACTGAAAGACATCTGTAGTGAATACGCACCTGTAATTATCATAAATCCACATCAGAATATCATACATGGACCGTCGACATATTACAGAAGGGTGAGAAATGAACCCTGTCACTCCAGGAAGAAATTCTTTAAGTTCTGGTGGTTTTAGCTTTGACAGCATCTTGTATACTATATCCAAACAAACCCTTTGCCTCTCATCATCCCTAAAGATGAAGAAAAAAAGAAGAAAGAATAGTTGCATTGTTTTCCCTTTTCATAGAACCAGAATATCAGCTTACTTTTTAACAATAGTATTTGCTTTCACAAAAAAGTCTTTAGGCAAATACCTTTCAGTACAACCTAGAAGTAAGAATACAACTAAATCAATACATATTAAAGATGAAATTCACATCCTAGTGAATAGGAGCTAGTATTTCACCTCAACACTCTGCAGGGGTTTTTGTTTGTTTTTCATAGTGAGCTAACACCCAGATTCTATTGCTCAAATTAGGAGAGCAATGGCCAAAAAAGGAACATGCAGTGCAGCATAAATTTTTTGTTGCCACACATCATCAAGAAGCTTAGACTATGTCTCCACGTTTGTAACCATGTGGCCACTTACCTGTGATTCATGATCTGCAGGAAGTCTTTACTCTTCAATTCCAAGTACAGATCAGGTATTTCCTCCGCCCGGCACATTATTACTTCCAGGCAGTAGGTTTTCATCACACCATGGAGTTTCGGTATCAAAAAGAACACTGCATTCATAAACCTTAACGTGACCAGAAGCCCATGAAGAAAAGCATGTTATTTTCTATTATTCCTCTAGATCTATAATGAATGTACCATGTATGTCATGACATACCTGTCAGCAAGAGGAGGAAAATTCTTGACTACTTTATTCAAGCATATTATAAACTTGTCCTGTTGGGTGTTCTGATGATGTTTTAATTGTTTTATGACACAATCATAAACTTGATCTTCAAGTATCTGAGAATTAGAAAGACAGTATGACAAGCATAGCCATGAAACTCATAATCACCTTAATGACACAGACTATTGCTACTGTACTGTTTGTTTATAATTCATTTTGATAGGTAAAATTTGCCTGCCTCATCTTGACATTTATGGTGCTTCATGGCTGCTGAACATGATTGCCTGGTTTAACAATATGTTTCTGAGCTTCCTTTGATTGGTTTGGAACCAACGCCTTAATTTTGAAATACAAGTTGCTTAGTATGCTTACATAAATAGTAACTATTCTGCATGGCAGATTTCCAGCTAGTGAACATAAAAATACATTTTTAGTGAAGACATTTAGTGAAAGAATCAGCAATCTGCACTAAACATGAAAGAATAAGCTTTGTGTAGGATAAAATAGTTCTTTACCAATTTATTCAAAATATTGCTTTTAATGGAAATTGGAAAACTAAGGAGGAGAAGGCTGCAGGAATTCCATATACAAAATATGTTCTAAAAACTGTAAAAAAAAAAAAATGCAATTAAGTGGGGAGAGAGGTAAGAATGTCCCACAACATCTGACTAATAGTAGACCTAGCCAATATATTGGTATTTTTGTAGCAGCAGATGCAGAATGATATTCAGGGGTAGCACAGAAGCCTGGCTGCATTGTCCTTCTTTTTATCTCATAGACCCAAACATGCATCCATGATTAGTTTAGGGAACTTAGACTGTACATTGTTGTCTACTGTTTTTAGAACCTGCTCATGGATTTTTTTTTTGTGCATAGATACACCTAATTTATCTTCAAACCTAGTGATGCTACTTTCCTCCAGAACCTGCTGGGGTAACTAATTGTAAAGAGATACTTCTTCCACCTGCCTTAAACTGATTTCTATGAACAAACACTATCCCCTGGTTCTAGCACTGTAAGATTTGGTGACAATAAAATTGAAGACAATAGCTTTGAATTTTACATCTGTACTAGCGAGTTATTAAACATCCTCAGATACAGATATTCAAAAGGTAGCCCCAAGCCTCCCAGCTTTGAATTTCCCCCCCTTTTTGTTTTTATAAAAACAAACAACCACTACAAAACCCCACAAAATTTTGAAGTGTACCATGCCAGCATTGCTGGTTGGCAGAAGCTGAACAAAACCCATTTACTGCTAGCTTCAAAAGAGCGGGGCAGAAACTCTGCACTTAAGTATATTCTAAACCTTTCTTCTTCTTTTAAATAGTTTAAACCCTTAGCTTAATCTGTTGGACAAAGACTGTTGAGTTTTAAAAATATTTATTTATTGAGCTGAATTGAGTAGTCATATAAAAGATATACACAGAATTAAGACAGGAATGGTCACACATCTAAAACAGTTACTTACATTTTCTCTCTCAGCAATGTATTGAAGAGCAAGTCCCAACACTTCTGCTGCAGCTGCATAAACTTCTTTATACCTTAATAAGCCCATGTTACTGGTCAAAGCCTGAAAATACCTAACACAAAAGATAGATCTGCTGTAAGCCACCACTCCAGCATTCACTCTTGCACCAAAACAAGAACTCACCTGAGCTGCCTAGGGGCACAGTGATTGCTTTTAAAAAAGCTCAGTACAGCAAAATACAGATTCCCACCTACAGTGTCTCAAATCCCTCCTTTGGGAGTTTCTGACTCTGTTAACTCCCATGAAACTGCAATCCAGGGGCCCACTGTAAGAAACCCCACATCTTTCTCAATATTTTCCAAAATAATTAGCTCTGCAGTTTGCAAAAAGCAGGTGACAGACTGCAGCAGAGGGATGATAGGACAAAACTTTCAAATGAATGAACAATATAACTCTGTTACTTTATGCTGACGAGATAGAGTTGCTCTCTTTACCTTTAGCTTTTATTAAAATTAATTCTCCAGAAACTTGCATTTCTCACCTGACACGATCTATTTCGCACTTTGGGTCAAAGGGAGCTAAGTTGTTGGCAAGAACAATTCCCAGCAACTGAATTCCCACTGAGTTGTCCTTTGTATCCGGATCTCCACTAGAAAACTTTTCAAATATTAAACTGTTGGATAAAAACATATAAGTCATGATATACATGATAAACCCAAAATATACACACCATAAATCATTCACTTTGTGCATGTGTATATCGACACATACAACCCCATCAAAACCAGTAGAGAGCATGTGGACATATATATGCATGTACATTCCACCAAAAGTAGAAAACATATAATGAAAAAAATTGCTTTAATGAAGGAGTCTTTGCAAATTAAAATTCTTAAAAAAGTTTGTTCAGAAGCACAAGAGATCACAAAACTCTAAGGATGCAATGATATTCCATGATAATATATAATATTTCAAACAAAAAGCAACTCTGCACAGATTACTCTTGCTTCTGTTGTTGCTGTTGTAATTCTCTACATGTTCTTTTTGTCTTTCTCTGTTTCTGTTTTAGAAATTAAGTTTCAACCTCTGGAGAGTTCCGTCCTGAAGTTTTACTGTTAATTCCAGGGACAAAAAGTTTAGTATAGCAGCTGAATTTACCTTGTCATCCCCTTTGATAATATTCATTTATAGTCTTGAAATATTGACAAAAGAAAGTTACTTACTTGTAAGGTATGGAGAGACAGTTTTTCCAACACTCTATAACTGTCTTTATGATTTCCAGATTGTGCCTAAACACCGCTCTTTTTGGGTGAAAAGCATTCTTCATCAAGAATTCAAGTAATCTGTTAGCTAAAATCTCATCCTTAATATTTCCCTATAATGAATGGGAAGAAAAATAAACATAGTGATTCCATTATAAAGATAAACATTTTGCTTTTGGAGAGTACGTAAATAAGCTATTTTTCAAGTTAATATCCCAAAGAAACAGTGGACTGATGTAGAAAATGATTACAAGTGCATAAGAACTAGTCTCACTTGTTCCTTACCAAATAGTTATTGGAATAACAACAATTAATTTCACATTTTCTTACTTTGGGAGTGGTTACACTTGTCCAGGAAAGAACAGTAACTGCTATTTCCACTACCATGTAATGAATCCCTTCACCTCCGTTATTCCCAGAAACAACAAGCTGCAGTAATGGACCAAGCCACTGCTTTGCATAAGGTCTGAAAACCTATGGAAAATGGGAGAATCAGGGATCAAATACATATCATCCAAATATTCAAAATCCTGAATTCAATAAATTATAAATATTGTTCAACAATTCAACAATTATGAGTGAGACTGATGTGATCTACTTAGCTCTTTGTTTAACCTTGTCTGAAGCACTAACCACTAAAAAAATAAGTTAAAAATTTAAGGTATCCATAACCACGTTGTTCACTTCTGCTTAGAATCCTTCACACAAATCTTTACATCACCTTTTAAGTATATCTGTAGGGCCCCCATAATACATCTCTGTAAGAGCTTTTCATGCAAAACTCTGCCCCTATAGAATTTGAAAGAATGTGTCATTTATCTAACCTTCCAAAGCTCCGATTCAGACAGCCTTACTAAGAAAGCAGCATTAAGTGGGTGTTAAAGCTTCCTAAACTAATTATTAAACTTAACCTTTTTGTATTTTGGATTTGGAGAATTTCAAACAAAAATTATCCTTTAAAATCACTGTCTGAAAAAGAAGAGGAATTAGAAAATAGCTCTTCACAGACAAAGACACGTTATATTATCTTACATCTGCCTGCAACCAGATCATCATTTAGATCTAAGGGTTTCCAGAAGACTCATCTTTGACCATTAAAAAAACTTTTTGTTGTTGTTGTTCTTGCAAAGATGGCAAACAATCAGCCGTACCTCTTGCCCAGCATCAATGAATTATACTATAATTATATATATATAATTATATATATTATTATTTATATTTACAGAAGACATATCGTGGACACGATCTACTTCTAGAAATAGATTTTGGAAGAAAAAGTAATTCTATTAAACTCAAAATACTGGCATTATCTGGAATTGACGCAATGAATGCATTGCCTTTTATCATGACAAACTACTAAATTTGAACCCCCCAAAAATCTCAGTTGATGAAGTATTTTGCCACACAAGAGCTACACAGTTCATGTTCTAATAAAACCTGTAATATTAGAAGAAAATAAATATGACAAAAAAATTACTCACATCCTCAGTATTAACAATAAGTTTTGCTATGAAGAGGCGAATATTTAGTGGTACTGATGGTTTTCCTAATTTACCGTGCAAAAATTTCATCCAAAGAGGAAGGTCTGCTGGAACCGTCCCCTGAAATTTAAAGAGGATGAGCAGAAATCAATAAAATTCTGATATTAAACAGATTTACCAAGCCAAAAAAAAAAAAAAAAAGGAAGAAAAATCAGCCTGAGCCACACAGGTCTCATTATAATGTAGCCATGAAAATTACAAAGTGAAGTAATTCAATCTTGACTCCCCCTTGTGTGTGTGCATGTTACAATTAGTGAAACAATGTCATCTTTTTGGCTAATACTGGCCTCCTCCACTTTAGGTGTGATCTGGTTCCTCTGCATATGTTTTATCAGAGTGGTCATAGATGCCATACATTCGTGTTGGTTGAGTTCATCCATTTCCAGTTCCATCTCATCCTTTAAAACCATATATTCTGAGGTCTCCTGAAAAAAAAAAAGATGTTACTATGATTAATAACAAGACCGTATTTTCTTTTAAATTATGATAAAGCCATGAGTCATTCTGATTTTATCTGTGTTTACAGATTTGACTATACGCTCACAATCTGCAGCAGGGAATAAATTAGATGTGGTGTTCAAACAACCACCTCACTGGTTGTGCATAGCACTCACTTTCTGTGCCAACAGAATGCAACTTCGTGTTCTTCTGACTATACTACCTGCTAGTATAGGTGTAGCAACTGCTGGAAGGAGACAGCTAGCTGAAGCTCATGGAAATTATTTTGTTTCATAGCTGAAAAAATGTGTTAATGCCTTCTGCAAGTGGAAAGTCTTATCTTTATGGATGTGTTGTTTCTCAATGACCAGAAACCACAGCAGCTCTTTTAATGCACAGAGAGAGTCACAGAAGAAAACATTATGGTTAGAAATAATGTTATTACACAAAGCAGACCCAAAGTGCATTTCTGGTTAATGTCACTGCAGCAAACACCACCTTGCTCCAAAAAATGGAAACAGTTTATCTTTTCCAATGTTAACAGTTATTTTAACAGATTTCATCTTCAGTATCTATCATACTGTTACAAGCTTCCTTTCTGTTTTATTGCAAGTTTTAACCTATCCCTATTACTTCTGATGAGACACTTCTTCAAGAAGGAGCACAACTTCAAAACTTGGAAGAGCAGCAAGTAGTATCTTCCAGGAGAAACAGTTAGAGACAAGGTACCCCAACACAGATACAAAAATAATATTATGCTTGATCATTTATAGTATGCATTTGAACTGGCCAGCTTGATAAGAATCTTTGAAGAACAAAAGAAGGAAAAAACAGGGTGCCTAACAGCGAATACAACCATTGCAGGACTGAGTGAGTGCATGTGAAGTCAAAAGTCATCTTTTTTCAACTCAGGTTGCTTGCATTACTCAGCTTTAGAAAATGTAACACATCTCAAGTGCTCTCCCTCATTTTCTGGAGGAATCCATCCTCACACAGAACAGGAAATAAATCAGCCCTTTTAACTTCAGCACGTTTAAAGTTTGTAACAATGAAAATTTTTGTAAGTGACTGACACTTGATTACTGTCATTTGATACTGATTTATTCTACAATTACTACTAGTAAATATAAGACACAACAAATAAGCCTTACTTTTTTTTTTTTTAATTTCTAAGCCTGTTAAAATATTTGAGCATCACTACTGACAGGCAAAGCAAACCTTTTCTTTAAATTTTAGATTTACAGGTATTATACAGAATGCTTTAGAAAGCAATTATACTCCACTTTATCATCAGGGAACCTTTTGTATTTCTCATAATGATACACCCAAAAAAAAAATCTGTTTTTCAACCCCAGTAAATACATGCAATTGCTAAAAAGCATATAAAACTTCTTTCATAGCATGTAAGTCAATAAATTACCTTCCTCCTGAAACGAGCAGTGCTAGCTGCTACGTCTTGGGAACTGTAAGAAAAACCTTGGACTCCAGTAGAAAAATCAAACTGACTCATTTCCTCACTCAAACTGCTATCCATCATGTATGATGCAGAAGCTAAATACTTGGGTTCATCTAAATAGAAAAAAGATGAGACCATTAATCAAGGTAACTACAAACAAACAAGCCTTTATTGACCACTGAAACTTGAGGGTGGATGGAAATTGGTTGTATGACAAAGTAAAGTGAATGCTTTTATGTGCTCTTGATACTGTAAAGCCAATTAACAAGGCATCAATAAACAGTGTATGAAAGGTAAGATGGCAATTTTTTCCATAGCCATAAATGGATTTCATACCCGGATCCCCATTTCCAGCCTCCCTGGCTTCCTTCCTAATAGCAATGTATCGCTTCTTCCTTTCCAGAGGCACCTAAAACACAGCAAGAAATAGTTTCAAAATTATTACTATTTTAATTTTTTTTATTGTATGACTTCTCAAAACTGGCAAAAATCATCAAAACCATATAAAAAGAAATGGAGGTTTCATGTTACAAGTATTGATTATTAATGCTACAGAGTAAAAGTTAAATCACTTATTTCTACTGCCATTCAATACTGTAGGTGTGCTAAAACATGCATTAAAACTTATGTGTACCACAAGCATGTTCTAAATGTCAAGTCTGTATTTCCTTCAGAAAAATGTACTTTAAAGTATCAGAGGAGTGCTCCATTTTTTGTTAACTACTGAATTCTCTTTCTTTGAACGTGACAAGTAACTGTTTCTACAATAACTATGCTATTAAAGACATACTCACCTTTTTTCTTGGAGACACTAGAACCCAGAACTTCCACTCACCTCAATTTCTACAGGAAATGTATACTGACGCTTCAAGTCTATTAAGTTCTCAAAAATCAGCAAGTTCTGAAAACCAAAGAATATTTGGAAAGATCAAAATTATAATGCTGCACTCAATAACAATTACTCTGAGAAGGCTTTTCTTTCTTATAATACAATAGTTTGAAGCCCAGTATAGAAAATATGTAAAGTTTTTTCTTGGATCAACATGTAAATAGTTGAATAGCAACATTTTCTTAAGAAACTCAAAGCACGGACAATGCACTCTGCAAAAAGGGCCTCTATTATTCAAATACATTCCAAGCATTGAAGAACTTAAATAAGAGGTGTTCTCCTGTATATTAGAAAATTTGTTCAGACTGAAGAGAAAACATAGTAAATGTATTCTTGATCATCCATTCCCAAGCAGATGTTAAAGCCTTCATCAGCAATTCAAATGACACAAAGGGTGCAAGAAAGTCAGGTACCACTCCTTCTACTGCCTCACAGGGTAGTTCATTATTTAGCTGCATGTCATTCAGGTTTGATTCTTTGATTTATTGCCGCTAAGTAAAATCATTTGGAAGGCTTCCAGTGCCATGAAACGCTACCTACAACACTAGCTTCTCACCTTTTCTGCTTTTTCTGTAAAAAGAAAGCCTTGATAAAATTTACTCTCTGTGAAGACACAACTAATAACAGCAATAGCACAATTATACGCTGCACAATGATACTGTCTCCTCTTCTCCAGCAACTGACTCTCCCCGGCCATGTTTTCTGTAAATGCATCATAGCAGGACCTGAAAACAAAAACATGGAAAAACAGGCTAGTAAAGATCAGAGGTCTTTTTGTTTTTCCCCTTCTCTTTAAACAGGGCAGGAAAGCCCCCCCAGCCAGAGACAGAATCAACAGTATGTTAGAAGATCTTTATTATTATAGCAGTATCAGCATTATATCTTTTGCATTTTATCAGCATAAAATCAGGCTTTTATTCAAGCTCTCAGCAGGAATACTGCTCTGAAATGGAACCACTCAGCAATGACAAAGCCAACTTGCTCTAGTATTTACACAGCCACTCTTACTGTCAGGGATACAAGAGGATGTTTTCATAGAAGATGGAGATGCATTTCAATCCATGCACAGTTATGACTTGTGGTCCTTTCCCAGCAACATACCAATAGACAGGCATGCTAAGCTATGCTACAGATTAGCCAGAGAAAACCAGTTTAAATGCAACTTTTAAAGGTCTTTTGCTCATAGCCTGTTATAGATCTTATATAAATAAATAGTTAAGAAATTATATGATGTCACCATAGGATATAACATTGTAAAACTAAAGAAAACAGAACATTCAGACATATATTTTTCAGAATATTAAATAAACTAAATAGTATAACTACACCTGCTGGATGTGCTGCTGTACTGTGAAATGTAAATGAAAATCCATCCCATCTTCTCACTGATCATATAAATGCCAATCCTATGACACATTTGTGTATACAGTGGTTCCAAGTATAATGAAATTGAAATTATGAAGACAATTTAACGGCAAATAACCATACCAAAAAGCAAAAATAAAAACACAAGCTTAACAAATAGAAAACACCTGGCAAAAAGAGGAGGCAGGAGTCATCCTGACATGATCTCGAACATAAACTATCATAATCAATGCAAATTCAATACTGTCTATTCCATTGAAAACCAAAAGCTACATCACAGACTGCTTACCCTTGAGCAAATCAGATCTTCCGCTTTGTAAAGAATACTTAAGAAGAGTATCTACGAAAACCTAATTAGAAATTAAAAGGAAATAGAAATAATAGTCTTACTTTATTAGTGCCTTGGTAAGTTCATTTCCTTCTACACTTATAGAGCCACGGTAAGCTTGATTAATTTTAGAATCCTTGGAGTAAACATCCTCTTTTGAAAGACGTACATACATCACTTCTAGAAGCTTGTAATACCCCATTTTTTTGGTGACTTGTGTATCAAAAATATATTCATTGGACTGCAAACAAATAAACAAAGCCTCAGAAACAGACTTCCTAGATTCTGCCCTTGCTAAGTAGCATTATGGTTATTCTAGTTTCTTCTAGTTACCCTTCAGCTTAGTTCTACCTTCTACAACAGAGAGCAGAGATTCTAATTTCCTGTTTAATACAGTTATTAAAACTATATGCTGATTTTCTTATCAGGTAAGCTGTTGACTTCAACTGGCTAAATCATTAGAGTGGTGTTTGAATAACTTACACAGAATACCAAATAACTTCTTGGACTCAGACACCTTAAGCAAAACACATAGCTGTAAGTGCAATACAAGGAGACAAATATGCTTGGTGATGAAAGGAATCTGTCAGGTTGAACTGTCTGCTGAGAGAGAACAGCAATTTGTGCAACGCGAAGATGCATAAAGCTCCTTAGCCCAAAATGAGCTGAAAAAACATACCATCTTTCCCCACGAAAACCAGGATGGATTACTTTTGAAATGAAGTAAACAAAGATAAGCATTAATAATGAAAGATAAAAAACAAATGTAACTGACAAAAGCCAAAATAAGACACAGTGTGACTACTACCAGCACCACTATTTCATAGAATATAACAGCCACCACACTGGGTATTATTCTTGAGTTTCTTTATGCATCTCACTTCATTGCTAAGATTTACAACCAAAGAAATTGTGTGTGTGATACCACGTAAGTCTTTAGTATTTTATTTTTAATGATTACTATTAAATTTGGTAATTTCAGCATCTTGTTTTTGCTCCTGCCCTGAAACAGATGCATTAGCAAAACAGAAGGGAGAACTACAGCAACAGTAGACACCTCCACTGACAAAATCATTGCATGTAACCAATTTGGAGTACAGGCTGCACATGGAGAGAGGAAGGTCTGTGCTGACCTCACGGAAGGATCTTTGCAATGATCAAAAGATAGATGTTTCTTCCTCTAGAAGTATGGCATCTAACTTAAGAGCTTTCACTACATAGCTCTTCTACAATGTAATAATAGGCTTCAGTTTTATATGCCTTTTATAATTCAAAGTTAGAATGGATTTTGACAGAATATCAGATCCCCCCTTTCTTTATGTATGTCACGTCACCTTCCATTTTTATATACAGTAGATACATGAATATACATGAAATTCAAAGCAACAGCGTGTAGGGGAATAAAGAAAAGGTTCCCACTAATAATGAACGTAATCAGCAAAAACTTCTGCTCCAAGATACAGACAATTGGAAAAATGAAAAGCAAGTGGTTTCAATTAGAGTGTTTCATTCAAAGTTAAGCAAAATATATGCAGTGACAACAACCTCTTATCAGACATTCCCCAGATTTGTATTTATTTATTAACTTATTAAAAGTCCATACCTTTGTAAACCTGGAATTAAGTGTATCCATAGCCTGCACTATAATGTTGCTAAAGAATTCTCTCAGTGCATCCAAGCTGCAGTGCGACAAAAGAGTGAGGAGAGAGCGATCCACAAAAGCTTGACGGGTAGTATTTGAAAGATGGTCTTCACGCTGGAACAATCTATGAACAGTGTCCAGCAGTACCACTTGTTTGTCAGTGCTGCTCCTAAACAATATAAAAATCTCAAGATGAAAACTCTTACTAGACTCCTTTTACATTTTAAAACTCCCTATCATTTTTTTTTTTAATCACCTGTGTTCATACCACTTGGGTATGATCCTACAAGATCTGGTGGAATTGCCACTTATTGTGGATCTCTCCAAAGAAAGTATCTTCTAGCTGTGCAACAAGTGGCAAACTTCTTTGCACATCTGTTTAATCCAAAAGCAGCCACTAGCTTTGTCAGTCCCTTTTTCACTGGACAACCTAAAACACATTCTAGTACACGTTAAGGGTGGGGGCAAATGGGCAACACACAAAAAAATGAGACCGGTTATCAAGTTCTTCTGTAGTGTATTAAGTCCTTCTGTGGTATATCAAGTGTTCCACTACTACATAAACCATTGATCTGAATAATTTTACAGAAGTTGTAAATCCAAAAATGGGATTTGGGCATGTTACACAACTTCTTCTAGGAAACTACATGATCAAAAATAGTTATTCTTAAATAGCCCATCATGAATTTGAATGTTTGGTTTCCAGATGGAGACCTCTTCTGTAGACAGAAGGTGTTTGCGTCAACAATTCAGCATTCCGGAAACACTCCAATTAAATGAACATGGTGGTGTATTTTCAAAGGGGTTATCAAAAGTAATTCACTGTCAATTCAAGCGCTATTTATTTAACTGATCACCATGGTTAGACAGTGATAGCAAACATAAGTATCACACACAACTACTACCTTCAGTTAGATTCTGCCAGAACAAGTCATTTACAGAATACTTTACAGAAGTTGTCCAGGTATGGCAAGTGCCACCTGGAAATTGGTGCCATTTATTAGCACTTCAGAAATATTTTGGAATAATAAAGACAAAAGTAAAATTTAAATTAAAATAAAATGTTATATTAACCTTTAGAAGGACAACATAATACAAAAAGCACATTTGCTTCAGTAAAAATTCAATGTGAACAAGGGCAAAATGCAATGGACCAAACTTACCTTCTGGAAATTCTTTTGAAACTGGCTTGAAATAGGTCCTCCATGAAATGTCTTTGGTCTCTACAGAGAATTTCTGTCATCAGTTGCAACAACATTGGACTCTGAGACAACTCTAATGCATCTAAAAACTGAAAAGAAAGTAATGCATAAAACAAGGAGCCAAACTAGATCAAATTAACTTCATCTCCTTGTGTAATTTTTCAATACCAATAAGAATAAAATGCTCAAGATATATGTTTGTAAAGTGTATCTGTAAGTTAAATTTCTAGATAAAAACAAAACTCAGAAATTGAAAAGCTGATTTCCTTTCCATAAATAGTTCAATCAGGCTTCTAATTACATTTTTTTGTTGTTTGTTAAAATTACTAACCTTCTTTGTGCAGTCTACGTAGTTGTTGTGCTTCAAGGTTCCTTTGGGAAACTCATCCGAACTCATGGGAAAATTGAAAGCTACAAGTTGATTAAGAGCATCCTTAAGGTCATTAAGTTTTTCTCCAGTCAAATTAGTGAAGAATGGAAGAATTATCACTGCTTGGCCCTAAAAGAAAAAAAAAGTTTTAAACTAAAAGAAAATTATTCCCTAATTATGAAGGAAGCTGAGGACCACAAAATGATCAGCAGGGACTACGCTTACTGATTCTGCAGTTCAGTATACTGATAAAGACATATCACGTTGCTGCTCTTCTGTAAGGTGCTGAATCAGAAAAAAAATGGTCACTAATAAGAGGGATTTAAAAGCTTATTAATATCGCATGGCTGACATGGGTATGAATAAGACTTCATTGTTCTTTTAAGCAAGCATCCACTACCACAGAAGTTACCACTTTTAATGCGCAACCTGGCAGTTAAAGTAAGATCCCAAACTTTATTTCTTTTGAATGCACAGTGAAGTACACAACTGTCTAGTTGAAGGTAGACTTACAGAGCAGCAACCATGCAAAACTATTTTAGAAGTACAAAATTTTTAGTCTTCAAGACCAAATCTTATGCTCCAGCATCTTTTATAACTTCCACTTTCAGGATGCAGTACTTTATCTCCCTCTCTTGACCAAGTCATATATAGCAGTTAATCCATTAGTACTGATTGCATGCTTGCAGATGTGGATCTTACAGTCATTGCAGACATCTGTAATTTGACATGTAAGAAGTGCCAGTCCTTGCTAAAAGCCTGATTAGCTGTCATTTCTACAACTTTAAAGTGTTTATTTGAAATTATTTGCTACTGATGGTAGATTTTTCCTAAAAATTACAAGCCTCTCAGCAGGGCAAGAAAAAAAAAGAACAACTAAAAAACACATCATCTGTCACGTTGCCTTTGACCACTCAAGTGCAGGCTTGATGACTTACATTTTATTTTTTAGGAACTTGAAAGAAGAATAAAAAAACAGAAGTGATGCCCACGTTACTGTGCAAACTAAGGTAAAATTTGACTTCAATAAAAGGAGATTTCACCAACCACTAATATTCTGATCTGTAGAGAGCAGGGAAGGGGTTTAAGTGAGCAATTTACCTTAAGATTTAAGCCTAAATTTTGATCAGTAAGTAGGCTGGTATAGGTATCAAAAACAGCTGTAAATGCTTCATGATTGGTATTGAAAGAAACTGAAGAGTCTATCTGGAATGACAGAAGTTAAGAATTAGGATTTGTTTTTAAACTAGTCAAAGAAATCGTTATATTAATGAACAATAAAAATAACACCACCACCACAACCCACCCCACATGCTGCAGATTTGTTTCCAAAAGTACACTGAATCAACAGAAAGTACACACAGAGCAATTTTGGCTTCAGAAGGCCTATCAATAAGAATTCCAGAATTACACTCAAGATCATATGTTACACATTTTCCAGTTCAAAAATATTAAGCTGTCCCTCAAAACCAAATTTCCTATTCGTCATTTCACTGTTAGATAATACAGAAATATGACTCTGATGTTGTCTAAAACACGCCTATGAAAGAATTCAAGTTGCTAATAATTAATCACATGTACTAAGAAAGTCCTCAGTAAGTCATCTTTGTGTGTATTTATGTATGGCTACTTCTACAAGTTCCTAAAAAGTCTGGGATAAATAGATAAATTCTGTCTGAAAAATGAAAAGAAAAACCCCAATATAACTGAATTTAAAGGTCTTTAAAATAAAGATCTTTCTGCAGTCTGCTGATTTGGCTAGAAATCCTCTACTGTTACTTTGTGGATGCCAACATGAAAGAAGGAATATTATTAGAGGCTGCTCATTTTCAAAGTTTACTCCCTGTACTTGTACCAATTCTTTAGTATGAAAAAAAGGCAGCAAGAATATGAGTAAATTAAAAAAAAAAAAAAAAAAAGCTGGCAGGGAACACAGGGAACAGAAGGAGTAAAATCCAGTAATTTCTGCCTGTCCAAATATGTTTTATACTTTGATATTTTCCAGCTTTCCCTCCCCCAAGCATAAGATGTCTGAATTAAAAAACAAAACAACCCAAACCCCATTCCCTTAAAATAAGACACTTTCCTACAGAATTAGAAGTGTTACCTGGATGTTAAAAAATAATGCATACCTGGAGAACTTTTGCCAGCAGGGTCAAGACTGCCATTTTGCTCTCGGGAGTAGAGCCTTTGGCCCACCAGCTGTCAAGTCTCTTCCAGTTTCTTAGTACAGCTGTGACCAGTTTCACTCCTTGCTGCTTGCGTATTGTACGCTCCCTGAAACTCTGATCTAACATGCCATTCAGAATGCTACCAACCTGAAAGGAAAAGCAACAGATTAATATATATTTAAAATACCTACTTTTTAAAAAGAGACTTCTACCCAATTTACTTCTGTTTCACTCTGAGTATAAGGCAGCAATTTCTTTCCATACCTTTTGAGTGAATATGGAAAAATAAATGATAACCAAGAGTCCAAGAGTAACACTAAATACCGGTATTTGAAAGTATTGACATGGAATTCAGAAATAGAAGAGTACATAACTTATTTGAATAAATTTTGAAGAGAGAAATAAAACATGTCAAACAAGATATGAACTATGTTTCAATCTCTTTTCTTCACAGTTTAAGAAAGATACGACTAAATCACAGACTTTTAAGACTGACAGAGTTCTCTCTGATAGTTAGCAATCACCTAATGAAGTGGAAAATTTTTATCAGCCTTGTGATTTCAAAGGATTTGGATAGGAAGAGTAAAAAAAAAAAAATCTTCCCATATTTTAAAACAACCATGTAGAACTGAAGAAGAAATCTCTTACCAAACCACCATAATATAAGTTTTTATCTTACCATAATACATTCTCTTTATGTCAAACTAAATGATTGCTGGTATCATAAAATATGCCCCTCATGTTTTAAAATGTTGCTTGGAAGCAACACTTCTAAGCATAACATATTGAGTTTAAAAAAAATAAGTAAATAATAAAGGGATGACCTGCCTTTCTGAGCATATTTTTAAACCAAAGGGAAAGCAGACTGCTCATCCTTTTGACCCTTCTGCTTTTCAGCAGCACTGAAAGAAGGCTTCCCAGCTATAACATGCCTCCTACATGGACTTGAAGGAGAGCTCTATATTAAAATAGCAATTAAGTACTATTAAGTAGTAGTGCGGGCCATCACAAGAAAATCTGGTGACCAAAACAAATGGTGCTGAGACTGAGTGCATGACACCTATGCTGTACTCATCTTGGGTCATGGGTGTTTGTGTGTATGGTTGTCTCTTTTTAATACTTTCATCTAGCTCTACTCTAGCCCTGTGGACTAAACGCCCACTACCATTTCAAGTTCATTTTCCAGTTTAATTTCATCCAAAATGAATCCAGTCCTCACACTCTAGAACCATTCCACAATGAAAGAAAAAAAAATCAAAGGATGGTAAATAAGTAAATTGGAACAATTAGACTCGCTTTGAAAGGATGTTCTTCATCCAGAGGACTACATACACAAATCCTGAAATTCATGGATTTCAGAATAGGAAGTGGGCAAGCACTTTTCCACTCAGTTTGATGAGATGATGCACAGTCCATCTATCAATGTCACATTTTCCAACTGCAACCAAGAACACTTTTGTCCCACTGCACACAGTTACATCCAGCTGTAACAGAAGTGTTACTTCTAACATTTCCATTTGACTTTGTCCTTTTAAAAGACATTAATACCATTTGGGGATTGCTGGCAGATGATTCCATAAGCTGGAGTATGATCACATCCAGATGTTTTAGCAGCTGTTGATTAATGGTATCTGAGAACAGGCTGTAGAAATACTGTCCGTGAGAGAAATTGATCAGGTTCCTCTGTGATGCTCCTGATAACGGCACAGATAACACCACTGTGTTCAGCAGCAGACTTATTAGCTCCTCACACTGTGAAAATCAAGGTATAGACAGAGTTATCTCAAGCACATTAAGTTACACCAATTTCCTGGAAAGACTTGATCTTTAAAGCTTCAATCCCAAACTGTTTTACGTTACCAGAAAGCACGAACAGAATACCAAAATGCTTGGTACCTAAAATTTCCCTTTGTTCCTCAATTAAGCCACAGAATGCTTACAGGAGGATAAATAAAACATCAGCCTCTTTTACTCAAAGTAAAGGTTCTGTTTATCCTACAGAATAGTTCCTGGAAATAGAAAGGTGAGGATTAAGTGTTCAAACTGGAGAACCACATCCTACCTGGTCATCAATAGCAAAGGACAGCTGCAGAAGTCTATCAGCTAATCGCTTACTGCTCATGTCTAATGATGGTAGAGATATCCTTTGACCCCCAGGCGCGATGCCTTTATAAACAACTGAAAGAAGCTTAGAGCCAATGGAGGAATGAGGTCTTTCATCCTATAGAAACAAAAAAGTGACGATGAAGTGACACCTTTATAATTGAATAGCAAGATTTTTAATCAGACCAACCCTGTTGTGCACAACGTTCAGAACCAACTATTTTTGAAACATTTTCTGATCCTCTCCTGGATTTCTTTTTAAGATAACAGAACTACTACAGGAATAAAATGAACAGCTCAGTGAGAATGGGTAGGCTGTAAAAGGTAAACATTGCAGTTCCTTGAATATCACTGCTCTATAATCTCAGCTCTAGCTTTTGTTTAGACAGAGGATAGATGGTGAGTACCCCACAGAAATGAAGTATTTTGCTAAATGCAGCCTTGCTCACCAGTTGACATATTCCTTCATTCCTTGTGGCTGTTCCATGACCTGTTTTCCTTTAATTACCCAAAATAAAACAGAAATTGCCTGTAATCAGAAATTTAGTAGAAATACTTTTTTTTGAGTAATGTACCCCTATGCACATGTATATATATTTATTTTTTAAATGTATTCCTTTTAAATTTCCCCTCATCACTTCGAATGTCCTTTTTTAAACAAAGGTTTTAAAATGCCTCATTTAAGCGATTAATGATTTCTGATTTTTTGAGCTTTCTGTCTTGTGAAGATCAATAAAAGGGAAAATTGGGGGTAGATTCTTGTCACCTCCAGGCCCAAGAAACTGGAGAAAGACAGATGCAATTAAGATTGTTTAAACCTCAATACTATGCTACCCAGATTTGTAGAACAAGCAGAAAACATTTTTTTCTGGTCCCATTCAACATCAGCTTTTCACTGTTTATC
Source organism: Heteronetta atricapilla (assembly GCA_011075105.1). Classification (NCBI taxonomy): domain Eukaryota; kingdom Metazoa; phylum Chordata; class Aves; order Anseriformes; family Anatidae; genus Heteronetta; species Heteronetta atricapilla. The sequence goes on from CM021732.1 coordinate 115,199,672, forward strand.
TCATTTCACATAACTTCACCTGACCTGTTCTCTGTTTGCATACTGCCCTTTTACACATGTAAAGCTTTTTTTCCTTATAAAAAATATTCACCATTAATTTCTGGAAAAGCAATTACCTGGTCGTAAAGAACAGAATGAAGCAGGCCAGATTTCTGGAGTTGCTTGCAGGCAGAAAGAACAGCGCTAAACCTCATTTGATCAAAACGTGCATCTGCATTAAACAGATCAACAGTACAAAGGTCCTCAAGGCTAATGAGAAAAGAGACGCAAAAACATGACTTTGGCTGGGAGCTCCATTTGCAACCACACATTGTTTTCTATTTCTCATTTCATTTGTTCTGCGTAACATACTTACTAGAAAATCCCTACTTACCTCTGTGGTGTGATTCTTTTTTTTAAGCCCAGTTTCAAAGATTCCTTATAGGGAGATTTCATCAAAGCTTTCAAGAGTCTCACCGAGATATCTGGGAGATTTTTCATGACTTGTACATCAGCTGTATTAAAGCCTATATGTGACGGATCACACACTGTCATCACCAGAAGCTCTACAAGGCTTTCATTAAGCAATTCTTTCTCAAGTAGCTAGAAAAAAATAATTAAAAGAAAACTTTATTTCAAAATCCTTTTAGATTTCCATATTTTATTCATTACTTATCATTACTCCTTATATTTAAAAGGAAACAAAAGATGGAACAGTAACTGTTCTTATGAAATTGTATTAGCTTTCCCTGTGAAACATCTGACTTTTAATGGATTGTGCCAATACACAAAAATTGCATACCTATAAATATATATATATAGGATGTATGCTATCTCATCAAATTGTACTTCAGATCATTTATGTCAACATAGGCCTATTTCAGTCTTAATTATACATCTGTACTTGAACTGTACAGCCCTGTGCACACTATTAAACATCGACTTAAAACAAGAGACAGTCTCAGAACTAAACCTGCAGTATATATTTCATAAAAGATTCACATGTGTTACAATTGTCTATTTTTATTTATGGTTTGCATTACCTAAAGGCTAGGTAAAGATTTGAGAAACCTGAACATTTTTTTTCTGAATTCAAGAAATTGCCACAATCTGAGTTTTTGCTTTTTAAGCAACTATCACCTTCACACATTTAAGGCAATCAGGCATCCTGCAAGAAATACTCAGTGCAAGTACTCCATGCAGACTGACAAATCTTACAGTCAATATTCCTACTAGAAGAGATTAATTCCTCTATATAAAACCATATTAACCCCTAAAATTCAACTGCAGAATTCTTTTTTTTTCTTACATTCAATGGTTGTAACAGTTGATGATGCTTAGCCATCAATTTGAATTAAAGCATCACTAATAATGACGTTCTCCAGCAAAACAACCTCACAATAAAAAAAAGCAACCAAAAAAAAACACAACACAAAAACAACCCACAATAGAATCTTTAATTACACCTAAAGTTTGGATCTTTTACTCACTATGGATTTGAGTGCCTACCTTCCAAAAATCCTGCTGGCATGTTTCCAGGATTAGGGTGACAAACTTCATGATTCGAACTATAATTGTACACTTACTGTAATTATACATTTCTCTCTCCTGTGGACTGAACATGTTGCCTTTTGATCTGCTATCAAAGCACTGCTCTGTTGCATGGATATCATGCAAAGCAATAGTTTCAAGGAAGAACTGCACGGCTTCCAAGAATGAGGATCTTTCATTTACACCTAAGAAGAATCATAAGTTGAAACAAGAAAGCAACTCACAATTTTCAAATACGTTGATTTGTGTTTGGAAGAAAACAGCTGTGTTGAGGTGACAAACAGAAAACTACCACATCTCACAACAGTATTTTCTGATCATCCTACATCAGTTCCAAATACTAACATTATGGGCAGTGAAGGACAGCTTTCTAATTGCTGATCATTATAAGCATGTAATTACCAATGATCATTTAAGCACATGTATTAATAAGGATGAAAATGTTAAATCCTTAGTTATCAATAATTTGGCTCTATGCTAATATGCATGAATAATTAAAAGAAAGACTTTCAGTTGAGACCCAGCATTTTCACAAGGTATTCTGATCAAGACTCAAATGCAAGGCTGTTAAAACTGAAACATCAGAGATTGAAGAAAGACAGCATGTATAGGGCTTAAAGTGAAAAGGAGACTCCTTTGATTACTTTCTCCTAGTTCCCTCCAGACATCAATAAAGAGCAGGTAAACAACCAACCCTGGAAGGATTTATTTTATTTATTTTATTTTTAATCTATAGCACTCCTCAGCAGAGGGCAGTTAGCTGTACAGCCTAATTTTTCAAGATGAGACTGAGTAAAACAAGTTGCTGGTGCATGGATGGTTGAGAGAAATATTTAATGGTGTATTTCTAAGATGAAAAGGGAATGTTTTAAGATACAGTATTGCCAAAGTACTTCTCATCAAAACGTCCAGCACTAAGTTCTGTCATCTAAATCTTTGGGACAGTTTGTAAAACTCATTATCTCTACAGTAAGGACGAAAGCTTCAAGTCCAAGTTGGGAACTCCTCTTGAAGGTGGTTTCTGTAACACTCACCCAGAATCTCATGAGGTTTTATCATTCGCAGCTCAAAGAATGTATTGTAGCAGTCCAGTGCTGCTAAGAACATATCCATCCATCGCATGACAGTCTGTAAACTAAAGGGCTCCTGCATACAACGGAGAGTTGGCTGAGACAGAATCCCAGATGGACTTTTGGCATCACTGCCACCTCCTTCAAATTTGTTAATAAGGAAAGAAACGTCTTCTTCTTTTAAAACGTCAGCCAGCCAAGAAGAAGGAGAATTGTTCCCTGATTGAAATAAAAACACAGATTTAACTTCTATAAGAAAAACACATTTCAATCTGGCAAGAAGTTAGAAGCAAATGAACTGTGTTGTAGTTTAACCCGGCCAGCAGCTAAACACCACACAGCCGCTCGCTCACCCTCCCCCCTCCCTCTCTGGGATGGGGGAGAGAAACGGGAAAGTGACGCCTGTGGGTTGAGATAAAGACAGTTTATTAAGATAGATAATAATAATAATAATAATATGTACAAACAAGTGATGCACAATGCAATTGCTCACCACCTGCTGACCGATGCCCAGCCCAACCCCGAGAGCCAGCCCCCCACCCCAGCTAGCCACCCCTATATATTGTTCAGCATGACGTCAGATGGTATGGAATACCCCTTTGGCCAGTTTGGGTCAGCTGTCCTGGGGCTGTCCCCTCCCAGCTCTTGCTGCACCCCCAGCCTGCCCGCTGGCAGGACAGAGCGAGGAGCTGAAAAGTCCTTGGCTTAGTATAAGCACTGCTCTGCAGCAATTAAAACATCAGCATGTTATCAACACTCTTCTCATCCTAATCCAAAACATAGCACTCTACCAGCTACTAGGAGGAAAAATAACTCTGTCCTAACTGAAACCAGGACAAACTGTCAGGCCCAAATTTTGTTTTAAGCCAGATCTTCTGGTAAAGAAGGTATTGATCATACTGCTTAAGTTACCCCCAAAGAAGAGGCCAATTTGAGAGCCACTCCCACTCGTTCCCAGTCAGCAAATAGTGCTTTCATAGCTGGATGCAACAGCAGTTTTGGGCCTGGAAGTACTCCTTCCTGACCAGAAGGAAGTCTGCAATAAGAATATTCCATATCCACAATCCCACCCCAAGCCCTGAAGTTGTCACAAAATTTGATTTCCAACATTAGCAACTACTCAGTTTCTATTTAATAGCAGTGAGTGAACAGGCACTTAAGTCAAAATTATTATTTTTAAAAAATAATTAATTAATTGCACAGAAAACATACAGGGACGGAATTTAGAAAGCAAAGAGAATAATACATCATAACTTACAGTACCTGGTAATAAAGGAACAAATTCATAGAACAGCTCCATGGCTTTATGTCGGCACTCCGTCTGAGGTCGCCCACACTGCACTAGGAGCCACATGACAATGTCCTGAAGGCACACTGAATTAGTAGCTGGAAATCCTCTGCACAAAAATATTAGGGATTAACAAACCTTGTGACATTTAACAAGAAGTCAAAGTCTTTGGGATGAAAAATCATCATTCCACAAAAATCATGAACATTGTTTTATCTATCTAACCAAAATCCATTTGCACTACAAGGAAGAGCTCTTCCACATGTGTGGCTTGTACTGCTTTCTCTTTTCTTCACTCTGCTTTGGAAACCCAGAGCACAGTCTTCATGGCAACAGTGTAGAAAGCAGAATTAGATCTTTTTCCTTCTCTTTGTAACACTCAGAGACAGAAACGGAAATTAAGGCTTAAATAAACCTGCACAGTTTTTCCTCTCCCTAATTACATGGTCTCCTAGCTTACTACATGCCATAGCAGCGAGCTAACTCTCAGACTCCAAGTGCCAGGTTCTTTAAGACACAGGATAGTTTGGGTCAAAAGGGACTTAAGGATGTTTCCAGTTCAACATCCTGCTCAAAGGAGGGTAAGCTGTGTGATCAGAACAGGTGACTCAGAGCATCCAGCCAGATACTGAATCCATTCTTGCTTTTACCATTATGCCTCTTTATTTGCTCATCATCCTACTGCAGCTAGTCCTACTTGTGCTAGTACTTCCAGCAGTAATAAAAGACTTGAGAGAAGTTTCTTCCAAGTGCTTTCTAACACCAGCACTAACATTATTAGGAACACAGCTGCAAGGGAAACATGCTTTTCCTCACAACCCCACATAATTAAAGCAAGTGCTCTGTTCTGAGCTCACCACACAGGTATAAAGAATGACCATTATGAACCTCTACTACCACATTCAGCATTTCCCACCAGTGGTTCAACAGACATTATCAGGGAAAGAAAGAACTTTTCCCCTGATGCTCTGGGAACACAGAACTGCTACTGACACTCACAGGAGGAATTTCCTTTTCAGAATCTTAAGTATTTAATGCAACTGCATACACTGTTAAGTAGTACTTAAAAAGCAAAAGAACGGCAAGTTGCTGACCGTGGTATTCGCCGTTTTCCTTCCTTGTTCAGAGAAGGTGCTTTGTGCTTGATTATGCGCTTCAGGTGATTAACAGTATCACAACATTGTTGAGCAGTACCTGTTAGAAAGAGAGAACAGGCATCTATAAATAAATACTAGTAACTTGGTTAAAATGAGGTATTATTGCTACAGAAATAGCACAAGGGACTGACACAGGATGGTGTCCATTAACTCCATTATTCTGTGCTTCTACAGTATGTTTTTCAAGGTTGCAGAACAAGACCGTAAAACAGCAGAGAGGTCTACATGGCCTGAGCCAATTGTGAGGCCTCCGCTACAAAAACATATATGCTTTTTTGTGCTTATGCTTAGAGAAACAAACTTTTCCCATACAAATCTCTCTATGATATCCCAAACTGCTTCTCTGAAATAAATAAGATGTTCTAACATCAGATTTTGGCTTTCTGTTCTAATTATCATTATTTGATGAAAATCAGCATTAGAGGAATAATAATTAAATAATTAAATAAATAAAACAAAAAAAATAAGGAAAAATAAGACTTCAGTTGTTGCAAAAGTAGGCCCATCTACCTTTCCTAAAACTACAGGTTGTTTACTTATTTATTAATTCAGTGGGGTGGCTTGCTTTCACTCCTCAGTTAATTAGTTATAGCTCACCTAATGATTTCTCATCTGTATGAGTTAAGGCCAGACTTTCCAGAAATACAACCAGTGCTTCAAAGACAAACTGCTCCACCAGAGAATTTTCTTCCCTTTAAAATCAGAAATAAACATGATGAGAAACATGAGTAGAAGATACACTAACTGTGCAATATTGATTAAAAAACAAATTAAAATACCGCAGAGAACCTGTGTAAGACTTTTGTACAAAAAAAAAAATACACCTAAACCACTCCAAGAAGAATAGCAATGAAGATTTGCTGAGTATTTTAAAAAACATAACTCCCCATAAAGTTGTGATAGAAATTTAAACTTCTATGTTCCTCACTTGTAGAAAGCCCAACTACCCAATTATAATTAAAATACATCAATCAACAGATGATCCAAATAACACAATTTTACAGCTACTATGTATAATAGAATGAGTGTCAATGGGTGATTGTTTGAGTCCTACACTTGATTCTTTTTATCTCCTTGAACTTTTTAGTCTAAGTTGGTCCAAGCTCTGTTTGCTCACCTAAATTCTCTGTAAATGCTGTTAAAAGCAAGTGCTGCACCTAGTCTCTTGAAAGCACTGGGATGAAGAGCAAGACTATATAATCGTTTAAAAAGAGACTTAGTGTTTGCTGGGCTTCTCTCCTGCTGTCTCGGTGTTGTCTGCTTAATAGACCATTTCAAAAATTCTCGTACACACTGACCACAGAAATCTCTCAAAGTGCTGTCAACTGGATCCACTATGCCACCCTGAAATTATGCAAGATAGTTTTATTACAAGAATGAAAACAAACAAACAAAAAAACTTTGTCTCAATGCAGTGTTATAAACAATACCGGTAGCAACTCTAAATTTAAAAAAATATATTCAGTTTCCCCAGTTTCCCAGAAATAATAAAGCTTCAGAACTAGTACTGTCCAGGGGAAGGACAGTATATCCACCCTTCACAGCACTGGATTAAGCTTCAAAGATATGGGTTTCTATTTCCATCTGAGCTGGTAACCAGTTCAGAAGCCTTGGCTAAGTCATTTCCTTTTCTGATAAACCAGTTTCATGGCACTGAAAAATGAAAAGGACGACTTGCGACCTACCAAAATAGCTTCCAGGAATGCCACTGTATCTTGACTCTCAAATTTTTTGTTGTTGGTGAACCAGTGAATGAGTTGCATGACTAGAGGCTCATACAACTGTCTTGTTACCTGAAAAAAAGTAATCCTGGAAATGTAGTTGGCTTTACACATACTTCTATGCTATTTAAAACATGCAAGAATAAAAGACAACACTTCTTTGAAAAAGGGTCTGTAAAATTAACAATTGCCTTCATGTTAAATTCCCACGTTAGGATTTATATATCTATGTGTATATGTATTTTTTAATATATGTATATGTACATATGGACCATTTGTATTCAACTAGTCTCAAAAAGATGTCCAAGCTTACTTTCACTAAGATATTCTGAGGCAGACAAAGAACATTGCATGCCACTGACTGACATGTTAATATACAGCCAGGGAAACAGGGAAGTTTGAGCAATTTTTCAATCAAAATACCAATTAAAAATGATCTTTACCCTATACATTATTCTAATTTGATGGCTTTCAACATTTTTACTTCTAAGTTAACCTGATAAAATCCTGTTTTTCTTTTCTACAGCATGAAGAAAAGAATCATTAAATATACTTACATATGCATACATACATGTTTATAATACAGTATTGCATGTTTGTGTGCATTGGTTTAGACCAAATCAGCCGTTATTTAGGGTTATTATTTATGGTTTATGTTCAGCCATATGCCAGCAAAAAGGATTTCACTTAAATTGATAACAGTTTCTTGTATATTTTAACAGGAACCCTTTGGTCTAAAATTAAAATCTGGATGCTAGGGTCCCAAACAGCAATATGAAAAGGCACAATATCTATAATTTCAGTGGATCCAAACCTATGTGCCATGGAGATTTCTATTCTGTTTTGTGTAAAGAAGGAGAAATAATAAGTTCATATGTTTGAATTAAATATATCCTCCTCAGCTATCAATGAGACAGCTACAATCTCTCTCCCAAATGCTTTTCTTACAGATTGAAGCTTTGCTCTCATTCCATACTGAATGAATCAATTTCTGCTCAAATTAACTTAGAGAAAAAGAAAAATACAAAAATCAATTATAGAAATGACGAAAAACTAATACTAAAAACTCTTTAAACGAATCTTGAAACTAAATTTAAACACTCCCATATTTGTACACTCTTGTGAGTTACTCTGGACTGCACTCTATTACTGAAGTCTTTGAAAAGGCTTCAATCCTCTCCCCCTCCTACAGAAAGCCTGAAAAACTATCCCTGAAATAGAATTTCAGCTTCCAAAATGCAGTACAGTTGAAATAAAGGTAATGTGTCAGAATAACTGCTGACAGAATAACTCCAAAATAAAATTATAAGATTATTTCCATGCACAGAGGTACTTTAAACAAGCTAAAATACTTATAAGTGATTCTGTTTACCTGGTCTACATCACAAGCAAGACGAAGCAGTACTGGAAATAATCGTTTATATAACAGATACATGGGTGGGGGACCCTCAAGTCTTTCTGGCATCTGAGATGCTTTCCCCAACATATACGCAACTATGCTATGTAGCAGTTCACATGCTGCAACCTGAAATTGAAAAATCCTGTTAGTTATGCATTCATTACTTCCACAGAGAAGACAAAGCTGTGGGCAAGAGAGAACAAGAAGGGTGTATTTGAGAAATCAATTAAATCTCTGCAAAAATCACCATTTCAGGAAGAGATTGTGTCCATGTACATAATCTACACACATTCTACCTCGCCTTTCTCCTTATGTTTTAGTCTCTATCCAATGCAGTCACTTTTCAACAGGAGAAAACGCATCACTGGATAAAACACCATCACCGTGTGTTCAGCGATATCTCCATTCCAGACTGTGTGGGTATCAATATCCCAATCAAGCAAAGCAAATATTTGCTGGAATATACATTACAGAGATTCAAAATATTTGCTTAACTGCTCTGCTGGACTGAGCCCACAAGCTAGGTATGAGGAGGACATGAAACAACACTGAAGATCAATTAGCTTAAAATTTAATTTTTTATCTTAAGTCTAACTCAAAAAGGCACACTGCTGTCTGACAGAGCTAATAGCAACATTTGCTCCTTTGGTTTTAAACACTCAGAGTAATACCATCATGAAATAGCATGGAAGAAGCACATTTATACCTCTGAATTAACAGGCCTTTCTGAATAAAGATGACATTATTTTATGCAATATCTATCAGCTAGCATAAATAAACATGCAAAAAACACATCAATACTTTTGTTTGTCTGTCACTTGCAGAAAGAGCCAGGTCAGTCACACGAGGCAAGAATAAATCCAAGTAGATGACAGGCTTCATATCTGCAAATGGTACAGCAAAGCTCAGGTGTCTCTCAGTGTCCCAGGATACACATTTCTTCATCATCTCTTCTGCAGAAGTAGCTAATGCATTTGAAAAAAATAAATTAAAATAACAACAAAAAAAACCAACTGTATGTAATATACACAGAACAAGTACTTCTATAGCTCAAACAACAACAACAAAAATCTATAGCCTTCCAACTTCACTTAGATTGCCACTGAACATTAAGGCTTTATAAAGTACTGGATGCTACAAGTACCATAAGTTGTTAGAAGGCTGGTTTTATTTGCACATCCAAACAGATTTTAGCCACCACATGAAAGAAATAATTGCAACCAACATTTCAGCAGATAGCTGCAGCAGCCTTCAGTTTCCATACAGTTAAGTTTGGAGACAAATATAAACTCGTAAGACATCGAAACACACTTGATTTAAAATACTGCTTTAAAATATCCAATACATCACTTGTCTACTGTCACTGACAATTCTTAAAAATCAGATCCAACATACAGATTCCTACAGTTGCACAGGGAATGACTGCATTCTCCAAAGTCTATACCTTTAGAGAAAACTGCCATACGTCCTTCTCTCCCTCTATTTCCACATTTATTAATTTGGTCAAAGTCTGACTATACTTCGTATTTAACTTCAGGTAATTTTGTTACTCTCTCACAATATTTCCAAATCAGCAAAAGAAGTACTTGGCAAAAAGAAAATTGTTTGTAAAAGCAGAAAAAGCAAACATAAGTACTAAAAAAAAAAAGAACAAAACTTTTATACAACTAGATTAACACTGATCTCCTGAACTCTGAAACTGAATAAAATCAGCTTTGTTTAAAGAAGAGTAAAAACTAGCTTTCCCTGAAAACCTTGAGCATTCTCATAAAGTGGTGTTGAGATAGCAGAGACGTGTACATATTTTTAGGTCACTCACCTGTAATTAAATTGTGGTTGATCTGTCCTCCCAAAGATCCAAGAAGGCGTGCTACTCTAGTCCTTACTGCTTCCAAGGAGAGATTGTCATCCTGAAAAATTCAACAGATTAATATTAGTGAAAGAAGAGTTACTTCTACATATAGATAACTTGGTCGATGTAGTGAATGAAGGACTTATGGCATTTATTAGCATACTGATGAAGATGGAACAGTGTAGAACCTGTGGAGAGGGGAATAGCATCAAACAAGAAAACAATTTTGGTTCACTAAGGAGAAGGGAACACTGGAAAGCGCTTTCATCACATTCTGTGATCTTTCAGTTACCACTTCTCAAGTAAAGGTTAAAATTTTATCAGTATAGATAACATACCTACACAATGAAGTAATAATCTAAAACGTAAAGAAATCTGTAATAAAAATTGTTCTTTCATTTACTTTATCCAGAGAGCCTACAATTTAGATTCTAGCAGCCTGCAAGGGATGTAAAATTCTCTCACTTTGTTTAAAGACCACTAGGTTGGAAAGAGTTATATAATCCATATAGGAGTAATTATTAGTTTCATGCCTGAAAACATTTGTTCCAAGTACATTTGCACACTGGAATATACAAATAAAACTACACTTTAATTTAGAGCTATTTGAGAAGCTACTGGTCAAAATGATCAGTATGTATGACTTTTAAGACCGAACCTAAGATAATAACAACAACTAAAAAGAAAGTTACACATTCATCGGTGTGCCAATACCATCTTGCACATTTACAGAGTGCTATCTGATTTTAGGTGTAGGGAGTTAAATTATTGATTCCACTATACATCAGTCTGACAGTGATCCTGACTTACCAGATTTCTTCAGTTCCCTTTCCTGCCTCACTGTCACTCCCACCCTAGAATATGACATCTTTCCAATTATGCTGATGTATTGGCTTTCTGAGCCACACTGTAGAATGGGTCTCACTGAACTGATCTGAGTTAAAATTAACCCTAAGAAAAATTTAAGTATGCATGATCGGAAAAGAAGCAGTGGGAGGTGAGTAATTTATATTTTACTCTAAAAAGCACCAGTGTTCTTACCAATGAAGAAGTTTTTGCTTTTCTTAAACGCTGTATCACAACTTTGTTAAGTCCTTTTTGGGCTGCTCGAGAAAGTTTCCTTACTTCCCAGTTATCCTGGGGTTCAGCTGATGAATGAATATAAATATTAGCTTAGTATACCAGTACCTCATGTACCTGGTTATCGTTTCTTTAAAAACAAATCAACAACAACAACACACCTATTCTACTTCAAGAGTAAAGGTAAACATTTGGGTGTAAGAGACATAATACTGTTAAAATAATACTGTTAGAGCTACAAGAAACACAATATAGACAAAAAGTATGTCACATTCATGTCTTTGTTGTTTTTTTTTTAATCTCCCTCAAGACTAAAAATTCATGGTGCATACGTACCTGTAGGGGTAGAGTTTTTCAAATAACCATCAAGAAGAGGTAAAACATCCTTGTAGTAAGGTTGCATTATGTGTTTGGGGATGTGAGTGGACCAGTCTTCCAAAGCATCCAGTGCCAGGTCAGCCAGTGGTATGCAGCTAAGGCCCAGTTTAAATGCATTCTGTGTGTCAAATGTAAAATTATCAGTTTTTCATCTTTAATAACTACTAACATTTAAAGGGAGATACCATATTTGCAAGCATTCAGCATAAAATACATCTTCCTTCTTAGTAACTTTGTCTGCTTAACATCTCTCTCAAGATCAGCAGAGGAAATGTCTATTCTATTGCAACATACACACTGACTGAGCCAGTTAGGTAAACACTGACAATTTGTTTATCCAAAAAATCAACTCATTGGTACTTTTTCTTACTGGAGACAATGCAAAGCCTAAGGCATATTAACTTACTTGCTCAACAGGGTACTAAATTTGCTCCAGTATTTTGGAGCATGTTTTAGGCAAAAAAAACAACTATACATCATTGACTCACCTGCAGTGCAGGAATATATGCTTTGATATCCAGCATGATGATGTCATGTGGTAAACAAAGTAAAAAGTTCAGACAGGCTGCCAACAACTCATCTTTATACTGTTTCATTTTTGCTGTAACCTAAATTCAGATAAACAGGTTAAGAAAGAACACAAAGCTTGTAAGATCTTAATATTACATATTTAATTATCTACGTTTTATACATACGTTTATACGTAATTATACAAGTCAAGAACAATACCAGAATCTAATTCACCTGCAAATGGTTACTGTGTAGCATTTAATGAACAATTACACAGACATTCAAATGGAAGTAACTGTAAATGGTCAATACACTGCAATTAACATTAAATAAAAACACACAGAAACCTACTATTAAACTCTATTATACTGTGTAATTCAAACAGCTGGAATACTGCTGTCATGTACACATGATTTCAGAGAAGATACAATTCTGATTTAGTCATTTACGCTTAAATTCAGACTAAAAAAAGCTAGCCAGCAAAATAACCTACCTCTTTTCCAAACTTTACAAACAAGGCAAAGCAAGAACTCTTTTCTGGGTCTTCAGTAGATTTTCTGAGACTCTTTGGACTGACACCCTACCAAACAGAAAATGTACATCAACAGTATTAAAAGGCATAGTACACAGTACAAATACAGTACAAGTTGAACTCAGAACAAACGTTACTGAAAAAATCTGCATCACTGAAAACTTTAAAAGGAATGTTTATTCTCTCAAAGTTTAAACTAACACCAGTACCATGCACACCTAATTTTGTCCTTGCCTTCCCATTCAGTAAATCATAAAAGAAAAGAAAATACCTAATAGGGGATGCACAGGTGGCAAGAAAGCAGGTAGAATAAAAAACCATAGTTCACAACAGCATCTACAGTATAAACATATATACTGGGAAACAAATTTGCTTCACTTGGTGCCATCAGCAGCAGCAGCAGCAAGAGCAGTGCTGGGCTGTGTGATGCTCTGCATACATAATGGAAACAAAACACCATCACTTTACGATAGCTGTCATACCAGAAGTGTGGCATCACATTTCCTGTGGAAATCAATGAGCAGGATACTACAAGTACACCCAAAAGTTGAATAATTAACCAGACATGTTTCTTCTGTTCTGGCTAGACTGTTTCTGATAATCAAACTACTTTGTCTGCACTGCAAGCATGTTTCCCATCGCTCTGTTCACTCCACTCAGGATTCTGTAATGAGAACTACCCATGGATGGGGTTTCTTCAGAAACTGAGCTTCTAGTCTAAATGTTGACTTTCTACATGCTTTTAAATACAGAGACGTAGGATGCCATAAACATCAGAAACAAACTTAACAGTTGCAATGAACTTTCGGTATTGCATTTACATGTATAAAAGTCTTATAATAAAAGAACTACCATCATTAATGAAACATGTTACCCCTCCATCGGGAAAAGATCTCACCTCAAAGTATTTTATTTTCTTGGCAATTTTCATTGTAACAGAAAGCAGCTTGTAGAACCCACTAATAAGAGGTAGTCTTGTTGAATGTATAATAAGCTCATAGCCAAAGGAATATACCCAAGGGTTAAAGTATTCAACATGCTTATCTGGAAGTATCTCTCTAAAACAGATGCACAGAAATTATACAGAAGAAAAAGAAACAACTGAATAAAAGCATTTGTTTCCTGCCCCCTCCCCATCTCAAACTTTCATGTCAGTAGAAGATAAGCACTTCTGGACCTTCACAGGCAACAACACTGTACCTTTCACTTAATGTCCAATACTACTTCAAAAAGAACATTTCTGATCTCTGAAGTATTTAGTGTATATGGGGCCAGTATAACATAAGAAGTTATCACATGCACTAAAAGACAATTGCAACCAAATAACCAAACAGCGTCTCCTGTACTCTCTAAAAACAAACAAACAAACAAAAAAAAACCAGAGCTGATGAGCTAGCATGTTTTTACCCATCACCCAGATGTCTGAAACACAGTTTCCCTTCTAATCACCTTCATTCAGGTCAGAAACATGCATCTTAAATAAAACTCCTTCCTAATTTCTTCCAACCACTTTGTAACTTCTAAACTATATAAAGCGTATTAGTACCTGCAGAATTCCACTAGATTTAAAAAGGCAATAAAGTCTGTAGGCTTTGTTGGCTGAAGGTTTGAAGCTGGGTCAGAAGTAGGCCCAATCAACGCACTGCCAATTTCATTTTCACCCTGAGAGTAAATTTTGAAAAAAGAACACTGAACCTCTAGCAACACAGAAATCATTTACACCTTTCTTTCCAGATAAACAGTCTGTCTCTTCCTCTTTTTCTAGGTGCAACTATCTAGTCTGAAACGGACAACTGACTCATGATTGACACATGAATAGTTCAAAGAAAAAATAAACGATTCTTGCTCATAAGGAAAAAGTGAGTACCAAAACATAACCCACTAGATGCCAGAGTATGGAGTCTATAACAACAGATTCTGTCAACTACCTCTGAATCTGGTGTTTTCATCTCTTAACGCTACAGTACAATATCAAAAAATATAAAGAAACTATTTTGACTACTATGAATATTACTTCAAGGACACTATAAGGAGCTATGTAATTTTAATGAACACAAAAACAATGAATGTGATTTTGGTTCCCCCTATAATAGCAACAATTAATGGGGAAGTAATCAGATCTCACCTGTTCATGAACATTCAGTTTCTGAACAGTCAGGTCCAATTTCTCGATAATCTTCAAAACAGATTTTATAAGTTCATCATATAGCAAACGACTCAGTGATTGCAGTGGTGAATTTCCAGTAAGAAAGTTTTCATCTTCAAAAACAGATTCCTTTGTAGAAGGAAGAAGGTTCACATTTCAAAATACCAGTGAGAATTAGGTCCTCGATTTACAAATCAAGGTGTGAAAGTTTGAAATACTTGGAGGATCAGGCTTTAGAGGTTTTTTAGCTATGGAGGCTGAAATTCCTCCCTGTTTAATTTACCAGCCACAAAATCCAACTAAATCCTTTAAATAGTTCTTCTAGAGCAGCGTAGAAAAAAAAAAAAACATGGTAAGACTCAGCATTAACTATGCTTTTTACCTTCATTATGTCACAGTTCAGTAAACTTCTGAAAAGAGACAGATAATCCTTATATGTTGGTACTTTCCATTTCCCTGTTCTAGTCTCTCCAGGTTCAGGGTAGTCTTCTGATTCAGAAGTTTCTTTTCCAAAAAATTCCTGAAAGGACACAGTGTTTTTCATAAATGCTACACATGTAACTACCTGACTCAAGCCAAAACACAATATAAGGTTACTTCTGTAGATAGAAACCTGAAATATTTTGGCTTTCTTATTTAACCAATCTGAAAAGAGCACAAAGAAAAAGATACCCTGTCAAAAAATCTCAATCTCTTCTTCAGTTATATGAAACGGTCCTGCTGCACAGGATTCTCTTGACACATACACTGAGTAAAATTTTTAAAAATTCCAAAATTTGTTAACCTGGAAGAAAGATGGATGACCTTAGTTACAACCCCAACAGATGACCTAAGCAAAGAAAAACTGCAGAGAACAAATGTATACTTCCTTCTATTTCATTCAGTAGAAGAGGGACATCCTTACTATTCTGAGCAAATGTAGAGGCCAGAGACTAGTAATAACAGGGCCACAATTCAAAACAGACAGTGCTATTGTTTTTATCTTCAGGCTTTTCCCTGTTTACTGGGCTAGATTTTCAAGAACTGGATTGTATAATCTAAAAATCTAGATAAAAATAATTAAATATTTTACCTTTGAAAATGTCATTGGCTTGGAGAAGACTCTGATTAATCCCTGATGCACTGAAATAGAATAAAATTGCCTCAACAAACTTCAAAAGGCATATAGCATCCTTATAACTTCTAATGTCAGCAATGAACTCAATCAGTCCCATTTTCTGTATTTTGTCAGGATAAGGGAGAGGCAAAAGATTGCCTCCCTGGCAAATACTCTAGATTTATGGCTCTGGTTTAGTTGTACTTGTCATTTATGAACAATCTTAAATATGTAATAACTGAAAAATTAAAAATCATTAAAAAAAAATCATTGTAATGAAACTTCAGCATGCTGGAAGCTACTAGAATTGTCAGCTACCAATACTACCATTTATTACCTTTGCAGGACAGTATCTTACTATGTTCGGAATTTTTGTTTTTTACTATGTACAAGTTTGAGAGCATAGAAAAGACTAGATGACACTAACTCTACTTCCTGTGATACTTCACAAAGGTAACTGAAAGAACATTGAACAGACTTCTGCATTTTTTTTTGGTAAAATCTTTCTTACCACAGTCCTCCAGAGCAGGAATCTAAGTCTTACATTTAAACAGATTATCACAAAAGTATGTTCTCCTGCTCTTGATCATAACACATGCTGTCATCCAAAGCAATCATTAAATGCATTTCCTAGGTGATTTAGCAACGGGTTTTGGAAAAAATAACACAATGAGAACCCTAAACCTTCATTATTAAAAAGTGGAGTTTCCTTTTTGACACCAAATGGCTATTCCATAAACCTTTCTTAGAACCAGATAATCAACTTAAGGGAAAACAAACAAACAAACACAGAGTTAACATCACAGACTCACCCACAGTGCCAATAAAACTCCAGAGAACAGGACCTTTTCCTGAGAGGGCCAGAAATACCTTTATTATAGATCTGCAACAGATTAACTGCATTTTTTCACTGTATTGGGGAAAGTTATTGATTTGTAGCACAACTAGATGTTCAAGAACTGGAGTATATACTTCTGGAATCTAGAAGAAGAAGGAAAAAAATATGAAAACAATTATTCCAGTTCAATATTAACATGCAGAATTATGTTAATTTATTTAAGCAAGAAACTTCGTTAGAAGAATTTACATGACCACCTATGCTAAGAAACGGTAGAAGACTTAGGAAGTGAATTCATCTTAGACACCTGGAAAAACAGAGCAGGAAATTTTACTGGAGCACACAATGAAAAGTTGTTCCAGAACAGATCAGAGCTCCATTGGAATCAGTCCTAAACTTATTAGAAAAGTACCAATTTAGTTAAACAAGAAAACCACAGCAGTACAATCTGTTCATGCTTAATCTGAAAACAGAACGTAAGGAAAGTCTCTTCTCCACCTTAGCCTTACTTCCCAGCTTCAGCTAGGATACAGAAAACCCTCATTACAATGTGGACAACATAGCATCGATGCAAAAATCTAATTATCAGCCTCAGAGAACATGCTAAGTATCAGTATCAAAAGATTTTAGTATTTTCTACATTTTTTAGTATATTACATGCATTTTCTTTATTCAAATAAAATCTAGTACAGTATTCTCCTGCCCTTGTCCCATCCCCTACGAGCTGAAAGTTATCATATTTCAGATAAAGAAATACCTTTTACCATAGGTATCAAGTTCACTGCTACTTCCTTCTTATACATCCCAAGCTGCATAAAAAATTTGACTGATACTTTAAATACTCCACTTACTGTATCTAAATGGAATATCACACTTGCAATAGACTGGAGGAAACTTGGTAGCTGATACAGGTGGTCATCTATTGTCTCTGCCTCCGTGAGGTACATTTGCTTACAACGCTGAAGGAGCTCAACATACATCTCATCAACATCCTTAGAATGTATAGCTTTGCAGGGCTTTCAGACAGAAAATAAAATACTGATTTAGCAACTTTGTACACAACTAGGAAACAGGTCACAGGAAAAAAACATAGTGGGAAACTGACTGTGGAAAAGGAATGGATCGATTTAGGTAATGATAAAAAGTTAGGCTAAAGGTTGAATCTAATCTGCCTAAGAACGGGTAACAAAATAAAGACCTATTAAAGAACTATTTTAAGCAATTAGATTGTAGGAGATCTTGCCTTGAACCTGAATCAATCCCTGACTGATTGATTGCTCTGGTTAAAGTTACTAATTGCAGTGGCAGCAAGACATGCTTCTTCACAACCTGTTATCTGAAGCTTGGCCAAGATTTAGTCTAAACAGGCTAACAGCTATTAGTGCTTCTTAATACATTAAAGATCTACAGGTATTTCATCATTAAGATCCTTTTTTTCCTGTTAAGGTGTAAAGAATCATACTGTTACATATAAATAGTAATATACTATAGTATATATAAACACTATAATAATATACAGTGTATAGTAACAGTACATACATATTTATTACTATCTTGGTATTTACATCATGTGATTTTAATATAATTTAAATCAATTTCTTGTATTGCGTAACAGGTATTTTTAACATTGTTCTGTCAATTCAGTAATTTGATATACTTCATTTTTGCGGGGAATTAATTGAGTCTTAACTCAATACCTTTCCAGCTCATATCCTGAAAAAAGACTAGGTTTCAACAATGAATGCTGAAAATTCTACAAAACAAATGCACTCAGCTCAGATGGCAGCAAAATGGAATGCATTCAGTTAGGAACCAGATACTGTTACACTTCCTAGCCTTCTCTAAATAAGTAACAACCTAATCTTTGAAAAGGGGGAAAAAAATCGAATGTTTACAACTTTGTGGTATAAAAGTTGGCGCAAACTGCAGATATATAAACACCATTCTTTATAGAACCTTTACGATGATATTCCCATTTCAATCAACCACTGACAAAAACTGGAAACTGATTCTTAACAGCGCTTCCTGACAGACTGACCTGACTCTCTACTCAGTATATAAGCATGGTTTTGGTTTGTAATTTACGCATGTTTCACAGGTTACCTCCTAGTCTCCTACAGTTAGCAGCACACTTCGGGTGTTCAGGTTGAGATTCCTGCTCTGTAGGAAACTATCTGAACTTCCAGAGTAGAGCTGGCCTGGACTCTACTGTCTAAAATGCAAACAGAGCTAATGAGGTATTGTCTCTACCGAAGTGAATAAGCACCTCCTTAAGTTTTGTGACATCTGTACTTGAAGCCCATGTTTTTAACACCTCAGAACTAGTGCAGAAGCAGAAGTAACTACTATCTAGCAGTCCCACTAAATTAAGTATGCATTTCAGTAACTTTCAACCACAACGTATTTACAGTGCAGCTAATCAAATTCAATACTTAATCCAGAAACAGGAACACTTTCTGTACAACAAGATGTTCAAAATCATAAAATGAGTGGTGTATGAATCTTAGCTTTAAACCAGTTCAAGTAAACTGCTTTATCAGAACAAAATTCATGTACATACTGCTGCAAAAAGCCCATATCCTCGAATAGCAATGGACAACTCCTTGTTGCTTGAATCCATTCGTCTGATGATTCCATAGAACTGCTCCATAAAGAACTTCAATTTGCTTTTGTGTAGCTCTGCATCCTTAGCTACCATTATAGACATCTGTAAAAGAGATACTAAAATATCAGGATTTCTGCATGAGTAACTACAAAACAAACAAAAACACCACCACCAAACACAGTAGGTCCTAAAAGATACATAGCTTGTAATATGAAGCATTTCAATGAAATTAACTTTTTTTTTTTAAAATCACTGAACCTCCAAGCAGCAAATATCCCAAATATCCCCACTGTTTCCAGAAATTTGACTTTGATTTAGCCTTAGAGATTCCAGTGAAGTTGCGATACCTGCTTGAGGAATGAATCCAGTGCAGAATGAGCAGCTTTCTTCATCTCTTGATTTGGGTGGCCACACCATTTACACATTGTTTCAAAGAGTATGACATAGTTGTCCAATAGTAGGGTACCAAATTGAGCAGCATGAAAGCTGAACAACTGTAAACCAGCTGCAATTTAAAAACAATTCTCATTAAAATCCAGATTTATATTCCACTTTTTAAAAACAAACTATAGAAGTCTGTATTATGAATTTAGGTAGGTGTATCTACCATGATAGGAATAAAAATGTATTTTTGTAACCTTATAGTATCAATACCCAAACACTAAGAATTAAGCATAAAAACAACCCTCTTCTTTTTATGTACACCACTATGGAAAGCACAGCAGTGTTCTGAAATTATTTATATTAACAGAAAAAAGAAAGGGATTCTAGTGATTACAAATAACTATACTCGATCACAAATTCACAAGGATTTGGTTTTGTGGTCAGGATACATGCCCAAGTCCCCTTCTCCACCAAACTGGAATGCAGTTTGTTGCATTTGCTGCATTACTGCCTAACTTGCTTCATTCCCCTTATTTCTACTCCTGCTACGATCCTCTTCTTATAGCAGGCTTTTGTACTTACTGCATAGGAGCAAATGGCAGCAAGTGTAATATGACTCTAAGTCAACTAGACCTTATACCTAGTTTAACCAAATATTCATTTAACTCTTAAAATATACCAGTTTTGTTCCCTGATCAACTTAGAAGACTAGAGTGATCTGAAGAGGACCAGTAGAGAATAAACATCTCCAGAAAGAAGAATTCAATGCATGAATGGTACCCCCCTCCCTGGGAAGATCTGAAATAATTTAGTCTTACCTAGATGTACTGCATATCGCTTCTGATCAACCTGTAATAAAAAAAACGTTTGTCATATGCGATTAATTCTTCCTCTTACTGGGGCTAAATAATATATGTGGATCAATTAAAATGTGGCAGATCTACCTGTGGCCTGATTGACTTCATTGCAAAATCAAAAATCTCCTTTGAAGTTTGAGGATCTGTGAAACAATCCAATAATTAGTGTTTCATTATTGATACACAAGAGATAGAGTGGAGACAAAAGATATTTTTATCCAAAGCTTTACATGAAGAAATAAATTGGAAAGCCTTAAATATTCCATTTTATGAAGTAAAGATGCTTTTTTCCAAAAACACTCTTAAATCTAAAAAAAATAATTTTACATTACTTGCATTGATTATTCTGAATGCCCATGTTTCAACTGATATCTATTCTAAAGGAAACATCTCTGTATAAACTGCACTCTAGCTTCAATACTGCTCTCACAGCTGTCCAATCTCTGGTTAGAAAACAGCACTTCAAACCTTTACATACAGAAACATGGTGATCAAACTGCCCCACACAAAGACAGGCTACAAGGACTACATAGCTGGATAGGCCTTGCTTTTGTATAAACCATCTAACATCAGGGAAAATTTTGTTCTGAGTACACAGCTAGAAACAGTGCTGCTTGCTGGCTGTATAACAGTTAAAATATATCAATATTGTTCAACTGTCTTTCACGTAGAAAGCAACGTACCTTCATCCACAGATTTGGTAAAGTTGTACATGAGTGCAGTCAGTCCCCGCAGACATCCTGCGACAACAGTTAGCTTGGGAACCCTTGTAGCTGATGTCATCTAACAAAAATGCGAATTGAAAAAAAAAATTATCCTCAAGATAAATTTACCTCCAAGGTTTCCCAGTTTATAGAAGTGCAGATAAAATAACATAATCCAACTTAGTACAGCTATGTCAGCGCTCATCTCTATGAACATAAATTTACAGAAATATCTACTACTTAGAAATCTACAATTTGAATGTGTTTAACTACAGAAGCGTAAGAAATCCTTTGACGACCATAAAATATGTTCCACCAAGACTAATAGCAGAATGTAGATAGCTCACACTAACCTCTTAAAAGCACAGAATATAGGAAAGTGAAGTTGGCAGAATCATGCTATTTACCTGAAGTGCAAGGATTCTGAAGCTAGTAGGGCCAAAATCAGAAACTGTCAGTGAGTGGCAATAAAACTTTGCTCAGGCACAGACTGCAGTGATCACCATGTGACGTCTTTCTTTCACAGTAAATTTGTTCCTTTGTTGTCATTTATGGCCTTAAATATTTACTTGAAGAACTTCTCAGAACTGGAGAACTATAACCTTAACAGTACTTAAGGGAGCCTTTATGATTGTCCAGTTACAACGTATGTACTGTATTGTATTACAACACACAGAACCAAAAACACCAAAGGAAAACAAACAAAACCAACCAAACAAGAAAACAACCAACAACAGGCAATGCAAGAGTCTGAAAAGAAATTCTAATCATACCTGTGTTTTAAGCTCTCCCAAATAAGCTCTGAATAATTTTTCAGAGTTGTTAATCATGTCACTGGGCTGGACCTCTCCCAAAACTCCCAAAAGCTCATAAATCTTCTCCAGTACTAGAAAGTAATTTACTATTATTAATTACTGAAATAATTTCCACTGCAATTCCTACGTAACTTGCAACTGTGCGACAACCATCCCTGAGGATTTTATTTTGTGATTAGCACGTAGGAAAAACATACATTAATGTATGTCTGCATCCTATGATATGATATGCACTCTTATCTCATATTAATAAAGGTATTCTTTTTTTTAACCATGGCTTGGAAACATGATTAATAAAGGCCATATCCACTGAAGAAGCATTTACCAATCATTCAAGTTTGCTGCTGGCCTTGGGGTTATGACATGTCTTTGTACCACCCAAAAAAGATGTTGAAGGCCAACATCTAGCAGAAGTTACCAAGCTTGAGTTCAGCCTAACTGGGTTCCACACAGACACAGCAACTTTTCTAAGGGCTGGATCTGTCAAGCCAAAACATTAGCTGGAACTAGCCAAGAACATCAGACATGTTCAGACTGTTCATATTCAAGAACATCAGACGTGTTCAGACAGTTCATATTCAAGAACATCAGACGTGTTCAGACAGTTCATATTAGTAATTTTAATATTCTAAATATATATATATGTATATGCACATACATATATATATATATATATATATATATATATATATATATATATATATAATTAGGCAAGGCAGGAACTGATAAACTCCAGAATTAAACTAAAGCTGCAGCTTTGTGGAAAAAAAAAAATGCTAGGGCGAGAATAAGGTTATGACAAGCTTTAGCAATCAAACCGGGATTTACACAAACTTTGACAGGGATTTGACAGCCTGGAATTTACTCTGCTGTTGATAAGAGCACCCACTGTTGGGACTGGGACTACCCTTAAAGCTCACATTATACACACACATAACCTGTAGGTTATAAAGCAGGTATAGGAGTGACTTTTAAGCTTTAGACATACCAGGTTAACGCTGATGGATTAAAAAAATATATATCTAACAGCCTAGCTAAGGTAAGTTGGTTTATACCAAGACAGCTGTAAATACTGTCAGGATTTAGGCATTCAGTGACTAATAACAACAGATTAGACATACAAATGCTCTTTTAAATCAACTATGCTAAAATGCTGCCTAGATTGCCACTGCTAAATTAATATATATAATTGTTCCCACATATTAGCTTACACACATACACAGATCTGCTAGGAAACATTAACTGTGTGATCGTGATCAGAAGACCTAAACAAACTTTACTAGCTTTAAGACTTGACAGCTACCATTTCTAAATGCACTTGCCATGGTAATACCAATTACACTTCCTGTGGGTAACAATCAAACAAAACCAGAGTAAATAAAACAAAGGACTCTGACAGAAAAACTAAAACCTACCCGTATCAGAAACTCTACTTCTTACTGCAAGCTCCCCATAAAATTTATTAAAGATCTCCCCAACTTTCATTTCTTCCATAAGACAGGAACGTCGTAAATTTTGGAGCAACTAGAATAAATAAGAAACAAAATTGCTGCTGCACACAGTAACGAGCCTTCCAAAAAGGCCCTCATCCACACCTTTCACATACTGTGTCTAATCTATTTTAACAGGTTACATGAGATATACTTTTTTTTTCTTAAATACACAAGTTAAGTGTAAAAATTCTCCTTAAAGAGCCATAATAAACCGGGTAAGAAAATCTGCCTCTGCCTCCAAAGCAACTGTGTCTTGCAGTATCACATGAAGGAATGACATTTTGACACCTGAGCAACCTATTGTAGGAATACCAAAGACAATCTGCCATTAAGACCTACCTTTTATTAACACCTAATATTACACTATCAATATTCTCTCACTACTGCAGCCTACAGATTTTCTACTTGATAAAGCACAACTGTAGTAACAGATTTTTCTACGAAAAAGAGATTATAAAATGCATTTTACCTTTATCAGAAGTTCCAGAGCTGGAATTTTGCATTTTGCTGCCCTTTCTTTTGTATAAACGCTAATACAAGTTTGCTAGGTAGGAAAGGAAAAAGAGATTATGACGCTTGTAAGCACAGAAAAATTAAAAGATAATGATGTATTTACCTACACCTTTAAAGCTTCTGCTCCTAACAAGTTCAAGGTTTTAAAAAAGGCTGTAACATTAGAAACATTAATGCTGAGAGGCCTGTTTGACAATGTTGCAGCAATACCTGCCATAATAACAAATCCAGGCTCAAGCAAAGACAGGACAGTTTCTGGAACGAAAGGCACACCCAACAAGTTTTCTGCTGTAACTTACCGTTCATTACATGCTGCAAGAACAACTTCGTAGGAGAAGTTTTACAGAGTCAATTATTTGGAAGTAACCATCCCCAAGAGAAGCACTTAAGTGTTATGTGTGTGTGGACATGCAAATCACAGAATCATCTGGGTTGGAAGAGACCTCCAAGATCACTGAGTCCAACCTCTGAGCTAACACTGACAAGTCCTCCACTAAACCATATCCCTAAGCTCTACATCTAGACGTCTTTTAAAGACCTCCAGAGATGGTGACTCCACCACTTCCCTGGGCAGCCCGCTCCAGTGCCTAACAACCCTTTCCGTAAAGAAGTTCTTCCTAACATCCAACCTAAAACTCCCCTGGCACAACTTTAGCCCATTCCCCCTCGTCCTGTCACCAAGCACCTGGGAGAACAGACCAACCCCCGCCTCGCTACAGCCTCCCTTAAGGTACCTATGGGGAGGGGTAAGGATACTAATTGTTGCAGGTGTGAAAGGCGGGGCATGGATTTACAGGCTGCAGACTAGAGATTACAACGAGCGGGTTCGGTACCCGAGGCTGTGACTTGGAAGGAGGGAGGCCCCTGTCCCTGCCCCGCTGGGCTCCCAGCTCTCCCCAGCCTCCGGGGCAGGGGTCAGGATGCGGCCCCAGAGCCGCGGCAGCACAGAGCCCCCCTGGGGGCCGTGCCCGCCGGGCAGAGCCTTCCAGCAGGCGGCCCGCTGCGTTCCGCCCACCTTGAGGCTGCAGGCGTAGGGATGCGCTCTGTCGCCGACCTTCTCCAGGAAGACGCAGAGGAACTTCAGCGCCTCCTCCCTGCAGTCCCGGAACTGGAACGAGAGCGACGGGGAGCGGGGGGCTCCAGGACACCCGGGTTTAGGGCAGGGCCCCCGCGCCCCCCCCAGAGCCCACCTACCTCCTCGGCGCCCAGCGACCCGTAGACGAAGGCGGGCAAGCCCTGCTCCGCCGAGAGCACCAGGGACACGTGCAGCGCTGCGGGGAGAGGGGCGCGGGGTCAGGAGCAGGGGGTCCGGGCACAGGGCCGGTGCCGCAGCTCCCCCAGCCCCCCGTACCCTGCGTGCTGCCGGGCGGGCAGGCGAGGCAGGCCTCGGCCAGGGCGCGGAGCAGGCCGCAGGCGCGCAGCGCGGCGCCGGGGGGGTCGGCATGGCGCAGGCACTCGTGCAGCTCCCGCAGGGCGCCCGGCACGACACCCGCCATGCCGCGCGGAACGGACCAACGCGGCACCGGGGGAGGGGGGGAGAGGGGAGGTGGCTCCCCCATGCGGGGAATGGGCTGTCCCGGCCGCCCCGCCCCTCTGCTGGACCGGGAAATGGGCGGTCCCGGGCACGTTTTGCCGCGAAATTCGGCCGACAGTGGGAGGTTCTATTGAGGGCTGGAGGGGGGACACGCCGTTCCCGTAGTCGGCTACCACATGGCAGGACGACGGGCGGCCCGCAGCGTAATGCTATCATTAGAATAATCTCTAAAAATTCCATCGCCATGATCTTGGGGGCTGCAGATCTCTCTTCTCCCCTTCTTCCCACCACTCTCCCCTCTGTCCCCCCCTGCCCCGCCTCCGATAGTAGATCCCGCCGCGCCGCTCGCTCCCATTGGGCAGAAAGCGCGCGAGACGGGGACCACGTGATACAGCCGGCGCGGGACCCCTCCGGGCTGCGGGGGTACCGGGGAGCAGGGGGAGACCGCCGCCATTTTGTGCCGGGCGCCCCTCCGCGGCTCTCTCTGTCGCGACAGCCATGTCGTCGCCCGCCTCCACGCCCAGCCGCCGGCGCAGCAAGCGCGGCCGGAGCAGCAACCCCCCGACCCGTGAGTGCTCTGAGGGGGCGGGGAGCGGGGACGGGGGGCTCCCGGCGCCGGGCGGCGGTTTAACGCCCGTTGTGTCGCAGCGCAAGATGCCCGCTCGCCGCCGTCGCAGAAGCGCCGCCCGGACGACTCGGCCTCCCCCGGGGACCTGCAGCCGCTGCCCACCTCGCCGCCCGCCGACGCCCGCAGCCCTGGCGCTGCCGACGCGCTCTTCTCCAGCCCGCCGCAGTTCCGCCACTCGGGTACTCGCAGCCCCTCGGCGCGGCTCGGTCGCGATACGAGACCTCGATAGTCCTAACCAAGCCCTCTCTCCGTAGCCATTCCTCTCGACTTCGACATCAGCTCCCCGCTGACATACGGCACGCCTAGCTCCAGGGTCGAAGGCACCCCGCGCAGCGGCGTCCGCGGCACCCCGGTGAGGCAGAGGCCAGACCTGGGCTCTGCCCGTAAAGCCAGACAAGTGGACCTGCACTCCGATGGGGTACGTGCACGCCTCAAACTTTCTGTCCAGCTCCATCTTTTTAGACCCAGCTGCCCCTGTTTCCACATGCTTAACTTCTTTCCCTGCAGCCGGCTGAGGATTTGGTAGCCAGTGAGCAATCCCTTGGACAAAAGCTCGTTATCTGGGGAACCGATGTGAACGTAACCTCGTGCAAAGAAAAATTCCAGGTAGGTGAACAGCTCTTTCTTTTCCTTCCTTAAATGAAGAGTTTGTTTTGCACACGTGACATTTGATACAAAATGGATACGTGTACTACTAAACTGTATACATCTTTCCCTGTCATCTTGAATATCCAGAGATTTCTTCAGCGTTTCATTGATCCACTGGCTAAAGAGGATGAAGATATTGGCTTGGATCTTAACGAACCACGCTACATGCAGCGCCTTGAAGAGGTACTTGTGGCATAGCAAAACGTTGCCTTTTTTTTTTTTTGCCATTACCTCCTATCGAGCTAAGTTTTCTTCTCAAATACTTTGCAGATTAATATGGTCGGGGAACCATTTCTGAATGTAAACTGTGACCATCTAAGAGCATTTGATGAAAATCTTTACAGACAACTCATCTGCTATCCTCAGGTGAAGTAGTATGGCTTTTTAATTTCTGGCTTTTAAGAGGGCCTTTTCATATTTCCAGATTTAAATATTTTTGTTTAAATTCAGTGTGTAATTTTTATGTTCAGTGTAATGTCTGTATTCAATCTGTTTGTGTTAATGCTTTATTTCACAGTAGTTCAAACTTTGGTTTTAGATCTTAGAGTAGGCCTATTGTAAATGTAAAATTAGCTGGTAAACTGCAATGTCCTGAGTGTTGTACTTCGTCTGCTTTTGCAATGCTCAAATAACTAAACCTGATTTCAACAGTGAATTGCCTGTTATGTAGGAAATACTTAGCTGGCACAACTTTTTTCTTGTCATTCCTGGCCAATTATGCAAAAATATTTCATTCTGTGAGGTTTGTGTTTTGTTTGTGTGTGATGTGGGATGTTGTTGTTTCTTTGTGTGCATGTGTTTGCTTATTTTGTTTTGTTTTTGTTTTATATTTCTAAGCTTAAATGTTTCTACTGATTTTATACAGGAAGTTATCCCAACGTTTGACATGGCTGCAAATGAGATCTTTTTTGATCGCTACCCGGATTCCATATTAGAACATCAAATTCAAGTACGGCCATATAATGCACTGAAGACTAGGAACATGAGAAGTCTAAATCCTGAAGGTAGACTTTCAATTGCCATGTTAAAAGACAGTCCTAAGGGTTCATATAAATCTATTGAACGTTAACACAGAATTTATACGATGACTGTATAGAACTAGACTTCTGGTACATTTAGACCCACGTCCTTTAGTTTATATAAATCTGCTTTGGAAGTAAATGCTGTAGAGGCCAAATGCTGAATAACATACCCATATGGGAAATCTTTCTGACATCAGCTATCAACATTGTTAGTTCTGCAAGTGTAGAAGACTATTTTGTGTGAATGGTCATGTGAATTAGTGTACTTGTACCGCACAGTTAAAACTGTTACTGTTTTGTCTTGGACATAATGCTTGTAGCTAGCTGAATATCTAATTCCTACCTAAAAAAACTGACATGATGTGCAATATGGAAGGTTATTTTAAATCTAAAGAGTGTGATGCAATGCCATAAGTATCTGTATTTTGTAGATATTGATCAACTTATCACCATCAGTGGTATGGTCATCAGAAGTTCCCAGTTAATTCCTGAGATGCAAGAAGCATTCTTTAAGTGCCAGGTTTGCGCTTTCACCACAAGAGTAGAAATTGATCGTGGCAGGATTGCTGAACCATCAGTATGCAAGCACTGTAACACAACGCACAGTATGGCCCTGATTCACAACAGATCCATGTTCTCTGACAAACAGATGGTATGTTGCACTTTGAGCGTAGCTAAAATGAAAGTTTTCAGTTTTTGCTCCCTAACCCCTAATACCATCATAGTATTAGAGCGTGTTTCTTGAGACTGTAGGTTTGAAAAAGGGCAAAATGTTTTTCGCCCTTTTCACATGTGGAATGAATTAGTGAAAGTGTAGCCTGTACTTTGGAGAAGAATTGCAGTGAAGGGATGAAATGAAGTATGTACGTATGTCTAAATGTTTCCAAATGGAAGCCCCTTTACACATAGTATGCCCACTTCTATCTGAACCAGATGAGCATTGTCCATGAACAGCATTTTAGCCATACCCATCATAACAAACAGAATTCTCATTTTTGTCATATCTTTTTATTACTGATCAGTTTTGCTGTTTGGAGATGTTAGCTTGCAAACAATGTTCCCGATTCAAAATGACTGTGATGATACGAGATCTTGTTGTATTCCTTGTGGACAGTTTGCATTTTTTGAAACTAAACTTAACTGTGTTCTATTTTTGCTAGATCAAACTGCAGGAGTCTCCTGAAGATATGCCAGCTGGGCAGACGCCTCATACGGTGGCATTGTTCGCTCACAATGACCTCGTTGATAAAGTTCAACCAGGCGACAGAGTTAACGTCACAGGTAAAATCTGGCTTGAGTGTTGGCAACCTCCTTCACCGAATCTTAACATTTTTGAGTATGCCTGACAATTGAACGCTTTGTAGGATGAATAATGTGCATCCAACAAATTCCATGAAATGGAAATAATAGCCTAACTTGCATAGGATTACCTCTGCTTGTTTGTAGCTTTGTATCTGCTGCATATAAAATGGCTACGCAGCAGGCTTCCTTCTTTCCAGATGTTTGTGTGTGTCCCCTGCAGCCATAATCTGCCACCTGCAGTTGTGCATTTCAGGTGTTTGTGAGGCTTCACTCAAAATTAAATCAGCTAAGGGAACTATGCTTTGGATGAGTCACTTCACAGATCCAGATAGTGAGGGTCTGCAGGCAGACAGACCTGCAGGAGTGATCTGTGATGAATGAGGATGTGCTGAATGGGACCTGATGGGATGCACCCATGAGTGCTGAGGGAGCTGGCCAGTGTCTTTGCAAGACTATTCAATTGTTTTTGAAACATCACTGACTAAGGAAGATTCCTTAGGACTGAAGAAGGCCAGTGTCACTGCTCTGGCAAGGGGAAGGACCTGGGGAACTACAGGCCAGTTAACATCATCTTGGCCCATAGGAAGGTGATAGAAGAGGTAATCCAGAAAGGCATTTCTAAACATACAAAGGACAAGGAGGTGATTGGAAGTAGTCAGCATGAATTTACAGTGGATACCAACCTTCTGCAATGAGGTGACTGGAGCAGTGGATTTTGTTTGACTTTAGCAAGGCTTTCATTATTACCTCCCATAACAGCATCACAGGCAAACTGATGAAGTATGGGTTAAGTAAGTGGGCAGTGCGCTGGATTAAAAACTGGCTGAACTGCCAGCCTCATAGGGTTGTGAAGAGCATCACAAGTCCGTCTGGATGCCTGTCACCACACCGCAAGCATACCCCAGGA
Source organism: Heteronetta atricapilla (assembly GCA_011075105.1). Lineage (NCBI taxonomy): Eukaryota > Metazoa > Chordata > Aves > Anseriformes > Anatidae > Heteronetta > Heteronetta atricapilla. The sequence continues at coordinate 115,229,681 of CM021732.1, forward strand.
TCAAAATCAGGCCCGAGTATCGTTAAAAATGTTCCCTAATGACTGGGATGGTGTGATGGAGTGCAGCCTCAGTAAACCTGCAAAAAAAAAACTGGATGGAAGCAGTGTTTGATGGAGCAGGTGACTGTTTTGCCATTCAGCCAACAGCTTCCTGGGATGCATTTAGGAGTACTTCAGCAGGTCGAGGGAAGTGATCTTCCCTCTGCTCAGCACTGGTGAGGCCACACCTGGAGCACCATCTTTCTGATACAAGGGAGAAATGGTCATGCTGGTGTGAACCCAGTGAAGGGCTGTGATTTTGAGAAGTGGAGCCTCTGTCAAATGAGGAAGGCTGAGTGAGATAGCTGGGACTGTTCAGCCTGGAGAAGGCTCGGGGAATCTTACTATGTGTTTATGGTTACCTGGTGGGAGGGAGTCATAGAGCCAGAGCCAGGCTCTTCTCAGTAGTGTCCAGTGACAATGCATAAGGAAATAGGCACTTCTTTTGTTCCCTCCAAGAAATCCTAATAGAACGTAAGGAGAGTGGTGTGTGTGTGTTTTCTTTCTTTTTTTTTTTTTTTTAACGTGTGTATCTTCAAGCAGTCTCTAGAGGCCCCTTCTGACCTTGATGATTCTGTCTTTCTGAGAATGTTGGTGAGAAGGAGGCAGCAACTTAAATAGCGTCTGCTGTCAGGAGAGTGGTAACATACAATAAGCCTTGTAATAACTTCAGCTATGTTTTTTTTTTTTAAAAACACATTGCTTTAAAACAACTACCGTGTTACCAGCAGTTACAGATGTGCTATAAGCCTATTATTAAATTCGGCACTTACCAAAAAGGGGGAATTGCTGACTTCAGACTTGTTTAGCAACAGGCCTTTCAAAACCATGAAGCCTTAAATTTTCTTTTTTCAAAAACGTTTAAGCATTTTCCTTGTTGACAATGCTTGTGGCAGGAATACTAAAACACGTACCTGCAAAAACAGGGTATAGATGACTTAAGTATCTTCTGTCAGCTTTCAGGTGACTGAGTGGTACTGGGAAATAAACTGATTGAAGTATTTAGTCCGTTTTGAAGAGCTTTACTTTGCAAAGGAAAAATGTAAAATTTTCAGTTTGGTGGTTTTAATGTTTCTTTGTATATTGTATCTGTATCTATGATATCTTTATATCTAATGCTGTCATTAATTGTATTCAGGTATCTACAGGGCAGTCCCAATTCGAGTTAATCCAAGAGTCAGCGTTGTAAAATCTGTCTATAAAACCCACATTGATGTCATACACTATCGCAAGACTGATGCAAAACGCCTGCATGGTGTTGATGAGGAAACAGAGCAAAAAATGTTTACAGAGGAACGTGTGGGAATTCTAAAAGAGCTTTCCAAAAAAGCAGACATATATGAAAGACTTTCTTCAGCATTGGCCCCAAGTATCTACGAGCATGAAGATATCAAAAAGGTAAACTAAATTCTGTATTTGTCTAGTAAATTGTTATTTATGTGCAAGTACATCTGTAATTATTTGCTATAAAAATGAGGCTTCAGAATGTAAAAACAATCAAAACCCCTGGATCTTGAGCAATCTTAACACTTAAGCAGTCCTAAAAACCTCTGGTCTTGTCAGGATGGAGTTGTTTTATAAGGGTATCACTGTTTTCGTGGTGTTCAGGACTTAATTTGAGAGAAGATGTTGAAAAGGTAGAAATGCATCAGAACTAGGAAAATAAACTACAGCCAATTATGGGACTCAAAGCAACGTTAGACACTGGAACAAGCCTCTTCAAAAAAAAAAAAATGTATATTTTTCTTCACAGACTGGTGTTTTATCCTAATTCACAGGTTGCTGAAATGGCTAGAAGTTGAATTAAAAGCCATGCAATGATGAAACTGAAATAGAAATGGAAACACTGTTTTTATTTATTTCCTCACCAAACTAATATGGCACATCTGGTGTAAGCAGGTGGAGTTGAGGAAAGCTAGGGACTCTTCAACAAGGGACATTCTTCAGGTTTAGACCAAAATCCGTTCACAACATCATCCCAAACTTCTGTCATTAATACTTGAAAGAGCCTGAAATCCACATGCATTGGAGTGCTAATATTCTCTATTTGGGACCTTGAGGAAAATATAATGGGTCAGATCATGCTTCTTTTAGCTACTGAATAGGTTTTACTAACCTCTGGAAGTCATTCTAAGTAAGAACAGAACTAATATGAATAGCTCACTCCATGCCTGTGCTGTATGGTTTCTTCTGTGCTGTAAGAAGTTGTGTAGAAACTTTCCATGAAGTAGTTTTCCTCATTTTCCTTCCTTTTTCTAGCTGCCACATACTTGTCAATGAAAAGTGATAGTCAATGACTTTTTAGTACATATACGCTGCTGAAGAAAGTATTTTAAAAACAAAATAAAAAGCCTAGGAGATACCAGGTTTTCAAGCTGATAAATCTCAGGGGAGGGAACACTTCTCTAGCTAACTCATAAAACTAAAAGTATATGCTTATGCTAATAATTTCACTACTTTTGAAATACTGGAATTAAGTTGATTTTATTTCTTTACTAAAACTTCTGTCACTGACTTTCTTCAAGAAGTATACAGGAGGAATTAATGGTACATTCCAAAGAAATAAAAACCTTAAACACCTTGTTATGAGCGTGTAAAGCACTTTTATGTTGGACATTTTGTGAACACAGTAGTTTTTCTTAAAAGGAAGTAATGCTTGGTTTATCTTGAACAAAAAGCTGGTACAAACAGCGTTTGTTTTTTTTTTTAATGCTAAGAAAAAGGTAATACTGTGGTCCTAAATGAAACATAGCCTCGTGCTAGACAGTAGTATGTTCTGGCTTTCCTGTTGTCATCAGAACTAGTTACCAAATTTTTTATTACATTAAGTTTTGGACTAGATATGGGAAGAATCTAACTTGAAATGTCAGTTAGAAGCTGTGATTGTAATGCTTGTAATTAATTGGAATACCCTTTTTAGACTTCTAAAAAGTTTCCAGTGTCATTTTTTCACATCCAAATTAATTTTATCAGTGTTTCAGTTTATTAGATGATTCAGTTCAACAGTTAGATTGGCTCTGCTAACTATAAGTGAGTTGATGTTTCGACTAAAGATTTTTTTTTATTTTTTAATAGGGCATTCTGCTTCAGCTTTTTGGGGGGTCAAGAAAGGATTTCACTCACACAGGAAGAGGCAACTTCCGCGCTGAGATCAACATTCTTCTCTGTGGTGATCCTGGTACTAGTAAATCACAGCTGCTCCAGTACGTGTACAACCTGGTTCCTCGAGGCCAATATACATCCGGAAAAGGCTCAAGTGCAGTTGGTCTTACTGCGTATGTGATGAAGGATCCAGAAACTCGACAGCTGGTTCTTCAGACAGGTGCTCTAGTACTTAGTGACAATGGCATTTGCTGCATTGATGAGTTTGATAAAATGAATGAAAGCACAAGATCAGTTCTGCATGAAGTAATGGAACAACAGACTCTGTCCATTGCAAAGGTAAGTGTCTGTACAATTCCAGGTTCTTTGCTCTAAGCATGGTGTCTACTAAGAAGCTAAAACCCTAAAGTTACCAGAAGAACAAAGGTTTGTACTTAGAATTCTGGTGTCAAGGGATCAATCCTAAATGATGTAACTTACCTCGTTTATGTAAGAACATGGCTTTCGTAGCATAAACTGTATTATTTCCAGATGCTTTTCTTGCTTTACTCTAGAAGGCTTTTGCAATAGAATTTTTGATTACAGAACCTGTTCAATAACACTGGCGATCTCTTGAAGTTTCTGGTTTCACAACTGCTTTTCATTTTGACAGGCTGGAATTATTTGCCAATTGAATGCTCGTACATCTATTCTAGCAGCAGCTAACCCTATAGAATCACAATGGAATCCAAAAAAGACTACTATTGAAAACATCCAGCTTCCTCATACACTGTTATCAAGGTACTGAACTCCTCCTTGCGTGTCTCATTTTTGAGATGTTATGCTTCCTCTTGTGAAACTGATTCAGTATGGTAAAATCAGAATTACAGCTTCTGCATGAGTGGAACACTGCCTTCTAGTATATGTATCTTGATCTTGAACAGATCATCTGGTGAGCTCTGCAGGATCTCTTCATTTACTTCTGGTTGTTGTTGTTATTTTTCCCTTATCTCATGATCATCTAGAAGAGCTATCCCCAAACTTACAGTGGTTGATAGCTTGAACAAAAACCCAGGATGGTTTTCGTAGACTCACAGAACTTTGAAGTGAAACACTGATGATTAGGGAACTTGCACTGGATGTGGTAGACTCTAAAGCTCTGTGCCTGCTTATTTTTATTCTGTGACATTCAGTCACGAGGGAGCAATGCTAGCCTTTTTGGATGATAGCTGTTCACATTCAGTGTCTGCTGATATAAAATTAAATTTTGTACTGTGGATGCATCTTCTGAGGAGTTCCTGTAAGGGGAAATCTAAAGTACATGGATGGTATGCTGGATATTCTGAGATAACCTACAGCTTAGAATTCAATTAAGGGCTGTTTAATTTAGCCACTGACAGTGGCAAAAGGTACCTTAGTAAGGGTGTACTGAAGGAAGCCTGGTTTAAGCAGTGTCTCATTTCTACCAGTTACTGGATTTAGGCATATGAAAATACATGATTGGCTAGCTTAACATCCGTTATTCGCCTCTACCTATAGTTGAGCATAGTTGATCATCTACAGTGTTACCTACTGTTTGCAAAATATTTTTCTTTTTTCAGGTTTGAACTAAAAAATGTGTTTTTATTTTATATGCATATTCATTCTATGCATAAAAAAGTATATAGCTATGCACCCGTTTGCTGTTGCATTTCAGTGCAGTAGCTTTAGCAGTAAGTTTGTTCTTTGTTTGCTTAAAACAAGCAAACAAAAAGAGACAAGCCATCAGCCTTGAATGCGGGAACTGAATTTCAGGAGCATTTCATCTTCAACGTTTCAAGTACATATGTTGAAAGCAAATCCAAACTGTGATGTTCTGAATTTCAGACTTGTAGAAAAAATATCTTTCAGTCTAATAGAATATACAGTAAATACTGACTATACTTGTGAAGTGAAAAAACATAAACCAAACCATTTTAAATTGCGAGGAAGCATGTGTGTTAAATATTGGATTCTTCTCTCTTTCAGATTTGACTTGATCTTTTTAATGTTGGATCCACGTGATGAAGCCTACGACAGACGCCTTGCTCGCCATTTGGTTTCGCTGTACTATCAAAGTGAAGAAAAGATGGAGGAGGAATACATGGACATGGCAGTATTGAGGGATTACATTGCTTATGCACGTTGTTACATAAATCCCAGGCTAAGTGAAGAGGCAAGCCAGGCCCTCATTGAGGTAATTGCTGTTAAGAATGTTCCAAGGCTTCACTGACGTCTCAAAAATGGCAAAAATCCCCTAGTATTTATATAGATATAGTATATATATATAGACTGCTTCCTGTTGGTATACAACTTTTCTGTAAGACCTATCAAAAAATCACAAGGATTTAAACGGAAGGAGGGATTAGTATAGAAGTCATTCTGTGCTCTAATCCTTAGCTTACTTTCAGACATGTTGGCTTGATTCTATGACATAAAAGCATCAAATTCTACTGAAATGAAGTAACTTGTCAGCACAGATGCATATAATATTATGTAGGACTCCTCCAAAGGTTTTTCAAGTGATTCAAAACTGCTCATTATCATGGCTCAATTGCTTTATCAGGAAAAGTTGTATATATACAGTTATTCTTCATTGTGCAGGAACTCTGAAGGTACACAAGCAGAAATAGTGTTTGGAATGGCTTTCCGTGGTTGCTGAGAGTCTGAGATAACAGGTGGGGGGTGAAAGGGACTCTGAAAATAAGGGCAATAACAGGATTTACTGGAATAGTTAACGCTTGTCTTCTTTTCAGGCATATGTGGACATGAGGAAGATTGGTAGTGGCAGGGGAATGGTTTCTGCATATCCTCGACAACTTGAGTCTCTGATCCGATTGGCAGAAGCACACGCAAAAGTACGCTTTTCTGAGAAGGTCGAAACAATTGACGTAGAAGAAGCAAAACGCCTCCATCGGGAAGCTCTGAAGCAGTCTGCTACTGATCCAAGGACTGGCATTGTGGACATATCCATTCTCACTACAGGTTTGTGGTTTTGTAGTGATAAAGCTGGGCTGTTACTGGGCTTTTGTCGTTTGAAAATGTAACTTATCCTGTCCTTAGCTTATTTCTAAAGGCTGTTTATTTCTTGCTTTAAGGAATGAGTGCAACAGCTCGTAAGCGGAAAGAGGAGTTGGCTCAAGCCTTGAGGAAGCTTATCCAGTCAAAGGGTAAAACACCAGCTTTGAAATACCAACAGCTTTTTGAGGATCTCCGAGCACAGTCTGACGTCGTAAGTTTTCTGCTTTGTTTTTTGCATTTTCATGAATTTAAAAGCATGGTGTTCTTGCAAATCAGTATCACCTTGTCCTCAAATCACATTACGGAGGAAAAATGAGACCATAACCTTTTAATGTAACTGGAAAACCAGTTCCACTGCATGAGGTCCGATTTCTGAATCTTTGCCACTTCAGAAGCTAAGAAAGAAAAGAAACTTTGGGGTTCCATGCTAGACAGCCAGATTTCAAGTTAAAAAAAAAAAATGCAGGTGTGAGGTGGGAAAACCTAATAAGAAAAGTGGCAGGAAGTAAGGTATATTTTTGTTGTGCTTTTTCCCTTTATCTTTACTTGATTTATCCATTCTTTTTAAGGCTGTCACTAAGGAAATGTTTGAGGAAGCACTTCGTGCCTTGGCTGATGATGACTTCCTGACTGTGACTGGAAAAACTGTGAGATTGCTGTAAGTTAGTCTTTCCTTGCAAGCCACTTGTAACGGCTTTTAATTCACCTTATTTACTATATTGCTAGCCAGCAAGATCTTCAGATTTGGGACTATCATTTGCTATAAGAAGTACCACTCAATCTCTTGCGCTGATAGTAATAACCATTACGAAGGTCTTAAACCCCTAGCTGAATGACGCTATTTACATTCGAGCAAATGTAATTGCCATGGTTTTTATGCTTTTTTTTAGAACACGCTAACAATACTATTTGTATTTCAAAATGAATTGTAAAAATTCAACTTAAATGACTTTGATAAATGAAACTCGACTTTGCTGTCATCTGAAATAAAGTTATTTGATTTTAAAATTGTTTTTTAGCACTTATTTCAAATGAAAAAATACACTGTGATGAGCACAATTTTGTAATGGCTCAGAAGACTGGTGGGAGCATAGAAGAAGTTGTTTGTTAGTATGCTTTGTATACTAAGGTAAAAAGAGGCAGGTAACTTTTACTTGAAGCTAAGTGTTCTTACTGCAGTTTTAAATATAAAACTGGATAAATCAAGATACCCCTCTTTGTTTCAATACCATGTAGTAAGTCTTGAAAGAAATGAGCTCCCAGTGGTGCATGACTGGAGAATCTTCCCGAGTTCTACCCAGATTTATTAATAAATGCCGTCAGCCATTGCTTGGCACTAACTGCTGCAATTTAAACAGTTAAGCTAGAAGAGTTCCTTAATTTGCCTCAGTGCAGACAGCACTGGGCTTACCTCAACTGCTCACTAAGCTATTTCGGGCTACAAGGATTGAAATGAGGGAATGTACTGTGCAGGAATACTCTTGTGTCACTGCTTCCTACTGACATGAAGTGAATATACCTCTTTTTTTAAAGGGGGGCAACTTACAACCTGTTTTTTCTTGCCTACTGGTTTATTATACAGACAAGATAGTGTTTGCTTAACTTTGGCTGAGCTTGCTGTGATTCATTTTGAATGCAAGTGAGGAGCTCTACTTCTGTCCAACAGTTTAAAAATACATTAGAAACATGAATCTAATAAAATTCCAAACTACCATAAAGGCTGGAATCAGATTTTCTAATGGTACTTGTCTTATGGGATCTTTTCTTCTCTGCCATTACATTAGCTATGTATTTTGTTTATAAAGTAATCATCTTGTGACCTCTCCTTTCCCTCCTGTAACAAACCTTTATTTCAATTACCTTTTATGGGAGACTGATACAATTGTAAGCAATTATCTTTCACTTAACTTTTGAAAGCTATCACTTGCATACTCTCTCCATGGATGTTACTTGGCCTGTGAAATGCTTCCTCGGTTTATAAGCCTTTCTCCCCTGCTATTCCAGTCTCATAGTTTTACCAAGGCTACCTACACTTTCTGTTTGGTACCTCCATTTGTCAGAAGAACAGCACTATGACATTTTCTTAATTATGCTTCTCAATTTTTAAAAGATGACTTTTCTTAAATAAATCCATAAACAAAGCCCAAGAATTCAAACATAGTGATACACGTGGCTACAGCACCAAAATTCCTCAAGTTAAAGCTGTTTGTCAGTATGGAAACTACTACTGTTGAACATAGATTGATCTGTTTACCCTGTTTCTAAACGTAAACTAAATTGTGTATCTGTAAAATCAAGAGCTCTAGGAAACTGAATAAAGGTGGTTTTTTTTTGTAAATTAGATTTTAGCTCCTTTCCAATTTAAGACTACTATTTACATTTGTATTAAAAAAAAAAAAAAAATATTCGGTTTAGTGTTCACAGTGTCACTTACTGAATAACCCCACTAGGTGGCTCTTGCATCTTTTACACAGAGGTGGCTCTTGCATCTTTTACACAGTAATCCATGACTTGTCTTACAACAGTGGTTTTTTTGTTTGTTTTATTTGGTTGGGTTTTTTTGATCATCAAGGAGTACAAGTGAAGGAGTACAAGCGCCACCTGTGGTTAGGTGGATACAGAATAGTAATGCTTGTAAGCAGTCTTGCTTAGTGAAAAACAGATTAGATCTTAATCCATAAGAGATCTTAAACACCCATACGCTAATGTGAAATGTACAGAGAGCAAAAGGAAGATATAAGTAACTTACTTGGCAGATTTGAGAATATTTTTCTTGCTCTGTGTGATAGTTTCAAACTCTAAGCATGTCCTAATTTGCTGCTTTATTTACCCCGTGCTGTTAGTTCCCAAGTCATTTGAAGTTTCAGTGAAGTATAATTAGGGAGAAGAGTCCCAGCCAGAAACTTGACATTCGTAACATCAGAAATAACAGAGAAGAAAGGCATTAAAGTCTTCTGTATAGTTTGTTCTACAGAAGACATAATAAGTTAAAAATCTACTGGCAGAAATTATTTGTAATATATAAGGATCTCTAAAAGTGACTTAAGTGATCTGCTACCTTTCTACCATTATAAAGAAAAGCTGCTGTTTAAGTGAAATGCACTGGTAAACTTCTATTTTTCTAGCACACAATGCAATCACCAGGTGCTCCACAGGGGTGAAAACTAATACAATATGATACACTGAAAAATGTCACCTGCTACCACTGTTACTGGTTTCACAGGTACGCTTCATTTCTCTGCAATTAGATTTGATTTGAAAGTGACTTGAATCCTAATCATGGCTGGTTTTGTTAAGTGCTTCAGGAGGAGCAGATGGCGTGAAGTCCTAGGTGAGAGTGATCTGTCAGGATTATCCTCTGCCCATCACACCTCAGATGATATACTCCTTAAGACCATGTTCTAATTCAGCGTCATCAAGCTTCATTCTTAATTTTGGCAGTCACTCAGGAATTCCAGCTTTATCTTCCTAGATAAAGGAAGCTTCCAGGATTATTTTTGTACAAGAAGAAGTTGTACTGAATGTTGCACGTCGAATAGCTGGTTAGGAAAATAATTCTATCCCACTCGTGGAGTATGTTTCTGTGAAGTCATTATCTTAAGAGCTGCTGTGTAACTTACTATCTGGATACAGCACTACAGACTGTAGAAAGTAAGCATTTGGCAGTTGTTACTGACTCTGCAGGACCACACAGTCTTGAAAAAATGCATGCATAGTTCACTTAAAAAGCATGAGGTTCATCATCCATTAGGTAAACTGACAGTCAGTATGGAAGCTGCCATCCAAACCTCAGTTTTTATGGCTGCTTTATAACAACGTTTACATTCAGCCTAGCACCAGCCTGAATTATTTAATGTTCAAAACCAAAAAGCTATTTTATTGAAGTTGTAAGGTTTCAGGAGTACAATTTGTCTATAGACTAATTACAACCAGGCTCCTGTTGTGACTGGCATCTCAGCACTCCAAATTGATAAGGAAAACTGTGTTTTATTTATTTGCTAGTGTGAAACGTATTTTAAAAGTAGGCATAAAGTCTGAGTAGGGTGCCTATTTAGATAATTATTTCATGTTTTCTTGAACCCTAAAGCACTCCATCAGCGTCCTGTAGTTTGATCACAGAGAATACATTAACTTGGTTTCATCCATGACTCTTGATCATTCATGCTAGGAGAGAAGGCTAAGGAGCCTTTGATTTTAGGTTGATTATAACCTGCACATAAGCTGTAACTAAAGCACAGCAGCTGCAGCATGTTTTGTAGGACACAGGCCTGTGGTAAGATTGGTGACAAGTTCTACGTTTACACTCGAATTGACAGCTCACACTACAGCTTCACAAAAGCCTTAAGGGAAAAAAGAAGATGCTGTGTTTCTGCCTTGGAACCAGAATGGGCAGCTGGGGAAGAACAAACATCCTTAACTACTAACCCCGCCAAGACCCACTGCCTGATGAAACCATATTCTTGCTGGACAAGTGCAGAAGAGACACTGATTCAGGTCTCTAACCTTCATTCATCCAGTGTTTTTCATTAAGCCCATAAGATCTTAATATTGCAGAATACTCTGTCTTTCTACCAAATTTGACTTAAACTGTCCAGGTGGAGTTGAGAGTTACGATGGAGAACTGACACAGTTATGTAAGCTTGATTTTGTTAGCAGCACATGCCAGAGGAGGGAAGAAGGAATTCAGTTTTGCTCCGATTAAAACAAAATTAGCATTTAACTGAATTGTTACATGTTTTGTTTTAGTACTTTCTAATGCTGCTTGACAAAACACTGGAGAATGCGGGCATCGATCCCGCTACCTCTCGCATGCTAAGCGAGCGCTCTACCATTTGAGCTAATTCCCCCTGGCCACCAGGGGCCGCCCGGGCTCGCTATGTGCCCAGCCCCCGCGACCTGCCGCCTCACGGACAGGCAGCGCCGCCCGCCCGAACTCACCTGGGCTTCCCCGCCGAACTGAGCTCCTGTCAGCCCGCTGCCCGATCTCTTGCCTCCTGTCAGCACCTGCGGTAGGGGATAACAGGCCACAGCTTCCCAGTGGAATGACGAGAGGATTAGGTCCGAGCTTTAAGAAACTGGCCTTGACAGCCTCGGGGGAAATTTGGCCTAGCAAGAAACCTTGGCTGAACACCGGTTTTGTTCAGCTGAGTGCATCTGGATAACATAAGGGCTGTCCTGCTAAGCAATTGTAGCTTTATGTTCACACCAAGCTATTCTGCCTGCTCAGAGGCAGAATCCTCAAACCCTAAGTGGAAGATCATCAGCCGAGTGCCTTTACCCACTTCCAGGTTTCTTTGTTTGTTTTTTAAATCCAAAGGTATTGTGGGAATATTGTTTTATAGTAATAGTTAATCTAATATCATAACAAAAAGAGCGAAGAGAATCCTCTAGAGAAGGCAGGAGAACCAAAGAGGTAAAGAAGCAAGATGCTACTTACCAGTGACCAGACAAAGAAGAGCTACAATTCACCAGCCAACACTCCTCTTAGTTATATATCACTAGCATTAACCTCACTTTCTGAAAAAAGAAAAATGCTTTTGCAGCATCCAGGATACCAATTCTCCCTCTGCCTGATGAGCACCAGTGGTTTAACCACAAATCCCTGTGCCAGATATCCAACACATACTCACCTCTCCCATTAACAAACTTCACTATCTTGTTACTTGCTCCCTCCCTCAGTCTGATTGAAACAGCTGGTTTGGGGATTTTTTTTTCCCTCTGAGATTAAAACTTAATCAGCTTAGAAAGAAGCACCTGAAGTTAATTTGTAGAAAATAATTATGTTGTTACAGCTGCAATTATTTGCAGCTACCATAGGCATTCCTGCAGCTGACAGACAGCCCCAGTGGTCAATAGGTCTGGAGAAGTAAGAAAGCTTGCTGGTACTTCTACCCTATGATGTTTTCATGCGACCATTTGTATTTTTGTGAAAAAAAAAAAAAAAAAAAAGAAGCTCTGAAAGATCCATAAGTTGCTTTGCTTAGTCACACAGCATCTAAAAACACAACACTTAGCTATGACCAGAACATCCTAGAGCACCAGAGTGACCGAAGTCCCACTTTCAGAAGTGACTTAGATTTTTGCCGGTCATGGCACTGCACATTTTAGAACAGTAAAGAAATAAAATAGCTCTACGTTAGTTGGCTTGATTACTAGAAATTCCCCTCAATATTTTTTCCTTGTTTTAGCCAGAATGCCTTCTGCTCGCCATATGATTGACAAAAATAGATGATCTAAAATCCCTCACAAAATAGCATGATTCTCCAACAGACAGGAATATGTAGCTCTAAGCATTTTATTAACTATTTCAAAGCAATTAAAGAAAAAAAAAAAAAAGCTCAGTAAACCTTACATTTTTTCACTTTTTTTTTTTTTGTATTTTTTTCTGAGTAAAAATCAATCAAGATTTAAAAATACCCATGTTGTAAGCAAACAACCAGTACCCTTCTACTTGTTTTTTTCATTAGCCCTGTCTGCATGCAGCCCAGGCAGAAACTTGGTTACATTATGCCTGCTTCTGAATAGTAAAGCACAGCTACACAGCTTAGTTAAGGGAAGCCCACTCAGGCTTACACCTCAACTGCACACACCAGTTCTGGCAATTTTCTTTAATATATATATTTAAGAAAATAATATATTCTTTAACCTCTTCTACCACCTGAACTTGAGACACTCCCTCCACCACATTCCCTAAACCAATAGGCTCTACGCTTTATAATAAACAAGAATACAAGAATGCAAACTATTTCCTTCTACCTTGTGCCTTTTTTCCTCTCCCTGAATACTTTGTTTTCACCTTGTCAATTTCTTTTACAGACTTTTTATACTTCTGCCAAAAGACCTTAAGAAAAAAAAATCATGCTTTTTTCTTTTTAAATTTTTTCCACTGACATTTTTACATTGGATGAGAATTTATGATCTCGTTTTCCTTGCTTATATACAGTCAAATTTTTCCAGAATAATAAAGTAACTTTAAGGAGAATAATCCCAGCCAACAAACCAAATGAGAAAAAGACAGAAAAAAATGGTTATATCGAATGATTGAAAAATTTGGCCACGGCGTTCAAAGATTAGAAGGTTTAAGGTACCCAGAACTTGTTGCTGTTCAGTCCATATTCAGCATCTAATTTCTTAGGTAAACAAAATTTAATAAAGACAAGCTCTTGCATTTTCATACACCACTATATAATTATTGTAGAATCAAAATACAGAAACCAGGCCTGTCAGTAGAAGAGCTGCATGCACTGATGAAGTTATTTATTTCCAGTATAGACACATGTATAGCACAAAAAACATCACAAACTCAATTAAAAAGATGGTAAGTTGAAGAGAGCACCCACTTCAGTCATTTCTTCAAACCACATTATCCTCTGATTTGATCCTTCTACCTTTCTTAGTCTCAACCATATGCTGAGCAAAGTTAGGCTGAGCAGCATCAGAAGAGAAAGCAAACAGCTATTAGGCCTTTACTAACACGATACGAGATCGGTGTTGTAGCAGCTGTGGGAAGCAGCCCCGAGGGAGATGGAGCCCAAGCCATGGCAGTGCCACAGAAGAACCCCCAGGACTACCCTACTGACACCGCGAGACTGAGAGCACTTACCTACACCCTCTCCTCAAAGCCAGCATGCCCTAACCCCAGAAACACCACGCTGTGAAACCCACAGTCTTCTTAGAGGAAAAGACTACAGAAAAGACTGCAGACAAACCTCCTCTCCTTCGAGGGCTGCTCAGGCAGACACCATGCCCAGACCCGAGGGCTCTTCTCCTCCCGCCCTCAGAAGCTACCAGGACTCCACCCTGTGCTGGAACCTTCTGTGACAGCACGCTACCGCCATCATCTTCCCTCCCACACTGCAATTCTTTTTTTTTTCTTCCCCCCCCTCACGTGAGATGATGAAACACCTGGGAGGAGAGGACTGCCATCAAAAGCACAGAGAGACACCATATCTCAAGCACATCCTAACTCCTGATTTTATCACTGGGGCAGTAGGTAAGTCTTTGAAGGCACAGCCTTGCCTGTATGGTGAGGGCATTTCATGGCATCCAGCCCTCATCTTCCCTCTCACAAAGCCCACCGTTACAGCTGCCTACTGGATCTTTCAGGGATGGGGAAGGCAGTGTTGGCAAGAGCAGGCTTTGCCCTAGATTTCTCACATGTGGTCGCCATAAGTAGCAAAAATAACAGCTGAGTTTATAGACCTTTAAACATACTAAAATGCCTTTTTGTAAATTATATTATGAATATGTATTATGAATATGTAAATTTGTAATTAGATTTATGTTCATTCGTTTTCTTAGGCAGTGAGGGTGGAGGTTGGAAAAAGTAATTTAAAAATATGTATATTGATCTGTGTTTAAGGGGGATGGAATTGTTACCTCACAACCACATTCCTGGCACTTGAGGGTGTGACTCTTTAAATTACTTAGATATACAATACATCTTTCTCTAATTTTCTTTTTAAAAAAAAAAAAAAATCCTTCTTAAAAGAGACTATAAAACATAAGGCTGGTTTGTACACTATCAAAACTTACCATGTTCTACAGGGAAAAAAAAAAGAGTTGATCTCTCAAGTGTCAACACCAGACAGCAGGTTAACTGCTAGCAAGCAAAGGCCATTTTTCACGAGGAAGGAAAAACCCACCGTTGAGCTCTCCTTCCAGCACAGCTGCTGAAATTATGTAGGTTTAGCTGCTCCAGCTTGCTCCCATCTGTCTCAGTTCCTTGGAGTCTGAAAATCTTGGCAGTAGCCCATCTGTTGTGCATTTGTAACTTTACTGTCTTTGCATATTGCTAAATATTTTTTTCCTGAAAAAAAAATGAAGGAGAAACAAGGAACTCAAAATTTTCTTTCGACAAAAACCCAGGTAGTTTTCTGATGACAAAAGCTCATGCCTTTCTGTAGCTCATGAGTCCTCCTTTGGCTAAATATTGTTAGTAAAATTACAGCTACTTCAACACTTGTCAAATAAAGGCTTCTGAAATAATGTTAATGGTGTATAGTACCACTTAAACAAGATCAATGCAGCCTTTGAATTGTTTACCAGTCAACCAAGATTATAGCAGCATTTGAATTGATTGTAATAATCTCTAAAGAACTTTACATCATGAAAGGTTAATCTTTTCAAGAGATAAAGATAAATACAAGTTATGTTGTGTTATCCTCCATTACCTTAGAATAACAATACCCAGTCTTCTGGTTAATCAGGAATGTCTGGTCCAACTATGATCTTTGTCATCACTACTAAATATGATTGACCTTTACCTTGGAATAATTAATGTTGGTTAGCTACCTCACTCAAAATTCCTATAGATGATTAAGGTACTTCTAGGCCCATATGAGAGTCCTAAAGGTGACTGAATTTGCATAAATAAGGCACATGAAAAACACATGCCTTACTTCTGCGGGATTTTATATCACAGTTGCTACTGCCAGTGAAATGTTTGCTGTAAGAAAGCTTCCCTAGGTGAGAAACACAGATGCAGCTTTTGTAGTTTTCCTTCTAACTATCCAGACTTCACTTTTTTCACTGATGTCTGATTTAGTGCCTTCCAATGGCCTACTCAAGTTTTGTGTTCACAGTAGTTGATTAATTATTTTAATTAATGTTCACATGAAAGAGGAGTTGTTGAGATAGCAAAAGCTATTATGTTTTTCCTCTCGTGCTTTGAGTGCAGAAAATGTGCTGAATCTTCTTTGTATGTTGTAGCAGCTGGCACAGAAAAATGAATTACTTATATTGAAAGGATACCTCTTTACTTCACAAGAGCTACAGATACATCAATTTAATATGATAGTTAATCTTAAAACTTCCTACAGACATTCAGAAATGACACACAAGCATTCATCCCCCCCAACAACCAAATCAAAACAACAACAAAAAAACAAGAATGGTATTTAACTCTGGCTGGACTAGTGATAGTATTTTTAAAAAACGCCTGTAACAGAGCTTGAATTTAAAAACAGCCAAAATTTCACAACAGCCTTATTTCTAATTCCTATTCTCACTAGAACTGTTCATAGCATTAGAGAGCTGACAGCTAACTACATCCTTTCCAAATACCATTATTCTTTGCGCCACGTGCCATTTTCTTGTGGCTGGCACACTCATGAAATCTGTAGCAGATCAGCACTGAAGCTTTTCAAGCACCAAGCAAATACTGCTATACAGAATAAAGCGAGTGAATTACTTTCAATCATTCCAGCTTTGTGTTGCCACTTGTCTAAGAATGCAGCTCCAGAAACAACTGAATTGCAGTCCAAGCAATCCATCGTGTTAGTGCTAATGTACGTAAGCCAGCCCATTTGTTGTCATCAGAAGCCAGTAAAACAACATGAAAACCAGGCAGGCCGGTAGAAACCAGTCAGATCAGGTAGCAATCTTGCAGGCATTTACCATCTGATTTGGTTTTCCCTTAGCCTGACTTAGGCTTGATGGGTGAGTAATGCCTTCTCTTCTGTTGTCATATTTTGTGGAGTGAGAAGCACGGCTTAACTTAGCAAAAATTCATTGTCTGGTGTAATGCTAATGCAGCACAAGAATAATCTCCTTGCCTCTTGAAGTGGAAGAGTGTAAGTTTAAGCAGCAGGGTGTCACCTTATGGTGGGTTATGGGCTATATGATTTAGGTGCATTGACACGCAGCAATACCTGGGGCCTGCAGAGAAGAATGCAGAAGTACAGTAACTACCATGTAAAAGTAGGGAAAAATTGTGAATTCTTCTCACCCTGCAAAGAACTAGAGACTGAATTCTCTTGTCAAGTCCATCATTTTAGGTACTGTATGTAGCAAGCCTGTATTTCAGAGATACCGGGGAGACTTCTGTTGTTAAAACAATAAGGAAGTGTAAAGTGGAAGGCAGCCTGGGTTTGGTTAAACTCTAAAAACCCGTGTTGATGAATTATATTCAGGTGGAATTTGTTACAGAACTGCAACACAGCGACATTGAGCTCAACCTCAGGGTGCCTCTGCTGCAGCCTCCTGACAGACTCCCTCATCCCAGCTTAAGGTTTCGCGTCTCCTGCTGGCCTCGGGGGAGGGAGTGGAAAAGGAGAAGACCCAGAACAGCAGAAGGGAGAAAGGCAGGGATACTAGGGAGCACGGAGGTCGGTGTGTGTGGAAGGGGAACGAGCTGCTGAGGAAACAGGGCCGGGCCCTGAGGGCCGGAGGCCGCCTCGCCCCTGCTGCCGCCTCGCGGCCGGCGCCTGAATTTCTCGGCTCCCTGACCGCCGAGGCGAGGAACGCGGGCAGGTGGTCTGTTTTTTATTTTTATTTTTCTCCCTCAAAAGTGCCGGTAGAGCTGGTAAATCATTACGTTCCGTGTCTTTTCCTTACAGAGGATGCCGGGGAAGGGGAAAGGAAGGTGGCAGGAGCAGGGCAAACCCGCCTGTTTTGTAAGCTGTACAGCCTGTTAGAAAAGGGGCTGCTCAGGGAGCTACCACAATACCACCATCCAGACTGTTCCCTTATTTATTCTTTGTTTCCTTACATAAAAATACGTGTATATATTTAGACTGTAAAACGATTTCAATCAGCTATGTAATATTTTTCACTCACTAAACATTTCCTGGATCAGGTTTTTCATGTGGATGCGTTGAAAATTGGAAAGAACTTGGGTTTCCTTGTTGAATTTGGAACAGTTGTTCAATACGTTTTTTATAATAACACTTTTCTTTTTCCTTATATAGGTCAATATTTTGGAGACCGTCATATATGAAACCAGCTAAATAAATACTAGCGTTGTAACAGAACTGAATTAAGATTATTCTGGTAGCATACGTGCAGAACGATACACTGCGTGATTCCAGCTGTCAGTTGCGGGCAGGTGCTGGTGAGAGGAAAGAATGACTCAGCAAGAAACAAGGAATCAGAAGTGGTTGTGTTGTAATCAGCAAGTCTGGAGTGCACAAGTCTACATTTCAAAGTTTTTTTTTCAGATGGGGAATTAGCTCAAATGGTAGAGCGCTCGCTTAGCATGCGAGAGGTAGCGGGATCGATGCCCGCATTCTCCAGGGCCCCTTTTTGGTATTTATTCTTTGTGCAGTACCTAAAAATAATTCCTATTAATATCATTATTCCAGAAAAACTAAATGTAAAAAAAAAAGACTGAATTATAATCTAAAGAGGTTTACATATTGTTTTCAGTACTATTTATTTTTACTTTTCAAAATGGTAAGTTTTTCTGTTATGTATAGGAGGAAAAATACATAAAATAACAAAACTTACTGACATTTCAAAACAGTAATAAAAACATGAATGAATTACAGAGAAAAATAAATTAAGAGATTTGTTAGAGTGTTCCTTGAAAACTTTGGTTTATGATTGCGTTATGTGGTTTATGATTTTATTATTTATTTTTTTTTTACAATACAGTTTAGTGTATAATGAAACAAATTTTGTATTTGCCTTGTGAGGAATACTGATTTTTATTGCTGTTGTGTAAGCTATTTATTAGAAACAATGGGCTAGAATATTCGATATATTATTTCTCTTAACAAGATTACATCCATTGCTTATGAAGCTTCACATCCGTGAAATACCACAGAAATTTTCTTTGTAAAACTCTGCTTACACGTTTTAATTTGTTGTGAGATATTTTTGATTCTGATTTGATTTTCTTACTAGCTCATTTAGGTATTTAACAGCTTGGAATTCCAGTTTTAGGCAGCATGAGGAAACAGAGTGAAACTTTCCTATAGAAAGTTTCCTACAGAGAATTTGTGCAATTAGAATCTTCGAAGTACACATCCTAAAATAAATGGAAATCAGGAAACAAAAATTATGAATTGGGTTTCAAGTTAATGAAGGGGGAAATAGCGTGCTGCATGGATGTGCAAGAGATCCTCCTATGACATGATATGAAAGTAGTTAAGCTCTGGATGGATTGGATAGAAAATTGATTTGTTTATTTTTCTGATATTTGCCATATACTGGAGAGGAAAGATGCAGCGGTAGGACTGCCAGGTAAAATGAAGCCCACTTTTGAGAAGAGCATTGTGGTCTTCAGGAGGTCTTCTCTGTGGTCAGGCAATGGTTTAAATGTCGGTTTGCTTAGAATAAGGTTCTGTACTGCTTTTCTATGTGATTATTATTGCTTCTGTGTTTTCTGTGTTCCTATTACTGCGTAATACTTGATGCTTCCTCTGCTTTTAAAGAGGATGAGTAATGTTGCTCTTCTCAGCTAATCAGACATGAGTTGTGCGCTGATGAAATGAGAGAATTCAGTGGGGCAGGCGCAGTCTGCAGTCACTTGCAGAACAATGGCTTCTGACTGTAAACTCTGGACGAATGGGTGCTCGTTATCTTTATGTACAGCTCCCTATAATGTATCTGTTATGGCTTGTGAATGCACTGTGATATGAATAAAAGAGCTTTTTCTTGTCCCATGTGGTGTTTTATGTCTTTTCTTTTTAGATACACCGTCTTGTGAAGAATGTACTGGGCTGAGAAAAATAAGGGTCCAAGCTCCCAAAAGCAGTACATGTGGGAGGAAATAACGTGATGATGGCGTAAGTAGTTTCCAGAGCCCAGTGTCCATTCCAGAGCAATGACTCCTCTGGCTCTATCTGCACCATTTGAGTCAGTAGTTGCATAGATCTATTCTGTGTAAAGAAAAACAAGGCAGTTCAGTGTGTTGATGAATATTATTGTTGCTGCTTACATAGGCTTTTGTCCTCTTATCATACTGTGCTTAAATGAGTTACACAAGTTAATCATTCATTCTGTGAAAAACAGTGTTTGCACTAGGCCTGTAGGATGCAGTTATCGAATGCCTGAGTGTAGTGTAGCCTGAGGAAGGGAGAATAATTATTCCTGATTTGTCTTTTCTCAAGACTTTGTTCCAAATAATACTTAAACAGTCTTCCCCAGCGATGGGACGGAACCTGGGGACCGTTATTCTGGCAGCCCTGGAGACTGCGGTTTACAGCACGAGGGCTGTCTGTAGAATCTGCGCTTAAAAGCCTAGACTGTGCGGAAATGACCGTATTTCACACGACTGCAGCACGCTGTGTTTTACGATCCGTACGCGCAGTTGCGGCGTTTCTTGTGAGGGATGCTACGAGCTGTTTGACGGTAAAGCTTATGACAGGCTTTCGTTGATGAGCGTTTTTGGGGTTAGATTGCCATTAATCCGTTTGACTAAGCACTAAGCAGAGGTGGCATTTCAAAGGAGAGCCCTCTGCTTTTTGAAGGGCAGGGTGAGAGGTGAGCTGGTCATAGGGAGGCATGGGACGGCCTGGAGCAAAGGGAACTTCCCCGTAGCCCCGCCCCCTCACGCATAGCCCCGCCCCTTTCCCCGTAGCCACGCCCCCTCCATCCAGAGCCACCCTCCCGGGGGCGGAGCCGCCCGCCGAGCCGCGCGGGAAGTGACGTGTCGCGCGAGGCGGAAGTGACGCGCGCGGCGTGCAGGCCCGGCCCGGTGCTGGGGGGGGGCTCGGACAAGATGGCTGGCTCCACAGGTCGGTGAGGGGGGCGCGGCGGGGCGCCGAGCGCGGCGTTACGGCCCCGAGGGGCTCCTCCGCCGGGCGGGGGGCGAGCCGGCAGCCGCCGCAGCGAGCGGGCGCCGGGGAGGCGCCTGCCGCCGGGGGAAAGGGGAAGCTGCGGGAGAGCCGGGCCGGGCTGCGCCCCCTGCACCGAGAGGGGCCGGCCCGGGGCTGTGTGTGCGGGGAGGGGGCGGCGGCGGCTGTGGGAGCGTGTGGGGAGGCGGGGGGGGAAGGGTCGGGCTGCACGGGGGCAGGAGTGGGGCCGTGGGGGTGCGTGCAGGGAAGGGAGGGGTGGCACCGCTCTGATAAAAATGCTGGAGGAAAAACCTTTGTAGCAGGGATTTGTAGCGCTGCACCGGGTGCGCGGGTCGTGGTGTGGTCGTGTTCTGAAGTAAGGGCTGGCTCTTCTCCCTCGGGATGCGGGGAGAATGGGGGTCAGGCCTGTGTCGTGTTTTCGGGGAAAGGTAGCTCGGTTTACTGGTGGCTGTGGCACGTTGGGGGTGAGGGGTGAAGGAAGCACCTCTTTTTTTTTTTTTTTCACTGGGCAGCCGTTGGGTCTGTCGTGTGGGTAGATGAAAGGGCAAAGAGCTGTAGGTCATAAGCTGGGAGCAGGAGAGAGTGGATCCCATGCTGGTAGCTGGCATAGCATCTGTTCAGCAGAGGAAAAGACAAAGAGTACTGCTTCAGGTCCTGAATAGAGAAGTTTAAGAAGCGCAGGTGTACTGCCTCAGTCTTGTACCACGAGAGATTTAGGGAAATAAGGCCTTTCCACAATACCAAATCTTGAGTGCTTCAGGGCCTCTTTCCCTGTTTTTGTGTTCCTGAGGTTTTATAAGATGTAAACAGGATTGACAGAACTCAGCACAGAGGAGTGAATGTCTCAGCGCTTAGTCTGACATGAACACTGGCCACATCCATTTATTTCTGTTCCCAGTCCCCTGGGTCAAGTGACTGAGACTATAACAAAACAGAAAACGTTTGTGAATGAAACTTACCTTGGTACCTTACTGCTGATGCTGTGAGGAGAGCCTGCTTCATGGCAGGAGAGCCTTCTCTCCTTGGTAACGTGACTTTGGAGGTGTGGGATTTACAGCGTGGAATTTGAGAAGATTACAATAAATTGGGCACAACTCCTGCAGGTTAGTAAAAGAGCAGTCCAGAAAGGTCTGTTATTGCCTATGATAAGCTGAGTTAGCATGGATATATTGGAGAAAGTTTATTATTTACTTGGCTATGGATTACTGCATTTTACTTTGTTAAAATACGTTGGTATATTTCCTGGTGTCTGAGTGTTAAAAAATAATAAAAACAATACTGTACAATAACTTCTAATGACTTTCGCTTGTATCAGGTATCAGACATGGGGTTTCCTGTAGTGCATGGGAAGTGAAACCTGAAAAAAAAAGGCCATGTGTTTTGAGTGTTGCCATTTCCCCTCTCAATCTGTTCAGTCTGGCTATTGTAGAATATCGCTTATGAAGAATTTGTCTATCAGAAAAGCTATTTTTTTTTTTTTTTACCTACAGAGAATTTGACTGCATAAGAAGAAATAATTTTTAAACAAAGCTCTCATAGTTTTACTGCTGTAAAAGTTTCCTCAGAGTCTTTCAAAATAGTGAATGATATCTTAAAAGCCTCTATACATACTTATTTAGTGCAGTTGTTTTCGTCTTAGAAATACAGGCACACTTAGTTTTTTTATAAAAAAGTGGGAGGTGTACAAAATCATGCATGTATCTGCCCCAAACAAACTGTTAGTGGTACATGCAAGCACTGTTAAAGAAATTAAGTCATTTTATTAAATGAAGCAAGCAGACAATCATTAACAGAACTGCTGGGAAAATTTAGTCAGGGCTTCCAAAGCAAAATGCTTATTCCTGTGGGGAAAATGCCGCTGGCTCTTTATATGTATATGTATAGATTGGGGGTGGGGTTGTTTTGTTCCTTCCTGCTAGTGGGCAGAAATTCTTTTGAGATTTTATCCAGAAGAACTCCTCTTACCAGGAGACTGTGTTAAACTCGATTTTGGAGGAGAGAAGGGAATGATTTGCTATAAAGATAAGAATTTACCTATGTGAATTTTACCTGCTCTTGCTATAAAGTTCAACTTAATCCTTATTTATTTCAGAAAAATGAAAGTTTTGGTTGCATGAAGTCCAGGAATGAAACTCTAGCCCCAAGGATGTCAACAACAAAACCCTTACTAAGGTCAACTGTCTCAGTTCTATTCCAGATATTTCTCTAATTGAGATCACTAGTTATTTGAACAATCATATAAAAAAATGCCATTAAGATCATATAATTTAGTTTGAAAATAGCTGTTCTTTAGTGTGCTAAAGAAACTGTCAGCGTTCTATAGCTAGGGAATAAGTCTCACCTGCTTTTTAAAATGACCTATATTGACTAATTTTACATGCAGATATTTCACTTCCTAGAAACTGACATTTGTAAGATGCATTTTGATTATTCTTCTAATCTAATTCCTTCTGCTTGCAGCTGAACGTAGGCTGTATGGGTACTGGGGAAAAACAAATCAGTTTTTTAAAGAAGTGAACAGCTATTGTTGATACAGTTTGCCAGTTTCACATGTGTTAGCTGGAGACTCATTTTGTGATGTTTCTGGAAATGTAGAGCACAAGATGTGATTAAACATAGTTTCAGATTAAAAGACATAATTTATCAAAGCATTTAAAATCTCCTATGTAACTTGAGAAAAAGCAACTGAAAAATAACATCATTTAAAGGAATTAATTCAGGAATTAATTACATTTCTGCATTTCAAGATGAAATCGACCCTGCAGTGTCTAATACTGTTCTCTGACTATGGGTTGCTAAAGGCTTTCATCTCCTGCCTCTTCAACCAAGGACTTCAGTAACTTGGGTTAAAAGAGGGCTAAGTTAGCCAAAATTTACTTTGGCTTGCTGGAACTGCAGTCAGGTTAAAAAACAAACAAAAAAAACAGCTCATCTATGGTCAGAAATTGTAAGTAAGATTCCCAGTTAACTTCTAATACGTAGTCACAAGCCACCTCTTGAAAGTGTGCTTAATGGCTCTGAAGGGAGTACAGCTAGATCTGAAATAAATATTCAGTGAATCATTAATGTTGGAAAAGACCTCCAAGACCATCTGGTCCAACTGTCCCCCTGCCACCAATGTCACCCACTAAGCCACATCCTTAAGCACCACGTCCAACCTTTCCTTAACACCCCCGGGGATGGTGACTCCACCACCTCCCTGGGAACCCGTTCCAATGCCTGACTGCTCTTTCTGAGAAGAAATGTCTACTAATTTCCAACCAAAACCTTCCCTGGCGAAGGGGGGTTCTGTTTCTGTGAAATCCAAACTTCTCTTATCCAAATACTCTAGATGAATTGACTACTTTGTGACTTCTGTTGCTCACCTGAAGATCTTTTTCCCTTTGAATTCATATACGATTGAGCATTGTGCTATTTCTATTCAAAGAGTCAATGTCATTGCCTTGTTTTCTTAGGTTTGGTGTTTACCTCTCTTTGTAAACATTAGAGGTGGTGAAAGCAGTTCTAAGTGTGTATGACTGCAGCTGTTATGAAGTCGATATTAAAAATGATGGTCTGGGAAGGTCTTCAGGGCCATTTAGTCTGATTCCCTGAGCTGTGGAGCAAGGACTGACATTATCTTTTCTGGTGATTTGGTAGTGTTGTTTTACTTAATATTATTTTTTGTTTATAAAGCTTTTTTTTTTTTCTTAAAAACCTGCACTGAAGAAGATTTCATAATGTGAGACAAGATCTCATACTGCTTTCCCTTAGATGTCTTACATCGCTTCGCCATTCAAGATCAGCCTGATGTCTGTCTGTTCTGCGCTTAGTGGGATAGAGATTGGTGGATTATCATACCTCGTTTGGAGACTCCTAGGTATTAAGAGCCCTTCAAAGGAATAATAAAGGAATTTATTCATGAGTGGGATGCAGAAGTAATATTTTCAAGGCTATTTTTGCATATAAAAATTGGTCCTCCTTGGATGTTTTTACCTTTGAGGATATCTTACTACCTTCCCTTTTCTCTGTTATGTTTCCGTGACATTGTTAATCGCTTACCCAGAATCCATTCAAGAAGTGAATTTAAAAGCTGTTTAGAATTTTACAGTCCTGTAACTTTTTTCTTTGCATTTATAATTTTAGCTCTGTAAGCACAAGACTTCTTGAAGCTGTAAGTAATCAGAGAAAACAAAAGTAGAATACTGTATGCTGGGAGGCATATAGCGCTCTGTGTGGGGTATTTTTCCATCCTGTCGTATGCACAAGAAATTGTAACTGGGATTGTTCTGCCTACTTAAAAACATCATGGCAAGCCACAAATAATTTAGATGTGCTTCAGCTGGATTGAAAACAATCTTGCTTACAAACTACTTTTAAACTATATATAGACCATTAGTTCTTTCTGACTGTGTGGCGTATATAGGCAAGATACTCTGTCTTCTCAGTGTGGCCTGTAACGTTTTCCTGTCTTTATTGCTGGTATTTTACAACTCTCTTTTACAGAGCTCCATCTTTGTGCCACAGTATGTAAGAGCATGCTCACAGGCTATACCCCTTATTTGGAGGTTTACAAAGCAGGCCACTTACAGAACAATTTGTCTGAAATTCAGGGATGTTGTCAGGCACAGTGTGGAAGCTCATTACCTAAACTATTCTGTACAGTCCTGGAAAATACTAGCCTGCATGAAGATGCAACACACACAATTTCAGGAAGATCTGCCTTTCAGTATTTGGAGGCAGATTGTCCATGTTATATATCTCAGCACAAATGAGAAGGCTTCTTGTATGTGAGATTTAGATTGCCAAATCTTAGGAGTAGTTATTGGAGCTGAGTTCCAAATACACATTCATTACTTCGCACATTTTGCCTTATGGAAGATTTTGTCCAAAAGCAGTGTAAGTACATACCGTGAAACATCAGCCTCATTTTGTTGACAGACCCTCCCTTCTCTCTCTCCACCTACTCTTGAATGCTTTTTCTAGACAATAGCTTGTACTTCATCCTGTCCAAAAATTTATCTCAAGTCCCAGCTCAGCATCGGCTGCTCATGTCACTCAGGTTTTGTTGCCTTGCTGTCTCAAGTAGCTTGTGGGAGCCTCAGCACTGGTTGTGCAAAGACAAGAAGATGCTATTGAGAAAGCTTTCAAAGTAGTCTTGATTTAAGCTGTACTCAGAAGGGTTTTGCTGTATGCTGCTTTGCCCAAAAGAGTGTTTTTGTTTGGCATTTGGAATGCACTAATGAGATGTAATGCAAGCAATATTGTTGAATAAAATCAGTACATCAGTACAAAAAACTAAGAATGTGAGGCTGTCAGACTGGGTTTGAATAAGATGAGCTGCTGCTTTACAGCCTCTTCAAATATGTGCGGTGCCTCAAGTACGTGCCTGTTAATCAGTCGTAGTTAACATTTGGAAACAAATGGAGCCTTCAGCAGAAACTTAAAACTTCAGAGCTCTACATTAATCCCTTATTTCAGCAGGATCAATAGCCTCAGCTAGACTGAAAAAAAGTCAGGAAAACAGCTTCTAACATACAGACAGACTCAGGATACCCTTCGTAAAAAATGTTGCATTACACATTTAAACTAAATGAAGAAAAAAAAAAAGACCTCCGTTCATTGCATTTGTGGCTATTCGTAACTGATCAGTTAAGTACATTTGAAATTCACTTGGGTAAATCAAAAACATTTTTCACAGTTCATGGCAAAATAGCGTGCTTTATTCAGGATACCAACATAGCCTTAGCAAAGTGTCCAGTTTTATTCATTTTGCTTAGAAATTTTTGAAGGAAAAAAGTGTATCCTTTTTTCCTTTTCATTGAAGTGGAATATGTGATCATGTAAATATTAAATGATTTTAACCTGTGAAACGTGGCTTATAGGAAATGGCAGATTGAAACGTGACTATCACAAAAATAACATAGGAAGATAATATGATGACAGTTCTTGCTACTAAATTACGTGGTGAATGGTTCTTGCTGATTGTGTCCTTAAGTGTTTGCTTAGGTGAATAACTAAAAAAATAGCCCTGGCTCAGACTGTCACACAGATAAAAGATCTTTGTTTTGGGCTGTGGGTGGGTGCTGAGTCATGTCCTGAGGACCTCTGTGCGAGTCTTACAAAAAGTGTTTGCTAATCAATGACTTGTAACCCGTTTTAGACAGCTTTACAGCTTTGCTAAACTAAATCCTTGATGCTACTCTTGTTATCTGGGTCACACATTGTGTTCTTGCTATTAAAGCAGACCCCGTGAAAGTCATTTCATGGGAAGAGGTTTTGGCCTCTGCTGGGTTCCTCTACTCTCCCACTTTTGCCCCTTTATCTTGAACAACTTCTCTAATGTCATGTTACCTTTAAAAGATGGCTTTAAAAGTATGTGTTCGAAATCCTTTTTCCCCTCTGCCAATATAATACGGGTTTTAAAATGAAAGCTTCAAAAATTGAGCCCATTTGCCATTCTACCTTTCTTTTAGCCTTTCATGCTTTTATACAGCTTTGGTTTTAAGAGTGGGCTTATTTTGTACTAAACAATTTTTTGTGCGTGTTTCCGAGGAGATAAATTGGAAATACTCCTTTGATAAAATTGTCATCCCTTAAACTAATTAAATAAGAATTAATATTGCTGGTGTATTTTGAAGTGACTGGTGTAGTTCCTAAACCCTCTTTCCTGGCTTCCTGCCTTACATTGTTTTGTACAAAATGGAAATAGCAATAAAATTCTAAATTTGATAAGCATCATAATGTCTCATTTTTAGTAATCTACCATACCATATACTGAAATACATGGGAAGATCACTGAATCATTTAGTATCTCATCTGTGTTTCCTTCAGTAGTTGCCTACAAAGTGTTAACTTTTAAATCGTAGCCAGCCTTTGCATTTCCACCTTTCACCAAAACAAGCCTGGATTGTAGCCATGGATGAGCTCCTTCAGTGAGTTACTGTTGCCTTCCTGTGTGTTTTTCCTTATTGCTAGGCACAAGTGGATGTGCAGTGTCTGATGGAACTGAGCTCTCAGTTAACAGCGGTCTTGTTTATAACAGAAAACTTGCATTTAGATAGATTCTAAATTGGTAACTTACACCACTATTATCGATGGACATTTGTAAAATAAATGGGTTTTAAGCAACTTACACTAGTTTCCATTTAGAACTTCAATATAGTTTAGTGTTGTTATACTGTAGCATTCTATTGTTGTGATACCTTTTTTTTGGATGAGGAATTTTAATTACTTAAAATCTCTTGTCTGAGACCTTCTCGTGGTTGTGTTTTATTACTATTTTTACACCAAGAGCATGTTTGTGCCCTGTTTTGTAGTCTAATAACATATATATCTGTGGAGGATTAAGCCTCTTCATTACAGCCTTTATGAGAGCACCATTAGAAAGTCCATTCCAGCAACTGTATCTTTGCGTTTTCATACTAATATGATCACCTTAAACAGACTGAAACAAACTCTTACATCTTTGCTAACAAAGCTGAGTCTTCCTGGAGTTTCTCTTGGATCCGGACAACGTTCAGTGTGTGCATGTATCCAGTCCTGCTTACTCTGTGTGCTCCTCCTGCTCACTGACATACATGTGATGGCTCTTACACTTCTGTAGTGTTGTATCTTGCACAGCTTTAGGACATGTAGGGTATTGTTCCTGCGTAAAAAGTCAGGAGACTGAGGAGCGCATTTTGAGGTTGGACTGCAGAAGATGGGGAATGGAGGTTTTGGGAGGGCAAAACTTGGTAAGGAGAAATGGAAAAAACTTACTGGGATTGTAAGAAATGGCTTCTCCCCAGATACTGGTCAGAGGGTGAACTTGGATCAGGTAGT
Source organism: Heteronetta atricapilla (assembly GCA_011075105.1). Lineage (NCBI taxonomy): Eukaryota > Metazoa > Chordata > Aves > Anseriformes > Anatidae > Heteronetta > Heteronetta atricapilla. The sequence goes on from CM021732.1 coordinate 115,258,165, forward strand.
TAATGGCAGCATTGTCTCCGTCTGCTGCCCTTCTGAGAAAGGTGTGCAAGGGGAGAGGGATGGCTGTGGGGAGCAGAGGAGGAGAGAGGAACAGACATTATAGACAATACTTTTTCCTGGAGGATGCTGACCATCACAGGAAGAGTCCAGTCCACAAGGACAGGACTTGAGTAAACAATCTTGCTGCCTTGAGTAAACAATCTGATGAATTATTGAACAGCATAGGTACAACTCAAAATTATTAGGAGCAGTTAGCTCGCTTCCCTCTGGTTACCTAAGAGGCAGGAGGAGAGAAAAGAAAGGAGGGCTTCTGAGGTGAAGATGCCTTGATAATGGAGCTATTTGTTCTGCTAGTGATTTCTCACACTTAAAGCCATAAATATTAAAACCTAAAATTGCACTGGATTTTGTTATTTATTTACACACTTGTAGTGTTTACTGTGCTTGAGAAGTCAAGTTTGAGGCCTAATTTTTACAGTGAAACCAGCAGCAACTAAAACAAGTTGAATAAACTGTTGCTGCTTTTGCAGTTCTGATGTACTGAGATCTCCAGTATGAAAACTTGAGGTTTAAGCCGTTAAAACATGCATTTGTTAATCAGCTATGTTTATGAAGTCACAAGTAATAGTGCCCCATAGCAGTAAGACTTAATTTCTTCCTTTCTGTTCTCCAAACTACATAAGCTTCAATATTGTTCATATTTTGAAAGCTTTGCTATGATTTTCATATGTTTAAAACCAACATTGTTTTGTAACAAAATCAAGTTTGGGCCTGGTAAGGCAAACTGGTATTACCTCCTCTCCTTTCTTGCGAGGCTGTCCATCACTGTTCTTGGTGTATACTGTGTTCTGGATTTTGTGAGTGTAGCGTTTACTTTCATGTATATGAAAGTGAATAATATGAAAAGTAAAATAGAGAATTGGATACCACCAAATGTGAGCTGGACTCAGCCTTGAAAGTGTGAGCTGATAGCCAGAAGACTATACTTCTATCTGCAGCCTTTCCTCCCTTAGTCTGCCTGTCCCTAAACATGCAAGTATGAAGTAAGTTCTGTTTTCCTTTGAAGACCTGTTTTACTTTATTTTGCAACTGACTCCAAAGTGTGAGGTGGAGGACTTCAAGTTGTGTTAAATGTAAATTTTAACACAACTCAACTAGAACCACTACTAAAAAGCCAACCAACCCAAAAAAGGTCAACATAAGCATACCATTCTTTTTAAAATTTATCACTTTCAATGTTTATTATTAGCAGATAACTAACGGTGTCTTAATGTTATGAATATGCATAATGAAACTGAAAGGGGATGAATCTGCTTTTGTACATCTGTTTTTTTTTTTCTTCAATGAAATTACTGTTTTTTTCTAAACACTAGTGTTTGTTCCCTACCCTCAAGATATAACTACCTCCACACCTCTCCAGGCCTTTTCCCCTCACCCAAGATATACATGCTTTGTTGCAATAAACGAGGCTTTTGCTGTATGAACGTGGATTCTCATTAGCAGCCTTTTAAATATAAACTGTATATGGAGTATTTATGGCTGTAGCTAGATTCAAACATAAAGGAAATTCCTGTGCAGCTGAACTTTAGATCTGAACGATCAACATCTAAGGCATCAACAATGTAAAATTTCACATAAGTAAATAGATAAATAGTGTCGCTAATGTAATTCTGAAAATAAATATTGCTTTAAATAGCTTTAACCAAAAGATAGGGTTTGAGGTGAAGGCTTATAGCTTTCACACTTATGTGACTGTTTATTTGCTCCTGCTGTGAAGTTTTGTATGTTAAGTGAAGTGTATTCATAGGAGGAAAACCAAAGCAACTGATGAAATGCACCCTTTAATCTCTTTTTTTTTTAAAAAACAAAACAAAACAAAAAAAAAACAATAAGCAACTTCAGTGTACTTCTTAGAATTGTATCTCCTCCTCAAAATCTTCTGTGTTTTTTCAAATTTTTATTTTTTTCCAGATTTTAATTATAGAAAAATGCAAAAAAGTTAACTGGTCACAATGTTTCTACATAGTCAAATGTATCATGATATTTTGTCTACCTAATTTGTCCTCTAAAGAAGCTGAATAGTCCGTTCAATACACATCAGTTATGCTGGATACACAAAATTTCTGTAAATAATGCTTGTGAAATGGCAGTTTTCTCATCGTTAGGATTGTAGTAAAAGTGGCTCTAAATTATGAAAAGCATTTTTTTTTTTCTCTAAATTATGAGAAGAGACAGATTTTCTTAGTCTGCATGTTTCTAGAAGTTTTCCACAGGTAAGGTTAAATGGGTTAAGTCTGCACGAGTCTGCAGATCTAAATGGCTGTTGCTTACAGCTTTGTTAATTGCAGATAGTAATGACAAGACACTGATAAATTAATCTATTAAAGTGCATGTTTAGATCCTAGCACAGTGGAGAAGCAGCATTCAGGATCACTGTTGTTCTTGAGGGGTTGTCCATGATGAATTTTGGAAGCCCAAAGTACTGAATTGATCCTTTATCTGTTTTTGTCTTCTATATGTTGTGACTTTTAATAAGTCCTTTTGTTATTCCATCATTATTGATAGGAAAGCATCTCTTTGCTTTTATATGACAAAATCGGTGATGACTGGAATCTTTGTGTGGAATACATTATTCTTGCACTATATGGATGTTTCATTAGTACGTGCTGGAATCACTCAGTACCTTATTCACCACCCTCATCAGTGTGTATCGTCCACGTGTTGGGCAAAAGTGTGTGACATGAGCGGGATAACTGGCAAACAAAAACCTAGGTCAGGTTTTTTAAAAAAGTAGCTTTTTCAGAGAAGAGCACGCACATTTTACAAAACTGTATCCGTATGAAACTGTCTTTTGCAGCCAAAATAGGATATTAGTATTTGACACACACAGCCCTCTTCCCTCCCCCCCCCCCCCCATTTTTTTTTGTACATCAGCCATTGCGGGGCCTACTTAAGGCTACGGTTGTTGTATGTTCTGTGTTTTTTTTTTTTTTTTTTTTTTTTGTGTGTGTGTGTGTGTGTTTTGCTAGAGTATTTCAGCTTCCATCTTTATCTTCTCCAGAGCAAGACTTAGGCTAAAAGGCACCTGTAATTTTCTGTGTGTTTCTCTTTTGAATTTATTTCTTCTCTTATTTCTTCTCCATACACCAGGAGAAATATTATAGCTCAGAGTTTGCAAAGCTGACATCTTTCCCCTCTTTCTTGTCATTAAAAAATACCTACTTTTCTGCCAGCCTGAATCTGTTAAATGGAAGTTGAGAGTTTTCCATTTTTTGTTACCAAGCTGTACATATTTTGCGGTTTTTGTTAGCTGGAAGTCATCGTGCAGAAGATAATCCATACATTCAAAATGGTTAATGCTGCAGAATTTTCCTGACGTAGCCATCTCAGTCAGAAAGAATAACAGCGCTGACAGTAGCCGAGCTGTGTTAATGTGTAATGCCCTGATACAGCTGGTTCCTGGGCCAACATAAAGGTTTGTTTTTACAGCTGCTCGGGTGCATGTGCTGTCAGTATGGGGTGTGCTGCTATGGCTGTGGTAAAAGGCTCCTAGTATGGATCTTGCTGTAAGGTGTGATGGAAGCCAAGAGCTCAGGAAGATTTTAAGGAAAACTGCTGATAGAATTTCTGTAATACACACTTGTAAAAATAGTTTTGGATACAACAAAACCTCACACTTAAGGCTTTGAGTCAATCTATGAAAAGTTAGGATTTTGATTCCCCTTTATAAGTGTCAGGGAGAAGAGGATGTAGATGATTGCACTTTTGCCTTGTACATGGCTGTTCATAGGAGTCAGTTGATGCGCAAGGAGTTGGGACTACTGAGTGTAATGGAATTTCCTAGGTTTAATTTTTCTTTTTTTGTGTGTGTGTCACTTCATTAAGTCCAGTTAGCTCCATAATTTAGAGTATGGTCTGCATTTTTTCGTATCACTTTTGTTGCTCTAGTCTGAGCTCTTTAAATTAGTTCTGTTTGGTCTGGGACAGCACAGGTGGATACAGGTAATAGCTGCACAGTGACATCAAGAAACCATGTGTCTTCTTGGTGCTGATTACATCTATACCAGCAGGTGATCCGGTGCTACCAGCTGTAGACCCGTGTCTTGACACAGCAGCCAAGAACAGGTCACTCCAGAAAATGTGTCTCAGCCAGTTCTCCTGTATTGCTGCAGATAAAGTTACTGGTCCTGTTAAAGGATACTGATGAATCCTTTCACATTTTCCTGATTTTTTCCTGTTTAAGCTTCCATTAAGTTAAAAATGATTGATACGTATGAGCATGAGTCATCTTCCAAGAGTAATGTTTATTTCAGCTGTGTGGAAAATGGTAAATGCTGTTTGACAGTTCATGTGCACAATGCTTTGGGGTGTATCAAGATGTTTTTGTCATTAAAACCCCCTAACATGAGTTAAGCTTTGCAGATAAACCGAAAAGCGGCCAGGGGGAGGTTGCTTTTGTTTCATTTTTAATCTTGAGGAAGCCGGCTGTGTTTTCCCATGCGGACAGCCGTGCTGTACCTACCGTTACTCACAGCCTGCTGAGTGGCCATTACCACCCCTGCAATTCTGCCGGTGATAAAGCACGAGTGCTCTAATCCCCTTTGTTTGGAAGTGAGATGTTTTAGCTGAGGGATGCATGCTACTGGGAGTAAGAACAACCTGTCTGCTCTTGCTTGATACCAGGTAGCGATTCCATCAGCAGGAGGAACTGGAGACAACAATTCCTGGCTGTCCAGTGCTGGTGGAAAGCTAGCAGCATCTCTCTCTCCAGCTGCAGATCCTTACTCCAGGAGATGAAGTGGGGAGCTGGCAGCTGAGGAATAAGGGCAGCCACTGTTGCTGAGGAGCTTTGCAGTTGGCAGGCTTGAGCAGAGGATGTTTTGTTGTCCAGATTCTGGAAATGAAATATTGATTCTTACTCTGTTTCCTTCAAGGAGTACTTCAAAGTCCTTCACAAATATTTGATGAACTGTTTTGTCTGGATTAGAGACAAAACTGTGTGTTGTGTATACACCATTAACATATAATTTAGATAGTGCCCTATGTGAAATAGTGAGGCAAGAATTCTTCTACTATTTATGAGGTGCAAGCTTAATATCAGAAAGATCCAGGCCATCATTACCCAGTTTTATAAATAGTAGTTCTTGCTGGTGTTTTACTGGAAAGAAGGTTCAATGTCATGTGTATATCCTGTTCTTCCAGCTACATAGATTTATTTTAAGTGGAGATTATAGCGCTCTACATTTGCTTTTGTTACGCTGTAGCCTGTGTGGGTTCGTGAGTGTACTCTCCGAATTGAAGTAGCATTTAATTCCAATTTGGTTTACCGGTAGTTTCTGTCATTATAAAGGTAAGGTGTTTGATGGTGATTTTTTTTTTCATTGTGTTAATTTTTATTACGTATTCTGTGTCACTTGTAAGAAACATGTCAACACTGGTTTTCTAATAAAATATCGAGTAGTGACTTCAGTAGGAATTTGCACCACAGGGACAAACCACTAATCATATATGAAAGGAAGAAAAAAGCAGTTCATTGGCTTTCCGTTTTGCAAGCCAGGAATAGTGACCTGTTAATCTGTTGTAAAAAGCTCTGGTAGACGTCCATAATTAAGGAGTGCACAGAGCACCTCTTTGGAAATGGGGGGGGGGGGGGGGGGGAATGTTTTCTGAAATTTCTTACATTTCCTAAATATAAGATTGCATAAGTTGAAGGATTTTGTGCATATATGATGAATGTGTAAGTAAAGGTAGAAAATATGTCTGCAAAATTGAGTGAAGTATCTTAAATATGGGAATGTTCTTATGAGATAGTGGGTTCATTTTACACAATGATTTATACAGTTTTTTCTGCTATCCCCAACCCAAATGTTTTAGGAGTGCCTAACTTTCTGAAAGGGAATGTGTTTGAGTGACTCCTTGGTCCAGTTTTAGTTAAGAACTTGTAATGTGTTTTTTGGGAGGGATTAGAGGGGTTTTGAATCTCAATAGGTGTTTATTTTTTAAAAAAGTAGGTATTTTGACTCTTACTTTTAATCCAGAGCAGTCTTCTGCTACCTAGTTCTAGCACTGAGAGGAACGTTAGTGTGAGGGGCCTGGTACTTACTGTTCAGATCCTTTCCTCTTTTTTTCAGAGCGGATCTAAATTATTTACTGGGAATGTTCTGGGAGTTTTCCCAAGTCCTTCGCTGCTCCCCGTGGGTAGTTAGGGGAACTAGTGAGCACAGACAACTCAGTGGAAAAAATTGTGATGGCCATGGGATAGTTAGTCATAGCGGGTTGTTATTTGCTAATAACTGTTGTCTCCAACAGATATTGGTGTGCTGAGTGCAATTTTATGCTACAACTGAGCCAGTCCAGTGGCTTTTAACACCAAAAGTTCCCTCATCCCCACACCCCTGGTGTTGCAGATGCAGGCACTGGAAGTCAGCATTGGCATCTGTTCATCTTTATTCCTGAGTCAGTTCAGTTGATTACCTGGGTGGATGTGATTTTCCTTAAAGGAAGAAGAGCTTTTTGCTGAATGAGGGTGCTGGTTGGGCTGATGGAGGAGCCCAGTTAGCTCAGGAGCACCTGAAGTTGGGGAGGAGTGGAACCGCTGCTGGCAGTGAGCGGCGATAGCAAGTGCTTGGAAATAAACTCGGCCTGTCTGCCACCTTCTCCTATGTGCTGCTGCAGGAGGTCAGCTATAAAGCACGCGTTTGGCAGTCAGAGCAAGGGGTCTGAGGAGTGCTAGGTTTAAGCCACTGGAGAAGTATAAGATGATCGGATGCTAAAATACGTGGGTTTGTTTGGGGGAAGGAGGAGTGGGGCACAGGGCTTGGTTTTGGGAGGCTCCACGTGCCCCTCAAAAACTCTTTAGTTGCATGCTGCAAAGCATAAGTCTAGTATGAGTTTACCTTGCTATTTTTTATTATTATTATTTTTTAAAAAGGTTAGCATTAACTTTTTACTGGCAGACTGCAGTGCAGAACATATACAAATGAGCAGCAAAAATAAAAACTTTGTACCCTATTTAATGTAACAGAAGTGTGATTGTCTGTGCTCATACCTCATCTGGATTAGGTATGTAGATGCACATATCTAGTGTCAGTAAGTCAGGATGGAACTAGAGGAATGAACAGATGAATTTAAATGAACCTTTTTTAAAAGGATCTGCACTGAAGTATAAATGATCTGCTCCTTGATTCCTATTGTGCTAGTATTTTCGGGTAATTGTATGTGAACTCTGTGAAGATCAGTTTCCAGAGTAGTTGAACTCTCTTAAAATGTTGTTTTACATCTCAATTTTTGCTGCTGTGGCCTCACTCGTGCTGGTACTTGTCTGAGCTCTCTATGAGCTGGGTCATTTTGTCAAGCTGTCAGGAGTCTAACCGAAACGTCTAATTTTCTGCTCAGCAAGCTGACGTAGCTCCTCATGGGTTTAGGTGAGTGGTACTACCAAAGACAGAAAGAAGGTGAGGCCATACGTGAGTGACTCAGTTTCCTTACACTGTCCTGATACTGTACTTGTAATGACTTCTGGACATTTGGAGAAGTTGGATATTTATTTCTGTAATTAGTAGGAGACTGTTCCTAGTCTGTGTTGAGGAAAAAAAAAAAAAAAAAAAAAAAAAACTTTTAAAAAAATGTTTAAAAAAAAAAAAAAGCTATGCAAAATAAGCTATTTGGGTAGTTGCTGAATGATACGTTTGTCTCTAAGGGTCCATATGTGCACATATTGACAAATAAACATATTGTATGCTTTTGGTCTTAATTTTTTGGCTAGGCCACTTGGAATACAGACTAGGATTTGTGTCAAACCTGAAACGTTAGCAACGTCAGCAACTAAATAACTGATGTGCAAAACAGATGTCTTCAATCCCCCTGTCTTTTTCAGACTAATATAGTGTATATTCCTTACTAAGAACCTTGTCTGCACCTAGTCTCAAAAGTTTTAATTCTGTGAAGGACCTGGTTTCTTCCAGTAGAGAACAGGATTCTCTATTAAAAAACAAAATCCAATAACATTGGAAACGCTGTAGCTATAAGTAGCTATTAGAAGATCTATAAGAAAAAAATATATAGTTATGAGTCATTTTTGAAAGAAGGTTAAAGCTTTATTGTACTATTGCTACTACATACTGTGTGTTTGAAAATAAAAGCATATAATGACTGCAAGCACAAGTTTAGCTTCGTTCAGTACATCAGTGCTGAAATATCATTTTAGTTTCTGTGATGTAAAGCAATTAAACTTCTACTTGTTTAACATTTAGCAGTATCTGTCAGTCCTCATGTATAATCCTCAAAATCCAGTAATTATAGGTCCATAAGTGAATATTACTTGGCTGTCTTCAGAGGCAGTGCATCTTCATATTCTGATGTGAATATGTCATTAACTCTCTTTAACAACTTAATCAGTGGTTCTGTGCTTCTTATCTTTTTTTATCTGTTAAGTTGGAATAATAATCACTAGATTAAATGAGATGATTTCTAGTCTGTTTTCAGATATTGAAGTCTCTGTTTCATTGTTTTGTTTTTAATCAAATCAAGTGATTTTTTCAGTCTTTTTCTTATAGTTTACATTTCTTAATATAATTGTGTTAAATATTGCATTCTTTATTTTATAGGGAATTTGCAGTATCGATTTAACTTGTATTCTGCTTGAGTAGAACAAGACAATGAATTGATTTTTAAATGTATTGGCTCTAAATAGTACTGTCCTTGGGGAAGAGGAATATCTGAATTAAGTCATCTCAAACTAAACAGAGGTCTCTTATTTTCTCTTTGATAGTTTGTATTGATATCAATTGGTAGGAATGAGCTTTCAGAGAAGTGGCTGGTTGCTTCAAAACAATTTGCTAAATAAATTCAGACAGTGTTAAACTTTGAAAATACATTCAACAATTGGTAATGCATACTATATAAAAGCAGTGAAATTGCTTAGCTTTTTCCTGATGTGACCAGTATTAATTTCATTCTTTCATTTTTCTCCAGTTAAAGTACCTCGTAATTTTCGCTTGTTGGAAGAACTTGAAGAAGGGCAGAAAGGAGTGGGTGATGGTACAGTAAGCTGGGGCCTTGAAGATGATGAAGATATGACACTCACCAGATGGACAGGCATGATTATTGGGCCACCAAGGGTAAGCGTACCAAAGGAAAACATCGTAGGCAATGCAAAATGAGAAAAAAATGTTCCTTTGCTACAGTGTAAAGGAATTAGTTAAAATTTACTGTAAAATTTAGTGAAGTTGTAGTAGTAGTAGTACTGAAATACTGTATATTCATGTTGAAATGCATCTCTTTCTGGTGTTTGTGCTTTCAGTCTAGCCTCCCCTCTGATACGTGTTTCTGCAACTCTCTAAGCCAGTTCTGATTTGAAACTTTCAGATTACTGAGTATATTCCTCAGTAGTATTTCCATCATTACTGCACATAAGTGTACAGTGATAGTCCAGTAAACAGGATAGCTGTCTTTCCTCAGTTTATCATATGTGCCTGGTAATTTCAATTCTGTAGCAAAGTGGTTATTTTTAACTTTCACAAGTTTTCATGGATAATTTTTATGTATAGCAATTTCTGTAATAAGACTGAATCAATCCTAAAGACCAAGCAGTTACTAGTTACCTGTAAAATATATAAATAAATAATAAAAGGGTAAAATATATAAATAATAATGAAAAAAGGTCAAATCCTTTTGACCTTTTAAGATCTACAAAATGTCATCTACACTGAAAGCCTGTAAGCGAAGTGGTAATCCCTGGTGTCTGAGCATCAGCCTCCCCAGATCTGAAGGGGCACGCCTTCACTTTATGTGCAATTTTTATGCAAGCTTTTTAATGAGTTAATACGATACAAAAGATCACTGTGTAAACAAAACTTCAAATGAGTATACTTCAAGTAGCTCTAAGTTAGCACACGTCTTTCACTGCTAACATGAGGTTACTGCTTTGTGTGTCCTTTGGTGCCAGAGGGCTTACTGGGTTTATCCAAGACAAGAACCGAGATCAGAAATTGGCCTCTGAGGATATTCTTCCAGAATAACAGAGTTCTAGTTAAATTCAGTGTAATTTAAGCTGCTTCTGGAAGTCAGTTAGTTGTAACATGCAGCAGACTCTTCTGACTATCTGCATAATTGCGCTGAGCTCCTGAGATTTGGACGCATTTGAAAGAGGGCCAATTTAAACTACAAATATAATGACAGTATGCCTTGGATACTAGCTTCAGTGTAGTCACAGGGTTCAAATACATTTTGAGGAAAGTTTGTATTCTTAGGGATTTTTTTGAGAAGAATTTATAAATGCAGGCTAGCAAAAGTAATGTCACCCTGACTCTCTAAACATCCTCCAGAACTGCCAGTCACTGGTTTCTGGTTCCACCTAAAGCAGATGCCTAACACATTCCTGAAGGGATTGATTACTATGTAGGAGCCCAAATGTTTTTTTTTAAATAAAAATAAACAGTGCTGTGATGCAGTTTTAATTCTAGTCAATTTATATTCTTTCCTTTTTTTTTTTTTTTTGTGAAAGAGTGCAAGCAAACAAGCCTAATTGCTAATTCTGGGTCATTTTGGAGACATGCAGTCTTGTGTGTAGCAGAATGACTTGCAGCATGTAACTGCGGAAAGTGAAAGCCACTAGTTCCCAAGCCAGTGGTAGTACCTTGATGAGAAGAATTTCATGTCCAGTTTCAGGGTTTGTAGAAAATTAGTGCTTTTGGAATTGGTTGAATTACGTAGACAGCGTGCAGCTTGGCAGAACACACAGAAAATCACTAATACTCTCCATAGCATGAAGTTCTTCACATCTGTGGCTTCTCTAGAGCAGTGCAAACAATTGCTTATCGTTTTTTCTTACTTGATTTGCAGGGTGAACCAACATGGAGGGGGAAGGAGAGGTTTGTTTTGGATTAAAGGAAACCTTTTTCTGACCCTGAAAAAATGCTTTTTAGGCTTTTTGGGGAGCTGGTCAGGGATACTTGATTTACAGTAAAATGGTGATGGGAGGAACTCAGCAAAATTGAGAAGCTGCCTGGATAGGAATAAGAGAATGTGAGTGAGTGTCATTCTCAGGATTTTTCAGAGTTGTGAGCAGTGTATATTTGTTTTGGCCTATTTCCACTATAAATGACAGCATCCCTCTCTGGGAAATAAATTGCTTTGTCTGAGAAAATAATGAGAATTTTTTGTTACTGTATTTTGTTGTAGTAGTAGCAGCTATATTATCTATGGAAGGACAAGATTACCTTTGTTGGACCTTCAGCTTTTAGTGGTTAATAATAGTAGAAAACCTTTTTGCTTAAAAAAGGGTATCTTGCTTACCTTTGTATCTTTCTGACCCAGTTGCTGCACAGTCTTTGTGGCTTCTTGAAATTATAGGTCACAGCTAGGATGCTTCAGTAGCCTGATTTCCATGCTGCCTTTTGATTGACTGCAGAGTGGAGAGACATTTGATAATTTGACTGTGTGGTTGATTCTTCTACTTGGAGAGAGTGACAGCTGGCAGATGAACAGCTTAAAATGGTACCTTTTGGAAGTCTTGAGGCATGTTTCTGCTCTGGGTTCATTTAGCTTTATGTGCTGTGCCAATGGGAAGGCAGGTGTAGAAGCTGGATTTATATTCCTTTTGGAGAACAGAGGCATCAATGACCAGCAGAGTCACTGACACTTTCTATCATTCACGTCCTACTTGACAAGATTTTAAAAAACATACAAACAAAACAACTGTAGTAATTTCTAATTGGACTTTCTCAAGATACATTTGCACTTAGAAACAGGTAAAAATCATCTTCTGCTAACTAGCTGTCATTTAACTGTACTGTCCAAATTTGTAAATGCTTTGGATAAACGTGTGTTTAATGATTCCTCTCTGTAGTACTTCCTTGCTTAACAATCTTCAGCTATGGAAGTCTTGGATATCTTCTGGAGTGGAGTGTTAATTACTTTTAGAACATGTTCTTACAGAACTGTTTTAATCATGTTCTTGTTTGGGTTATTTGCTTCTTTATCTTTCTGTTTGCTTTTTTTTTATGTTTGATATTTTTTGTGGGAAATGAGAGAAGATTATTGTCAGCCCCCTACTGTGCCAAAAGTGATTTGGGAATGCAGATGTCTAGGAGGGATAAGAGTAAATGTGAATTTTAAAAAATTGTATTGTTAAAAACTTTTACATGGACAGTCAATTAGTAGTGTAATTTATACATACTCTTCAGGTAATCAATATAACCAAAACAGTCTACCAGTAATGCAAGACCATCAACTGGTACATAGTATTAACAGACTTATAACTGCGTATTTCTTCATATTTAATCCTCTTGTCTTTGCTTTGTGTTATTTTTTTAATACTCAGTTTTCAGAGAGATGCATTAGTCTGTCTTTTTGCTTTCTAGACAAACTATGAAAACAGAATATACAGTCTGAAAGTAGAGTGTGGACCTAAATATCCAGAAGCACCTCCTACAGTTAGATTTGTAACTAAAATTAATATGAATGGAATAAATAATTCCAATGGAATGGTAAGTTGAAATGGTAAGACCAACCATATTGTTAATCTGTAATATAAATATAAACTATTTCAATGAAAAACAAAGGTGAAGAATATACAATGTTGGACAGAGATTTCATATTTAAAATTTACAGCATGAAGTTATTGGTTTAAATCAAAATTGTTTGCCTATGACACACATTCAAATCTTTGAGTATTTACAGTATGTTAGTGGCTCTCAGTGGCTTAGCAATGAGACAACCATTATTTATAGTATTGAAGCAGTTGTCTCTTCTAAATAAAAATGAAGATTTAAGTTTTGCACAGGAAAAAAAAAGAATGTTTAAGCCATGTGTAGGTATTTTCCATGTATTACTCTTACAAAACAAGGGTATTAGATTCATACCCTAACCAGAGTACTAAATTGCTCAAGACCATTATTTATTTAGTCAGTAGTTTGTTCAATTATTCCTTTATCTGGTGTTTCCATTCATTAAAATGGAAATTATTCTGCCTGAGACTCAGTTTGGATGTACTAATTCCCTTGTAATGAACAGATGTATTTATCCTCCTGTTTTGTTTGTACTGGGTTTATTCAAATCTGAGATGATTTTAAGCTTCAGTTTTAAGGTCTTTTAATATAGATGGCAATCACTTTCATAGTAAAGATCCATTTGCAGTAAATTACATTCTTTGGGGTTGTATTTGAGCTCTTGCAGGTGTTAAGATGGTGTACTGATAGTTATCCAAAGCCACTAGACCAACATTTCAGAAATAGTTAAAAATTGATTTGAAAGTATTTCTTGCATAGCCAACAAATTCCCTCTACCTGGAGATCTTACTGTGGTGATTTTACTTGGGTGGGTGGCTGAGCTCCACCACAACCACTCTCTCATTCCCCCTCCTCAAAGAGGAGCGGGGAGAAAATACAATGAAAGGGACTCAAGGGTTGAGATAAAGACGAGGAGATTGCACAGTAATTATTGTGACAGGCAAAACAGACTCAGCATAGGGAGATAGTAAGATTTATTGCCTATTACTAACGAGCTAGAGAAGCGAGAAACAAAGGAAAGAAACCAAAAGCACCTTCTCCCCCCATCCACCCTCTTCCACCTCCTCCCCCCGAGTGGCGCAGGGGAACGGAACAGTGGGGGTTATGGTCAGTCTATAGCGCTTCTTCTTCGCTGCTCCTTCTCGGTCACTCTTGTCCCCTGTGCTGTGGGGTCCCTCCCACGGGATGCAGTCCTTGATGAACTGATCCATCGTGGGCTGCCCACAGGCAGCAGCTCTTCAAAACTGCTCCAGATATGGGTCCGTACCACGGGGTCCATCCCTCGGGAGCGCACTGCTCCAGCCTGGGTCCCCCATGGGCAGCAGCTCCTGCCAGGTCACCTGCTCCTGCGTGGGCTCCTCTCCACGGCCTACAGGTCCAGCCCGGAATCTGCTCCAGCAGGGGTCTTCCACAGGCTTCAGTCTCTGTCAGTGCAGGTCCACCTGCTCCACTGTGGTACTCATGGGCTGCAGGGGGACATCCTGCTTCACCATGGTCCTCACCACAGGCCGCAGGGGACTTCTGCTCCGGTGCCTGGAGCACCTCTCCCCCTCCTTCTTCACTGACCTTGGTGCCTGCAAGGCTGTTCCTCACTCCTCTCACTCTCCCAGCTGCTGTGTGGCGCAGCGTTTTTTTTTTCCGTCTTAAATCTGCTCTCACAGAGGCGCAAAACAACATCACGTATCAGCTCAGCTCTGGTCAGCAGTGGGGCCCTTACCAAACATGGGTCAGCTTCTAGATCCTTCTCGCAGAAGCCACCCCTATGGACCCCTGCTACCAAAACCTTACCATGTAAACCCACATTAAAATTGGTATCTACAAACCTGCTGATGCTCTTTATTCCAGCTGTGGCTTGTAGTCTAAGTATCTTTGTTTATTAAGAGATTGTGATCAACCAATGCTGCTAATCTGGAATGCAGTAGAGCTTTTGGTATGTTTATAATATTATTTTAGTACGTCCCCCTAGTAACATGTATTATTCTTTATCAGTGAAGAAGTGTGCTATCATTAATTCATCTGTGCACGCTTGAGAATATAGATGCTGGTTTCCAGAAGACAAATCTTGGACCTACAAAGGCAGAAAGCTTATACTTACTGAGTCAGCCTGCTTGGAGCTTGTGTTTGGGGAAGTCTAGACTCCCTCAGCCTGCTGGGGTATGGGCTGAACACTGTGACTGAATATTCAGCTGGTTGTTATAAAAATGCTGTTAAAATTCAGCCATTTGTACAGGAAAATTTAATTCCAATACATTTTTAAGCTTACACCAAAACTTCATTCAGTTTTACCCCAATAGTTTTATAAACTACTATAACTTAGGAAGGATTTGCTATGCAAATGCATAACTACATATTTTAGCATTTCAGTAGGACTAAGTGGTATTTTTAATGAAAACATTTTTCAGCATTGATGAACTTAAAACTCATTCATTATGTAATTTTTAATGTACTGCTTGTCCTGTTTTTTGGGTTTTAGCATGTTTTGCCATTGTGCTCACTAGAGTTATGCCAAACCTGTCTGTCAGATAAACTGGGGATGTGTTTTACAGATGAGAGCGTGGAACTAGAATTCTGATGAAGAGCCGAGTTTTTCTCTTTGCTAAACCCACTTTTTAATTTTTGGATGAGTGACTTATCTGTGGCTTCTGTGTGGATAGAAAAGAGAAGTCTTACTTCTAATAAGTTATACATAATGGACATACAAGACATACAGATAGCTTGTGCTGAACAGATTAATTTCTAATGGAAAGGTTAAGAGTAACAATAAGAGGCTCTATCTAAACATCAAGAAGCATTTTACTGCGTGGGTGATGGAGCAGTGGCACCAGAGAGGTTGTAGAGACTCCCTCCTTGTGGAGATTTAAAAAGCTGCCTGGAGATGGGCCCGGGCAGCCTGCTCTGGGTGGCCCTGCTGGAGCAGGGGGCTTTGACCACGTGGCCTTCAGAGGTTCCTTCCAGCCTTAGCCATTCTGTGATTCTGTGTAAACTAGGGGTAGAGATGTCCATTCTTAGAATTATCTGTATACAGGTGCAGTCTGCAGTCCTCCACACGAGGTGTTTTGTAAACATGTCTGTATTTTAGTTTAACTGAAAATAAAGGAACTAATAGAAGCGTGCAACCTGCTTTAGAGTCGGCAGTTTAATAAATGCTATCTAATGGTGAAATTCACATGCAGAATTAGTGCAATAAAATATGAATGTATTTTACATAGCAAGAGAGTTAGCCTTTGTTTTTAGAGGTCTTAAGAATGACCAACGCTCAGTTTTCCAGAGAAAGCCCTAGAGGGGTTTCTTACGTTGTTGTTGTTTTGTTGTTTATTTGAATACTGCTTGTGAACGACTACTTCAGTGAGTCAGAAACTTTTATTTTTTTCATCTAGTTTCTTGATTTTTGATCTAATTTGTTTTCAGTTTCAGTTTCCTTGGCATATGTTTTAAAACTAAGGTTTAGGTAAGAACTTTTATAGTGTAAGTATTGATAGTGTGTGCATGCTATTTGTTTAAATAGCATGCACAAAAACCTGTTCAGGTTTTCTTAAAAGCTTTTTTTTAAACATAACTTTAGAGAAAGATTTCTTCAAAACTAGATATAATTTAGAAACTCTAAAGCAATTCTGATCAAATTTGAGGTCTATTTGCAGTATTTTTTTTACACATTTGATGTCTACATGTGCTGCAAAAAAAACAGAACAGAGATTTGGATGCTTAATGTATGAAAGCATTGGAGGACAAAATGACTTGACCTCTGAAGAAGTCTGTTAAAATCAGAACTTGAACCCATCTCTTTTGAGACTTACTCTGTTGTCTGAGCCACAAGCTAAGTTTTTTTTTTTTTTTTCCTAAAACATTTCTCAGCTTCTCTGGAACAGTTCGTGTTTCTGTTCCATATTTTATTTCCTTGTTTCTTTGAAGCTGCTCTCTCACTGATCCTCGCGTATAATAGACCATAAGCGGTTTGCTGCATTCTTTGAATGATGGGAAATGACAGTGTTTATATTCAGACAAGCTCTGCTGTCCGTGCTTCTGCAGCCTGTTTTTTCACACATGGACAGCTTTTAATCATGTTGCTTATAGATGTCATGAAAAATAGTGGCAACTTGCTGAAAAGAAACATGAGATAAACAGCAACAGAAATTCTGTTGTAGCGGTATTATAGTACTACTCAAAATATTTGTAACGTTGTGAAAATGTACTTTACAAAAGATGTGTGCCAGTTAGTGCCTGAAGGTGTGGAGCCCCCAGCATGAGCTTAGAGGGTAATAATTCGTTTTGAGTTGGGATGTCAGCGGTTGAGGGGAGATGGGTATGTGCTAGGTTATTCAGCCTAAAGATGCTAGCCTTAAACTGTTTGTTACATATTGCATGAAAAGTGCAGGTATCTGTAATGAGTATACCCTTACAAGTTTATTGACTTATTTTTGATTATTTTGAGAGAGGAGTTTTGCTTGTAAGTAAATTTTCCATCAGCAGCATGCATCCCAGGGACTGCTGTTTGACACAGTTAGAGCAGAAAAGGAGAGGGGTGGTATAGGAGTATTCTGTATCAGAAGACTAAACTTAAGTTCTTTGAATCACCCTGGTAAATTGCATTTCTTATCTGCAAGTTAGTCTTTGTGGTTCTCTACTTTTCAATTTGCCTATGGAGCTACTGGGTTTGTATACAGAACTGGGTTACTAAGTTCAGAAAAGCTAGCCCAACTACTGATGGAGGGCTGGACAAAATGCATTTCTGTGCTAATGGTGTTACTGTTGTAAAATTGTATTTAAATTACTGTTCTTAATAACGTAGAGTCTTTTCTCTTGGAAACTTCTGTACTAACGAAATACAGGTTGCGTTCTGGCATGATACTTATTTTCCCATAGTCTTCTGAGGATATCTAATTTTTGGACCTGTGAGAGTGTTCTTTAACTGTCTGTCCTGCAGGCTTTGCAGTCACCTCTGTTTATTTAAATAGCATTTACAGCTGGAAATACTTGTTTCTTTTAAATTTATTTAGTCCTACATCAACATGAATTCTGTAAACTGTTGTCCAGTTACTGCTTTCAGTGTGTTTATTGTAAACAAAGCAGTTTGTTACCTCTTAAATTTATCTTAGATGCTGGGAACATAATGAACATCCAATATTTTGCAACATTTTGAAGAATTACTTGGCTTGATTTCTGTAGTTTAGAAAAAATAATATATGTAGTTTCTCTTGCTTTTGTTTAAGGATTTACAGTTGTGTATCTCCAGAATAAAATAGTCCTCAGGTTGCAGTTTTCAGCATTATAAGCTTTTATGTGATCTTGAATTTTCTTCTGTGTACCAGGATGCATACTTGAATATTATCTAGGTGATTTTGTGTGATTTGAACGTTAACATAGTTTGTGTCATCCTTCCAAATACCTTAGTGTTGTTCTTCATAAAGTGAATTTATTGTTCACTGTCTACATTGGCAATAAATTCTGCAATGCAGAAAAGGGAACTTGAGCCAAAATCTTCACTGCTGCAAGATGCCATCAAAAAAGTTGGTGACTTGTGAAAAGACTTGAGATAAACAGCAACAAAATGTTATGGTTATGAATGCTTTACTCAGAAAGCATTAATAACTTTGTTAAAACGGAATTTACAGTCTGTGAGTTTGCCATTACAAATTCCCAGGGGAAAAAAAAAAAAGTTGGAGGAGCTTTTTTCAACGTGACCAGCTCTCATATTGCAACACAGCCAGCGTATGTGGAATTGCATTGTTTAAACATTACTGGTGCTGACCACTACGTGCTGTAACTGAGGCTGATCTCCAAACCTGAGAGAGGCTACAAAAGCAAAGTTGAAGAGAAGCAAGGAAAAAGGAAGGTGGTATGGAAGCAGAATTCAAGACTGAAGACAGACATTCACTGGTGGAGCAACAGCCTTTCCAGCTGTTTTTCACTAACCCAGTCTATCTGAACAGATAACTGTATTACTTTTCTTTCTCAAACCTACTGAAGTCTTAAACCTATCTTTTTCTTCTTACTCATCTTTGTTCACTAGTTGTCTTCAGTTTATTATCACATGGGCTTGCATCCCTAAAGGGTGCGTTTCTCCAGGCTGTGAATCTTCTGTTGTAGCTGTAACCTGGTCCTTGGCCTCTTATACTGTGGCTTCTTTTCCCCCTATTTTCCTTGGGGAGACTACTGCTGTTTTGGTGGGTCAGTGGCATGATGTCTCCTCAGCTACTTCAGTAGAAAGTGTTATGCTTCAGACCAACGTGGAAGTTGTTTAAATTACTGGTCTGCCAAATTGCTGGCTTAGAGCAAAGTGGTTGGGGAGTACTCATGCTTTGTTCCGTTTCGCTAAGTAGAAGATGGTAGGTTAGCTGCAGAGAAGTATTAACAAGTGTTTGTGTGTGCGTGGGTGTGGGGGGGGGGGGGGGATAACTTCTTAAACATCTGCAACTATATGCAAAGTGAACATACGATCTAAGCACTCGGTTCCTCTAATAACAGATACTTAAACACCCTGGTGTGTTTTTCTTTCTGGAGAACCCCTGTGAGTAAAAATGGTGGTTTTGTGCTTTTCTCACTACATTCTCTGCGTGGAGAATTCTTTTGAATAGTGTGAGATCTACCATTCTAACTTTTTAAATGAATTAATATTGTTCCTTGTTCACTGGGTCCAGCTGTTTGGACAGAAACTCTGGTGAGTTCTGCTTTAATCTTATCTAGAAGGATTGTAGAGGAAGAGATCTGTAGGATCTTGGTACCTCACAACAAAGATTCAGGCTACATGAGGCCTTACCTGAGCGGCTGCTTGGTAACACAGGTGATCTCTTAGCAGAGTTTCCATTTTTCTCACAGGTGTTTTTATCTAGTACCCTGCATTTTAAGAAAATAGGACCTGTTTTCCAGTTAAAGATTTTTTTCTCTGATCTTTTATCTTCCACATTAAACCAAGTACCCTCGTATAAAAAGAAGAGGAAGTACTCCAGGAATAACAGTGGCAGTCTGACTGGTGTTAGTTTCAAAACCTTTCTGTACAAGCTCATACACTCGTTGCTTATTTTAAACTGGTGTGATCTCGATGCATAAGATCATTTCCTTTTGATGCTCTTTCTTTCCTAACTTACTAATATTTGCAGTAATTGTTAAGTAATCTTACTGCTTTTATGCTGTGGTTTGATGATACGCAGTAGTTGGCAGCTTAAAGGAGTTCTGACTCCAGGCAGAACATTATTCGTGTGAAGGGAAGTGCTGAGCTGTTGTGGTTGTGTAAATGTCCCACAGGTTTTATAGATGAAATGTCTCTCCCATTCAGTTCAAATTGATAAGTGATGTACAGTAGTCATTACAGCTCCATGAGGTGATGCTTTGTAAAAAGAATGCAAAAAATTAGAAGATATCTGAATGTTATCAAATATTTCAGTTTTTCAAGCTACTTCTTAGCATATGTAGTGGCTTTTGGTATATCAGAAGCACCATATAATACTGATGGAGAATAAATCACAAGCTGAAACTGGCAGGAAGGGAAATTTTCCTTTAGAGAGGTATTCTACAAGTTCCTGTTTGTCAGTTTTGTTTTATTTTTTTAAGAGCTGAGGAGAACCCAACTGTATATAATGGCTTAATGGAGGTGATTTTTTTTGAGTAACTTGAAACAAATGGATAAAACTGAATTTTATAAGATACGGTTTCGGTTTAGCAGTGAACTGTTTATTGATTTCCTCTCCCCTCTCACCCCATCCCTTCCCTTCTCACAAACGTTCATATCAGCACAAGTGTGGGGGGGTCCACCTGCATGTATGTCATTGTAGAAACGTGTATCTGCGTGCAAGTGTGTGTCTGTTTTCCTAAAAATACTTTATGAACATGGGAACATGTGGCATAGATGCCACAGAGAAAGTGTCAGGGAGTGTTTAGTCTCTTTCTTAGAATGGTTGGTTCATTAGCAGTTAATTATATAGATTTTTAAAAATTTCATGGTAACTTACAATTCCCTCTTCTTTTTCCAGGTGGATGCACGGAGCATACCAGTGTTAGCAAAATGGCAAAATTCTTATAGCATTAAAGTTGTACTTCAAGAGCTAAGACGTCTAATGATGTCCAAAGAAAATATGAAGCTTCCACAACCTCCAGAAGGACAAACTTACAACAATTAATTTTAGCTGATTCTCAAACTTCTGTCTTAAAACAACAACCTTCTACTCATGTTAATGTCTTGATTAAATCTCACAATGCAAACACCCACACATTAAAAGAATTTCAGCTGGTATACATGACCTGGACATTTGTAAGAATATATATAATATATGTATGCCCAATAAGTTTTCAGGCACTATGGGAGAAAAAGGCAGCACAATTATTTTTTTCTCTTATCAAGGCACTGTCATTTAAGCATAAGCCTGAAATAGCCTAAAATTGGAATTCAGGTTTTTCAAGATGAAAGCATGACAGAAAGTGTCAGATTGCTGTGGAATAATATATGTTTCTGAAAATAATCTCTTGAGAAGGCAAAATATAAATGGCATGCTTTATCCATCTTGCTTAGTAAAAGAGCTGCAGTTAAAATTTGTTTTAAAGTAGCAGGTACAGTGAATACCGTTGCTCATCTTGTTTAATTTTGCAAGGGTGTGGGTGCCGACTACTAGTAGTGTCACAAAGTATGTTCAGGATTGTTTTGATACCTGTATTTATAAAATGGGGGGATGAATTTCTGTTAAGCAGCTCCTGTGTGTTACATGTATCGGACATGGCAAATATTTGTTTACAGTCTTTGTTCTAATAAACCATGCATTTAAGTTTTAGTGAAACAAAGGAAATGTATGGATATGTGATTGAGATTAAAGTTAGTCTTAAAATGTAAATAAAATGTGGAAAGTGTCTGAGGCTGTGCCATTTCTATAATAGTGATGTAATATATGTACAGTAACGTGCAGAAGTAGTGGAAAGACAAACATAATATTGCTGCTGGTTTTACGTGCACCTTTTATTCGTACCACTTTTTGTATGCTTAATTTACTTTAGAGGTCTAAGTATTTCTTTTGCTGCAGAGGACTAAGTTCTGTCATCTGTAGTATCACTTCTTTAGACAAACTTGCACTGTATATTTAAAAACAAGCAACCCCTGATCCCAAAACAAAACCAAAAAACTCATCTAACCTTTCCTTCTTTGCCTCCCCTCCAGATTCTTTGGAGAAATGAGCACAACTTTCACTTGGCTTACTTGACCTCTGAGCAGTTTTCAGACCACATTGCTGAAGTCTTACTTAGTGCTCTGTCTTGCTTTGGCAGTTGCTGCCTTGTTTCATGCTTTCTTGCATCTTTTTCTCCTCTACGTTTCTTTCTTTTTTCTTGTCTGTTCCACGTTTGCCTCTTTTGGGGAAAAAAATAAACAACCTTCTGGAAGCTTTAATAAAAATTACATGCATATTACCGAGCATTGTATTTCCATCTGTATTTGATCTATCACCTGCCATTACGCCACTGTCCTCTTTGCTAGAATGCTTGTTGCCTCTCTTGCAACTCTTGGTCTGTTTTCTCAATGTGTTCTGTCTGCTGGGAACTCGGGTTTTAGTTCTTACTGATTTCTCATAAGAAAGTAAGCTAATGCTATTCCTTTGGAAATGAGACCTCTCTTTTTCTCCTCTCGGAAAATGCAAGCGTTTGTTCATTTCAGTGAGAACATGTAACACTGGGAGCAAGTCGACTATTTGCATTCAAGACTTTATTAGCAGTTCTTTTGAAAAAGTGAACTTAATCGAAAGCCATCAAGTCAGGTAATTTTGTTTGATATGCCTTTGCTTATTTCTCATGTAAAGAACCTCTAAAAGCAATAAACTAGGTGTCCTTTTTTTTTCCAGTTGAGAGATTTAATTAATATTTGTCAGTTTACGCCTTTTTTGACAAATTTGGCACTTCTACAACTGGTGGAACTGTGGCTGCCAGCTACCTCTTGTCTGTATTTATATGACATATCATTTGTGATGGTATGGCTGAAGTGCATTGCAACATTTTCGTGATTTTTCATTTGAAATATCTTGATGCCATTAAATCTTTCTTACACTAACATTGCTAATCTATATTTAATTAAAATAATGGAACCATGCAGTTCTGAGATGTTAATTTTTTGGAAAATAACAGCATAAGCTTGAGAGAACGAGAATCACGTGTGGATTATTACATGCCTGGTAACGTGATTAAAGAGACTGACTTATTCACAGTGTGAAGAGGGGCTGGGGCTGGTTGTTCGCTTGGTCATGTGTGGTACAAGATGATCCCACAACAGTTACTCACCTTTTTCTGTACTTTGTATCTGTTCAAATCTGCATATCCATGTGTAAGCAGGTGCATTTTGCATACATAAGTAAAAGTGATGATGGTGAGAGCTGACCTGTCAGCTGGGCTGACACCAGGGTATGTAGTATAAAGTTTGACTGTAAAAAATATATATATATATATTCCTGCAGTCATTTGAAGTCTTCTGCTTTTTCCATTTTGCTCACACTGGTAAAAGACTATATGTAACTGATTGTGGACTTTCAAAATGTCTTTGGCTACTGCATGAAGTTGAGAGCCTCCCCCAAACTGTTTTATTGCTTGTATTTTAAAGCATAGCTGCTTCCTCTCCTCCAGAAGGGTTGAATTGTTTTACAAGTATCCGTGTCTGATTGGCATCTGCGTAGCAATTGTTTTATCATGTTATATGTATTTTCGGTAATTTAATTTACATGCCAGAATTATAAATTTCCTCTCCTTAATTTGTGTTGTGTTCTTTGGTCAGGATTTATATTTGCTGTTGTTAGGAAATGCCTGTGGGATTTTTTGTTTCCTCAAAATTGTATTTGCACATCTCACAGAGCAGAGCACTGTTTTAAGCCAGTTTTGTGGGGAACAAAACTTAAAAGTTCCAAAAACAGCATACATTTCTCAGACTGCATTTGAAGATCCATATCATGCCAGTAATCATGAACTGAGATTTTAACTAGCTTTGTGCTCGGAAGCATTGCTAAAGTTCTTGTGTTTTGGTTGTTCAAGGGGGGAGTAAGTTCACTGTGAAACAGAGGGGAAAAAAATAAATCCAAAAGATGGATTCATGCTTCATAAGTTTTAAGGTATAATGAGCAATCCAATGGAAATACCCACGTTAGAAATAATGTGCCTTACTTGTTTATTATGAAGTACATAAAATGTTGCAAGGTGTACACCTACCAACTGCCTCGATTGCACTGATCTTCCTGAAAGCCAGTTGAGAATACCCAGCACCACCAAGTCAGGAATTAACCTCAGCAATTATTATGGAATAAACACGTAACTCATGCTGCTCCTAAACATTTGGTACTGTGTAGTGGATACCTAAAGGAAAACGTTAGTGTGTCCTATCAGAGTTGATCAACCATAATACTAAGTTGTGTAATTTAAAAACTTTTTTTCTTTCTTTCTTTCTTTCTTTCTTTCTAAGTAATATATTCAAAACTTGTGTCTGAACTTTACAAAGATTTTTGAGGTGGGGTGTTATTTCACACTTGGTAGAATGTGAAGAGTGCCTGTGGTCTTTTATTATTTTTTTAAATTAATGAAAAGGGAAAAGCTTTAAAACTGTTGTTAATGCATCTGTGGTAACTCCACGTAATGAAAGACTTGTTGGAGAAGGATTTTTTTTTAACTTGTTCTGGTGTTTGCATCATTCCCTGAAACTTTGTATTATCCTTTTCAGTTGCCTTAAAAATACCTTTAAAAAGTACAAAAGAACAGGTTTCAATACCTGATCTTAGCTTCCATAGGACTTGAGTGCTCCCCTGAAGGGTTAAAACAGTAACTTTCTGCCTTAGTGTCAGTGCTGTTTACAACATTTTTTACTAAAAGCATCTGTACCTTCTGCTCAACTGATAAACAGCTGTAAATAAAAAATGCACAGTAAACTTCATTCCATGAAATACGTAGTGTATACCAACTCTCAAGTAGCATTCCCCTATTCAAATAGGTTGATGAAATTTTTCAGTCTTTACCATTTTAAAATAGTGACAAATGTAAGAAGCCTTTTATTATTTATGTAGTTTGGCATTAGTATAAATGGGTATCTTAATGGATGGTATTAAGTTAATACATAAATAACCAGTGTGTGGGATAGCTTGTTATACTGCACGTTTTTGATACTAAATTTATGACTTTTCACTATTTCTTATGGTAAGCAACCCAAACTGCTTTTATTATATACAGTAAGGACAACATGTAAACATGGTTTTAGAATGTATAAACTGTGCAGTTTGGGGTTAAAAGAAGTTTTTCATCAGTTCCTTTGTGCTTCTTCCCACTGATGTATAGGTATGCTGATTTTCCTTATGCAGTATTCTTACTGTTAACTTTTTTAAACACGCAGGAGTGTTAAAAAGGGAGGGAAAAAGATTGTTCTTCTTCTGTAATTTCAACAACAAAAAAAAATCAAGAAAAACAGAAACCTGGTAGAAATAAACATGGACTGTGTGTAGTTTTTTAATGTTTTATTTTCTTTAAATGGACTGTGAAAAAATACCTAGTTTTATTTTGTTTCGGTTTTTACAGGCATAAAAGCTAGGATATGGAGAGCTCAAACAGTAGAAGTGTGAAATTCTTATGGAGATGTGGAGGAGTTGTTTCTAGCCAATCCTTCCAGTGCCATGAAAAATGTTGGGTTAATATGGGAGGAGGGGTTCAGTGCTGCAGAATCACTCCGAGAGATGAGCTGTCACTTCTAACTCCTTAAATTCAGCCAGGGGCAACTGAACCTGCTCTATTCCCCTCCTCTGCTCTTTTGAGATAATGTTCTTGCACTTGGAACTGTGAAATGCTGTGGTGAAATACAGCAGGTTGAGATGACTCTGTTTCTTTTAGGTTTTGATCTGCAAAACTTGCCACCGTGAGGAACTGTGTAAACTGAGACCTTGAAATTGTGTGATGCTGGCGGCTGTGTGCTTAGTTCTTAAGTTCCTCTAAATGACTGGTGATCAGCAGTACTAAGTTTAAATGTATGTGTGCAATTAATAAAGTCAATACTATTAATTAGGAAAATTGGTCTTAAAACGTCACTGTGTGTGTCACAATATCAGGTGAATTGCCATAACCCTGACCCTTGCCTTTTCTGGCCTACGGTTTTTTCAACTATTTATTATTTGCTGCACTGAAGCTTCAGGAGAGCGCGTGATTTGTGATCTTCTGGGTGGCGTGTTGCACAACTGTGGGACCTTCTACTTCTGAGAAATCTCCAAAATTAACTCCTGGCCACAACATCATAATTTCAGGATTAATAGAGGCAGGCACAATCATCTTCCTTTGTGTTTTCTGAAACTGTTTCCTGTCATAAGCTTTTCCTGTATAAAGATTCACAGATTAAATTTATGATTTTACATATTATTATTAATCTGTAATGATATATTTGTTACAGCTGTATCTGGAAATGTTTCAAACATTCGAAACCTTACAGTCCACATCAAATGTATGAGTTGTATTTATAGCAAAATTCTTATGCTAAATTAGTACTATATTATCAGTCCTTAAGTGCTGTAACTTGCAGTATTGAAATAATGTGAAATGAAAACTGCCCATCATGTTTCTGGTTAGCAATGTTTTTATTATTGCTATTCAGTGTGATTGCTGTTTGCTTCCTTCAGCTGTCATTCAAATTGTCTATTAAACATGTATTACTTAAAACCTTTGACTGTCACCTCAATGAGTGGTGTAATGGTTTTGATTTTTACAGTGGGATGCTTTGAATAGAGTACGGCTTCAGGAGCTCCTTATTCTACTGTTCTGCTTTCAATCTGCTAAAATAATAAAATCTGAACTGCTTGCGTTCATTAAGGTAGTAACTATTCCTGGCATTTAAAATTCACATTTACCTTCAGATGTCTGGAATTTTTGTGCTATTCAATGTAACAATGTCAGTGATTAATCTCTAGTGTTTTACTGTATTTTTCTGATTTTTTGATATTTATAATATCTGTATAATAATTAGTAATAAAGCAGAAGCCAACAACTACCTGCTGCTTTACCTGACAGCTGCACAACTTGCATACCCTGCACTAACAAGCCCGCAGCTGAAGAAAAGGGAGCAGTGGAGAGTGAAGGAATTCATTTAATGTAAATGTACACAGTTTGTCTGCAGTTCAAGAATACACTGTTCTGTCACAGAAAATGGAGGTGCCAACTAAGTATTTGTTTGGTTTTCATACGCCTGCTTATATATGACAAAAATTGCATTGTGGAGGCATCTAGCTGCAGGGGTGAGGGGGCTTTTCTTCCTAGGCAGGAGTGTTTCAGTGTAATCAGTCGTATCATGAGTTCTGTTGTAGCTGCTTTTGTGTGTAATAGTTGGAATTTGCTTGCTATGTAAACACAAGTGGCAAAATGTTTTGGGTATTAAATTCATGCTGTATTGCTAATGCTGTTTGCAGGGTAGTTCTTACTTGCTGTGGCTTGTGTATTCAGCAGTAGGTATTTTGTATTCCTCCCTGCTCTCTTAAAGGATAAAGGATGTGTGCGTGTGTGCGTGCATACACACAGACTTCTGGAAATGCAACAGCATTTTGGTAAATAAAATTATGTTGCCCTATTCCCCCAGTTAATTGGGAGAGAAGTTAGCTGGGGAATGGCCAGCTAGCAGCAATCATTTCATAGCCACATCTCTTCTGTTCCTCACCCCTCACCTGTGAGTCAGGTAACAAGCAGCAGTGGGCCAGTCACTCTCCCATCTTCCTCATTGCCAGGGAGCTATTTTCCAGGTCCTGACTGGAGGCAGCCTAGCTCAGTCTACCTATGTTTACTGAGGACATCTACCCACTCTTGTTCTTGCCTTGCCCTTACTCTTGGTCCTGTGGTCATGGTGCAAGGTGCCTGGGCATGGAACCGAGAGCTCTGGGGCTCTCAAACATGGTTTTAGCAGCTTGAAGCTGGCTCTTTCCCCACTGTGGTATTTCAGAGCTCTCTCCCAGTTGAGTCAAATTCAATTTAGAATTTGAGTCCTCGGAGCATTTATAAAAAGCGTGTAGCTGCTAGCGTTCTGTAGTTATAAATAAAGCATACAGACTCCTTTCCTTCCTGGTCTCTAGAGTAGCAACTTCTAAGTAGATTATGGCCCCTCTGAGGTAAAATCAATCCTGCAGAAGCAGGAACCAATATTGGAAATGAGTAGAAAACCTGGGAACTGGCTATAGCCTGGGTTCTCTGGTCTGATGTTGGGGCATTTATCTTCCAGCACTGAAAAGTATAACTTCCTCAGTGCCTGTAGCCATGGCAAAATCTGAGCTATTGCATCTCATAGTTAAGCAGAAAGAGCCCTGTGTTTGGAGATGAAAATTTATTGTAGAACGCATTATGATCCTTATACAGGCTTGATAGGACTGCTAATATACCCTCCAAGGTGCTTTGCAGGTAAAAGATGAAAGCTCATCATCATGTGTTAACCGTGTTCTGCCATGCACACAAGGACAGCCAAAGTGAATAGTTTCAGTCTCCAATTTGGATGGGGGCGATGAAGCAGTATGTATTTCCAGCACGGGAATTTCTGTTATAGGATGCTTTTATGGCCCTACTAATAATCTGGATTTGCTGCCTTTATCAAAGTGTTCTGAAAACAGCTATTTTCTGTTTTAAGGTAGAGTAGGTCTTGAAATTTCTTTGTAAAACAGTGAATGAATGCCCTGTGAACATGTGTGTTTGTATTTTGGAAAGGCCTTGTTTTTCTCTGCAGAAGTGTCTGCCTCCCTTCACTCAGGGATGCAGACGTGCCCTCCTGCAGCCCCAGATCTCTTTCTGCTTTCTGGCTGTTTGTTTTTGGACCCTGGCCATTTCTGTGATGCTTCACAAAGCTTCTTGAAATGTATTTCAAATAAGCAAGGATACTCCTGGATTTAAGTTAACTAGAGAGGAGAACATGGGGGAAAAATAGGGGCTGATATCTGAGAAGCCATTCTTAATCTGTTTTTTAAAAGTCTGAAAGCACGAGCGGGCGCCTGTGAAAATTGGCAGTACAGCTGAGTAGCTGCTGTAGAGATCAGGATGGATTAGCGTCTGATGGAAATGCAGTCATCAGCTTCCATCTTCTGGCAACTAGGGACAGCAAAGGCAAAAGCTCAGGTATGCTCTTAGGGATGTGGATGGTGTTCCTGTTTGAGGAACAACAGCTGTCCTGTTTGCATAACAAACCATGACGTGGAGCAAAGTATAGCTGTGTTGTCTGAGAGCAGTCTGATTTAGCCTAATCCCTTTCCCCTGGAAATGTATCTTTAGTTTTATTTTACTTTTTTTTTTTTTTTTCCTTTTTGTATTGTTCAGTGGATTTAGTGCTTTTGTTTATGCTGTGATTTCTGTAAAGCATAGGTCTTCTCATACATACCAGCTTGATCCAATGCAGCTAGAAAATGACATCATGCAAGTCTTTGTGTCCCAGAAATACAGAAAAGCACTGAATTGAGATCTCTTGCATTTAGTTCTTGTTAACTGACAACCAAGAACAATGTATGTATGTTTATTGTTTCAGATGAGGCATTTCCAAATTGATCCCCATGGCAGCAACTGGAGAGCAGCAGCAATCTTTTACTATCCTGCCTTTGTAACCAAAAACATGCCCTGGAGGTGGCAAACTCACCATGTTACAGGCTTTTCTTTACAGTAAATATTTAACCTGCAACAAATCGTCTGCTTTGACTAAGCTGCCAACTTGTAAACTACCTGGTATATAATATCCAAAAGTAGTGAGTTAGGCAATCTTTATTTGCCATTTATTCTTAATTTCTCCAATGAGATTTATCTGAACAGAAAAAAATAATTATGCAATTTGAAAACAAGTAGTTTTTATCTAAAAAGAACTTTGTTAGATTTGTAAATTCAAAGAAAATTGTGTTAGAAATAAGCTTTTTAGGGTGTCTATGTAATACTGAGAATGTAGGGTTTGCCTCTGAATGATGCAGTACAATTATTGTTTTTTTAAATTGTGTGATTATGTTGGATCAAGATCTTTGGACAGCCCAAAACACAGCATGTGTTCATCTCTTTAGTACAGACAAAGCCCCTATTGCTTAAACATCACTGTCATCCGAAGACTCAGTTAGGAACAGGTGCAATAATTACTTCATAAGGGGCAGCCTTAAGGTCTCTCTGTGCCTTGAGTGGCTTCACCAGACAGCTCCAGCTCAGACGAGTTTTCATTGCTTCAAAGGTGCTGGGTCTGTGCATAGCCACAGCAAACCAACCCCAAACACAAAACATCTGATCTCTGTGTCACAGCCACACCATCCTCATGGGCTTTTTCCATTTCTCTCAGTCTCAGGGAGCCTGATCTTCTTGGGTTCATGTTGTTCTTGTTGGCATCCCAAAGATTATTGGAGCCATTGTCATGTCATCACTTTTTTCCTATACGAGACATGTGAATGATGGTGAAGAGGAGATGTTAATGGCAGAAGATCATGGTCCTGATTTGATTCATCCTCATGATTTTAGGAGGCAATGTAGCATCAGACGAACTGATTTAGCATACAGTCACTGCAAGGAGAATGAGAGAGAGCAGCTGGTAGCCCATGAGAGTTTGGATTATTTGCCTTCACACAGCAGAGTTTATAAGGAGTGGCTACAAGAGAAAGCATACAGGTAAATTTGCTTTAAATACTCTTACACTGCCTCTAAGCTATGGATGACTGGGGCAGTTTAGGGAGATGCCCACTAGCAGAAGGAATGAGGTGAATGTTATTTGTTGTTTTTGTACATAGGAAAATACTTCCATGGGATAAAGAAGGGGGACAAGCAGCAAACAACCTTTATTTAAAAGCTTTTTTATTATTATTATTATTATTATTATTATTATTATTCCTTTTCTCTTGACAAATTACTGAATGTGGAAAAAAAAAGGAAAAAAGTTACTACTCAATGTATACAATTTAAAAGAAGGAGACTTTGCAAAAGTTTAGAGGATTTTTTTCTTACTGAGACTTTTCTTGAAACTCAATGCCCCAGTGTAATCTGCAGGAAATATGGCATTTGAATCTCAGTTGGGCTGCTTTAGGTCTAGATGATATCAGATATAAATCAGAAATTATTATCAGTGCACAATTATTATTAGAGGTATATGCTTAGAAAATACACAAACTAGATTAAAGTTTTGCACATTTGTATGATGGGGGCTGTGTCAATACATTAGTTGTGCTGGAAGACAACAGGAATTTATTCAAAACCAGTTCTAAGTGATCTACTGAGTGCTTAATTACTGATTCACATAAATGAGTTTTGAGAGGGCATCAGAAAATCAACATCTGAAAGTAGATTGCATTGCAACATACATAAAAACAAACAAACACAAAAATCAATGATGCTCCTTACCTAAATGGAAATGGTTTTCACCTGAAGGTAGAATTTTGGGAGTGTACGTTTTTGTAAGAGATATTGGTAGAAACAACCTTTTGCTTGTGCAGTCATGGTTAGTAACCAAGAGGTCCTAAGAACTGTGTATTTACGAGAGGAAACACACCGAACAGTCCACTGCTGGAGGCTGAGAGGTAACTGTGTTTTCCTATTTCTAGAAAAGAGTGGGATCGATGGCTGCTGATGGGGCTAATCGGAACAGCAGTTGGGATGCTGGGGTTTTTGACTCATCAGATAATTGACTCTCTCATCACATTGAAATGGGACCTGGTGGAAAATTACCTGAAGGTGAGCACAATAAAGTTAGATTGACCTCTTTCTGTGTTTATTGGAAAATCCCCATCATGAAGTTTTAACTGACTAGAGGTGCTGCCTGTCTAGGTGAGTATGGACATCAGATATCTTGTGGCTCTTAGTCCAGGCATGCATTGGTGTCCTTTGCTCCAACCTACCCTATCGTACAGTATGTTATTCTTGTCATGAGATTGGTGAAGTCCTTTGTCCTCCCCTTGTGCAGGCACACAATGAAAGGAGCACGTACTGCATTGTGTATTGTTGATGCCCAAGGGGTGGGATTAAGTTTCCCTTAATGTAACCTAAGCAAGTCCAAGTAAATGTCGACTTGGTATCAGAGATGTGACTTGTTTCCATTTCTAGGGTCACTATCTTTTGTGAATGCTGTACACAGATTATTGTGGAATGCTTAATTTTGTTCTTAATGGGTATCATGGTATTGTCATCTCTGTGAGAATCAGGGTGATTCTGGCAAAAATTACTGAATGGCTGAAACCAGTGCCAGTGTTAAAACATCTCTGACTCAACTGCTTGGTAAAATTTTAGCCTGTTTTTTGATATCTACGGTAGACAGTAAGAATACTGAAGATCTTACAGTGAGAAAGGTGCCGTCCAGCTGAATCCTGCCCAGGGAGTGTCAAGCATCCTTACAGCCAGTGCTGAGGTGAGCTCGTATAACTCTCAGGAGTGAGCCAGCAGACACAACAATTTGTGCAAAAGGGGACCAGTGCCTGTGCTGACAATGTTTTTGTGCTCAGCAGTGGTGGCAGGGAGCTGCAGGACATGGTTCCAAGCACCCAGGGCAGAAATTACCCTGACAAAGGAGAGGAGGCTACAACCCAGAGGGAGCTCCTGAGAGAGGGTGTAGTTCTGTAGGCTTGGGTCTGCAGACAATGCCAGTGTCACTCTTATCTTCGAGAAGGACAAAAGAAGGATCCAGGGAACTATGGGCTAGCCAACCTCCACATAACCCCTGGGAAGGTGACAGCAGGTAATCCTGGAAACCATTTCTAAAAGTATGAAGGACAAGGAGGTGATTGGAAGCAGTCAGCATGGATTTTCAGTGGGTACCACCTTCTGAAATGAAGTAGCTGTGGTGGATGTTTATGCTGATCTTTAGCAAGGCTTTCATTGCTGTCTCCTGTAACATCCTCACTGGCAAACTGGTGAAGTATGGGTTAAGTAAGTGGGCAGTGATTAAAAACTGGCTGAACTGCCAGCCTCATAGGGTTCTGATAAGCATCCTAAGTCCTGTTGGATGCCCTGTCACCCCAGGGGTCAATGCTGGGGCCAAATACTGCTAGAAATCTTCACTAATGGTCTAGGTGGTGGGACAGAGTGTGTGCTTAGCAAACTTGCAGACAAAAACAAAACTGGAAGAAAACAGCCATTGACAGGCCATGTGACTGCGTTGCCATTCAGCCATCAGCTTCCTCAGATGCACTGGGAGGAGTGTTACCAGCAGGCTGAGGGAGGCGATCCTTCTCCTTTATTCAGTGCCGGTGAGGCCAGCTCTGGAGTATCATGTTCAGTTCTGGGCTCTCCAGTACAAGGGAGACAGGGACATACTGGAGTGAATCTGGTTAAGATCCACAAAGGTGATAACTGGAGCCTCTGTCATACAAGAAGAAGCTGAAAGAGCTGACATTGCTCAGCCTGAAGACAAGAAGGCTCAGGGGGATCTCACTGTGTGTTTGTAAGTACCTGCAATGTATGAGTCATTATTACTAAGAGACAGAGACAACCTCCTCTCAGTGGTGCTCAGCAAGGAGAATCAATGACTATAAAGTGAAATACAAGAAATTCAACTTAAACATAAGAACCTTCCCATCCAAGCACCTCCTTCAGCTGCAGATGAGCAAAACTCATTTTTGTGCCGTTTGCTTTCTTGTTTGTCTGTGCCACACAATATGCATGCTCCGAAAAGCCTTGGTTTGAGATGCTGACGGGAAGGCTGCGGTGTCCGGCTGTAACACTGTGACCTCCGAAACGCAAGGGGTGTGTTTGACCTGCACACACACAATGAATCACAGCCAAGCACTGTGCAAGGAGGCAAAACATGTGGGAGCTGAGGAGCTCTGGAGACGGCGTGGCTGCGGTCAGCCCAAGGACAAACAAACAAACCCCAAATCCAGGGAGACTGAAATGTGTTTTTAAATGTTAGAAAGGTGTAGTATGGGAGATGTGCTTTTGGTTAAAACAGAGCATGAAAATGCTTGTTTACATATATTCTGTCTATTCATAACAGCTGCGAATTCACGAAGATAATCGCTAGTGTAAGACCTTGAAGCCTCTGTTTGAGAAAACATCTGCTGGAGGCTCCATTTAGTGATTTCCAGTGCATGTTAAGGGCCCTTCACTCCACCTCTGTCCCCAGATGGGCCTCGATGAGTAACAACATATACCAACAACAGCGTTGGTAGAGATGGGGAAAACATACTGGAAAAAAACCAGGACTTTGAAGGTCAGCCTTTACCTTGCTGCCACTCCAGTCCTTTTAAAGAAGCTACAGTGCTCATTTCATTTATTTATTTATTTTGGTTGGTTTGCTTCTTCCTGTGGTGCACATTCTGTCCACAGAAGTCTGTGGGACAAAAGGTGATTAAAAAGCAGGCTGTATAGCTGGTATATGGGTGCCAAAGTAATGATCTGTTTGTAAACTGGACAGGATGGCAACTTCCATCTGACGTGGGTGTGCGTGCTCGGCACTGGGCTGGCCATGATCCTCGTGTCCTCGAGCTCAGTGCTGGTGAGTGTTGTCTCTAATGCAACAAGCCCACAATGCAGCAATAACCCACATCTCATGCACTTCCAAATACTGTTTAATTCAGCATTTAATAATAAAAAAAAATAAAAAAAAAAAATTCTTTTTTACAACCCAAATGGAGAGGCCTTTTTTGGCCTTCAGCCTAGCGCTGAATTCCACAGCATGTAACTTGTACAAAAGTGTCTGGGGTGAAATCCGTGGTGGCGGCCATGCAATTTACGCTTGGCGTGTGGCATTTGTAAAATAAATACGAGTGGCAACTCATGTAACTTGTGAGAACTCGGTTTTAGAAGGGGCCTGAGCCAAAGACCATCAGGCCATATAAAAATTACTCTTGGTTTTAGACTGATCTTTTAGCTGTGCTGTGTGGGTATCGCTTGCAGCCCAGATCAGTACTTTTATGAGGCTGCAGGGCCTAGAGCATTGAGCCTTGCTGCCATTTACTGTCCCACGGTGCTCAATTTAATTACAGAAAGGCAATTAACAGCGTAGGTGAAAGAAAAAGTGAAGTTTTACTGAAATTCCCCCAAAGTCCAGCAGCAGTAGGAGAAGGGTTTGCTGTGATACAGCAAACCGCAAACTTGATCCAGGTTGGAGCTAGCCAAAGCCTGAGCTGGCCGAAGGGCTGCTGCAGACTCTTGTACACCCCTATCCCTCAGGTGACCTGCATGCAGGCTCCAGCCATGGGAGGCAGAGTCTGGAGCAGTGGTGGGTCCTCCTCCATGTTTGTCTTCTCTTCCTTCTCCAAGTATGTGCACTGATGGGAACACACATTTTTAAACATCTGTAGCCAGAGGCTTACATATGTATGCATTATTAATTCTGGGAAAATTTGTTTGTGATCAGAGCAAGGTGAGAGCTGGACTTAACAGCTGTGTCTATAGTTGTGTCTGGCAGGATATGTTTGCTGACTCTGCTTATTATTTTCCATTTGCAGTTCTTTTGTCCAGCAGGTTCACCGTCTGGCTTGCCAGAAATCATTGGGTATTTGAACGGCACTTCTATTCAGCATCTTTTTAATATCAAGACCTTCCTAGGGACATTTGTCTCATGCGTGCTGGCTGTAGCAGCTGGGCTCTTCTGTGGGCCAGAAGGTCCCATGGTCCATCTGGGGTAAGAAATACCAGACCAAAGTTAAATCTATCAGACAACGGGGATGGCTTTGCAATGTCTTTCTTGGTGGCAACGTTGGCTTAAAAAATTCCCTGCACTGCATTAACACAACCAATGTTGTGCTGTCCCCTCTATTCCAGCCACGCAGTGGAGAAAAACATTTTTTCACTGTGTGTTTTAAATATTGGCTCGGTTCCTCAGTGCAACTCCCAGCAGGATTCATCAAGCACTTATCCGGATACCTGCTTCCAATGTGCTGGGCAAGAGCAGGAGACAGGGTGGGCAAAACTGCCATTGATTTTCTTCCTGGAAGCAACCCATCCCGGAGCAAGGCCAGCTGCCTTGCCCCTCATGTAATGGTTTTTACCTATGCAAAGTCAGTGCAAAAATAAAGCCAGCCTCAAGTGGCTGCACACAAATGATATACTAAAATTGGTCTCTAATAACATGGTGCAGATCAGCTGTTGGTTAATTTGCTCTTTTATTTCTGATTACTTTTGGTTTTGGAACTTATTCATACTTGAGGTTTGTTCTCATTGCTGTCCTGACCAAACCTCTCCTCTCCAGCATGCTTGCACATTTGCTGTTACTCTGTGGGTTTTTATTTATTTATTATTTATGTGTAAGGAGGTCCAGCACCCTTGGAGATGACTCAGATTTTCAAAAAGAGGAGAGCATGGTTAGTCAAAAGGAGCCACAAACCTATCAGTCAGTGAGTACCAAGGTTTAGCCCTGCCTTTAGGTTTCTTTTGTTTTCCTTGCTGTCAGACATTTGTCTCCAGGAGCTTGGAGACTGCAGCTGTGATGTTTTTCCTTTATGCTAGGTTGGTAACAGTGATGCATGAGCCAAAGAACTGAATCATATTTCCATGAAGAAAGTCAGCATGGTATTAACGTGATGCCTTTTCAAAACACAGGACTTAAGAGCTAGTTTAATTTAATTTAGTTGGAACCTTCTACCATTTTTATTAAACATAAACACACGTAAGTTGCTAAAAGCCTCTGAGAGATTTGTTAAGACCCCTAATTTAAGTCTTGTAGAAAAATCTTCCAAGATTATACAATGAATAGATTTTTCATTTCACTAAGGATTTGGTTTTCTTTTTTTTTTTTTTCTTTTTTCTTTTTTCTTTTTTTTCCATTTAATTGTAGTTTGAAGTGCTGCCTGGGAACACACTGTAATAATTTAAATCCTTACACATCTTCTGTCAGAAGCAGAGCTGTTCTGCCTGCCATGGTCATTAACCTGGGGGCAGATGATTGAAATGATGGGCTGCAGTCTGACATGTCACCACACTTGGGCAGACATTAACATGCAGTTCTTCAAAAAGGCATTTTGTGGTCAATCATCGCAACACTCCTTGCAAAAGAACCATTTAAGCCTCTAGTTAAGAATCTGAAAGTCTTCAATAGTCTCCTGCTTTATGTCAACAGGACTTTGCATACTTAAAAGATTTGTTGAACATTTTCCTTGTTTAAATCTGTTGAAGCCAGTCTACCTTTGCTGCTGCATGCCAACTAAGGCTCTGTCCTCCCCTGCCTTGAACCGTGGCTGATTTATGAATAATTTACTGAAGAGCTCTTTCAATTATACAACATCACTTTTAGTGCTATCCTGGGTTGTGGCCTGAGCCAGCTGCAGTCGGACACCCTTGGCATCCACCTCCCGTTCTTCACCAGGTTCCGGAATTCAGCTGACAAGTAAGTGATGGGCAGGGTGCAAGCTGCGGGGGTCTCTGTGGCTCCCCTTCTGCCCTCCGTGCTCCAGGGGTATGTGGCAAGCCACCAGCAGGCCCCTCATGGCTCAAGGAGGAACCCCGTCTTTTGGTCTTCCTGCCGTTTGTCACTTCGGGGTGGCAAAAAACCCCACACCTCACCTTGTTTAATAAAAATAACCCTTCACAAGTGGTTTTGTTGAATGCTTGTGGAAAAAGTGCATTAATGCTGAAGACCTTTTTCCATTGTCTTCTCAGCTGTAAAAGGAGGGAGAAAAGTGCAAGAGTTTTAGCCATGGGCTTTGTCCTCAAACTAACACTGTTAGCTCAGGAAATGGGAGATGATGGGGATTCCATAGTGGAGCTCCTAGGGGAGCTTTGGTTTGTTTTTCTAGTTTAAACAAGGTAAATTGCTTTTGTCACTTTTAAAATCTGTCTCTTCCCTGATTATGTAGGTCTGCAAGGTAGCTCTGGTAAGCTCACTCTTTTGAACAGGTCTATGGAAATTAATGAGATTAATTCCCAGAAAAAAAAAAAAAAAAAAAAAAAAAAAGAAAGAAATTACAAATCAGTTTATGTCTTCTGTATGGTATTTGTTATCATGTTGTCATATAAAACATGAACACAAAAGCTCATTCAGTACTGATTTTTCTAAAGCAAGAAAAAGAGAAAGACTCACATGTTTATTTCCTAAGAAAAGCAAAGTAGCAATAAGAAGAATTCATATGAATGGCCACTGCAAACTATCTGTAGCTTGAAAGTAAATCAAAAAATACCACAGGGAAGATACGGGATCCCCTTTGCCTTTATGCTTTTAAGGTTGGTCAGTCATTGAAATAAATCTGAGACGTGCTTGTCTCAGCAAAACATTACTCACAGAAGGAGTCAGCAATTGTGGTAAGAGAAACACCGAGAACTTTTGTTTGTCTCTGCAGGGTACAGTTACAGAGTAATTAGAAAGAAGTGTTAACTTGTGGGCAGGAACTGTCCTGGGAAAGACAGGTTGTGTGGAAGTCCCCTTTACAAAAAGGTTTATTTTTGAGCAACAGAGGAAAATTCCAGTCTAAGCAAGACCTCACTTCCTTTGTATGATCAGTACTCACTGATCAGGATGAAGGAATCCCACCCCCCAGCATATTTAGTAGTTATTATGTAGGCTTGATGCCCTCTCCCAGTACTGCCACAAGCTCAGCAGTAATTCAGCCAGCATGAGGGTGCAGAAGGATCCTAAGGCTTCTGTCCATCAGGTGTTTGTAACGGATCTGTAGGATTGAAGGGGTCTCCAATGCCTTTGCTGATACTACTGATGTGACACACAGCATGTTCAACTGGCTGGAGCAAGAAGTTGGAGATGTCCAACCAAAATTCTCCTAGTTTTTACTGTGACATTCAATATCTATGGAGTTCCCTACTGCTGAAAATAATGTTACTTTGCAGATAAAACATATAAGTAAAAATCCATGCAATCCATGCAGAGCCTAACTCCATGCTTGTAAACAGGGAAATTTCAGATGTGAAGTTGCCTGTGTAGCTTTATGGTGGGCTCCTTCACAGTCCTTGGAGGAGAGGGACCTTGTACAGACTTTGACACATGAGCTTTCTAATATCTTCCCCCTTTTTTTCCTGTCTTTTTTTCTTTATTGCCACCCATCTTTGTACTGATAAAATTTTTGGATGCCACAGAGAAGTCAGAAGGGACCCCTAATAAAGTGTGCATGTTTTCAGATGTATGGTCACATAAATATATTACTTGCTGAGAACATGACATTTTTTTAATACTTCAAATACTTGAGTATTTTGTATACTCATTGACCTCAGTTAGTAATGAACACTCAGCATTTCTGCAAATCATCTCTGAGGGTCTCAGTTAGCACATCCAGAGAATGCAAGTTTTATAACCCGGTGTGCACTAGTGATTTGTGCAATATATGTGTCAGCATCAGCCCAGTTTCCATTGCAAGTGCTAAATTTGAATGCATTTCTTCCATAATGTTATTTCCTGTTTCTGTATCCTTCCCACTGTTCTGCATGCTACAGCCTTTCTTAAAAATGTATGATGCAGGATGTTGTTTCCCTGTAATGAAATAGGCCCTTTGGAAATGAAATGATGTGTGAGAGAAAATGAATAGTAATACATGTATAAGAGAAGACTGTCCCTTAATGCCTTTCTTTACAACACTATAATTCTTTTTTGTTACCTATATACGTATTTTTTTAAATTATAGAATCATAGAATATCCTGAGTTGGAAGGGACCCATAAGGTTCATCAAGTTCAACTTCTGGCACTGCAGAGGTCTACCCAAAAGTTTAGACCATGTGACTAAGTGCACAGTCCAATCTCTCCTTAAATTCAGACAGGCTTGGTGCAGTGACTGCTTCACTGGGGAGCCTGTTCCAGTGTGCAACCACCCTCTCAGTGAAGAACGTCCTCCTGATGTCCAGACTAAACTTCCCCTGCCTCAGCTTAACCCTGTTCCCACAGGTCCTATCAGTGGTGTTTATGGAGAATAGGTCACCTACCTCTCCACTCCCCCTTGCAAGGAAGTTGTAGACTGCGATGATGTCCCCCCTCAGCCTCCTCTTCTCCAGGCTGAACAGACCCAGTGACCTCAGCCGCTCCTCATATGTCTTCCCCTCCAGGCCCTTCATTATCTTCATCGCCCTCCTCTGGATGCTCTCCAACATTTTAATGCCCTTTTTATACTGTGGTGCCCAGAACTGCACACAGTACTCAAGGTGAGGCTGCACCAGTGCAGAGTAAAGTGGGACAATCACTTCCCTCGACCAGCTAGCAATGCCATGCTTGATGCACCCCAGGATACGGTTGGCCCTCCTGGCTGCCAGGGCACACTGCTGGCTCATATTCAACTTGCTGTCTACCATGACCCCCAGATCCCTCTCTGTGGGGCTGCTCTCCAGCATCTTGTCACCCAGTCTGTATGTATAGCGAGGGTTGTCCCATCCCAAGTGCAGGACCCAGCACTTGCTTTTGTTGAACTTCATGCAGTTGGTGATCATCCAGCTCTCCAATCTGTCCAGATCTCTCTGCAAGGCCTTTCCACTCTCATATGAGTCCACAACTCCTCCAAGTTTGGTGTCGTCAGCAAATTTGCTCAAAACACCTTCTAGTCCTACATCCAAATCATTTATAAAAACATTGAAGAGGACTGGCCCTAAAATAGAGCCTTGAGAGACCCCACTAGTGACCATCCGCCAGCCCAATGTGGCCCCATTTACCACAATCCTTTGAGCCCTGCCCATAAGCCAATTGCTCACCCATTGTATGATGTTTTTATTAAGTTGTATGTCGGACATTTTGTCCAGTAGGATCCTATGGGAAACTGTGTCAAAAGCCTTGCTGAAGTCCAAAAAGATCACATCAGCTGGTTTCCCCTGGTTGACTAGACAGGTGATCTTATCATAAAAGGAAATCAAATTTGTTTGATTTCCTTGTTTGAACCCATGTTGGCTGGGACCAACCCATGTTGGCATTGTCCCCCAGGTGCGCTTCAATAACTTCAAGAGTCATCTTCTCCTTAATTTTACCAGGCACTGACGTGAGACTGACAGGCCTGTAATTGCTAGGGTCTTCTTTCTTACCCTTCTTCAAAAGTGGCACAATATTTGCCAGTTTCCAGTCTACCAGGACCTCTCCAGATTCCCAAGATCATTGAAAAATAATTGACAGAGGTCCCACAATGACATCAGCCAGCTCTTTAAACACCCTTAAAGGTTGGACCTGGTGCTTAGGGACATGGTTTTAGTGGGTGACAGTGGTGGTAGGGGGATGGTTG
Organism: Heteronetta atricapilla; assembly: GCA_011075105.1. Classification (NCBI taxonomy): domain Eukaryota; kingdom Metazoa; phylum Chordata; class Aves; order Anseriformes; family Anatidae; genus Heteronetta; species Heteronetta atricapilla. The sequence continues at coordinate 115,298,694 of CM021732.1, forward strand.
GACCAGATGATCTTGGGGGTCCTTTCCAACCTTAATGATTCTATGGTTTTTCTTTTATTTATTTATTTTTCTTTACTGTGACTGTCTGACAGCACAGATCTCTGCTTTTGAGCTTGTGGTGCTGCTTACAGCAACACAAATTTGTTGCTCCTCAGTGTGTATGTGAGCTTCACACCTTTATGGGAAGAAGACAGAGCATATATGTTCCCTGTGGACTTCTCAGACATATACAGACCGAGGAACTGCTTGAGACCATAGGTTCCAGGCTGTACTTTCATTCTCTGGTGAATTCCAGACTTTCTTACCTTTTTCCTGCAATATTTCACCTCTGTGCCTGTACTGATTCCAAGATATGAAATGATACCTCTGCCTGGCATTACACTGCTGGGTGCCAGTTCAGCATCTTGTTGGCACGGTACTGCATACCTCATGTGAGGTACCTCTGCATACCTCCTAAGACTGAGGAGTTTTGTCAAGGTCAAAAGTCAAGAAGGAGGAAAGCAGTTACAGTATAAAGAAATCTGTGAATGAAATGTTATTTTCCCATTTCTGCTGACAAAATCCCATAAAAACTCAGAGAAGGACTATTTAATGGTTTTACTACTGTATGGGTTCCTCAGTCACTGTTATGATTGGGCTCATTTTTTCTCCACAAGCCCTTGTGGACTTGGCAGTATAGCAAAATCACTGCAGTATAGCAAAATCACTGCATTTCTAAGCTGCCAAGTAGCCCCAATAACTTGAGCCATAAGAATCAATTCTGAGACCAGATCTGTATTCAGATCCTAGAGATGAAAGGTGCCATAATAACCCCCAAATGAATCACCAGTTCTTTAAATTCAGCTCCTTAAACACAACTTTGACATGAAACAATGTTTCTGAAGACTTTTTGTTTCTTTTCTTTATTTTTTTTCCTACTGTTATCAAATTTTGACTTTTCTACCTGTTTCAGGCGCAGTTTCATTACGGCTGGTGCAGGAGCAGGGATAGCTTCAGTATTTCGTGCCCCCATCGGTGGGCTGTTGTTCACCTTAGAAGAGGTGTCTTCCTTCTGGAACATCAGGTTGGCCTGGCAAACCTTCTTTTGCTGCCTGATGGCTACCTTCACCACGGATTTGCTGTCCTCTTCTCTTTATGGGTTTGTTTACAGAGGACATTTTGGATTTTTTGAAGCAGAGAAAAGAATTCTGTTTTGGGTAAGTACTATGTGGATGTGGGAGGAAATAGATGCAAGGCTTTTGGGCTTGTTTCTCTCAAGATTATTCTTGGGGGACAAAAGGGGTAAGTGGGACTGAGAAAGGAGAAAGATGGTGTATGTGCAGTTATCAGATCAGTGAATATGGGAGCCCTCATGCTTTATGTCCGGTAATCGCTTAGATACAAGACAGCTGTTTTGTGTTGCCTACTTAAGCAGAGAAGTACATTTTACATTGTAGTACAAGATGTTCAATGTCTTCTCTTTCTGTGGCTGGCTTGAGCTCTCCTTTGTTGTTGCAGCCATTGCTGTACCATGGCCCTGTTTCTTTGTGCTTACAGATTAAACATTTTAAAACATAATTACCATTTGTTCCTGGTTGCACAATAGAGGTCACCTTCGGCCTTTGTTCCTTGCAGCACGATAGAACCTTATTCTCTGAATTTTACTTCGTGTCCACCTAAAAATAGTTGCTCTTATCATGTTTTTCACTCATCTTTGTTGTAAGGTTATTCAATAGTGATGTGTGAGAATCATGATCTTCAGTTCTTCGTGCCTGAATATCTTTCTCTGTATTATGATGTGACTTGAAGGCCAATTAGAAAGGTAAAATAAACCTCTGGTCTCATGAATCCCAGTCCACTTGCTGCTACCAAGTAATTTTCACTAAGGTTACTCCCCTACCACTTTAATCGATTTCTTAATTTCTTCTGTTTTAAATCTTTCTAGCAATAATAATAATAATAAAAAACAAAAACAGAAATAACGACATTTTTCCACATGTAGGCATATCATGAATGGGAAAACAGGAAATCTTTTTTTTTTTTTTTTTTTTTTTTTTTTTGTATGTGTGTGTGTGTGTGTGTGTGTGTGTGTGTGTGTGCATGCTACCTGATATAAATATAATGATTTTGCAGATGCTATGCAAAAGTATTTGTGGTATATTTGTTTTATTACAAATTTAGCTGGGGCAATGGGAGAAGACACTGGTTTTTAACCCAAATCATTTTTTGTGGACGAACTCTTTGTGTGGTTCCCCCAACAACTGTAGTGACACAACCAAGAAGACAGAAATTAGTGGTAGAAAGGTGAGACTAAATGGACAACTATGAGGTCAGGAGTGCTGAAGATGGCTTTATTGCTGAAGCCAAAGTATTGTGTAACGGACAGCTGCATGCACAGAGGAGAGCGGATTTACTTTGGTTGCTATTTTACAATAAACATCACTCTTTCGACACTCCTTTCAGGTTGTTTTCAGAAAAGAGCAGTGGATTCTGTCTCCTGTCTTCTTTTAGTGTCATTAGCAGGAAAAGCTAGCTAAAATTATCTAGATGGCTTCTGTCAGGGTTCAATAGTTTTTGGCTCACAAGGTGGTACAGATAACCAGAAATATTTTCATTTCACTGAACACTGGGCTCAGGGGAAATTTTGTTTCTTTCATGTTTTGTGGCATTAACCAACACAGTTTACAGTGGATAAACTCTGAGCTGAAAGCTTGTGGGTTTTGTTTCTCAAGAAAACTATTTGTTTTCTTTAGATTCCTTCTACTCAGGAAAAGGTTACAGGAGGAATTTATTGTACCCCAGAGCCTGAGGTTTTCAGGAAGCTTCACTTTTATGTAGAGGGTTGGATTATTTATAAAGGTGAAACTTGTTCTGTAGGTAACAGATTTTTCTTGATGACTGGCCAAAGCATGTGGCTAACACTATGAGAAAACAATACACTCCGCCACTGTTCATTCCCTGAATGAAGAACACTGGCTTTATTTTACTTGTATTGCCACACATGTGCAGTGTAACGTGTGTATATTGCTTGAAAACAATCACCTCCCTTAGGAAAAATGGAGAAAGGGAGACAAAACAGTAAAACCTGCATGTCCATTTTTAGCTTTCATGTGGGATTGGAATTAAGTAGAATATGCTGGAAGATATTTGGATCCTGAAGTAAATAAAACAATTTTCCTACTTCTAATTGAGCTATTCCTTCTAAATTTCAACATCTTAAACATTGTGTCTATGTAAATCTTTTGGAAAAGGATGGATTTTTATGCAGCTATTGGTAAAAATAGTATTACTGAAGTTTTGGTTAGTATGCACAACAGACATATATGATTGTTGTAGTCCTGATTACAGGACAAGGTACACCTTAAGTCACTCCTGGCTTCCTTTGAGTGTGTCTCCAGATGTTGAGTTTCTTGTGTCTGGGAATGAATGCTGGGATTCTGCCTTGTTCAGGCCAGTTTTCTCAGTCTGCAGTACCCAATTGATCAACTCTTCAGGCCTGACTGGATTTTGACCCTGGCATTCTTCCCCTCAGGAGATACTACCAGTGCTTAGAACAGCTTAGAACAGTTGGATTTCTTAAAGTCTAGGCTATTTCTAGCAGGAGGAACAAGAATAAGATTAAGGAAAAAGAATAAAAAGAGGAATAGAAAAATAACTTGAGCAGTAAAAGGGATTACATGCTTGCTCAAGCAATTTAAGAAGGCTACCAGTTTCTCCTGTGTACTACCCCAAATATTATCAGTGTAGGTTTTTTGTTGTTGTTGTTGTTTTCCAAACCTTAACATGTGCTCCTACTGCTCTTTGCCAGTTAGCTTTTTAAATATTTCATGATTTCTTACTCTGTCCAGATCATAATCTTGACAAAAAGCTGGGCTCTAAACCTGGGCTAAGGAAATAATATTCCCACAGCATTTAATAGAGTTCTACCAATCTGTTGACCTATTAACCCCTTTTTGTTGGCTGGAAGGTAATATTAAAACATGCTATCACTCTCATCCTTGCTGCCTATTGAGGAATCAAGCAGAAAATTCTGTTACCATTCCAGCTGTCAGATTATGTTCTACATTTGTAATTTGGTATTCTATGAGTCGTTCCAGATCAGCATCAAATTTCAGTTTTACTTAGAGCTTATAAATAATCTGAATGCACATGGAAGTAGGTTGACACTTAATAAATGAACTTTCCCAAATTATGAGGTAGATACAGATATTGTGAGCAAAACTCTGGCCCAGCAGAGTCTTTCAAAGTGTTCACTAAAACTAATGTGTCATGCTATTTGGATGTAACCTGAAGTGCTGAGTATTTGTGCTGACATCAATACATCATTGAAGTTTTTGTTAGATTCATTACTTTCCCTAGGGAAAAGATGGGTCCAAGAGCACACTTCTGACCTTAACTTATCACATTACTTGTTCAGGTGCTTTACAGCTATTCAGAAATGAAAATAACTGGCTCATGGAGCTATATCTGACAATGACAGTATCTACCTGCTGGCTCCACTCCTGTGAGGTTTGTAGGAGCAGTACACTGCCTCATGTGAGAGCAGCTTTAAATTAATTAGCTGAGACCCTAAACCAGAAGGAAAGATGTATTTCTTCTGTGGAAATTACTTTGTGGTATCAGGTTTTGTAGGAGAGGGTGCAATATGTCATGTCACTGGCAGGATGCTCAGAACATATTTTCTTCTTCTTCAATGCAGGTTAAGAACTTGCTGGACATGCACGTCTTGGCCTTCATTCCAACCATCCTACTTGGAATGCTTGGAGGTCTTCTGGGAGCTCTCTTTGTTTCCCTAAATATAAAAATTAATAAGTTACGTATGCAGTTCTTTAGTTCGATTCCAAAATCATCAGTTAGAAAAACAAGCAAGCTGTTGGAAACTGTGCTCATCCTTGTAAGTAAATAATCCTTTTCTCTTGATTATATAATGTTTACAGTGGTTAATGAGGGTAGATTATAAGTTGGTTGGATGCAAAAGTGAATCTGGCCCTCTGGTTCTTGACCTAATGTACAAGGGAGTAGAATAAACATAGGGATTTCCAGAGGATGTGTAGGTATGTAATGTTGGTAGGTATAAAAGAAAGTTGGTTGTTATTGTTGTGGTGGTATTTGTTCTTTGCTTTGTTTTGTTTTTCTTTAAATACTTGAAGTATTTTACTGTCCAGCTCTCCTACTGCTACTTTATTCTGATCGTACTAGCTCAGCTAAGTGACATCTGCCAGTCATGCTAGGGTGTTTTTGCACTTATTTGGGATCTATAGAGGGCTGTAACAGTAGGTTTCATCCTTTTTTTCTCCCTTTTGCTTGCTGGCCTTCTCATTTCCCCACAGAGTTAGCTTGCTCCCATGCCCTACAGAAGAAACGGGTGGACATCCTTCTCCACTCTTCTGTATCTGGAGAACTTTTCAGCTGTCAGGACTGGAAAGAATCAGAAGATCCCAGTCATATGTATTTTTGCCTCAAGACAACAATGGAGATCTCTGTCTGTTGTAAGAAGAATAGATGCATGAATAATAAATGCTACAGTGACTTTGAAAGATGTGACTAGGTATAGAAAACTTTTGGACCTAGTTGTGTATCTGGGGTCAGTTAGCCCTGTTCATCACTGATGGAGACTGGCCTGCAGTCTCAGGTATTGTGATATAAGGCACGATGGTGTCACTTTACCTCTAGGCTTTGAATGATTGCATTTGAATGCCCATTTGGCATTGCATGACTTTATCTTGTGGGGAGTCATCAGAACATGAAGGATATAGAAACAAGGTTCCCATGTTTTGAATATTTTCATAATTTTAACTTTTATGGTTTGGTTTAAACTTAAGAATATTGTTAAATGGGAAGAAGAAAAGCCTTCAGAGCTTTTCTACTGCATGTCCAATAAAATATGCACAGTTGGGTTTCTCTGTAATTTTCTCTAGTGAGTACCTGCTCATCATAATTTTTACTTCTTCATTTTTAAGGAAGTCTTTCTGAGGAATTTTCAGAGATTTTAAAGTGTTGACATGACCTTCCTTTCTGTGGGGAAATCGGTGCACAATAAGATCCTCACTTGTGCCCTCTTTTAAGCACATTTGCCAGTATGTTTTATGTGTGCTACATTTTTTTTTTTTTTCATATTATTGCACTTCTCTCCCTCCTGGAGAGAAGGTTGTTGAATCGTTTATCAGTGAGGTGACAATATAGATGTTCTTCTCTCATCAGCCCAGACACGAGCTTCAGAGCATCTACTCTGAGATGACAGAACACAAGCTTTGGGGAAAAGCAGTCAGCTTGGCTTGCATTAGCTACCTGGATAATACTGACAGAAAGCAATTAGTATTTTAAATACTAGAAAGGAAACTTTTAGAGCCACACCACAGACCACAGGCTGAGGTCAAGTTTCTGCAATCTGTAACGATTCATTTTCTCCACAGATTGGTACAGACATGTGTCTGTTTCCCATAGGTTGCACTACTTTTCATCTCTGTAAGGTCTGAAAGAGTGCATTTCATTTAGTCCTTAAAAACTGTGCATGCTATGGGAGTCCAGTTCCTCCTCCTCGGCCGAGTCCTGCTCATTGTTCAGAGCAGCCTCCTGCTCGCTTGGTTCTGTTAGCACAACAGAGTCAATCTGAGCTTCTTTAGGAGGATCAGGAGGAAAGGAGGGATCTCCTGTGAAAGCTGTGCAGGAGCACGTCCATACCATCGACGACAACTGGATTTTAGCTCCTCTTAGTGGCAGGATGTTGGCTTTTCAGCTTGGAGCCGTGCTTGTTTAGCATCTCACAGATGTAAGATACCCTGAGGAAGCTCATGTGAAGCTTTTTACTTCCATGTTTGAAGGAGTGGATAAAGTAGGTAGGGAAAATGGCATTTCCTTGCACCAGGGAGCATCTTTTGCCTGTGCAGCCTTCTTCTGTTGTGCTACGAATTTGCTCCCAGGTCTTGAAGAGGAGTTGGGACTTTGTGCTGTTGAGTGCTGCAGTGATACACCCTGAGAAAAATCCTGAGTGGCGAGTTTTCAGTCCATCAGAATTAGGAGTAAAGTTCCTTGTGTGACTCCCATTAGTCCTGTGTAAACTAAACAGTTTCCAAAGGACCTCAGTTTGTGAAAGGTCAGGTTTGTAATAATTTTTGTTTTAATGATTTGGAGCCAGAGCTCTGCTTTTGACAGCCACTTCCCCTACCATTGGGAAAGGTTTGGCTTTCTCATAATACATTACAAAAGCTTTACATAAGCTACTTAGAAAAACACACAGTTCCTTATTACTTTTTGGAACAACAACAAAAAACAGCAAAAAAACAGCCAAACAAGAAAAAACATGCCATAACAGAAGCCAGCATGACCCAGCTTGTTCAAAGATACTGTAGGATTAAATTTGAGATTAGTTAGCAATGAGTCAAAGATTCAGTGTCAGACACAGAGAAAATGCCTCATAGAAGCTGTTTTATACTGCTTAGGAGTGTCACCTTACTGACTCCAAAAGTTCATGGAATGGTGAGCACCTTGCCAGGTCACACCTGAAACTGCAAGAATAGCATGTGTTTTGTGGGCTATAGTTATTTAGTTATTACAAAAGCTTTGCAACTTACATATTTTGCCTTCATCATTTTAAATAAACAAAATAGAAACATACTTTTTTTTTTTTTTTTTTTTTTTTTTTTTTTTTTTTTTCATTAAATCTGTAGCATGAGCTCTTGATCAGACTTTTTTTTTCCTTTTTATTAGCTCTAGGGGATCCCATTCAGGTCACAGTCCTTATTTTATTGTAACTTGGGAAAAAAAAAGCAGGAAAGAAACTGATCTGAGAAAGAATCATACATTTTTATTTTTCTTTCTCATAAACTCATATAATCAGACAACTGAAAGAAACTATGTCACAGCGACTTTAACCCAAAATAATCTTGTGTAAACCAGTCTGCATTTAAACTTGGAAAGAACCCATCATGGTATCTTCCACACCCACAACATAACCCGGAGTACCATTCCTTTGACTGGAATTGAATATCTAATCTTCAGCCCATAGATTAAGCAAAGCCGTCTTCCTTCGTGGCCTTCTGCCCCTTGGCCTGCATTTGCTTCTCTTCAATTCATCACCTTGCTCTCTGTGAGGAAATCACACTGTAGATAATGTTTTGCCAAGAATCTGGCAGAGCTATCTTCCTTTTTCTTTCCTTTTTTTTTTTTTTTTTTTTAAAAAAAAATCTTTTTGACTAATGCTTCTGTTCCAAAAGCTTACTGTTTCCATGGGCAGGGTGAACAATTTAAGGATATATACATATATACACATATATTAAACTGTCAAAACTTTAAAAAGTCAAGTGAAAGGATATATATATTTTTTTCTGTTTAACTGTGAAGATAGGCTACTGCTTTAAATCTCTAGCCACTGGCTCTGTTCTAGCCATCCTAGCTGCTGTTGGACTTTGTGGCTTTGGCAAAAACTTGACCTGGGTTTGAACTGTCCCAGAATTAAGTTTTCAGAAAGAAAACTTGACCTAAGCTTTGTGAAGAATGAAACTCTCCCATTTTTACCTATCTCTTTTAGAAGTCCTCTGCCCATGAGTTTATAATCTTGGAGATACATGGAAACAAATGCTTGAGATACAGTTGTCAGACAAATTAGTCACAATGCTTGTGCTTGGAAAAATTATTATTTATAGTTTGTGTGTTCCAGTAGGTTCTCTCTAGATGACTATTGTTTTTTTTTTTTTTTTTTTCCAAATATCTCTCTTTTTTTTTTTTGGGGGGGGGGGGGGGGGAGGAATGGAGAGGGTGGTGAGGTAGCTGGACATGTGGTGAGCATCCAGCATGTTCCAGGTCTTCAGGGGAGGTGGCTGTGGCCTTTTGATGGCTACAGAGAGAGAGACTGCAACTGGAAACTCAAGTTGCAATGGGTCAATGCATTAAGTTAGATGAATCCAGGCCCTACTCTTTTTGTTTGTTTGTTTGTTTGTTTAATGGACAAAGGCTGAGTTGGGATATGTGGAAAAGACCCCAAGGACAATTGCCTTCTGGTAACTGCTGGCACCGCTGATTTTAGACACTTTTTTCTTTCTGTTTTTCTTGGTTTCTATGTCTCATGATAGTTTATTTGCTTGTTTGAATGTCTGCAGATATGTACGACGACTGTTACTGTATATTTACCGTATTTCTTTCCCTGCACTCCAATCATGAATGTGGGAGACAATCAGCTGAGAAACAACTCAGAAATGTAAGTGGGCGGGAGTCACCGGGAGCTCTTACAATTAATTACAATTAATATGTAAATTAACATGCAATTAAAATTACAATTAATGTGTAAATACAATTAATCACAATTTCTCTCAGCTGTTACAATTTATACATTAAATGTTACAGATTTTGGATTAAAAAAATTCAAAGGCCTGTCAGAACTGAATATTTAAAATGAAATAATCTAGAGACAAGAATCACACAATCTATTAATCACTGACATTTAATCACACAAACTTTTCTACTAAGAAACATTTGCCATTGTGCCAAATTAAAAAAAGAGAAATGAAAAAACAAAAGAGAGTTCAAAAATGGAAAGAGCCTGAAGTGTGACTGTATGCATCATCCAAGCACATTTTCAATTTAGAATACTAATTTAAAAGGTATATAGTCCATATATATAGGTATATAAGCCTGTAAGTACCAGGCTGTGCTTTGACTGGAAAGCTGGAATGAGGAAAAACATTGTTTATTCTCAGCTTCAGTCAGCTACTGCTGGCTGAGGGACATGATCAGTCATCTATATAAAAACACCAAGAGGTAATGAACATATCAGAGGTGCGTGCCAGTACAGCACAAACTGTAATAAGGGACCTTAAAATTAAAAATACTGTCTTAATAAACAGACAGAGAATATGAAGATGAATTGTTAGAGATATTATTGGTGACACAGCTGAAGAGGTCCTTGAATTTGATACAAGTTTTGCAGTCCAGGTATCTTTCTTGAGAAATACCTATGAGGAATCTAGACGAAGCAGAAAAAGAACAGCTTGGATTTTAGTTGAAACAATAGCTTGATTTCATAGTCATTGCAAATGGTTACTATCAACTTGTTGTTTTACATGTCCTCCTTCCAAGTGGGCAGCATCCTACATTGGATGATATGAATGGTAAGTGCTGAATAACTTGCCATTGGTGACTGGACTCCAAACAGCTTATTTAAACACATGGAAAGCAGACATACTTCCCCATTCTTGCCACCATTTCTAGACTATCATTTGACTTGCAATACTTTCTTCAGTATTGTCTGCTATACTACATATTTACATATTTTTTATGAAAACAAACTTTGCCATCTACTTAGTACCTGGACTTAGTGATTATGGCTTTTTGGATTGATACAGGAAAAGCTCTTTTCCTCACCACAACATCCTTTTTATTTCAAGAACTAAATGCTTCCAAAATGTTATTTTTCAAAACAAAACTATTTTTGCTCTAAAGAAAAACATCTGAAACCATGACAAATTCATGGCTTTTTTTTTTTTTTTTTTTTTTTTTTTTTTTAGTCTCTGAATTAAAAATAGTCAGGCTGATCCAACCTAGAGGCTAAATTGTCTTAATGCCAGTTTTTCATTTGGTGTGGTTACAAGTTCTAAAGAGTACATCCTGTTGAATATTGATAGATCTGAAGGGAATTAAACACCAAATTGTCATGAACTTTGCAAGGTCATGCATCTGCTGAAGGTAGCGATAATGTGAACCTGTAATAAGGTACAAGAGTGAACATGGATAAGGAGCTTGTTCATTTTTCTCCTGTTCTTAGAAATTTAGAGAGAGTTATGATTGTTATCATGAGATTATAGTTGGGATCATTTAAATTTGGCTCATCTCAGTTTAATGTGAGATTTTTAATCAGTGATCCAGGGACAAGTAAATATCATTAACCTTTGAGGATCCAACAGGTAGGTAACAGATGCCCTTGCTGCTTTAAAATATCCAATAAGAACCATGTAAAACAACCAACCAAACAAACAAAAAACAATTGTGAGATGCTTGTTTTTGTCTTTTGTACAGATCCAACTCTTTCAGTGAAGTGCATGTATATATATATATATTTTCTTCTTTTAAACCATAACATTACAACAGCTGCAGCTCCAGATGGGACTGAATGTGGCTGTGTCAGTATGACAGTACTTCCTTCTAGCATAGCTTATCTTCAAAAATTTATGTTGGACCCGTGCTTGCAATAAGGTTCTGTAACACTTCCAGCAGCTCCTGATATTCAGAAGGTGGAATAGGAGGTCATGGGGAGGCAAGAGGTGGTAAAGATGCAATGGGCTCCTTCCCATTCTTCTTAGCAGGTCCTGGTGAAGCACATTCAGTGTAGCAGTGCAGTCCTCCTGTCCACACCAGAGACAAATCTGTCTTTAGGAGCAAAAACTAAACATACAGGTAGTGGAAGCAGGGTCGCATGGCCTGGGAAGAGTACAGAGATGCAGTCTGGTTGTGCAGGGATGGGATCAGGAAAGCCAAGACATGGTTGGAAATGAGCTTGGCAAGGGATGCCAATAACAGGAAGGGATGCTATAGGTACATTGCTCAGAAAAAAAAGGCCAAGGAGAGCATACCCCCTCTGATGGATGAGAAGGGTGAACTTGTAACGACAGACATGGAGAAGGCTGAGGTACTCAACAACTTCTTTGCTTCCATCTTCACTGACAGTCAGGCTTCCCAAGTCTTTTGTTTCCCTGAATCCATAGATGGAGGCTGGGGAAGCAAAGTCCCACCCACGGTAAGTGAAGAGCAGGCTTGAGACCACCTGATGAAACTGAACAGGTACAAGTCTATGGGGCCTGATGACAAGCATCCAAGGGTCCTGAAGGAGTTGGCTGATGTAGTTGCCAAGCCTCTCTCCATCATATTTGAAAAGTCCTAGCAGTCAGGCAGGGTCACTGGTGACTAGAGAAAGAGAAGCATCACTCCCATTTTCAAAAATGGTAGAAAGGAGGACCTGTCCTCACTGGACCTACAGACCAGTGAGCCTTACCTCTGTTCCTGGGAAGATAATGGAAAAGATCCTCCTGGAAACAATGTTAAGGCTCATGCAAGACAAAGATGTGATCTGAGACAGCCAGCATGGCTTCACCGAGGGTAAATCGTGCCTGACCAATCTGATGGCTTTCTATGATGGAGTTACTTCATCAATCGACAAGGGAAGACAAACCAATGTTATCTACCTAGACTTCTGAAAGACCTTTGACAGGGTCCCACATGACATCCTGGTCTCCAAATTGGAGAGGTATGGATATGATGGGTGGACCATTCAGTGGATAAGTGTTAGCTTGAAGGTAACACCCAGAGAGTGATGATCAATGGCTCTATGTCCAAGTGGAGGCTGATGACGAGTGGTGTACCTCAGGGGTCTGTCCTGGGACCAGTACTGTTTAATGGCTTTATCAGTGACATAGACAATGGATTCAAGTGCATCCTCAGTAAGTTTGCAGATGACACCAAGCTGAGTAGTGCAGTCAATACAACAGAAGGAAGGGATGCCATCCAAAGGGACCTGGACAAGATTGACAAGTGGGCCCATTTGATCCTAAGGTTCAACAAGTCCAAGTGCAAGGTGCTGCACCTGGGCTGGGGCAATCCCAGACATGAGCACAGACTGGGAGAAGAACTCACTGAGAGCAGCCCTGCAGATAAGGACTTGGGGGTTCTGGTGGATGAAAAGCTTAACATGAGCCAGCAGTGTGTGCTTGCAGCCCAGAAGACCAACTGTGTCCTGGGCTGCATCACCAGAGGAGTGGCCAGCAGGGCAAGGGAGGTGATTGTCCCCCTCTGCTCTGCCCTTGTGAGGTCCCTCTTGGTCTTCTGTGTCCAGGTCTGGAGCCCCCAGCACAAGAAGGATGTGGGGCTGTTAGAGTGGGTCCAGAGGAGGGCCACAAAGATGATCAAGGAGCTGGAGCACCTGTCCTATGAAGAAAGGCTGAGACAACTGGGGATGTTCAGCCTGGAGAAGAGAAGACTCCGGGGTGACCTTTTTGCAACCTTTCAGAACTTGAAGGGGGCTTATAAAAACAACAGAAAGCAACTATTTGCTCAATCAGATAATGACAAGACAAGGGGAAATGATTTTAAACTAAAAAAGGGAGATTTACATTATAAATTAGAAGGAAATTCTTCACCCTGAGGGTGGTGAGGCACTGGCCCAGGTTGCCCAGAGAAGCTGTGGATGCCCCATCCCTGGAGGTGTTCAAGGCCAGGCTGGATGGGGCTTTGCAACCTGATGTAGTGGGTGGCATCCCTGCCTATGGACAGGGGGTTGGAACTAGACGATCTTTGAGGTTCCTTCCAACCCAGGCAATTCTATGATTGTATGATTTACTAAATATATTGATTTCAAACTGAAAGTGTTAGTGGTACAAAAGCCTGTGCATAAACAAATCCTGCATCTCTGTGCTTTTGTTCTTCCTGCTCAACCATGTGTTTTAATTGTAAAAACTTTCTTCTGTTGTTTCTCTCTTCTATTTTGACATCACTGCAAGTTTCAAATTACCTCTGAGATGTGCTGGGTTTTGTGTGTACTCCTTTACTGTGTACTCCTTTACTGGTAGTAAAGACATTGTTTGTATGGGACTTGAGGCTTTGCTAGAAGTGGGTTACACAATCATTTGATTTCTTAAGCAGGAGGGAGTAAATAAGTTTCTTTATTTTTTATTGACCATTATGAATTTGGAATATATTCTCTGAGTGGCTGGATTAATGTAAAAGGCAAATACAAGATTGGGAAAGTATCTTGTGTTCCTCTGGTTGCCAATCTGGAGTCTGGAAGAAATTTTCTTGTACTAGATGTTGGCTGCATTTTAAGTTTCCCTTGTAGTTCTGAACAGGGATCAGGTGGGTCAAATACCACAGATCTCTGGCTCATTGTTCCAGGAACAGAGTTCATATTGTTACTGTTTGGGTTGTGGTGATGTCCAAAACATGCTGGATACCTCCCAGACTCAGAGAAGGAAGTCATACCTGCTTGGAGGACAAAATTACTCAGGATGACTGAGACTGAGAAAGTGTCCAGGAATGGAAGTGCTGTACCAAAAGTGTGGTTATAGTCAGCATGATAACTGGCAGTCTGAGTTTCAAGTTTTCCGATGCTGAAATAACTGGTGCCAGTATTTACCAAGGGAGAGTTTTGAGAATGCACTGGACAAACATCTTTTAGGTGTGGTTTGGGTACATCCTGCAGTGCTGTGGAGGATGGAAACCTCTGAGTCCTTCCTGATCTCATGTGGTGCTCTCCTTTACTAAACTGTCCATCTGCAGATGCATTTGAGAGCTTGGGATGCTGTGCACACATGAAATGTTCATCAGGAGTGACAGAATTCTGGTCTGCTGATCCTGTTTTACAGTTACAGTGGTACAAGATCAAGGCCAGGCTGTGCATTTTAAATCACTCTTTTCCCCCTGTTTTCCCAGTTTTAGGTAGTGCAATGTGATTCCTGATTTTGGAAATTTTGGTTTTCAGCAGCAGAAGCTTTATGCAGAGGAACATGAACATTAATAAACCAGGTTTATTAATTTCATGGAATAAATAATAAATTGATCTAGTAAACTAGATTTATTAGTGAATAAAGGACTTAATTGGGAGATGAAAGGGAAAGTAGGCTTTCTGTGTAAAATTTATACCTAACAGACACATTCTGTGCAATCATTAATGTTAGTTATATTCACCCATTTAATAGATTTTTTTTTGTTTGTTTATTTTTTAACGTTTAAGCAGAAATCTGTTCAAGAGGGAAATTTCAGAATATGGTTGTTCACCAAGCACATCATGGATTGGTCCAGATGGATTCAGATACTCTAATCGAACCTTCAATCAAGGTAAGGAGAGCTAAGTGATTGATACCAGAGAACAAAAAATGTATGTAACTGGATGTGATATCCAGGTATATTTACTCATAATGTAGGCTTTCTTCAAAATAATGTGGTGCCCTCTTTGGATGGATGTGTCAGAACTAAATCCCATATTTGAGCCCAATACACTGGGAAGTTTCTGAATTATTACCTCTGAAAAGGATGGGGAAAGAGCTCTGCTAAAGAAGTACCATTGCTATTCCCTGGATTAACTGGTTGCTGTTTCTCCTTGTTTAGTTCAATATTAATATCACACAGCAGACTGGAAAGAACAAATAATGTTCATTGTTTTCCTGAAAACACCTCAGATATCTTGTCATGTCAACTCTAACTGATTTATATACTTTACTGACTTTTGTCATGCGTAGCCAAAGGAGTGTTGAGGACTAATGAGGACTAATTCAGCATGGATTTTTGTAAAGGATCCTTTTATTGTTTTGTATCTCTCCACGTCTCTTCCTCTGTGTTGCAGCTGCTGCGCTTCTAGTTGAGAATGGGAAGCAAGGGATCACATACCTTTTGAAACGTGGGACACACGAGGAATTTGGATACACATCCCTCTGCACTGCTTTGGCATTTTATTTCATCCTCAGCTGCTGGACTGCAGGTTCTGCTGTTGCCAGTGGCCTGGTTATTCCTATGCTGTAAGCTTTGCCCATTTTGGTTTGAGCTGTCTATACAAAAAGCCTGTGTTGAGTAGCAACAACCTGAGTTGTAAGCTGAAAGGTTGGCAATAGCAAAGCTATAATTGCTCAGAGGAGGTTGTATAGGTGGAACAGGATGGTTTGCTTGGAAAGAGAGGCTAAAATTGTAGAAAAGAATGAAGAAAAATCATCTGAAAATAGTAGTAGAAGGATGATAGCCAAAACTGTGTACTTTCCAGTATAGATCAGTTGAATCCTTTGGGGACCCAGAGAGAGCCTTGACTGCTGGCTCCATTTCTGTAACTGTAGAAATACCGGTTCAGATCCAGACTTTTCATCTGTTTCTTATGCACATAATAGCCTGAATCTTAATCTTGGACTTCAACACCCTAGACTTTGGAGAAAACTGCTGTTAGGTCGTAGTTTTTAGAAAGCTGTGGTTGTAAGAACTGTGCTCTAATCTGTAATGTTGAGAGGTTTGATGTACATACCGAAGTGTTCAGTGAGCAAGAAGCCGTGGCTGGAGGTTGGATATCAAGGAGGGTGGGTATCCAGCATGATGTAATTCAAATACTGAAAAAACCCTGAAAAGAAATTTGTGTAAAACCTCCTTTCTCTGTGCCCCTGAGTAGCCCCTCTTTTTCACCTCCTATCCTCTCCAAGCTGAGGTCTAAACCACTTTTTTATATGTAGGGATTGTTGAAGCGTGGCATAGTTGGCTGTGTAGATACTGACAGTCAAGTCTTTCAGCCAGCTACTGCTAAGCTAATTTTTGTAACCATTTTA
Source organism: Heteronetta atricapilla (assembly GCA_011075105.1). NCBI lineage: Eukaryota > Metazoa > Chordata > Aves > Anseriformes > Anatidae > Heteronetta > Heteronetta atricapilla. The sequence goes on from CM021732.1 coordinate 115,314,950, forward strand.
GAACTGCACCTATCAATAGAATGAATCAAGTGTATGAATAAATGAGAGAGAGAGAGAAAAAAAAGAGAGAGTAATAGTGCAAGATAATGCTCCCCAAGTCCGATTATATATATCACATATGTGCCTATATTATATATAATAATAATTCACCATTCCTGGAAGGTGAATGCCTGTACAAATCCAGTTCATGGGCTGACACTTGGAAATGTATATTTAATTGCATATGGAATTAAATGCTGTGTCTCACCCCAGCAATTACATGTTCAGCTGTGTGAAATTTTGGTTTTGTTCTTCAATGTAGCACATGGCTAGTTTGAGGACTCCTGGGTTCTCTTCACAGCTTCATTCCTGCTTAGCTTTGGACAGGTCATTAATACCTATTACTCCATTTTCCCATTTGTTATGTGGTTGTAATATTTTACTTGCCAGGATTATGGGGCACAGGTAGACTTAGTTTTAAGAAATTATATAAAGCTGGAACTTTAAAAGTGTTTCTTCTGTTTGTTTGTTTGTTTGTTTTGTGTGTACATCTGTAATCTGTATTTTTGACTGTATTCCTGTAAGGTTTATTCTAATTTGGCTTTGAACAATATTAAGCAAACACATGCTGATAGTTCCTTTTTTTTTTTTTTTTTTTTTTTTTTTAAATTATAGCAAACTTGGCAGTTTTGTGCTAGTGATTGGAACTAAGTAATCATTCATAATAAGGAGAAAAGCTAGAGCTTTTTTGGGGAAAGGAGTTGTTACAGAAGTTTGTGATTAAATCTGGGACTAGCAAGTTACTAGAAGCACTTCTAGAAAACAGGATCACTGGCAAAAGGAGTGCTCTTTTTTTCTTCTTACATACAGGTACACAGGAGCTTTGTATGGCAGAATAATTGGTTTGATTCTTGTTTCCATTTTTGGTGTTCAAACTAATGAATATGGAGCATGGATTGATCCAGGTCTGTTTGCTGCCATTGGAGCTGCCTCCTTTTTCAGTGGAGTGTCAAGACTAACCATCTCCCTCACTGTTATAATGGTAAGTATGTTAAGTTTTCAGGTGTTTGTGTAGTGCTGAGCATTTGCTGCTGCAGCTAAATGAACCACAGATGGTGTCCCACACACGTTGGACCACAGAGAAATAAATTATTGGCCTAGTTAATTCTAGCTCACCTGGAGAGCCTTCCCTTCCCTTCCCTTCCCTTCCCTTCCCTTCCCTTCCCTTCCCTTCCCTTCCCTTCCCTTCCCTTCCCTTCCCTTCCCTTCCCTTCCCTTCCCTTCCCTTCCCTTCCCTTCCCTTCCCTTCCCTTCCCTTCCCTTCCCTTCCCTCCCCTTCCCTTCCCTCACCTTCCCTTCCCTTCCCTCACCTTCCCTTTCCTCCCCTTCCCCCACCTTCCCTCCCCTTCCCCCACCTTTCTCCACCTTCCCCTTTCCCTTCCCTTTCTTTCCTTTCCCTATTTTTCAAACATCTTTTGGTTACAAACACAATAATGGCTTCAGCAGTTTACAAACAAGGAACCATCTCTGTTTCTTCCGGTTTACAAAAAATAGTAGACAACACTGCCTGGCTTGTGAATTGACTTCTGTGAGGGACTGAGGGTCTTGTGCAGTGTGCCTTTTTATTTTGGGACTGAATATAGACTTTTGGACAGAGTGAGAGAAGGATTTGCAGCAGTATAGTCAAGTGATGCAATGGAAGGCTTCCCAGGTCTCTGCTAAATTTATGCCTTACAGATTTCAATTTTTTTAGGTTCCCTTGCACCATGCTCCACATTCACATTTCCTTCCCTCCTCCTTTTATAGCAGACCACTTTGAGTCTACACTGCAATACTTTCAAAGCAAACCTCTGAAGGCTAAAGGAGGTGCAAAGAACAGCCTTATAATAAGAGAGGAGGTTCTTTGTGCCTCCCTGATTGCAACACCTGGGGATGGTGAGTTGTAAGGTGCAGCTGAAATTCAGCTCAATCAACACAAAAGTGATTTTGAGGTCACAAGGGTGAGCTTTCACAACGTGGAAATTTCACCTATGACTAAACCAAGTCCTGGCTGCCTCTGCCCAGAAAGATCTCATTAAAATCTTTGCAGATGTCGGAATTCACCCAGAGTGACCAAGCGGGGATTTTCTCTCCCAGTACACTGTTGCGCAGCATTTGATAAAGCAGCTCCTTATCGGCACTCACTCAGAGCTGCGTTCGTTTTAGTGATAGGCTGTGTAAATTGTGTAGGAAGCATTTTTGTGGTAGTCTAACTTGAAAGGTGCTGTAAGTGCATAAACACTTGTCTATTGTGAAAGAATAATTAGAGTGATTATGGAAACACTCCTCCTTCAGCGTCCTCGTGATATTTTAGCACTTGCTTAGCCTTTAAGAACAAATGTACTCTGTTATTTTTGCATATGCTATTGCTATTAGGCATCTTTTGGAAGATCTGTATGATTTGTTGGCCAGCTATGACGTCTGTAAGACTCAAAGGGAAAGCTGATGCCTGAACAATAGGTGTAAGTTTCTGAGAGCTCCAATTGCCACTAACTGTAATGTCTCTTCCAAAGTAGAAGAATTTTTAGCCTGAATTTTCTTGCAATGACTCAATCAATCTTAATTGAAGTACTGTTTATAAAACATTAAGTTAGGGTCTTGCTGCAGATATAGGTCCATAGGGGCAAGAGCAGCTGATTGACATCTTCCTTAGCTTTGTGCCCATGAGGCTGTGCTTCATTGCAGGGAACTGAGAGGTGAATGTGTGCCAGAACACTTGCTGGTCTTGGATGACAGAACCACATTTAATTCAGCTCTAGTAGAGAAGAAAAATACTACATTTTATTTGCTTCAATTTCTCCCTGCCTTCCCAATTACCTGCACATTTTTTTTTTTTTTGTCCAAGTTCCCTGAGCATGCATGTACAGCACGTGCAAAACAATAGCTGGAAACTGTTAAGAGAGCTGTACAAAAATCAGTTGAAAAGGCACTAGAAAAATGATTAGGATTGCATTGCAATGTGTTCTGAATTCCCCTAGGTGTCATGTTATAACTCTTTTGTGCCTCTCTCTGCACAGTGAGATTGTGTTTCAATTCATGTTCATCCAAGATAAATAGCTGCATTGCTTGAGGAAATATTAATTTTTGAGGAGAAAAAAGGTCTTGGACATGACAATGCAAAAACATAATTAAAAGGTTGTGCCCTCAAACCATAAAATGCACATATTTTTCCTATATTGTCTGATGGGTTCAAAAAGAATTGAGAATGTTTGCTTTGGCTTTTCACGCGGCCTTCCATTTGGAAACAGTTATGAGTGTGGGACTTGCAGTGAACAGGTTTGTAAAATGCTTCCTTTTTTTTTTTTTTTTTTCTTTCCTCATGGCAGACCCCACAGGCATCTGCCCACCTCTTCTTTCTTGGCTGCCTTTTTCTACCCCCCATGCTGACACTCGACCCTCATCCTCCTCAGCTCTTTGTGGCAAACAGTAGATGTGGTGACATTTTCCTTGGCAAACATGCGGACCAGCCTTATGATGTGCCTTCCCGCAGCCTTCTGTCTCTCGTGTCTTTACGTTGTGTGTCCTGAACTTGGTGGCTCTAGGTGTAGGAAGAGGAATAGCATCTTCCAAGGTGTGCTTCGTGTCCAGGACATTCTGTATTTCTATCATCCCTTTTGTATTTTTACCTCTCAATCATGCTGCCTTGAAAAGACATCACACTGGCTTGAAGAGAAAGGATGGTACTGGGCTAGCCTAGAACTAGTGTTCTTATCCAGTACTGGTGATGCTCCTGTGGACAAGCTGTTCAGCAGCCAGCCTCAGAAAGAGGCTTGATTTATATGGATTTGTATCCTTTGACCTATGAGTTGTCTTCCTTTTTGTTCACACATGAAGAAAAGTAGCCTTGATTCTCTCCATTTTCCTGCCAGCTCTGTTCAAACAGAATTAAAGCAATATATCAGCTTATTGGCCTGATTTATTTCTCAAGGTCTTTACTGATGGATATGGGGAATGTGATAAATTGTGAAAAGGTTAAGACTCAAAAACCTCCTCTGAGTGTGAAACACTGAAATATCAGTCTTTCAACAGATGTAGAATAAAGGAGAAAACAGCATGTTCCTTAGGATTTGGACGGGGAAATGCCATGCCATTGTATAAGCCAGAGGAAAATGTACATAGGGGATTAAATTGCCTAAGGTCCTTCCTTCTCTAGCTAATGGCAGGTGTGGCTGCTGTGAACGATGGGCTGGTGCTAACGAGCAGTATCTTGCTACTGAAATAAAATGACCGTCTGATGGTGGGTCTGAGAATTATGAAAGGTTAGTGGCAGTATGGAAGGATCAGGAGTGAGGGCTGTTTGTGCTCTCTGCTTTCTGATGCCTACATCAGGACAGGCACAGTCGCAGAGCATGGTACATATTAAACTACATTACTGCATGTCCTATAGTTTGGAAATTTCATATTTTTTATACGTTTTTCATCAAGAAATTTAAATAAACTTTTTTTTTTTTTTTTTTTTTTTTTTTTTTTTACTCAGTTGTAACATATACTTCTGATGTGCTTCACAGCAGGGACACAGGTCATCTTGGATAAGTGCAATGCAATGGCTGTATCAGCAGGTAGCAGCAATTAAACCCTAACCTCTTCGCTCTCTCTGAATTTCTTCAGTACTTCTAATTCAGACAAAATGTGCTTACCTCAAATTATAGGCAAGTTGTATTGCTGCAAATTCTGTGGCTAGGCTTCTCACTTCCTCTGAGAGAGTGACTCTCAAGAAGTTTAAGGCCTTTCATGAGAAATTTAAGTAGAGCCTCAGCCATGGGCACTTACTGTAGATATGAGAGGCACACCTTGTTTTGATGTAACCTGTAGTACAGGCAACTATGTGATCCAACTAATTAGAGGAAAATTATAAGATGAGCAGAATGGTGATATAAGGTGTTAGAAAAGTAAGCATAAGACTTTTAAAACACATGTAAAATTTGCCTGGTGTCCAGTTTTTCACAAGACAGCTGTGTTGCCCAGTGGTTAAAGGATACAAGCTTGGCTTGTGTATGTTGTTGCTAAAGAGAGACCATCAGGGGCCAGAAATTGTCATCAATTTCTGCTAGGTGAGGCCTGAGCTAAATGTATGAGATCTCTATTTTATAAGTGAAGGTGGGTAACTTCACACATTAGGTGGGCAAGAAAATTGTGGTATGCGTTACACTTGGATTAAATGTAAATGTTAATATCTGTATATTCTAGAATTTCTTCTCATCTAGTGGGATGAAAGAAAAAGTCAGTATAGCTGTACCTTTTGTCATGCTGTGAGCAGTTGGACTGTGCTATTTTCCAGCCCAGCTTCCTCCTCTATCGTGCAGGAGAGCCATGGACTGGATTGTTGGTGGCTGTGTCTGAGGCTCAGTTGCTCCCATGGCAGGGGGCTTGGAACTAGGGGATTTTTAAGTCCCTTCCAAACCAAACCACTCTGTGATCCTACAGCTCCGGCTGCTCCGCCTGGCACTGTCCCATGCTCCTCCTCTTGCAAAACACTGGTGCCTCTTTGCCTTCTGCAGTCTTCGCTTCTGTTCGGATGGGGCCCATTCCCAACACCTGGGCCTCCTGCATTCCCCTTTTCCCTTTTGCTCCTTGAGCTGGGAGCAGAGATCAGAGTGGGCTCACAGGATGTGCAGCAGCAAAACAGTGCTCTCATTTGGGTGCTCTTTTTCACCCTCTCTTTTGCAAGTGCCCCAGGACTGTTGTGCTGGCAACAAGGAGAGCCTGCAAAGGGAGTTGGATGTTACTCAAGGAGGTGCTCCTGCAGAAGTGCAAAGTGTCTTCAGTGCAAACTGTGCCTTATGTGAGACCCGTACACTTGCTTGTAGGCTTCTTAGCATCTTGCTCTAGTAAGAAAAGGGTACAGTAGGAATATACTTTGAACAAGCTGACTTCAAGTCACCCTTAAGTCCCAACTACAGAGTGTATGCTTTCCTGTAATGTACTTGTCATTATTGTCATGTAATGTGTTTCATGTGTTTCCCCTAGTTCATATCATTTTTTTTTTAAATTATTAAATGTACAAAATGAGTGCTGTTTCAAAGCTGGGCTTGCTTACAGGAGCCCTGTGTTCTTCCTGAGTGGAGGAGCAGCTAACCCATAAGCAAGGGGCTCAGGAGCTGTGGCACTGTCATGCTGTGGAGTGGACTTCAGGAAATGGACGGTTTTAGATTTCAGTCCATGACAGCTCTTCAGGGCAGGTGCTGAACAGCAGGACAAATATAGAACACAAATAACTACAGGAAATGCATGATATTTTGCAAGAAGACAGATTAAAGGACTTAAGAAACCTTCTGGTCTTAAAACAAACCAGTCTTGATTTCATCACATAGAATGTGGTGTAGCATCTAGTTGAAGAAAAAGGGGTTTCCCTTCCAAACTCAGTGCCATCCAAACTGCCATCTTTTCATTGATACGGATTGTCATTCACTAAGGTGCAAGGAGAAAACTTTTCTGAATGCTGAGTGTGCTTTTGGTGTACCAGCAAGCAGGAGAACAGGCTGATTTGAAATACATGGATTTCTTGCTCAAGTGAAAAATCTGGTCAAATACGCAAAAGTTTCTTCAATACCTAGTTTTGTGGTGGGAGTGACTATAAACACTGAAGTCTGCAGTAGGTTGCTTTTTTAGCATCACCTTGTTTAGAATGATTACAAAAAAAAATCCCTTCTACTCTATTTTTGACTGAAAATTAGGATTTCAGATTTGTTTCATGAAAAGCTTGGATTTTTTGTCAAAAAGCTGAACACTTGAGAAACAAAAATAAAGCAAAAACTATTTGAAATATCTTGCCATAAGCTTTATTGTTTCATGTTATCATTTCCCTGTAACATGAAATATTTCCCATGAAACACCAAAGAGACTTCCTTAGCATGTTCTAGAAAGGATGGGGCAATGCACTGTGCATTGTGAAAGATGTAGTTGAATCTGAGAGGCCAGCCTATATCCAATTTTAAAATTCTCACGAGATACCACAATAGCATTCCAAATCAAAGCTTTTTGGATTTTAACCTAAGAAATACTGCTCTGTAGGGATGATAAACAATTTGTCAAGTCACGGGAACATTCCGTAAAAAAATATGTGCTTGTAGGGAAAAACAGAACAACCCCCTTTTTTTTTCTGGATGGTAGCCTTGTGAACTCAGCCCAAGAAAGTCAGAACAAGTCCCCTCTGATTCATTCATTCATCATCCGTAAAGAAGAACTTCAGCCACAGGACAGTGGTTAGTCTGTAGGTAATTCACAAATCAGAGGAGAATCCAGCTTCATCTCTCATATGGCTGCTTCAGCTTTGGCACCAGGCTTTTATCAGTAAAATAAATAGATATGACTGAATTATACATGGATTCAATTGGCATTGAACTTTTAGAAAGTTCAGTTGTGTATCTCAAGTACTGAAATGGAGACTGCATTTCTGTTTTAAATACACACATTGGAAATGAGGTTGTAATGTGAGAAGATAACATTTTTATATAGTCATTTTTCTGGCTCTGACTTACAGTAGCTTTAAAGGTATTTTATAAATAAAGCTATCTAGTGTATTACAACATAGAATTGTACATATGGGACATGTAATACAAACCTTAATGAAAGTTCATGAGAATTTAATGTGCAGAAGTTATTTTTAATTCACAGTATCTTATCTGTTTTCAATTTTTTTCAAATTACAGAATGCAATTGGGCTGTCTTATGTGTTCTTTGCCAAATTTAATTTGTTTCCAAATTTCCAAATTAAAGGCATTTTTCTGTTACACTGTCAAGAAAAGCATCTGAAACCATTAAGTTCTGTTATATTTTTAACTTAAAAACCTTCAGAATATTGCCAATAGTATTTTTTCCAAACTTTGTGAAAATGATTTATCTTGGGGACAAAAGCTACCACAATAAGCCTACCTCTTTTTTTTTTTTTTTTTTTTTTTTTTTTTCTTTTCTCTAGCCTGAGGGGTTTATTATCATCTCAAATTAAAAACCCCATGTAACCGGCTGCTCTAATGAATGGGGGCTTGGGGCCAGAAACCCCTGTTTGATTCTTGGACCCAGTTGAAACAGGAGCAAGTGATTATACAGCCCAGCAGCTGCTCTGCTGAGCAAGGTCTGTTGGTGGGAAGGAGACGCCTACTGTTGGTCTTGAGAGAGGCAGATCCCCAAGGAGGACTGCGTCCTCGTCCTCCTCCCCTCTGCCCAGATGGGCAGGATGTGTTTTGTTCTTGCAGTTTCAACATTTTGCCTGTTTTCTTGTTTGTTTGTTTTTCAACAGGAATAAGACTGTGTGTGGGACACGAATGATGGTGGCAGAGAGTACTGGTAAAAGGTGCGTGGTTGTTGTGAGCAAGACTGAGTGGAGGCAGGCACAGAGGGGAAAAGCCCTGAAAGCATGTGGAAAAGGAGAAGCATAGCACAAAACAGAAGCACAAATGGTAGCCACTGGGACATGTCCTAAAGGTAGCTCTTCTCTCATTTTGAAATATGAAAGAGTGATAATGAAAGAACTCTTGAGTGCTTAAAGATGTGTCTCAGGCCAGCCTGTAGAGCTAGACCTGAGCTGCTTTCTGGTATCTTTAAAAGAAAGAGAAAATCACCCAAACTGTCAGGTTGTTGTCCACTGGTGAGTTCTGTAGCCTCTGCTGCAACTTCCAAAATGGCAGAACTTGGCTTTAGAGAGAAAGAAGTTGCACGGTGGTAGAGAGAGAGAGAGTGGAGTTGTCTGGTGATTCAGGTCATATATCATGAAGACTGACCTCAGGCTACTCTGGTTATACCACTCCCACCTTATGTTCTTCCCTACCCTGACCTTTGTTCAAAGAAAAGAGAATTTATTTGAAAGGCTCAAGTCATATTTTTCCCTTTCTCCTCTTTGTCTAGCAGGGTGTATGCAGTACTGGAGAGGGAACAGACAAAGAGAAGGGAAAGAACTGACTGTAAGAAATGAATACCTCCTTTGGCAGCACAGACCCTGGGAGACCTCTGGCTGTGCCTCCCTCTGACTTGCTCAAGACAGAAGGGTGTAAAAGGGACATTGGACTCCTGGGGCAACCACAGCCTGGTGCTCTGGAGAGAAAACGATCTGGAGCATGTGGCTGCCTATGGGGAGAGCCATTTCTGTGCGGGAGTAATGACGGCTCTGGGAAACAGGTCACGTTAGCATCTGTCCTGTGATGTTGGTGCAGATGAGACAAGATTGTCATGCTTACTTTAGAATGAGTACATACTTAGGTGCTTTCCTTACCAGGAAGCATTTTTTTCCCTGCTGGTCAATATGATGTGTACTGCAGAGTTCCTATGAAAAGGGCAGGAAATGGGATGTGTTCCCTCTACAGTGAGGTTCAAATTCTTCTCTCCTCTACACCAACACAGCATTATCAATTCTTAAAAACAGTTCAGTATGATCACTTCAGCAAGGTTACTTAACTTCAAATTTAGTTTTGATCAGAACCATCTACATGACTAGATTCTTCATTTTAATTCCCTTGGAGAGTAACACATGGTTGATTTTTCCACCTCATTTTGTTGGGAAAATAAAAATCTTTTGAAAAAGTGGAGACAAATGTAGTTTTTAAGATTGTTCATATCATGTTTCCTTCAAAGCAGGCAAAGGAAATGCTTAATTATCTGGAAACTCAGTTGGCAGGTTCTTCCCAGTGCTAGACTGTTCAATGCATCAGCCCATCACACTTAAATACTTTAGGGCTCACTTAACATTTTTGATTACACCTGAGATGGTTCACAGAAGCTGTTTTGACAAGGCCTAATTTTCTGTTACTAGGCTGTCTGATTTTTTTTTTTTTTTTTTTTTTTTTTTTTAATGAAGAGTTTAAACCCTAGTCAAAACAATTTCTCAAAATCTCTAAGGCTATAGTTATTCGTAACAGGGTAAGCACTGGCTCTGCTTATTCTACCTGTCAGGAGGAGCCCAGGGAGTCTGAATGGTGAGTGTAAAGATGTTTCCTAATCTGACAGTAAGCGGTCACCTTTTAACAAAGAAGGGGAGATGTACAGTAGTGTTGTACTGATCCTAGTTCTGTTCATTTTAAACCCAAGAAGTTAAACCCAACCATTTGTATATTGGAGTAACAATGCATAATCAACAAGCTATTGTATACATTAAGTCCTATTATTTTCAGTTGAATGTGTTCCAACTAAAGGAAAAGCACTGTGTATTTTTCAGCAGTAGCCTGTCTGGAAAATGAAATAAGTGAAACTACTCTCACAGAGTAGGAACCGTTTCAGGACCTCAGATTTTGTTATGTACTTCTTTAAGAACCTAGAGGCTCAGTGAAGGATCACCTATGCTAGATCTGAGAACAGCAAGCTCTTGTAAGCTTTCTGCTGTTATTTAAGGTCCAATCTCCTACTGCCGTTAAAGCTGAAATGAAGTTCACAGCCTGTGGCATACAGCGTTTATCAAACAGTGAGGAAGATCCACAGAGACCTTGTAAATCCACTGTCCAGTCTTCAGCTGCCTGTAGTCACAGGGCTGTTTCTTCAGCCTTTTCTAGGCTCTGGGAGCTGGGTCCATGAGAGTTATGGCACTCTGGAGTTGTTGGTTTTAGCATTGCTTAAACATAACAGAGATTCATTGAAGTCCTCTTTGTTATTTCACAAAAATGCTCATGAATAATAATTCAAAGAATTCTGCTATATGGTGGGTTAAAAAAGAACAAGGCTGTTTAAATGGGTTATTATACAGTACAGTGCTAGTTTTGATTAGATTTAGTATGTGAGCCTGCTGAATGCTCAGGCATATTCAGCAGGACACATGCAAAACACCGCTGTACTTATTAATGAGAAGTTCACTTGACACAACATGCATGAGTACTGTCTTTCCTGGGACATGGATTTAAAGCTTTGAAAGCTCCTTTCAGGGTTGGGTGTCTACTATACACCCAAGATAGAGACAGATTAAAAAAAAAAAAATCACGGGTAGATATCTTTCCAGGGGATCTTGGCAAGAGTTGCTGCTATCACCTATAGTATTTCCTATATCACTGCATCCCTTGCCACAGCCTGTCAAAACAGGTGTATTTATAGGCCTTGAGGGACTGAAACAAGAAATCAAACATTTCCACTTTGCATAGCCTCTTCTGTCCAAATTCCCAAGGACTGAGACTCAAAGGATTTTGATATGTTTCCAGGGATTACTTAGATTTTCTGGGTATTTCTAAGTTCTTTTTAGTAATCTCCTACTGCTGTGCTTGGTCTTGGAATTAGGAAAAGTTGTTCTCTCCATAAACAAGGAAGTCATCAACAAAATACTGGTTGGCTTCAGAAAAATTCATGCAAGTATTAAAATACACATCAGAGAAAAATGAGGCTTGACCTCACTGAACATTATGAATTAAATTGAATTAAGAAGCAGTGGATGAGTGTGATTAATTAGGACTATTTTGCTTAAAGAGAAAAAAATATGCACCCCGTGCTAAGACATTTTTTGTGCTCTGCCTTGGCAGTAATTAAGCTCTAGGGTGCTAGAAGCTGCCTACTTGTTGTAATGGCCTGGAATAGTTAACAGAGTTACGAATATGAGCAAGAATCCTGTTAATTGTGCAATTCTCCTGGCACTGGGGATTTGGCAGGAAGTCCTTACAGTGAACCTAGCCTGGGTGTGTCGTCCTTTGTAGAGCATGATGCACAGCTTCATGTGCCTGAGGCTGCAAGAAATAATCATTTTCAGCAGTGAGGAACTTGAATGCATAACTTCTCAAGGCTAACAGGACTTTTAAAGAGATTTATGTTTACTGTATTGCAGCATCCCACTTCTCCAAAAATTTCCAGCAGCGATGGTGATGAGTGATAAGGTGATACAGTAAAGTGAATTGAGTTAATGGATGTAGTCCTCGAACTATAAAGGATTTCTTTAAAGGTGAAGTGCACAGGAAAGGAAGATTTTACACTTAGTTTTAAAAGGAGAGATTAATGGAAGTTCAGGGAGGGAGTATTCAGCTGGATCAATACTGAGGAAGGTGCCTCTTTTGGCATAGTCCCAGATGGAAATAGTGGACAAAGATAACAACATTGCAATTCATAAGGTTTTTATGACATTATTAAGTGGGAAGGAAAGAGACTCAAGTGTTGAACACACGGGTTAGTAAGGGCCAGCAGATCATAATCCAGAGACTAAAGAAATTGAAATGCAGAGCTGCATTGTTTATCAAATGGCTGTCATAATACAAATAACTTAATCCTGGGAGATGTTATTTCCATAAACTCCTATTCTCAAGAAAGCTGCTCGAACAACTCTTCTACTGCTGTGAATAGGGAATTGTTAACTCCTCCCCTTCTTCGTGTCAAGCCATCAGTTTACAACCTTGTTGGCATTTGCTCCTGAGCAAGAAAAAAAAAAAAAAAAAAAAAAAAAAAACAATAAAAAGTTTTCTGCTGGCTACAAACCCTCTACTCTTTGGAAACGTTCTGTTGACTGTAAATGATGTTTTTCTTGGTGTGTTGAATTGATAGTAGCAAAAAATTCAAACGGGAGTAGTTCTGATTGCATCTGGTTGCATCCTGGGGAAATGTCTACTCTTCCACAAAATCGGGTCACATGGAGACCAGGAAACCATGCCCAGAAATAGTGTTTTGTGCCAGCTACAACCTTAATTTCAAAACCATTGGATTTGGTTTGTAGGACCAAGGCTTCATGGCCCTTGCCACAACCCCTCTTTTTTTACTCACTCTCAGACATCTTGTCTTCTCCAGAAGTTGCTTGTTTTTTCCCAAATATTTTCCAAATTCCAGGGCTTTCAGCTAGGTGTGTGTAAGCTTGTGAAGAATGACAAAATATTTCTTTTGGAGAGTTTGCTTCTACCCAGCCTGCTGATAGTTATATCATGGGAAGGAAGTAGATTTTTTTCTTTCAATTGTTCAATTTGTCAGGTAGCTTTTCTGTTTGAACACATTTAAATTCATTTTGAAGTTGTACTTTTTTTCTTTTCCTTTTTTTTTTTTTTTTTTTTTTTCTTTTTGTCATTGTAGGTTGCAAATAGCAAGACAGCTCTCTTGCTAAGTGTTTTTTTGGTAGAAGAAAGAAAATTGGGTTGCACCGTGTAGCTGTCTGGTGATATTTCTTTTACATTATTGGAAATACCAAGGGTTCATGAAATATTTACTGTATCAGCAGCCTTGCTTCTAATGAGGTTCTTTGGCCTCTGTTCTCTGAGCTGGAGTAAAATGTTTGAAACACATTAACTACCATTTGATTGAAAAGTGGGGGGAGGGTTCTTAACAGTGAGCTTTAAGTAAACTGCATCTTTTTGAATTTCCTGGGCAGCTGCCTTTTTCTCTTTGATGTACTGTGCCTGGTGATGCTGTTAATGAAATGCATAATTATGTGTTATATAATAAAACAGAGCTAACATGAAGGTGGCTAACATATTATAATGATGTGAAGGCCTGAGAAACTCAGGACCGTGGGGGCTGTTGAAAAGTGCCTCCGGTGACAAAGAAGATATTTAAAGAGCTTTGAATAACTGTGCTAATAAATTAATTGTGGTCTGTGCGCATGTGTGTGCAAATGATATATTTCAATATTTTGTATATAGAGAGAATATTGAAAAAAAATAGGTGCAATTTACTAGGCTGCTGATGTATGAAGTGTCAGCGCTGACTGCTTCCAGCGTCTATTAGCGCTGCTGGCTTTGCATAGATGGGTGCCCTAGGCAAAGAAATTTTTGGCACAGCCTACTACACCCGGAAGATCAAAAGGGAAAAAAAAAAATCTGGCAATATACACAGAGAGTAAATTGCATCCTAAAAAGCAGCCCCTAAAATGCAGGCTTGGAATGAATGTCAATAAATGAAACATCACATTTAATTGCTGAAGAGTTGTAGGTGTTTGGTGGCTGCCCCAACTTTCCCCTTTCCTTTCTCTGTTTTTGTCAACCTTTATTTTCTCTTTCCCTCTAGTACTCTGTATAACTTGTTCCTTTCTTAGATTTTTTAGGAACTCGTTTGAACAGATAACTATTTCAAAAGGAGAGGCAGTATCATCTTCCAGCCCTGGACCACATGGGTTCCTAATTGTGCTGGGCCATGGCTGGGCTTGCTTGGTAGCCGCTCTGTGCTTACCAGGGCCTGTCTGCAGGCAGAACTAGCTTGAAGGGAGCTCCATTGTGAATTTACAACGTGCTGGTTACTTGGCACTAATTCTCTGGGTGGGTGCTTCTAGTACCTGCTGAGAGTGCTTTTGTGTGAGTTAGCTCTCAGAGTGCTTTTGTGTGAGTTAGGCTTGCTCCTTTTTGAAGGTGAAGTATGTTGTTTTTTACTTAAGGTGTGCCAAGAGTACCCACATGGGCAGTTAGTGCAGAGTAGCTAATATGCAGTAAATTCACACCCAGGCTCACTGCGAGCTGACTTCCTTGTACAGACGAGTCCCGAGGCTCTGCACTTTGTCTCTCTCAGCAGGAAGCAGATGGCCCTTCTCTAAACAGGGAGACTACTAATAAAGCCTTATGAAGCACATGAATATGCGTGTGTGCACGCACATGTGTGGGTTTGTGTGTGTGTCCTTATGTTTGTATAACTTGAATCTATTGCAATTCTTGGATTAATTTGTGCTTCCTTGATTTTCATCAAGATACCCTAAGGAGAACTTTGCTGCTGCATTGCCAGCATCCTTGACATTAGCCGCTTTAGCTTTTAGCTATAGGGTTTTGACAGGTTTTGTTGAATTCTTCATTTTCTTTCACTGCTAAGTGGCATGCTTCTACAGTGTGAGTGACTGCACTTTTGTGAGAGAATCAGTCTTTGTTGCAATGGCCTTTCCCAGTGTTTCTGATTTGATCTCTGGAGTATATTCCTGTATTTTGTATGCTTTTATTGCTAATAAATGCTATTCTACAACTTGAAAACTCCCAGTAAGTAGGAAATAAGGTTTTCTCTAGGTCTCTAAATACTTGAATGTGGAATCAAATCCATCTTTTATAAAAACATTGCTTTAGACTAGCATCACAAATAACTTGATCTATAATTAGTGTATACAGCTTCATCTTAGCTTAAGCTCATGTGATGGGTTACGTTTTCATGCAAAGTTTTCTTGACATTTTATAAATGATTTTATCTGTTCTTCATGCTCATGCTTCAAATATATAATTGATTTCTAAGTCTTCTGCAGACTTGCTTTAAAATGTTGCTCTAGTATTATCTATGTCCAAGAAAATTTCATATCACAAAAATTGACTCTCCTGTTTCCATCTGTAGTGAGAGTTCAGGACAACTGTAGCTGCTCTGTTTTGGCCAAAGTTTCAATTTACTTACATATAGAAGATATTGCTCAAAATGCTTTTAACATGTCTTTCTTTAATGACCTCAGCCATGCTAGCCTGCCAAAGATAAACAGCATTTCTGCTTGGCAGGCATTAACTCTTGGAGGAAGTTTTGTCTGACGCTGAACCCAGAGGCACTTGCTCTGAGTGTTTGCTTTGCTGTGTTCTAGAGAAGAGCCATCCCCACAGATCCCAGCACTCAGGAGGGCTGCAGTGCTGGGGAAAATCAGCACCAGCCACAGAATTTCTCAATAGCAGATGTAAAATGTTGCTGAATATTTGAGAGAATAAAGGACGAGGGTGCGGGCCAGGCCAGCTTGACTGTTCCCACTAGAGGATGGGAGGGTAGGAGGAAAGGATAAAATGGGATAAAGAGCAAGGAGGGGAGCCTGGAAAGCCAGCTTTCTGGTTCTTGCTGTTCTGGAGGTGGTCAGGTTTGCTGCTTCTGGGATGAGCAAGCAGTGCTAAGGCTCTCATGGCACCAGGCACACTCCTGTGCTTTCTACAAAATTGGCAATAATGTCCACTTGTTGCTTCCCGTAGTCTGCCTATATTTGTCTTTTTCTTGGGCTGGCCTTCCTGGTAACCTCTTCTTTTGTCCTTTCTGGAAGATGTCTTATTTGCTGGATGCTTAGCTTCCTGTGGCTAGAAGAAAAGAGGAGCACATGGCTTGAGTTCTCAAGTCTGTAGTCAGTTCTCATCCATGCCCAGGGGGTTTCCACTGATTTTTGGAACAGTAGTAATGATATCCACACAACTTAATGAATGCTTTCTCCCTGTATTCTGGTGGAGATTACTTCTTTGCAGGTTAAAGCAATCACTTGAGAATGTTTTCAGAGTACGAGTTTCAAGAGTTTTTAAAGTTAGAGTTTTAGAGTGCTTTTATAGCTTTTTAGAGTGCTTTTATATTAATTTTTAATGCTTGTATTATTCCAGAAGAGTTCCCCATAGCAAGATACTTTAAAAATAACCTTAAAAGGAATCCACAATAAAGGAGTCTCCATCTGTGTGAATGAGTTGTGGCAGATACGCTGAAGCAATTCTTAAAATCCCACAGTTGCTGTTTTCCTTTCAACTGACATGTTCCTGGTGTTTTTAAATAAAACAGTTGAACACTAGGTTTAAAAAGACATTCAAAGAATGCTGTGCTGTTATTAGAAATCCTTAGCTATGTCCAAGCAGGAAGGACAGTTGCATGACCCTGTCGTGCACGGCTGAACATGCCACGAGTCCCTTGTTGGCATATACCCTAAATCATCCCTGATGTTATCACTGTGAACCCAGAACTGAGACAGCACAAGGGTGAAAGTATAAAGCCTAGATAAAAGTGCTACAACTTATCAGGCAGAAATGTGTTTATTGGCATTCGTTGAATGTGGATGCTTGGAGTACTTAAAAATCTCTAGCTAATGAGGTCTATTGAATGGCAATGTGCTGCAATTCACTTTGTCTGAATCAGAGAGAAGTTTCTGGGCAAAAGCCTCTTAATGTTAGGAGGGAAGTTCACATATTTTATTCCACGATAATTGCTAATTAATAACTTTTTTTTTTTTTTTTTTAATGAGAGGCAATGATAGGGGAAATAATGTGAAGGAGATGGCAGTTTTACTAATAATAAAACAGTATTAAAGGAGCATAAAGGGAATATTTCTGTGCAGTTGTTTTCACCAAGAAAAATATTTGACCTGGTTGTGTGTTGGGCTTAGACAGATTAAGTGCATTCACATTACTTTTTACTTTGTGCACAATGATTCACTCAGAATCCTTTGTTCATCTGTGGTTGTATTGGTGTGCTTCATGAAGTCACTCCCACCATCACCGTTAAATGTCTGCAGGATATGTGAACCCAGTCTGCTTTTGCATTGCAGTGAGCTAGCAGTATGGTAGCAGTGTCCATCTGTGGAGGCAAAACTAAATAATCAAAGGGGGACATAGCATTAAAACATACTATTTTTTTTTTTTTTTTGCCATTCACGTGACCATGCCCTCAATATGTAGGGAGAAAATGCAAGTGTGCTCAGGTAAGATATTTTAGGTACCATAACCTTGTATGCACTCTGTTTCCCTATAGCAGGTGTTGTAGATAGATTGATAGATTTGTGATAGCAGGGAAAGGGATTGCCTGCACCACTCCTTGTACTGCTGAATGCTGTTCAGCATGGCAACTGTGTGATGTTCCTGCTGCTTGATCTCCTGGGCTTGACTTCTGCTGAAAGCTTCTTGTTGCCTTTTCTGGCATCTTTCAAGATGATGTTTGTACAAGGAGTTCGTTCTGTCTCAAAGCAGCAGTATGGGAAAACAATTTTATATCTCCTGAGCTCAGCAAGAAAGAAAAATATTTGGATTTGTTTGCATTTTTAAATATTTGTCACAATGCCAAGCTATTTAAAACAATCTGGCTACTCCATCTCTACTTACCCTGCTCTGATACTGCAAAATTATCACAAACCACCTGAAATATGGGAATCAGATGTGAGTTTTAATGCCAGTGCACTGCTTCAAGATGATAGGAACGGGAGGGGGAGCTGTCACTGCATCAGCCAAGGCTTTTTGGTGGAAGTGTTGATTGATTACCTATCCCTTGGAAGGAGAGGGAGTGCTCTTCTAGTTTTAACTGAGGCAAGGTGACTGAATTGCTTCCTGTTCCCCTGTGAAAGAAGTAGGTAGCCCTCTACTCAAAACCCATGCTATTGTCCCCAGCTGTAAGAAAGAAAAAGAAGAAGAAAAGGCAAGTCCTTTGTTCTCTTTTCTCCTTAGGTAGAGATCACGAATGATGTCCAGTCCTTGCTGCTGATAATGCTGGCTGTCATGGTGGCCAAAATGGTTGGTGACTTTTTTAACGCGTCCCTGTACAGCTCCCTCCTGAGGCTGAAATGCATTCCCTATTTGGATGTGGAACCTATTGCTCATCACAGGAGAAAATGGTGAGGTCTCTTTTGTTGCTGATATGTAAGTTTTCTGTATCATGTTCTGCACTCAGACTGTATGGGTCCTCCGTGCTGTGGAGCTTGGAAAGACAAATGAGTAAAAGGAGACCCTGATCCTCAACATGGACCTCACAAGGCAATGTTCTGTATGAACAGAACAATGGAGACCCCCTTTCTCTTAGAGTTTATGGTAGCATCTGAATTACCACTTTCACCAGAGTCCTGAGAGCACTAAGTGCTCTATAATGCCTAAACTGTCTAGTTAGATGCTGTTTATTAGAGCAAGTGGTCCAAAAGAGAATATAGTAGAGGTTTTCAAGCAGTTGCAAATGTTTCTTGTGAGCAGATGCCATAGAGTAGAGGAACAACAATGATTTGTAGAATCCCTTACGGTAAAGTTTGCCTTACCAAATTTATGGATGACTGGACTAGGCTTCCTGCATGTTCAGTACATTTTCAGGCAGAGTCCTGCCATCCAAGGATAGCAACTTGAGGCAGGTTGGATGAATTGTCTTCTGGAAGTGCCTCCACTGACTTAGACTGAATGAATAGCCTGGAAAAAAAATACATTTCATTAGGTCAGGTGAGATTAACCCCATTTGTCCTGTATACGAACCAGTATCTGAAATTTCAGTCTGTTGATAAACATTTATAACCAGTAATTGAACCATTTATAACCATTAATAAGAACCATTTTCTCTTCTAAATGTAGGTTCTGGGTCTACAGTTACTTGTAGGTAGCGAGAACTGTACTGCTGTCTTCTACAAAATAATGCAGAAATGCTGTTTCTTTAAGGTATTCTGTAGGAATGAAATAGGAAATATGGTGAAAAAATAGAAGGAAAAATGAATTTATTTATTTACCACGGGAAGACTTTTTATTTTCATTAAAGGATATTTGGGTAGTATATATCCATGACCAAAGCTATTTGTAGGATATTTTAGCTGTCATTTCTCACAGTATTGTGATTTACTAGAAAAACTCCTATTTTCAAATAACCCTTTAAAAATAAAAATATTGGTGACTTGTTCTATCCACATTTTATAACTTTCTTCTAAATATAACCCTATCTGAAAGTTTTTAGCAAGCACATTGAATTCTGGTTGTACTCTAACTGTATTTAACATGAGGGGGAAAAAGCCAGCAATGTAGTAGGAGGAAATGAAAACAATCTGTGATATTAGGGATGACTTCTATTTGTAACATGGCAGATAAAGCAGAGGGGAAGAAGTCAAAAAGTTCCCTTTGGTGTTCCAGTTATATGACAAGTCTATGAAAAGAATTGTAGCTATTTTCCTGGTTCAGAGTGAGGTCCCATTCCCTTGAAGGACAAATCTATCTATCAATCTATACATAGATCTATATAAGATCTATATATAATTTCCCTCCCACTCCTTTCCCTTTCCTCTCCAGGAATATTAAAGAAAGTTTCTGGATAATGTGGTCACGGAATATACCGATACTCTAAAGCAAAAAAAAAAAAAAATAGAATCACAAATTGGTAAAACTTTATAGATGGTCACCTTCCAGGCTGCTATTTTTAGTCTAAATCTTCTTAAATAGTCTGAATAGGCTATGGCATCGACCCATTGCTTGGCCTCTCAGGCACTGTTCTTAGATGCTCTGTTACTTTATTATGTCCTCAAAGAAATGAAGCTTCACCATTCAGCCACTTCAAAACTCCAGAATTTGGACCAATCCTTTGATCTGTCTTAGAGTCTGGGCATCCCCAAATCCGAAATACTGACTCAAGGCAACTCTGGATTAATAATGCACCTCTTGAAGTCATATCATAATTTAAACAAATTCTGATATTTCACACACAGTCTTTGTAAGCATTCTAAAAGCAAGCTCCTGTTACTTTACCTAGCCATAAAAATGCACAGATTAAGATGACTGTCAAAAAAAAAAAAAAAAAAAAAAAAAAAGAAAGAAAAAGCCTGTGTACATGTTTCCATGTCTCTGTTTCCTCATTTTTTCTGACCATCCCTGAAACTTGAGTCAAAATTCTACAGAAAGATGGCAGGCCAAATTTTCTCACTTGTTTTCTCTCTGACTGGTCCTGCAGCTAACAAGATGCTGTGGAAGCTCACCTATCTTATTTTCTAGTCTTTTATTGCAGGGTGACTACCCTGACTATCTGAGGCTCTGCTGTTTTCAAGTTCCACTTATTTCCTGCACTTTAGAGGTATTTTTATTCTTCACATGCCTATACCCAGATATCATTTTGCTCAGATTGTCCTCTCTCTCTGGCTGTAACAACTTGGCAGAGAGTATGCAATCACAGTATTCCTGCTCTGGCAAAGCATAGGTGACACAGTTTCATATGGGGCAGGTGCATAGGTGACACAGTTGCGTATGGGGCAGGTTCTGCATTGCCTTTCCTCAATTAACTATTCTGTGAGATCACAAAATGTATTAATTGTGCACTTCTGGATTCCCCAAATCATAATAGGGAATGATATCAGCTGTGTAGGAACTGGTAGCTAACATGTATTTATAAACAGGTGATAAATCGTATTTGTGTATGCAGAGTGAAAGGCTTGGATAACTAACAGCTTGCTTAAGAGCCATAGAAATGCCACATAAATTGCTGTCCTTCTTCAACTGAAACTGAAAAGTCTTTGGAAAGCAGTGTCTAGTTAGTAGCAGGGAGGAAAAATGTGAAATTCAAGAGAACATATATTTTTAGGCATTTAGCACTTGTACTGTATGAGAGAAAGTGTGGATCTTCTCTTTTCTTCATAGGTGCTAAGGATGAAAAAAACTGTATTAGATCATTAGTTCATTCCTCTTCCTGGACTGGATAACATTCCCAGGCACAAGATTTCTTGGACACTTAAATGAGAAGGGAAAAATAGCTTTTAAGAGATCAAGGGACGTCAAGGCCCAGACCCACAAAATAATTTAACTCCTAGCTTCTGTGGAAATAAGTGGGTATATTAAGAAGCTAAATCATGTACTTGCTTACTTTGAAGACAACTCTGTAAATAGTGTTATAAGTGAGACTGATGGAAGTGAGACCTTGATCCTCCATGGTTTTCCACTACCTAACTCCTCCTTAGGCACTGGCATCTCTGGATGCCTTTCTTCCTACAGAGCAGAGAGGCTTGAGGTTTGTTTTCTTAATACTTCATTGATCTGTTATATTCTGTGCCCTGGCTGATAAGGCTCCAACCACAGCTGTGTCTAGTACATGGCTGCTACAGTGCACCATGATTTCTAGCTATGTCTCACACCACCGTAAACACCCCTCTTATAAAATCTGGTTCACTGGAACACTCGGAGCTGCTGGCTGCCAGGGAATGTTCTTTAATGAGGGTAAGGAGTACTTGAACACATCTACGCCTTGCCAACTCTTCCTGCTTTTTATAAGCTACTATACACTTCAGAGAGAAAATATCTTAGAGGCTACTTTTTAATGGGACAAGTTTACTTTAGAGCTGAGTGGAGCTGGTGCCAGTAGTTCTGTTTTGTTCTAGCTTAATATTAGCCTTGTCAAAGTTCTTAGAGTGTCTCCTGGGTGTTTCTGTATTGCATACCATATAAAGCTGTTTTTGGGAGCCAAGAATTTTGGCTGGAATATATATTATAGTGGTCTCATTATATATTTTTTTAAAGTGTATCAGAGGTGGGCCTATATTAAAGATCCACGGAACAAGGGTGATTTTTTTTTCCCTTTCTCCTTGCTGGTTTTCCCTTAGCCCACATCACAGACATTGGATCCAGAAGTTAAGCCAACCCAAGTTGGAGGGTTATTTGGGATCCAAGATCCTGGTTTGGCCTGCTGTAAAAATTGGGGTAATTAGCAAACTTTTTAGATGAGGCTTTGGATTTTGAAAATCACCAGAATCAGGGGGTATGTTTTTGGTTTGGGCCTAGATTAGCAACTACTACACTAAGAGTTTCCTTGCTCATCTTGCTGACTAGAGTGTTCATTGAAGGCCAATTTACCAGGATGCACGTGGTGCATCCCATTTTGCCTCTTTGAAAAGTCAGCGTGTCTCATGGCCGCTTAGCGCTTTCATCCTGAGAGGCATCATTAGGGGGTGGACTTGGCAATGGCTTCGCATCAGAGGGCACCCAGCCCATCTTTTGTAGAGTGCTTGTGGTGGAAGCTGGATCCTGTTCTGGCTGCACAAAGGAAAAGGGAGCTGCTGTAACAAGGCCACACTTTGTCTGGGGAGAACCCTGGCTGCTGCAGAAATGATGAAGGTGTTGAGACGTGGGTGAGATTTATTAAAATTATATGTGGGCTTTTAGTTGCCTCTCTGTCAGGCTTAAGGAAACATGGCGAAGAACCATTTTTTTTTAAATCCCTTTTTGTCTGTTCTCCTGTGCCGGGCTTTGAGTTTAGTATGATTCCATTACTTGGGAAGCACCTGTACAAAGCCGTGACAAAGCAGTACTCCTCCTGACAGAAATCCTATTTCAGGTCCAGATGTAACTTTATGTGCTTTATGAAGAAGAGCAGTGTAGCCTCACCTTATTTTTAACGTGGGTTTGGTGTTCTCATGTGGGATGGTGAAAGGACTTATTGTGCCTGCTTGCACTGTACCAGCTCCCACAGATATCCGTGCAAAAGTCCAGCCTGTCTGCCTTCACAGTCCTGTTAATCTGCAAAGAAGTTCATGTTAGCTTGTTTCACTGGGGTCTGGCCATCAGACTGTGCTGGGCTCCAAATAATCTAAAGCTATTCCTAAAAAAAAGGTTCACAAGAATCTGGTGTGCATGAATTTATGTGAAGAAGGTTGTCTTAATGTGAAAATGAATAAGAGGTGAACTTACAGCTGGGCAGTGTTGCAGCTGTGTATTAACCTGGATACTTATTGATGTACTTTTTGCTCTCTGACAGGTGATGATGAACAATGCCCTTTAGCCTGTAGTTTTCTGGAGACCTGACTGTCTTCCTTTACAGGATTTTGGGGAAAAACAGCTCTTAGTGGCAGTGAGTGATCTACAAAAATGACCTAATGGGTTATTTAAGTCCATTAAGGCAGTGTCTTCAGAGGGCAGAGACACTGTTTTCTCGGAATTTTTTAATGTTAAATTTCACCCCATGCTTCACATTTAATATGAAGTGAGTTCAGTGTCCAAATATGAACAACGTCTCACAAGAAAAAGTCATATGTAAATAGAGTATTAATATTGATAAAGATTCAGATGAGGCAGAAATGAAGGCTATGTGGACAGAAGCAGGAGACCAAGGGGAACTTGTAGTTCTATTGTTGGGTCTGCCCCATTTCCTCATATTGCTTTGGTCAAAACAATTTATTTTTCAGTTTTCTCAGTTAAAAAAGAGATGGTGCCTACATACCTCATGTTGCTTTCAGCATCACTGTGTTAGTAAAGTGTTGTCAGTTCTTAAATGTAAGGCCTTGTGAACCCTAAAAGATTATTTTTAACCTGCTCTAATTTTGACTACTTAATGAAACTACTATCTAAAGGCACGGTGTGAATCAAAATGACTTTATTTGTTTAGACTGTTAAAACCATGTAAAGATGCCCAATATTCTGTTTGCCTTACTGTTTATTTTTAGAGTGGAGTCTGAACATATAAAAAAAATAACTCTTCCCATGCTACAGTAAATACCAGCAGATATAACCCTTCCTCCAACATAAAATAAACCTTTCCCACCCTTAGCCATTCCCTTTCCTAAAATGTCCAGGATGAGAGCTGTAGCTGGTGCTGTACTCTGAAGGTTAGGAGTTGCAGGCTTACATGGGGCAGTGATGTGGAGTAAGTGTGAAGCTGGCTGAGAGGAGGGCTTGTGGACACCCGGCCACCAGCACTCTCCTTTAGTAGGAAGGGTTTGGGGCTGACTAATAGCTTGCTGCTCACCACCTGCAGTTACAAGAGTGTAGGCAGGCACTGCAGGCCTCAGAACAGAGTATATACAATGGAAGCATGAATACAGGAAAATAATGACAAGAATAGTGAAGACGAGCCAACAAGTTGTCTGACTGAAATCCTTGGAGAAGCTTGTAAATACTTTAATGTTTACACATGGCCTGTATATTTGCACAATTACCTTTCCATGAGCCTAAAATGTTTTACACTGGAATATTTACAGGCTCTAAGAAATGGTATTTTCTGATATGTCTGAAACTGAAGGGTCAGCTTCTTCATCCCTTCATTTTCTTTCATTTTTCTCAGGAGAAATTTAAGCTGGGTTTCCTCCCCTTCCAGAATATGCAAAAAGTAGGTGTTCTACCAAGGTTGTATACTGATCACAATCGCTGTGTGCTAAGAAGAAAACATTTTGAATTTACAAGTGTATGTTGTACTCTGTAGTGAGACTTTTAAGGGAAACAAACTTATAAGAAGTTTGAAAGACTGGTTTGGTGCAGCTGAGCAAAACCTTGGAGAGAAAGTTTGGATGCACATAGAGACAGATCACATAATGGTGAGTTTTGAAGCAGTTGTCCCCTTCCTCTGGTTTCTGTCACAAGGCCCTTTTCTCACCTATCTAAAGCAAGGTCCCCATTAGGGTGTGAATAAGACCACCATGGAGTTGGTAATCCTGCTGCAAGTATTGGGCATGCTATGTCAATGAACAGGACCTTAACATGAGATTATGGTTCTTACTGTAAGGTCCATCAGGATACAGCCCTTGTATGTCAAATCACCATTAGTGAGTGTTACACAGGTCCCTTTGGATCATGGAGAAATCTTTCCACAGATGTCTTAGCTGACGCTGCAGCCTGCTCAATGCTGAGGGTGGGATGACAAATCCACACCGACTCTTGATGCATTTTCCATTGCTGGGGAGTCCTGTGAAACTGAAAGAAGTGATTTCTGCACACTTTCCACAGGAGGAAACACACTGAAGCAGCATCTGGAACTAATAACCTGTGTTTCAGAGCTAGCTGGCTGGCAGCGAACAAGCTGCTCCAACTCCTACAGGTCTGTATGTAAAATACGCATGCAGGGACTTTCAGCTGTGGGAAACTGAACACAGCTTCTGCTGGCCCAGCTTGAAGGAGACTCCCTTCTAGCTCACCTGGGAGGACAGGCTGCCTGTACGGGTGCCACCGCAGCCTTCAGATGTGGCCGCACACAGGTGGAGCCTGCACACAGGCACAGGCACAGCCCATCTCCAGCCACTGGACGGGGTATTCCGCTAATTGGCCGAGTCTGCTCTGGTGTCTGGCCACCATTTGGCAGGTACTGACAGTTTCCACTTAAAACCAGCCAACCTTGCCGGAAATCCAGCTGTGAAGGCAGAGCGGCCGATCTCATGAAGATGTCATTGAACAACTCTTTGAATTCATTCAAGAAATGGTGGGGCTGACTCAAAGCTCACTGAAGTCCCGGGGGAGTCTTTGCTGGATATGGGAACACAGACATCCATTTATGTAAGAGCTGTATTTTGATATTCTTGAGTTACACGTAAGGATATCATCTTTATTATTGCTCAGGCGACTGCTTCCGAGTTCACCTTAAGCTGAAATTAATTCTCTTTGCTGTTCATGCATATGTCACTTTTTCTGTTCCTGCGAGTGTTGCTATATCCTCATAAATATTAGGAGCTTGTCATAGCGGTTGTCATGATGGAAAGAATTATTTATTTGCAATGAGGAAACAGATGGCACAAAATACTTTAATGAATTTCAGCATGTTTGAGAAATGAAATACCCTTTTTAGAAATAATATCAGTTTTGCAAAGCTGTTAAATGCCATTTTGCACGATCACAAGGGAGGCTTGTTTTTCAATACATTGAGTGTACACAGAGACGCAGCAAAAGTAAGGCAAAAGAGGGCACAAAATGGAGTAGCTTTATGAAAAGTCATAAAGCCATGAGCACAGTTTTATTAGCTGCTGCCATTCAGTAAGTGGGTTTGTGACAGCAGGTGAATGGGAGATGAAATTGACAGCAGATAGAAAGAGCCCAAAGAAGCTGAGTCCTGCCTAGTGCTGGGAATAAGGAAGGAGGAGAAAGAGAGCAAGTCAGACACACAAAATCCTTTCCCAGAATTTTTGCTATATATGTTGACCATGTTGTGTTGTAGGTACAGTGCCAGGTGCAGAGAGATCACCGCACATTTTCTGGAAAAGCACATAAGTAATACCAACTTTGGTGATTTTATTTTTAACTGGGATGTAAGTACAAGCATATTCTCCATGTGTAGAGGTGGGTCCTTGCCATAAAGTCACAACATAGGGAAAAAATACAAACATGTACTGCATGTGAATGGTACTTGGAAAGCAGGGGTTTATTTAAAGAAATATTTACAAAATAATGAGTGTATATATAGAAAGTTGTAGCTTAGAGTATTTTTATGAAAAATAAAAAAGGGGGGGGGGGGAAATTGAATAGTTCAGTTGAAATGGACCTAAAAGGGTCATCTAGGCCAATTGCTTGGCCACTTCAGGGCTAAACAAAAGTTAAAGCACAGGGACATGGTTTAATGGTAGACCTATAGTGATAGGTGGATGGTTAGACTTGGTGATCTTAAATGCCTTTTCCAACCTAAAAGATTCTATTATTCTATTCTATTGAGGGCATTGTCCAAATGTTCCCTGAACACTGACAGGCGTGGGGCACCAACCACCTCTCTATGAAGCCTGTTCCAGTGTCTGACCACCCCCACAATAAAGCCATTTTTCCTAATGACCAGTCCAACCCTCCCCTGGCACAGCTCTGTGCTGTTCCAACACGTCCTGACACCAGTCACCGGGGAGCAGAGACAGTCACCTCCCTCTGCTTTCCCTTCCCAGGAAGCTGCAGAGAGCAGTGGGGTCACCTCTCAGCTCCCTCATCTACAGACTAGACAACTCAAACGTCCTCACAGGACATGTCTTCCGGTTCCTTTACCACCTTTGTTGCCCTCCTCTGGACAATTTTCAAGGACCTTAACAACCTTTTTATGTTGTGAAGCCCAGAAATGCACACAATACTCAAGGTAAGGCCACACCAACACTGAATATCATAGCAGAATTGCTTCTTTTGACCATCTGGCCATGCTGTGTTTAATGCACCCAAAAAAGTGGTTTGCCATCTTGGCTGCCAGGGCACACTGCTGCCTCATGCTGAGCCTGAAGGCACCAGCATGCCCAGGGCCCTTTCTGCTGAGATGCTTCCCAGTCACACGTCTCCCACTCTGCACTGTGTGGCATTGCTCTGTCCCAGGTGCAGAACCCTTCATTTTCCTTTGTGGAACTTCATACATCGATGATTGTCAAATTTTCCAAGGTATCTAGATCATTCTGCAAGGCCTCTCATCCCTGTAGAGAGAGTCAACAGCACCTCCCATTTCCGTATCATCAGCAAGCTTGCTAAGGATGCATTCAACTCCTGCATTCAGATCATTGATAAAAATCATAAACAGAACTGGCCCTAGAATTGAACTCTGGGGAATGCTGCTAGTGACTGGCTGTGGTTTACTATGGTTCCCAATATGCTTGTGGCATAAGAAATGGGTAGTATTTTTAAAAATGGAAATTTGAGGGGTTAAATGCCTTACTTTCCCAATGCATGAGCAAATGGAAGAAGTGCCTTTGCTCAAAGCCCTGGTTGTAAGTGTCAAAACTTTCTGTTTTCTGAACTGGGATTAGGGTGAAATTTGTATCTCCAGATACCAATGGTATGTTTTAATAACCTGACTACCCTTATCCATTACAAAGTGCCTGGTTCTCGGAGGAACCGAGGAATCAGAGATAGATCTTTTCATGTATTTTTCCATCCATATTGCTTTAGTTCACTCATTCTGTAGTCTGTTAGACCTCAATCTCTATACCTTATTTTGACTAAAAGGTCATCTGATAATCTGTGTCTGATTATTAAAACATTTATTGTTTTCACTGTCTATTCCCAAACATTTTTAAGCCAGCATTTCTAATATACTAGTCAGTGCTTTCTTGGACCAGGCAGAGTGGAAAAGCTAAGGTGGCTGGTACAGTACATGAGGGCGGAGGCCCTGAATGAAGCTTTTATAAAAACGGTCTCATAGGAGCTTTCCTCTCTTCTTTCCAGTTTGTATTAGTTTTTTTGGCATACATTTGCAAGAAACTCATCATGTCATTGCATTTGAACTGCAAGAGCCAGCTTAGTATTTTGTGAATTTTCCTTGGAAATTGCTCTGCAGTGATCTAGCCAGAGAACATGCAATTCCCTGTTTTTTCAGTTATAAGCAAGATCATGAGGTATTTATCTTAGTGCACAATTTACTTGTTTCTCCCAGTTTATTCCTATGGAAGTTTGTTTGAAATGTTTATTTGGATTTAAATTGCTTGCTTGCACTGGTGTAGTTTTGAGAAATGTCTTTCTTTGCTTCTGGTTGGATAGAATGCCAGGGAAGATGAATTCTACAAAAGCCTAACTCTTTTTTTTTTTTTTTTTTTTTTTTTTTTTCCCTTTTTTTTTATGGCAAAGATTCCTACTATGGCTCAGATAATAACTTGGAAAATGCAAGGATATCTGAGTCATTCCCATTCTGAATATACTAGTAATTAGTGTAATTAGACATCAAAATAACAAATCCATCTTTGTTCCTTCTCTCTGTATACATCTACACACATTTGTGTGTGTATGAGGACTACAGATATGAGGGATGTCATGCAAATATGGATGCCTGTGGTGACACAGACTTTGTATAGAGGGATTGAATGTTATCAATTGTTCAGTTATTAGGTAAAATTTGGCCTTTTCCTCTATTAGGTGTCTACCTGTGGGAGAGAAAATACTGCATGACTAGATATAGGGGCATCTTACAGGTCTCTCTGGAGAGGGGGAGCTCTCAGATATATTCCTGTGCCTGGCATTTTCTGCTGATGAAGTTGATGCAGCCCTCAGTTCAGCACACACAGTTGCAGAGTTGCTTGGATTGCATAGCTGTTACACTGAGGTAGATTTTGGGAAGAATTCCAATGGCATGGGGAAAATGAATCCTGGAAGGATTGTGTGCTTGTCAGTGAACATAGGTTGTTTGCATCTCCTAGTTAGTGAAAAACCTGCCTCAGGGATCAGGATGGAGATACCCAAGAGAAGGGGGTGGGGGGTGCACTAATAGTACTTATGGGAAATTTATATAAAATGACCACTAGTGACCTTTAGTATATAATGCAACAATTCACAGATGTGTAGTCTCTTTACAGCTTGCTATGTGTTGCTTGTATGTGTCCTGCTTTGCTGACAATGCAGTTGAGTATCCTCAATGTGAGGGTGTTTGCTCCCTCAGTATCCTCCCTGAGTATCTTTGAGACAGCAGGTGAGGGTTCAGATTCCCCATGGTGAGAACTGATTTATTATCTCCCATATTTCTACCAAAGGCAGTCTTCTATATGAAGAAGGATACCAAATCGTGTCTGTAGGATGTCACTCTTCAATGGCCTTGGTGCAATGCCCTGTGCTTGCCTCGCAGTGTTCTCAATATATGTGTAAGAGCAGGTGCTTTCAGGCAGCTGCTTGTTTGGACTGAGACATTTCCACACTTACTACTAATCATGTGGGGAAATGTGCAGTTCTGAATACAGATGCCAAATGAGTTTAGATGCTTTCAGGTTTGGGTGGTAGTAGTGAGCGGGCACTGTCTGTAGTTATGAATATTTAAATACCCATACAATATTTAAATACACATACCCATACTGTCTGACATGACTCTTTACTAAATTAGCTGGCTAGTTATAATCTCTAAATTTGTTTTTGGAATAGCACTCTGGAAGCTAAGTCAAGAACTATGTCCTTTGTGTTTATACCTACAGCTCAGCTTGTTGTGTGCTGAGGCCTTAGTTTTTAAGCTACTCTTTGAATAGTTCCAGCACATGTATCCACTCACACAATCTTTTACCTCCTTGTCTCAAAGTCCCATGCACAACCTAATTTTTTATTTTATTTTTATTTTTTAAAGCTAAGTGGCCTTGTATGAACAGCTGTATCTATGAAAAGTGAGTAGGAGCTGCTATTTTTCTAACTTGGTAGTATCTTACACTGACGGTGGTGGTGGGAAAAACTTCATAAGGGAAGAACAGAGAAAAAAGGTTTTGGCAGAAAAAAAAAAAAAAAAAAATTATTTTTTTTTCCCCCCCCCCCCCCCAGTCTTTCTCCCCCTGCACATTTCTTTTCCAAAACACAAAAGCTTTCTTATCGGTTTCTTTTTTTTTTTTTTCCTTTTTTTTTTTTTTTTTTTTTTGTTCTGCATTTTTTCAAGTATTAGAGAGAGACAGTTTCCCAGCAGATTATGAGACCATGTGGAAATCCATTTGTCTTTCACATACAGTAGTTGCTAAACATATATAACTTTCAAATCCTCTCTGGGAAATAAGTGACAGAGACAATCAGCTAACCCAAACAACACATTTCACAATAAGCACTGTGCTATCAAAAGGCCTCTGGACTAAAAAGCTAAATGTCCCCTCATTTAAGGATATTGAGTGAGCCAGGACCAGGAGATGCTGGGAAGCTTGTCATCTTACAGTCAATATAAATATTTGTAGATATACTGAACAGAGACTGAACTCTGCCAAACTTTTGGCTCCTGGTTTAACTAGAAGAATTTCTCCCTCAGTTGTGTTCAACTAAAAAAAAGACAGCAAGGAGTCATAGGCCTTGTCTGCTGCACAAAGTTCCACTGAAAACTGATTTTAAATAAATCTAATTAAATGAAAATGCATTGCTAGCATGAACACTTACTTGAATTTACACTGTGCTTTTATTCATTTAATTTAACTTTAAATCAGTTTAAATCTGTCTATTTCAGAATTTAGTACTGAGTAAAGCAAATCTATTTTAAAATTAATATAAGTGGTGTCCTTTTCCAGTATAACTAGATTTTATAGAGCTTTTTGTTTCCATCTATTGATCTCAATGAGTATTCTGTGAACATATTGAAAAAATATTTTTTTTTTCAAAGAATTCACTTGCAAATCACTGAATTCAGTCATCTGCACATGATCAGCTTTTCTGCAGTACTTATATACTATTCTATTATATAATGAGATCAATATTGGCATGTAAATTTTTGACAGGATTTTTCATAGTTTGCTTTTACCAAGTGACTTGTTGAAAGAAAATTGGTGGGACTGTGGCTTGTATTTAGAAATCTTTTTATTAATTAAAAAAACAAAACAAAACAAAACAGAATTTGGATTCAAATGTAAGCAACTTTCTGCAATGTTGTGAGTCTATTCACAATGGGATTTCTTTAAAGATGGTAGAGAAAAAGAAAGCTAACCTGAATAATCTGTTTTTATAATGTAGTAGCAGATTTTCATAAACGTGGTTGATTTTGTACTGGATTGAAAATCATGAAATAAATCTGTTCAGTTTTTCTGGCCAAATTAAGTGCATGATAGTAGAAACTAGAACATAATTGTTCTAATATTTGGCAATGTATTTACAATGCAGGCATGTAATTGTAATGACCTCCAACCTGATAATGTTCCCTTATCAGGGATAATGTTCCCTTATCCCCACCTTCTCAATTGTTTGAAATTTTGACTATGCTGCTTAAATGCTCTGAAAAATCACCACAAACCCCCAAACAAGCTCCTGAGAAGAATTTACTTGAGATGCTGTAGCCGTTCAGGGCAATAAAAAAATAAATTTGGTTTACAAGAAGCCCAAATAATATCTAGGGCTGTTCTGAGCAGAATGGCCTGTAACGAATCAATGGGTAATCATTCTCAATGCAGAAAGAGGAGGACTGGAGAGGCAGCTAAAAAAGATAAGGCAAGTACGTGAATAAATCCAAGCAAGCAGTGCTGCTGGTTTTCTCATGCACCTTGAAGTGTGTTTGAGTTAGGATTACTTTACAATCCTTTTAATCGTTTTAATAATTTGAAGCTTGCATAAAATATAGAGTAAACTCTCTTCGAGGAAAATAAAAGTTCTCTTGTATTGCATGTTGTCTAAGGAAGCGTCTACATTATGATTAGATCTGTTATGGTTAGATCCTTAACAATTTATTTCAGTGGGAAAGCTTCCACTAGATTTAATAGCAACAGGGCCCAATCTACATTTCCATGAATCATTTCAAGATAGTTTACCATTCAGGGATATTGGCTTCTTACCAAATGACTGTCCTATTATTTCTGTCATAGAGCAGAGTGTCTTTGTTCCATGTTGTGTCCAGACTCATGAATGTACTCTTGAAAGGAACCTGAAACTTGGATATCATAACCTCAGTGAAACAACCTTAATGCTCTAACACATTACACTATTGTAGTGAATTACCTTTTGGGAGAAAATGTTCTCACATATCCTACAAAAGAAAAACTGATGCTATATCCATTTTAGTGGTGTGGCTATAGCTCTCTCTCTTTGAGGTAAATCTAAACATGTGAGAAAGATCTATGTGATAAAATCCAAATGTAAGTTCCTCTTATTATTCCACATATAAAGGCATTTTCAAAATGATAAATTAGATGCTTTGCTTGAAATTTCATTGTGAAACTGAGGGCTTTGTTGCATAAACACAAGTTTGTGACAGCAATGACACTTACCAGCTAAGCAAAGTGGCCTTGGGAGGTTATTTGGGCAGACTTATAGTTGCACAAGAAGGAACACACCAGTAGCAGGAACGTTGCTTGCAGGACTGATGCCTGCATGGTGTACATTTGATATATAACCAATCTGTGGGGAGCACTGCTACCTGTAGGGCTGTGAGTATGGCCTGGGCAGTTAGTGTAGCTGCTGGGGATGTGAACCTGTAGGTGCCTGAGATGGATTTCAGGCTCCTCTGTACTGGTAGTACTCTCTGGCTCTTCTGCGAGCTCCCTCTGCCATCTCTGGATCCTGGCTGCTGTTGGGAAAGCTCATTCTGGTAAAAGTGATTTGAGCACCCATTTAAGAAGTGTTTGAACCCTCAGCTACACAGAAGGAGGGGCCTACAGCCCACAGCAGGTTGTGAGTGGCAAATGGAGCCATTCCCATGATGACCTGTAGCTCTTGGTACAAGGAGAATGGCAACTTCTCCACTTTCAGGTCTGCCAATGCAGAATAGGTTCAGTGCTCTCATAGCAGATGAACAGGGACAAGTGGTCAGTAACAGCAGCCACTGGTAAGACGGTTAATGCTTTCTGTGCTACAAAGATGCCTTGGCCTTATAACAGTCGTCCATAAAATAGCTATTTTGCTTGCCTTTCCCTTCCCCTCAAAGCAAGCTTATTCTTTACAGTAATAGGTGGAAGAGTAATTGAAAGAAACGTCACTGACAACAAGCAGTGAATCAGCGCTAATACTTAGTGTGTTGTTCTTACATCTGAAAAAGCTGACCTATGATAATGCAAGGTCTGTAGTTCCTGTAGGCAATACAGACACTTTATAATACCAGACAAAGCCAAGATCATGGAACCGTGTAACAAGCTATGCCTTGCTTTTATACAAATGACTGATTTGAGAAAACCTAAGGATGTTTCATGGACTTCTGCAATAATTTGGAACATTTGTTTTCCATGCAATAGTTGAAAACCATAAAGTTGTGAAGATGGAAAACTTGCGTGCTGCTAGTAAATATGCTGTAGAATCTGTTGTAATGTAGCATTATTCACATTGCTCTTATTTAGAAATCATTCAGGGTTTGCACATACTTAATGTGATTCAGGAAGCAGTTATCATTTATCATGTTTTTACATGAAATCCACTGTGCTAGGAATAGTACTTTTAATAGCAATACAGTGTATGCTGAATACAGAAAAAAATCAAGACAGCCAAATACAGACCTATAGAGACAGAAAAGGAGGACAAACAGTAGCCCACTCTTTTAGGAAAAATAAAAATTCCCTGGTAGTATTCAAAAAAATAAACCAAACCAAAAACCATCTCTTTGGGACTTTTTGGTTTTATTTTAACTAGCTGGTACTAAATTCTACACTCAGCCATCGTGATTTGCAAGGTAAACTACTGCTCATTTTAATTCAGAAACAAAATGTTCAGAGAGGTTCATTTTTCCATAAGATGGTGTTCTGGTCTCTTGAAATGTGGATCTGTAATAAGATGGTGTTCCAAATTTTCGTTGCCTGAAGTCTGTTTCATATAACCAGGGATGGGCATGACGTGATTTGATGCACATAAGACTGTTCTTTTTCAGGATTCATTTAAATCCATCCCAGTTTAGAAGAGAAACTTCTTTAACAGCTAGCTGTGTGGGTGCCATGTATGAAGTGTATTGTCTTCTCAGTTCAGTTATTCTTAGGCAGGTGGTCACATCACAAAACATCAGAGTAACTGCCTTGAAAAAATAACTTTGTGTCTCTCAGGAGGGAGGACAATAATTAACAGCATATGGAAATAGTTGCTTTTTACCACAGGGATGAAAGGTAACATTGGTAAAACAGGATGTGGGCAAATTTATGCTCCAGTTGTCTCTGTCTGTGGTTTGTGTCAGCCTGTGTCTGAACAGGAGATTCTGGCTTATGATGCGTCCAGATGATAATTGGAATAATTAATGTATTTTTTGAAAATAGTAAATATGAAACAAGTTTAAAACTAGAGAAGTTCACTGACTTCTGTTGTCATAATCCACAGGCCTACTGTTATTCTGCAGAAATCACTGCTGAATTTTGCAGAAAGTATATTTTTTTTTCTTTTTTTTCACTGTACTGTCAGTAGTAGCAGCTATGCATGTCTTTCAATTAATGTATGTTCATGTTTCCTGAAACTTCACCTAGAACCTGAAAAATGTTAGAAAATAATGGGAAAAAAAGTATACGACTTGTAAGAAACCCTTAAAGGGCTATCTTCCTAGATGCTGCTGATGAAAAAAGAAATTTGCAGTAATGATCATGAGACCGAATTTCTCCAAAGTGCTTAACTTTAAAGTATTTGATAACAATCAGAATTCCAGTGGATTTCAGTTCAGATTTAAAATCTCTTTTTAATGAGAAAAATCATGCAAATTGCCAAATAGCTCTTACAATACCTTGTCTAGGATGACCATGTCATGCATATGGTTGAATTTATCATCTCTCACACAAAGAAAGGCAATGCTTGATAAGTAGTTT
Organism: Heteronetta atricapilla; assembly: GCA_011075105.1. Lineage (NCBI taxonomy): Eukaryota > Metazoa > Chordata > Aves > Anseriformes > Anatidae > Heteronetta > Heteronetta atricapilla. Next base: position 115,350,075 of record CM021732.1, read on the forward strand.
TATTGGATAATTACATTTTTTTTTTTTTTACATTTACAAATAAAGCAGATTGATTTCCATCTTGAAGTAATTTACTAAAGTATTATGAACTCGTCAAATGCTAACGTGGCACAGTATGCCTTATTTCCTGTTTACTAAATAATACTTTGTCCGTCTGTTTTGTGTCTTTCAGGTTGAACCTGGAATTGTTCTCTGCCAGGGATGTCATGGAGCCTCACGTCAGAGTCCTTCACCTAAAGGAAAACATTGCTTCCTTGGCCCAGCTTCTTGCAAGCACAAAACATGGTGGATTCCCAGTGGTTTGCAGGCCCAATCCAGACCATGCAGAAGTGTTTCAGGGAACCATTAAAAGGTAAAAACACTATCAAATTATGTGATGTTTATGGCCATTTTTCTTTTTTTCTTTTTTTTTCTTTTTTTCTTAAAGCATCTGTGAAGACCATATGGGTTGGTTATGAAGCTTCTTCCTGCTTTCTTTAGCATGAACAGCAGGTGTCCTTTCAAGAAAGGACCTTGGAAAGCTTGAAGTACATGCCTGTCTTCTGTATCAAGGATTTATTGAAGACCATCAATGAAATGATCTCATGTGAATTGTAGAAAAAGGTTAAAGTGCCCTTCATAACCTTGAAGGTTCACAGAAACAGTAAAGGGATTTGAATCTAGTTACTCATGAAATGATCCCACATCAATTCAGAATTGGCCTGTTCTCCCGTCACATTTTTTCATTTTATTAGTGTATGCTTTTAAAGGAAATGCATTAATGTAAATCATATCACAGATGAGATAAGCAACAAAGTCACTGGAAGAAACATGCAATGTAAACAAGAATTAGGCTAAAGGAATCCTTGCATACTAGGGACTCTCAAAAGGCATATAAAATATCCTGACAAATGAAATGTTACTTGTATTGTATTTCATGTGAGAGCAAGAGCAACTCCATCCTTTCAGGAAGGTACCTTAAGACTGTCCTTTGACTGGTGGGTCATGAGTGGGAGAAGCAGTGACTTAATTCCCACCTTTAGTAACCTATAGGAAAGGAGAAGATGCATATGCAACTGCTACTGTGCAGGAGTTCACAAAGCAAAGCTCTATGAATGTAGCTTCCAATCACCTTAATACAGACACATGTTGTCTTTTGTCCTGAGTGATCATAGTACTCTTGTATGCTTCCTTGTAGCAATTTTTTTTTAATCCATTTCTAGTTTAACCTCTTAACTGGGTGGCAGTTTATAGTTATCCATGATCAAACAATGATAAAACTATTTTCTTCTATTGATCTGGATGGGGAAAAATGTTATCCATGTATCATCATTGGAAATTTAGTTAGGACTTGTTCCCTTGCCTGCTTTGTAACAGCTTTTCAAGGATGAAATACTGGCAGCTGGATCACACTACCTCATCCATAGCTCTATGGTCAGCTGCAGTTTTGGACATGAAGATGGAAAGGGAATGAATATATATATATATTTTAAAAAGTGAACTTGCTTCACTGACAAAACACTTTGTATGAGCCTTTTAGAGAAATATCTGCTTATAATGAGAAAATTGTACAGTGGAGATTCTTTGGGTTGCAGTGGCCTGAAGGAGTAAGGATATCAGTGTGGGTCAATATATTTACATGTGCTATATATACTTGTTCCCTTGTCGTAAATGTTGCTAATAAGAAATGTGCTAAGGCACTAAAACCTAAATTTTGAATGATGGTCCACAGTGTGCACCAGCATGGGAGATATATCATATACTAGTGTACTTGTTTAATTCTTAGCTGTCCTCAGAAATAAAACTAGAAAGCACACTAACAACTGACCCAACCAAAGCTCCTTTTAATTAAATTTATAGTCTCATCATTTCCTCATTAATTCATCAAATTACCTGGCAGGGAGAGAGTCCCAGGCTGCTGAGGAGTATGCTGAGTTTACTCAAATAGAGTTGTGCTTTGCAACACAGAACAATGTTGTGTGGAACCAAGCAGAAAGGGAGGTCAGAGAGATGATCATGAGGACATCCCAAAGAGAGGCACCTTTAGAGACAACCTTATGCTACTTGACAATTCTGGTAGGCTTGTGGTTTACCTAATTGCTAGAGCTCTTTTATGAATACATAATATGAATACATAAATCATAGCTTCTGCTAGAGCCTTAAAAAGGATAAATGAATAACCTTTTCTCCTGCCATTCTCAGCATAAATGAGCTGTTGCTAGACTGTTTTGAGTAAAACCAAGATATTGCTTTAAATGGTTGGCAAAGCAGCAGCTCTGTCAACACCCCTCCTCACCCCACCACATGCCCGGCCGCCCGAGAACTTCTGAGATGAGGGCTGGGTGCCTTGTTCCCAGCAGTGACTGCACGCGGCTTTGCTGTTCTGCGATGGGTCCTCACCAACACCAGGAAAGGAATGCTCTGCAGCCACCCTCTGAAACAAGCCTCCAAAAATGTGATGTGTCATGGAATTAGTGTATTCATAACCATAAGCAGTTAGGCTTTGGTTTTCCATCTTACTCATAAAATTACAGCTCTTGTGGCACGTAACTGTTAAGATCAAGATGAGAAATGCTGTGAACTCCATAAAGGAAAAAGGTGCCATTCAGCCTCTTACTGTGGATGATCTAATGCAATCCCACGTGGAGGTGATATAGCCACAGGCAGAAAAAGGATTGTTTGTTTTTCCATCTTGTACATCAACAGTGTTAAAGTGGAGAAAATGTAGCTTGCCTGTCATGTTTTAAAAAGGTGGATGAGGGAAGATGCGATTATAATTGCCATGATGTTTTTCTTGAGAGTTGCATTAAGCATTATTGTTGATTTTTTTTTTTTTTTTTTTTTTAATTCTGGCACACTTGGAAACTGCAGTGATGAGGGTTTCTGTACAAAGTGTTGTTATTTTTGTAATACATATGAACGATTTTGACCCTTTGAAAAGAGAAGGTTAATGTCAGTTCTTACAAAAGCAAGGACTGTGGCCAAGAAGCGTTGGCTGGGACTTGCATGGACCTACAAATGCACCTCAGTGCTGGCCTGAGCAAACACACAGATACTCCAATTTTATTAAAAAACAAACGAATAGACAAAAACAAAACAAAACAAAACAAAACAAAAAACGTGACAAAAATCTTAAAGTCCTGCTTAGTGGGGCCAGATTTTTCACCTAATCTTTGTGATCTGGATAGTTACCTACTGGGTATCAAGATGAGATCACCAAACACATTTTTACATGGGTGACCTAAATCTGAATCTGTTATCTTCCCCAGTTGAGTAAGCAGTAGAGACTAAAAACCAAAACAACTATTAAAGAAAACTCCTTGGCTTTAAAATTGTTAAAGAGGAAGCAAGCTGTAGCTGAGAAGCAAGTTTCCAAAACAAAGATCTCCTCAGAGTAATACTCTTGACACTTTGCCATAGGCAGTGCTGTATGCATGCCTGGGAAACCCTTGCAGAATTGTGTTTGAGGAACATGTGGCTGGTGAGCTAGATGCACGGCACTGATAGGGATGCTCGACCTGTTGTGTGCAATGCAGAGTGCTCAGGGACTGCCTCCCCGCCTTCATTTCTCCCCCAGCAATGAAGATACTTGCACATGAGAATACAACAGGCTATTCTTTTGCGCTGCAGCTGAAATGCCTCCCCTGTCTACCCCCCAGCATCTGCAGAAAGGGAGCTGGCCCAGAGTCTGCTGAGACCTATGAATGTCATGGCCTATGTTGCATGCCCGCCTGGCGAGGGAGGCAACTGTACCCCAGCTGGAATCCATTTTTTGGAGAGGCCTGAGGACAGGACCAGTCCTGTCTTCCCTGGAGGCTTCAGCCAGAGACACTGAGTGAGGCTGTAAATATATGCCAAGGAGTTGCTTGGGAGGTCCCCTGTCTCTTGTCTTGGCTTCTGTAGTCTGTGGCTGCAGATCCTCCTCCAGCAGGAAAAGATAGAGTTATGTTTCTGCCTAATTTCTGTGAGACCAGAACTGAAAAAAGAGATATTTTTTCGCTTCCACACATGTTAAAATGTACTAGTGTAGGGCCGCTGTCGGGCAATGAAGTGGTTCTGTGACATGATGAAGAGATTAGACACATCACCACTTATGTTTTGTTGATCCATCTTCCTTTGCCAGAGATTACTTTATAATGTAAACTGTAGTAAAAACAGAAGACATGGAGGGTTTGTGGAGGAAAGCTGTAGGTAACTTATTTCTTTTCCTTGTCTGTGGACATGGGTGGGATGTAACATGGACGGTGGTGATACTTCATGGTCATCAGCAACATCTTTGCTGCCGGTCTGTGCAATCTCCCATGCATGATCACTTCCCTCTACATGCCCGTGTGACACTCACATCATATCTGATTTCTTCCACCAAAAGGGACAATAAGATGCTCTCTATCTAGACGTTATTTTCTAAGATTCTGTTTATCCCTTAATACACTTAAGTTCCCTGTATGTTTATGACTGACAAATGCCACGTTGCTCCCAAAGACTGTTCTGGTGTCAGTGGATTTCCTTGTCTTTAATTCACTTTTTCCAAGGAAAAGAAGGACTGGGGTTTCCATACTGCTGATAAACACTCCCGGCATTCACTGAAGAAAAGCAGGTGGATGCTGGTGCCTTGTTAGGCCAGGCTCAGTCCCCTCCGTTTCCTTTTAGGAGCAGCGGTGCAGAGGCAGAAGCTGGAGTGCTGCCTGGCTATCTTAATTTCTGCCTCGCACACCACTTTGATACAGTTTTCCTGGAGACACTACTGGGCTGATGAATACCACTGAGTGGCCCATAAGGGAATTTTACTATAACAAATAAGCCATTTTGTTCATGCCTGACTCTCTCAGATCTGTATCATGCATGGCTCTCCTATTGTGAGGCTCAAGGCTGGATTCCTCATTTTTGCCTTTGCACTCTTACCTACACAGCTGTTAGCCATTACTCGGCATTTTGTTTGTCTATCTTTTAGCTGAAGGAAATTTTTTTTGCTCAATTTAGTTTGATTGGGAGAAAGTAATTATGCAGAAACCACAATATCTCTGACCATAAGCAGACTGTACAGAATAAATATATGTAAGCAGAAATGGGTAAAACTTGGTTTTCTGCTACTTCTGTACAGGATGTGACATTTCTGGCATCATGCCTGCATTTTTGTGTGTGTTTTTTCACCTAGGAAACCCTGTCTCTTCCCACCCATCAAGTTTGCTGAAACTTCAGCATTTGTGGTCGATGGAAATTATTATTTTGGGGCCCAAAAGAAATTTCAATAAAAATATTGCTGGTAAAGATGTCAAAAGTCCTTGTAGTTTGCATGTTCATTATATTTGTACTACCTTATTGCAAATTTTGTATGTTTTATGGGAGTGTACAAGTGAGGTGTTCAAAGTGCCCAATTCCCACTTTCAGAACAAAGTTGGAAACCTAAAAAAAACTGAACTTAGTGCTCCAAATAAGAGGAGAAATATTCAAAAGCTGTGGTCTTCCTGTTGTTGAAAAGTCAAAAAATAGTGGATGTTCGGAAATGCCTCATTGTTACTAGTTTCTGATGACATGGTTTCCCATTTGAGGACATTTTACAAAGGTCTAATATGCTGCCTAGCAGATTTTATTTGAAAATCCAGCTTACTGTAGAAGCATAGAGTGAGTGGTTTGGGTTGGAAGGGACCATCACTTCCAACCCCCCTGCCATCTGAAATGACAGCCTAGTGATGTCTGAAGGCCTTGTTCAGGAAGGTGAGCTAGAGCCTGAGACTCTGTGTGATGATGTGGAGAACTGTGGCTGCTGTGAGATTTCCGGGGAGGTGTACAGCTGACAGGAGCTGAGCTGCTTGAGGCCTGTGGAGCACAACGAGTCCAGTGGGATGGTGTCGCCGCCACAGAGCTGGGTACGGAAACTTGCTTCGGCAAAGCTGGGAGTGTGGGCAAGAGAGCGTAGAATTACATCTTCCCTCTTCTGAAACTCGGGGGAGATACTAAACAACTTGATGAACAGCAAACTCCCCACTCTAATTGTTTCTTGCTCGAAGGATGCCACCACTAATGGGGCTGAGCTGCCTGAGAGCTGCACCTGAGGGGGATTTCTGGCTTACGTTAGTCTCCAGGCCAGAGGCAGAAGAGCTACCAGCTGAGGGAGCCAAACTACATTTCTGTGTACAGCATTTATTTCGCTGCTGTTCTTGCAGCGCTGCACTTTCTGCTTCCTTTGTGGTAGGAGGAAGGCAGGTAGAGAACGCTGTGTCCTCGTAACCCTCCTGCTCGATAGCCTTGCTTTAACTTCCAAGCTTGTAAACTGGTCTGAGAAGGGAGACGCGCTGTTTTCCACGATCGAAAGACATGGTAGAGCAGCTGTTCCCAGTAACAATAATGACACTATTGCTGAGACAAACATTTTCATGATGATGCATGGGAACACTAAATCCAAACCACATTGTTTAGCTAATGCATGCTTTCACTCCACTAAAGGGGAATGTCACATAACTGAAAGTAAATTGAAGAGATCAGAGTTTAGAAAATATGACAAAGTTGAAAACTTAAAGCTGTATTACACAGTAACATCCTTTAACAGAGAAATCATTGATCCAAAGTGGTGTGTGGCTGTGTATTTTATGGCAGTTTATTAGGTATGACTTGCCTCTGGTCAGTGCAGTGAACAGAAACCGTTGTGAGTCAGGAATGTGTTCTGCCAAGCACTTCAGTACAACTGAGCATAGCATATCGATACATGCTATGGGAAGGGAGATACAGCACTGCAAACTGTTATAGATAAGTCAGGCTGTAAGTACTGGTGCTGGTACTTTTCTTTAATCTGCCCTCCCAGCTAGGACTACTGAAATGCTGTTCTCAAGGTGTGTGCACACACGTGTGCAGAGTCCACGCACACTTGTTTTATGAGGAAATACCTTTATTTTTCTTAGCAGGAGGAGAAGCACTTGCTTTCAGTAAGCAATGCAATGTAGCTGCTTAGGGTCAAGTGGAACATTAAAGACAAATTGAGACCTGAAAGTTTAATGCAAAAATTAATTACTGAGCTTAGCGATATTGACCGTAATATTGTGATAGCCTTGTTGCTGGCATCCATGAAATAACTGATACAGATTTGAAAGCTTCTTGGAGAGCCTTTTCCTTCTGGCTCTGTTATGGAGAGGTTGCTAAGTTTAGATCACAGGAATGCAAAGTTACTCAATCAAACACAGAAGTCCACAAAGTTCATGCAATATATGGAGATAAAAACAAGGTTTTGTTTTGTATTAGGAGATCACGGACTGCTTTCTGCCTGCCTCCTCGCCGTCCCTTTGCTGTAAGCCCCATGCAATGGTGGTTCAGTGCTGATCAAAGCTAGAAACACCATCAGCAGTGGTTTGAAGGCTGCATCTAAACTAAGTCAGCAAAGGAGAAAAAAGGGGAGGGTGAACATGTTAGGGACTTGGACACTATTTTTAGGTGTGCAGGCTAGGGAGCAGACTGCAATATCAAAGTGCTGGTGTGATTACTTGATTTTCATGGGAGAGGGTAGAATCTGTCAGCACGTTGTTTGTTTTTACTGTCTGGACTCCCGCTTTTGAAAAGCTGATCCAGTTAATTTCAACGATACACTATACAGTGATCTTGCCTATTAAAATAAATGGAATCCAGCACTTTCAACAAAAGCTCTTGACATTACGATCCTCCCATGTATTGTCAGGGTCCTGGGGCACCGCAGCTCATGAATAACACAGATGGAGGAAGGTTTATAGAGTCTGTGGCAGTGGTTTTATTCTGTATCCTAAGTGAGAAACTTTTCTTCCAAAGAGCAACATTATATGATACTTTTAAAATTAGTAGGCCTGTTTTGCCCTAGGAGTAATTGTGCAGGTGCTGCAGGGCTTTGTGACGGCACCTTTTGGAGGGAACGCTGGAGTGCCGCAGAGGCTGTGCGCTCACTCAAAAGGCCAAATTAAAAACGTATGCGGCCTTGCTGCAGCATGTGGGTGGCTTTTAGGCAAGTGCAGAGTCTTGTTAAATGTCGAAATCAAATATAGGCATGGGGAAAACTGGTGTGTGAATGGAAAGACTGATCACATACTTGTCCTGTCGTTTAAGCATGTGGTAGGTTCCGCTGAAACTGAAAATCTGCCTGGTAACAAGCCGTCCGGTAGGGAAATATAAACCTGATCCTAAGTTTTCATAATTCTCTAAAATCTAGTCTTTCTGTAGGTTTGAAATACTGTTTGTGTGTATAGTTTATTTACAGCAGCCTTTGCATTTTCATGTTGAGACCATGGACTTACTGTTTGTTCATTCACCCTGATTATGGTGTTCAGAAAAAAGAAGGCAACTTAAGTAATGAGTATTAACCTCAAAACACAGCTCTGAGGTAGAAGAAATGCCTGTTAAGTAGATCTGAAGACTGAGGCACAGAGATTAAATATTTATTCAGCATCCTTTGAAAGGCTGTGGGGCATAGACAGGATTTGACCTTAACTCTGGAAAACCTCAGTCCAGTGCTTGATAATGACCTTTTTATCATCCTATAGATCAAATGCCAAAAACTTTTGCAAAGCTCCTTCTTGGTTTGAAGAACCAAACACATAAGTAAACAGTAATGATTTAGGCTGCGTAACCTGAAACAACCCTGTAACCTGAGGGTTTATTTTGTGAAAGATTAAGGTTTGGTGGGTTTTAAAACAGTTTCAGCGACCTAGTTCTTGTCTACTCTCATTTGCCATATGCAGAATAGCATTTTTGTTTGTTTGTTTTTACCATTTAATGAAGGTACAATGCTATTTGAAGGCAGGAAAAATGTATTAGTATACTACCAGATAGCTTACTAAGAACATAAAAATAACTATTCTTAAGCAGAATGTACATTTTGCAGTTCATGTAAGAAGTTTCTGTCATTGTGCCCTTTTGCAAGCATTACATGTTTATGCAAGAACTTCTGCTGAGAGCAGAGCAGTGATCCAGTCCTGCAAGATATTCTGAACACTCAGTTCATTTTAATTGCTGTGGAAGTTGAAGGTGCAAGACAATAAATCTAATCCCAACCAGGTCTTAGGATGAAGAAAGATCAGGAAGGACTTTGGGGTGCTATGCTCTGCCATTGCAGTGTGCAACTTGTCACTTGTTACTGTTCTATTGTCACAATTATTTCAAGTGACTGACATCAATCAAAATTTCATAGTCAGTATCACTGAGCTTTTAAAGTGATCTCTCAGCTTGTCTGAGAGAAGCTTGGAGAGGGAATTAGATTTTTAATACATGTAAGGGACATTTGTTTTATTCTGGTCAGAGCACATTAATTGCTAGTCCCCACTGAGCTGCATATTGGCCAAAGAATAAAAGCTCAAGAGTAAAAGCAATGTAGTTAGTTACTTTCAGTGGACTATTGCAGGAGAAATAAGCCTGAAGCTTTATGAAGCAAACTAAAAACAATACTTCAGGTTCCCTATCCTCCCTTCTCCCTCTGCCCCAACTTTATAGCTGTTTTATCCATTCAGTCTGGGAGAGTCCTGCCCTGAATCCTTTTGCCAGTGACATCACCATTTAATCTTCCTTCTGTTCATTTGCAGCTACTTTGGAGCTGCAGTTCCTTTTTATGTCACTCCCCCAGTATTTAGAATTTGTAGTTTCCTCAGATAATTGGCCAACTTGACAAGAAAAGAGTGACACAATCAGCTGTCAGATACTTTTCATTCCTGACTTCCATGCCAAATCTGACATGTGGATATTGGGATAATAATGTGTTATCTTAATTAGGTGTACCTTCATAATGCATGTTTTATAACAGATAGAACATATGAAGCTACTGCAGTGCCTTGCCAGGGTATCTTTGAAATGAGATTCCCTACTTAAGGGTTTTCTTCCTTCTTAAATAAATAACGAGTAAACGAACAATTGCAGAGTCCAAGTCTGAATCCTAGCACTTCCTGTTAAACCTCACAAAATAGTGCAAGAAACATGTTTGGTCTGCTTTCTAAGGCTTGATGATGTGATAGGAAGGATGTTGTATGTAACATCAAAGAGTGGTGTTGTTATACCTCTCTGAAGCATGACTTCTGGAAGTCCAAGTGAAATAATGTATGCTCATTTTTCTCTTGAATATGGTAGTTTTTAATAGGCTTGGATTCTTATCAGAAATGATCCAACGATTTCCTTCACTGTGTTTGCATGTGCTTTTTTTTTTTTTTTTTTTTGACTAGCCAAATTTCTCTCACACCTCCCAGAGCCTTGTTAAGTGACTCCCTGCTGGGTTTAGTTAAGAGCACTGCTGAGCAAATTGCAAGCTGCCGAAACCAGCCAACAAACCACTGGTGATGAGCAAACGTTTCTGCTCTTTAAGCTTGTGGTGAGTGTTGCTGGTTTTTTAATTCCAGACCATGATGTTCAAGTGGAAAATGGTGAAGTCTGGACTATGGGCAGGCCTGAATAGTATGATTAGGGTGGATAATAGCTTTTGCACTGAAGTCTATATATTCATGTTAGGATTAAAGTCTTGAAAGTATTTCTTTCAAGATGTCCAGTGATCATCTTATAAATTGACTTCTTGGAGGTGTACGGGATGATCTAGGACCAGAATATAGATCTGCGTATTTGTATCTTACTTAAAACAATTAGAAACCTGTTTATGAAAGAGCATAAATTTTAAAGCTCTGGAGAGTAAAGTGCATGAAGCACCAAAGGGAATGAATGGGTTAATTTTTTCTCCACCTCCTTTGCTGTATTGAATATATTCTGAGTACATTGTATTTTTCTCCCTTTCCTCCTCCAAAAGGAGTCTGAGGGGAAGGGATCTCATCTGTTGTAGCATGTCTGTACCATTCTTTGTAGGGTTTTCTCGTGATTGCCCTCAAACCAAGTCCATTGTCTACATGACATGTCCACACACTGGCACGCAGATGGTGAGAAGCATAGGGCAGGTCTGTGCCTTTCCCAGGAGGGAAGATGTGAGCCCAGGGCACACTATTTCCTAAGCAGAGTTTTCTCAGCAGTTAGCTTGGAGGTCTGCTGCTGCACTGTGCTCTCCTTAGAAGTGTGAAAGATTTTATGAAAACCCCAGACAGTCAGATACAGAATAAAGATGAAAAATATTTGTCTGAATTCCTTGTTTGTCCTGCAAATGGGATGTGCTCTAAAGGTGACTGAGACACTGCTTTTCTTCACATCTGAGTTTCTTCCACAAGTTATTTTCATGCTCATGTTTTCTCCTGTAAAAGAATGATACCTATATCCTAGGCGCAGTCATACTTATTCATAAAATCCCATTGGGATCCTTAGATGAGAGACCAAGGCCGTGCCTGCTTTAAGGAAATACAGATCGCAAGAGTGGATGTGCAGAGTGACACAGGCAACTGTTTCAGGAGAAACGAGACTGCACTGCAATGCTTACCAAAGCACCACAGGTAGAGTTGACAGGGTAGGTTGCTTCAAAAGCATCTTCCAGATCTGAAGAAAAATGCAGAGGCAGATGCACCCAAAGTATCTTGGGTTTAATCTGGAGAAAAGGTGGACTGTATGAAACACCAGAAACATCTGAAACTGCTGTCAGTTTATATAATATAATGGAAATTAGTTTAATGTTATGTCTTTGTGTGCGAGAGTTCAATGGGATTTCATAGTAAGTTTACTATTATTTTTTGCAGTCTTTACACTTTTGATTCAGCTTCATCAGTTGCAGGACAAAGAAGTACGGAAGAGTGAAGGGAAGGCTGTTTGAAATGAAAATAATAGAACGGCAAAGAGTCTGCTGGTCAGGGCAGCCAGGGGGAATGTGGGGGACCCGCTTCTACAGATTCCTGTTTATTCAGCGTGGAACCCCTCCAGATGGAGAAGTGAAGACATGCCAAACAGCGCCACTAATGTGCTTGTTATGAAGGGAAGTGTGGAGAAAGGGCTTGAACCTAGTTCTTCTATATCCTGCCCCTAGGGAGGGCACTGACCGCCAGCTTTTGGAACTGACAGGCAGGTCTTCTTAGTGTAAGTCCTCTGCTGTTGAGTGCTAATCCCACCTTGAAGCAGACTTAATCTTTCCCAGGAGACGTTATGTTAAAACTGGTAAATTCCTTTGACAAGTTTGGGTTTGAGGAAATCAATATTTTCTAATACAGAAATATTTATTTGAAAACTTCCCACCTTATTTTTGGTGTTCCATTCACAAAAGCCACTTTGTACCTCCCTTATATTTCTCTTGATGTGCGAACAAAAGTTGTGCCTCTGGTCTTTGGGTCCCTCAAACACATCATTTAACAGTGTGTCGCACGTCTTTGTACCACTGTAGTTTGCTGATAGCTGTAAGCATGGACCAGGGCTAACATCATGTTAAGCATGTTGCAAAACAAAAAGCTTTGTGGTGGTCCCCAGGGTGTTTGTTATCTAAATATATTTAAAAGGCTGGAAGTGGATAGTGTGGATGGAGTGTGTGTATGTGTGTGTGGGGAAAGCAAGGAAACGCTGAGATATGTCATAATTTCAATATACTGCTTGTTAAGCCTTTTTATTTTTTATTTTTTTAATTCCAAAAAAAAGGTTTGAAATGATGCAATAATTGATGAAGATATGCAAACCAAAATGTCAGCAAGAATATTAAATGCCTTAATGAACTCTAGAGTGCAGTACTGTGAGAGAAGGTTTCACTGATTGAAAATGTGCCATGAATTTTCTGCAGGTCTCATTTTAATGTAGATGTTATATCTACATGTAACAGATGTGGGAAGGATGTGGGAAGGAACAACAGACTATCTACTTCAATGCAGATGGTTGTTTCTTATTATTGGTATTGTCTTGTTGGGTGTAAACTAGTGCATGAGCTGTTCCTGCCAAGCAGGCTGATCCAGGTCAAGAACATGTAGGGTAGGTGATGTCCTATAATCCAGTTAGCCAAAACTAAACCAGAAAGCACCTGTGTGATGCTGCCATTTGTGATGGAAATTTAGGAAGGTGAAATATGTGGTGAGCCTGCTAATACTCTATCCACTGTACATCTGATAGTAAAGCAGTGTGTGCTCGGTTTTTAAAATTTGCTCATTATAATGAATGAAGTCCTCTTCTCTCTCACTTTTTTAAACCTTAGGCTAGAGCTGTGCATGCTGCTGGAAAATGAGCACATCTTCGAACCAGAGACAAACTATGAGTCTTTTTCCTCCTCTCATCCTCTGTCCTATGAAAAGGTAACCTCTTTTCTTTCAGTTCGTTCCCCGTTTAATCAGCATGCATATTGGGTAATTGAGAATGACCTCTACATGAATGAAGAAATGATGTAATTAATGTGGCTGAGAAGAAAGAAAGAAGTGGTAAGGTAAAATTTAAATCAAAGGATGACTAGAAACCTTCCAGGGACAGCTGTCATAAACTATAATGTCATTCAGAGTTGCATCAGAGTACTGGCAAAATATGTCCTTTCTCAAATAGGCTGGTCCGATCCTCTTTCTCAACTTCTGTATGGACAGCAGAATTATTATAATATTTAATTTGGTATGGGATAGTACCTCTGCGTATGATTAGTATTTGTAAAAGCTTTCAAACTTGAAAAGCATGTAGAATTCTTCCCTTTGATAAATGACTAAAGGATTTTTAGTAGTAAACATTAAGTGTGGTAAAAGAAAGTCATGTGTTACCAAAGCAATACTGGTAATGGAGCTTGAACAGTTTATGCAGGAACAAATGGAAAGTCATCATATATTACTGAAACTTGGTCTGGACATGGAGATTTTGTTGGCAAAACAATATTGAGGAGGAGCAGGGCAATTATGCATGGAATGAGGTGCCAGAGTACAAATAGGTATGCCTGTGGAAGAAGGCTGAAGCTCAGCTGATGGCTGATGCTGGCTTTGTTGCATTTTTCTGCACTATTTCATCATGCAATTACCACTTAGTAATAGTGTGAAAAATCTTACCCCTAAGCCAGTATAAACTGCATTGTTTTAATAGAGACACAGCTACACTAAGGAAAAAAAAAGATCCTTTTGTAAGTAAAGAGTGTTTTATTTTAAAGTGTTAGTTTAAACCTAATTGGCAAAAGAATTTATGAAGTTTGGACAAGCTCTGCCAGCAGAGCTCTGCTAGAAAACTTTTTCTTAGAGACAAACTGGAAAGCTTTTGAACCTTGAGTTCTAATGTGGAGTGCAGAAAGAAAGAGAAATGGATTCTTGCCTATTCCAGATAACAGTGGAGAAGTTGCCCAATCTGTCGCGCCTAGCCATGCTGCTGAATCGCTACACTACAGATCCCCGGTATCAGCAACTCTTCATCAATCTGGTAAGACTGAAGCCAACTCTAAAAACAAACATTTCCTCCATGAACAATGTGTTTGTTATATTTTCTCATTTGTTTATGATGGCTGTGTCAGCCGCACTGATTTACATAAACACTGCCAATCCTGGGACGTTACATTCTCAACAAAAGTAGCTGAGTACAAACAGCATTCCGAAGTTTTAATTCATATTGTATAAACATAACAGATGTTGATAAAATGAGCCAAAAAGAAAATACAACAAAGGAGACCATTTCAAGGGGGCTTTTGATTAAAATACATTCCAGATTGACAAAATGATACAACGTTAATGGAATAGATCATTTAAATGTCATTATTTGGCTCTTATAGTCCTATAAAGCAAATATAAAGCAATGCTTTTGAGTTTTTAGTCTCCATTATGCTACAGTGCCTATACATCAACTTATAAATAAAGCTATATTTCTTCTCCCTTTCCTTTCCTTTTTTTTTTCTTTTTTTTTTTTTTTTTTTTTTAATCCCTGCTATGACATTGCCACATGTATTTCCTAAATACTGTACTAAAATACTGGGTCCAAAAGCAATAATGTGTTTGGTATACTGAACAAGGCTTAAAATAAATATATTATAAACAAAATAAATGTAGTTTCTGCCCCAGTGAATTTCCAGTCTATGGCACTGAAACTGAAGTAGGGTGCACACTGGGAAATCTAGATGACAGAGAGCCTAATTCAGATGGGTTTTATTTAAAAAGATAAAATCAGCTCCTGTTTACTCATATGCAATGAATTTTGAGATCCATCTAGCCTGTATGAATTTAAGAAACATTTGGACTGTGCACTAAGTCACATGGTCTAAACTTTTGGGTAGACCTGTGTGGTGCAAGGAGTTGGACTTGATGCTCCTTATGGGTCCCTTCCAACTCGGAATATTCTATGATTCTATGATTCTATTCTATGATTCCTCATTTTGAGAATAGTTAGGAGGAAAAGAAGGTTACAAAACCCACAATACTCCTAATACCTGTATTCTAGTTTGATTTACTAGCTTCTTTTTAATAGGTTGGGAAACTGAGGTGGAGGGAGGACCCATGGCTTTCCAAAGTTCAAAAGCATGTCACATATGGGAGTAGAAGCTGGCTCTGTTGCGACCCAATCCAGTGGGCCACACAACTTTTTTGTTATGGGAAACGTATTCCACTCAATTAATTTTCTCATTGGTACCTAACTTGTTTGTACCTGGTACAATCCCTGAAACACAAAGGTTAATATCCCGTCTAACAGCTTGTTGCTATCGCTCATGAAAGCTGTTTCTGATATCCACAGAAATATTCACTGTGAAGTTTTGGGGCTTAATGATTTCCTGTGGCAGTGAGTTCCACAGCAAAATTATATGGGATATAGAGAAAATGAACCCTTTTTACCTTTAATTTCTTTTTCCTCCTTATGTCTTTGAGTGCTTCCTCAGTTCTGTAAATGAAAGGGGGAGAACAGATGTGTCACTCTATCCTATGCATTTATTTATATTATTTTATGATGTCTTTGTTTCATTTTTCCTCAGTCTGGCAAAGAATCCACTTGGGAAGCGTAATACACCTTCCCTGACAGAAACTGGCCAAGTCATAAGTAGGATACTGCATAATTATGTGAAAAGTAAAAACTTAGTGAACACCTATACAGGCTATAAAGAACAGATTGGTTAACAATGAAATGGCTTTAGCTGTTGTCCTATCAAGTTATAGCCCTCATTGTTTTTGGTGACCAGACTTTAGTACTTGCAGCCCTCTTCTTCTCAAGAAGAGCTATATGATTGTTTTCTTTGTCCTCTTCCTTGCAGTTTATGCTTCTATGTGAACTGACTTTTATAAGCATTTACTGCAAAATATTACAGGATGTCATAAATGGCTGTGTAATGAGATAGCAGCTATAAAATATCTAAGACTTAATAAATATTGGGGTCATTGGCTATTTCCAAGTAAGAACTTAGACCATATCAATGGAACTCAACTTTGCTTTTCCAGTCTGTGAGATTTGGGTACATTCCAGTCATAACAGTTTATTTAGAATGAACCTGATGGTTTAACAAAAAAGAAAGTGTTTTTTACTATGGTATTTCCTGATGTTTTAGGTATGGTTGGGGATAGGGAACAAAAGGAGGAGAACTAATGTTCTTATTGAATCCTGTCCCTCAAGTTTGGAACCTCTTTCTTCCCAGACTCCTTCCCAACTCTGTAGCAGGGGTGCACTAATGGCTTTGTGTTATCCGTCTCCTCTCTTTGTTTTACAGGAGCCATACATAAACAAATCGGCAATGTCAGTCCAAGCTAATTTCTCACTGCAACGCACCTATATCATCTTTCGCACCCTGGGGCTGCGCCACCTCACCGTTGTTGACCTGCAGAACCGAGTGGTTGGGGTGATCACCAGGAAGGACCTGATGCCTTTCCCCTTGGAGGAGAGGCTCAGGCTCCAGCTGGCACCACAGAGCCCTGACACAGGGAGTAGCCCCTGAATTTAAGGCTGTGAATGCATTCTCAGGCTTTGTCCCTTCTTTTTGAGCCCATCTTCTTCATGAAAAAAATAATCTGAGATTTTCCACTTGATCCCTTCTGGAGAAGAGACACTTAAAAGCTGTTGTTTCTAGTCATGTGGGACTGTAGCCCAGAGCTATGTCTCTTCAGCTGTTTGGTGATTGCAAAATTCATTGATTTAAATGCTTGTGAAGCAAAATAGGAATTCATGTGTTTATGGAAGATGCACATAAAATCAGATGTGCAGGATGGAGATCAAGAACTATTTTGTCACCGTGTCTGTGCCTCCCCCCAAAAAAGTCATGACCCCTAGCAGCAAAGTTATGTTGGCAAAACCTTTGAGCGAGTACTAAATTTTCAACGTTGGAATATCTGCTTGTTAAAAAAGAGAATGTTTCCATATCAGTATTTTTATGTTGAAATTTGTAAGTTTAACTGAAAGGAAATACCGCCTTGGAAGAGGAAGGCCACTGAAAGTAACAGGGGTTTGGACTTTCTTATTGGGCTACCTGTATTAGCAATCAAAAAGGAGAATTGAATGTAAGAGAAAGACATTAGCTGTGAGGCACCTGCCAAATTACAATCACACTTGTCAGTAAGGTATAAGGAAAACCTGACATATCTTTCTGTTGCTTACATTTCTTTAATTTCTGTGACTGCTCAAATAGGCTCTCTTTCTCTCCTTCCACTTGATATGATAACATTTTTAGTTAGGGTCATGTGCAATGAGGCATGGGATAAATTCTAATAATGGGGAGGCAACAAGGTAAATTTTTGGAGTAGTTTTTGATAGCAGCATATTTAGAAACTAGACAAAAAGTAAATAATTCTTCATGATTTTGTAGAGTTACAATGTTTGAAAACTTGGAAAGTATTGGTTGTTAATAAATGAATGTGAACAATTTTTTGGACAAAGACACTATTAGATTTCCTTCTATGACTTTGTAATTGATATTTAATTTTATTCTGTTAAATACCAGAGGGATTCCCACAGATTTGGAAATTAAAACCTAGTACGTACAAAGGAATTCACCAGTATTAATGTTGTTATAATGAATACCAAGAAAAGCTAGTAATAATTTACTGGTTATAAAAACTTGCCAAATTCCTGAAAATGAATTTCTGGTATTTGAATCATGCAGCCTTGAGTCTCCTATGAATCAAAGATTTGTTGGATTTTCTCCTATTTTCTCTGCTGGATCTTGTCTTCATTAACAATAATGTTGCTTTTGTAGCACCACAGAGAATGCACAGCACTTTGAAACTCAAGTGTCCCAGTCGATGTAAATAGGTGGCAGACCAGAAACATATGTAGGTACATGAGAGAAGCTCTTTAAACACCTAATTAAAATATGTCATATGCAGGATGAGAAATGCCTTGCCAATCATCCAGCCAAGAGACATAGAGGTGAGAATTTATTTATATTCTGTTACAGTTAGTAATATTTTGCTCATTAGTGCATTAGTAAGGTCACTGTAATTGTCAATCTATGCCTCACTTACCTGAAGAATGCAAAGCTTTTCTTGAAGGAATTAGGGCTAAATCAGTCCAGAGTTTCACTGGCTGTTTTTGTGCTAGCAGAACAGGACATCTAATGTAGAGACACCAAGTGATTTCCCCTGAAGGCAGTGAGAATCTCTTTTTCTCGTGATAACCAAATCTCAATAACCTTGCTGTGAATTTGTCGTTTTGGTTCAAAGGCCATTGGTGATTTCCTTTTTCTTGATCTCTTGTGTACACAAAGTATCACACTCGTAAGGGAGATGAAATTGCTTTTTGCTGACAGCATCTGTGGCTAAATGTCTCAGTACAAACTGTTGCCAGAGAGTACATGCAGAGTATGAGGGCTGGAGACAGCCAGGATATCAGTAACCCATTACCTGACTTTGAACAGATCACTTAAATGCTTGGCATATCATTTACTCTACCTTTAAATTTGGAACAATATGGATCCACAATAGCTCCTGTGCAAAGTATATGTGTGAAAAATATTATAGGAATATAAACTTTCCATGATAATATTGTGTGCAAGCCAATTATAAAAGGCAGTGTGAGACTCCTGCTCTGCATCAGTAATAAGTGTAGTTTCTAAGGAAAAGTTCGTGCAATGTACATGGAACATCTTGTACCTGTGTTGTGAGCTGGATGGGAGAAGGCATGCTGCATTTTTCCGTGCAGTATTATCTACTTCAATAGCCAAATTATTTTTATTCATTCATCAATTTATTTTTATTTAAGATATGTGTATTCTGAAAAACAGATGAAACAGAATTCCTCTGAGGAGTTACTGAAACAAGTGGCTCCCTCATATTCTGGATTCCAGTGACAAATCTGTCTCATCACAAGCCATAATAGGAACATCATACATACAGGAAGATGAAAACTGACAAAATTTGTAGGAAACTTTTAATCAAAATAAGTTTCTCATGATGCTTATAGAAAACAAGTCTCTAAGGAATGGCAGCAACAAGTAGACACATCATTTGACTCTTTGGCACAAGATACTTCTGTTTTCCTTCTTGTCTGCCTAAAGTAAGTGGTAAAATTTCTGCTATTTCCTCATTTGATCTGAACTAAAGAATAGATATTTAAAGCAAAGATACTATTTTTATGGGAGATACAAATTGTTTATGAATTCTCACAATTTCTGAGCACAAACCTCTGTGGAAGAGAGAAAACTTTAAATGAAATTAAAATCACTGCCATTATTTTTGGCTTGTCCTATGCATATATTTGTCTTTCATTTCACCCTCTGTGATGGTGTTTTTCCTAATTCTTTCTGTCTTTAAGCCAAACTGAAATTTGGCTTAAAAAACAGGCAGACTGAAATTTAGATACGGGTTTGAAGTACAGTGATGCAAATTTCCCCCTATTCAATTAAAAAAAAATATTTTCACATTAGAAACATTAAAACATCTGTCTATCACATATCTCTGTGAATGTGCCTAAACTATTGTGAGAAGATTTTTTTTGTGGCATGTGTATTTAACATATTGTTCTTCAAGTATCCTTTAATGTGCATGTTCTTATCTTATGTATGTATTATTGGCAGTATTTTTCCTGTCATCTGATACATGTTAGAATTAACATTTAGAATTAACTACCATGTGTTTTTAAATTGCCCAGTTTATCATCCGCAGAACCCTTTAAAATTTTATTGGTTTCCCATTTATTCTTGCTTACATTTTAAAACTTGATGTTGTCCTTCTTCAATTGCATTTATTTGCTGACCATGAGGGAAGGAGGTCTGAAGGAGGGAAAGACGATGAAGAAATTCTTAGTATATTCTTTATATGAAAATGATGACTTCAAGGACTCAGGAACCAAAATTGCTAAAGGTACTAGTGATAGGATACGGTCTATCTAACCTCAAAGCCAAGATAGCCTTGAATCAGAAAACTAAACAGGAATGGAAATGGAACTAGCTGTACTCTGAGTGGTGCCTGGAAAATCACTGATGAGGAAGTAGAATGGAGAATGTTCCTGTTGTCTCCACTGCCCCTTTTCACATAGCTTCAGCTAACAGAGCTGTCAGTGTACCTCTGGTGATCATGAAATCACTTAATGAAATGAAGTGTAACCAGTTCTCTACTAAGCTAGTGGTTAATTAAGTGTGACCACCAAGTGATGGGAACCATAGTAGTATACAAGGGAATGCTTGTTCATTTCTGAAAGGCCTATTAAAGTAAGAGGAAATATATGATCAGCACAGTTGTCTGGATGTCTAACACTGTGTGATGTGGGAATGCCAGCATCAGGGTTCAAATATGAGGAGTTACTGCTGCTTGCTTGAGGTACTGAAAGAACCAGAATAACAGACACGGTGTGATTGTAATCAATAGCCAGTATTGATCTACTGAAATGCTTGACTGACCTGCAGTAACTCATGAAAACTGGCCAGTCTTGCTTATCTGAGATCATAGATTCTGTGCAAAGACTCCGTGTTCTGTCACCGAGGACTTTCCTTATGCCTTGCCAGCACAGAAACTGCATGGAATTACCAGTTTATGCATATTTTATTTTGAAGGGGATACAGAAAAAGAAAAATATATTTATGTGCAGTTTATATTTGCAAAGAGCTCCGCTGTGATGGTGCACCATTTGGTTATGGTGGAGCTGAGATGAGGGTATGAAGTAGCCTACTGAGGACTGGAAAGTGAATCTGTAGTAAATTGAAAAGGAGAACTGCAAACTCCGGATGTCTTTTCTTCCCAATATTGATGTCTTACTTGCGAAGTAGACCAAGGGAAGGCGTGACAGGTCAGCACAGCAAAGGATGGGACCAGTGCTGAGTCACTGCTCTGCAAATGCATGACGTACGGGTTTTCTGTGAAAGCATGAGATGGAAAACACTATATACACAAGACTTGATAGGGCTGGTATGTGCGTATAGGTATATATGTGAGCACATGTATGTACATATGCAGTTACTTAATCTTTCAATCTGTGACTATAATTTGTAATTTACAATGTAGGGAGATAGGATAAGTACTGGATGAGGATATACATTTCCATTAAGGGGAAAAAAAAAAGGAAACTATTTTTATTTTGAGCTTTATTACCTTATAATAGTATGACTACCATCTGAAGACATCTTTTCAATCTTCATGCAGTAAGCAATGGGACAGGGACTTTTGATGAAAGCTATGGGTTGAGGACAGGGCATAGTAAAGCAGAAAGATGGCTTGGTGAATCAAGCACCTGAGGCAGCTGTGTCTTACAGGACATACAAATAGGAAAGAGTGACATTTATCTGAAATGCCAACAATTGTAACATGAAATGCCAACATTATATAACAAAAACGGCATGACATTACCTTAAGCAATCTGGACAGATTGGATCTCTGTCAAATATTTTTCATGCACCCTGTCTTTAAAGTGAAGAACATCTAAAAACATCACCTTTCAATCTAGGAAGCTGAGTTTCATAGTATCACAGAATAATTGACATTGAAAGGGACCCTCTAGATGTTGTTTGGTCCAATCTCCCACTCAAAGAGCTCTGGTTGGATCAGGTTGCTCAGGACCATGCCAGGTCAAGCCCTGGGCACTTCCCAGTACGGAGATCTCACACCTTCCATCCCAGTACTTGACTGCCTTCATGGTGATTTTTTTTTTCTTATATATGATTGGAGTTTCCCATGCTCCAGCTTGTGTCTGTTGCCTGTCATAGTCCATCTACAAGAAAGGTCAGGTTCTGTCTTCTCTGTACGCTGAGGCCAGGTAGTTGCAGCTGTCAGGTGTCCCCTGGGACTCCTGTTCTCCAAGCTGAATGGTCTCATCTCTCTCAGCTTCTCCTCATTATGTCTGTGCTCCAGCCCCTGCTGGATCAGTTTGGTGGCCCGCTACTGCACTTGCTCCAGCCTGTCATATTTTTCCTGTGCTGTGGAACCTTCTTGTGACCCCCAAACCAACTTGTGCAGGTGCCACATTAATCTTCTCTGTCTCATTTCAATTTTAGTATATAAGCTGCCAAAGAGTGCATGAATTTCATTAAGAGATAAGCTAGAACAACAAATTTCTAAAGAAACTTGGAGACAATGGAAACTAAGGGTTTTTAACCCTTTTCTGCCTTCTCTCCTATTACCCACTGTTTTCCTGTGTTCTGGTCTTTCAGCCCACAATTTTCAGTGGCTTCCAGTTTTGTAACCAAGTCTTCACCATACCCCCCTAACATCCTGGGAGAAATGCTTGCACCAGCTTGGACACTTGGTTCTGAATATCTTCCCTGCCTCTCTGCTTGTGCTGCCTGCTCCTCCTTGTGTGTTTGTCCAGTTTCTGTCTGACTTGCTCTGCACTCCATATTTTTCCCCCTGAAAAGTTGCTCAACTGCTCTTGGAAAAGCACAGTTCCCTCCTCCTTCCAGAAGATGTCTCTGAGTGCAGCAGCATTGTTCTCTGTTGTCCCTTGAAAGGAGCATAATGCCTATTAGCACAGAATAACTAGAAATGAAGAAATTAAAATTATACACTGAACATGTTAACAGAGACATCCACAATATTGTTTTCAAAAATTGTTCATTAGGCCTGGCTGTGATTTTGGAAATTACTCAGGGTGGTTTTATAACAGTCAAAAGACGTAAGGTGCTGTGTGTGAGGCTTTTGGGTTTGGATGTCTTTTTCCACAGCTCTTTACATTTGTCAGCGAGAGATCCAGCTCTCTTGACAGTAGGACTTGGGTGGCCTAATGGTTGCTGGATACTGTAATAGGAGGTTGGCAGGACACAGAATGATAAACTCACTTGTCAACAGCCTCTCTGGCTTTCTCAGGAGGACAGGCTGTGTTTTTTTACCTCTGTATCTTGTTTCTCATGTAGTCCTCAGTAAGTTCTCCAGTTAATTAATTTTGTATTTGTTTGCTGTTGTTTTCAATGTCTGCCCAACATGGAACCCTTCTCAGCCACAGATGCTCATTTTGTATCTATTATCCTCTGCTTCATTCTTTTGCTTCCCTCAGCCAAAAAGAATTCTCCTTAAATTGTTTGCATGTTGGTGGCAACTGAGATGGAAGACCAAAGAAAATAAATAAGAGATCCACAGTAAATGTTGAAGATGGGGTTCTTCCAGTGTGTGGGATGGAAAATAAAGCTGCAAGCACCATTAGGGAGATCTCCAGGGAAGGTCTCAGCAATAAGAGCTGGAAGAAGAGCTTAGGAAGCACCTCTAGAGAAAGCAGATTTACAACAGCATCTACATACGGAAGGCCACTTTCCATGAGAAACAAATTACTGGCATAAATGGCATAAAAATGTCTGTGATGTAGGCTTTTATTTGTGGCCTTGAGGATGAAGACAAAATAACCAGTGTTGTCTTTAATGTTGTGGCAGTGTCCTAAAGCACTGCTGGTTACTTGGATTAACATGGGCTGTATGAATACTGCTGTGTGTCTGCCTTTGAGTAGTCCTGTGGTGTGCTCTGTGGTCTTGGGTCTCCGAGTGTCCATACCAGGGCTTGGTCAAAGGGCTCTATAGGGCCTTTATGGCTTCTGCACCTGCACTTCCTTCCTGTGAGACCAAATTATTGTGTAGGGTTGGTGTTCACTAAGGTTTCCCATGGCACGAAATTGGGAAATTAGTAACATATGTGCATGAACCAGGAAACGAACTGCTCTTGGATACTGCAGGCTAGATGCCTTAATGCCCTATCAGTTCATAGTTCATTTGTGGCCACTTTCTCTGTGACATTGTCAGCATTTGCTGTTTCTCTCATGAAACATCTTTAGATTTTCTTCTAGTTGTACATTAGTTGTAATACAGTTGTTTAAACAGCATTTTCCCACAATGCATTTGACTGTTACTTTCTCTCATTTTTTTCCCCTTTCTTTTTTGGCTTCTTTGGCATATTTCTTCATCCTTGCCATTGATTGCGTCTTCCTCATTGCTTTGTCTGGGAATTCTTTTGTCTGCAGAAATTCAGGAAATTTTGCTCACTTTGTTTCTGAGTCTGGATGTTGGCATAGAAAGCAACTCACTCTTGCTCTCTCTTTGCTTATCCTGTTATGAAGTCATTTTCCATACTTGTGCCATGCTTTGAGTGCTCCTGCTTTTACTTTGAAGATGGGGGCTCAATTTCTACTGCCTCGCACTGCAGATGGGTTCAGAATGGCCACCTTCTATGCACATTTGCTTGCTAATTACTGCTCTAGTGCAAATCTACAGAGGTCCAGCTCAAGTAGGCTTATAATACACTTCCTTAAGGCTACCCAAGGCAAGATACAGCTTCAGTTTGGCAAAATTTCACCTAGGAGAATTTAAACAATTTCATTAATATTTTGTACACTTTAGTGATCTTGATTAGAGCAGTGTGAAAGGTCTCTGCAGAAGTAAACATAGCAGATCAGGGGCTATGTGCGCTTTTCCCTTGTGATTTATGTATTTCAAGATTAGATCTAGCATTTTGAGAAATGGTGTCAGAAGTTGTTAATTAGCTTTGCCTCAACAAACTAAAACAGACAGAGCTAATTGCTTAAGATTATAGGTAAAAGATTTTGACCTCTCACTGTGAAATGTCCTGGTACACATTCTTGCTTAGGTCTGTTCTCCTGGTTTTGGTGTTTGTTTTTTTGGAGGAGGCAGATAAAGCATGCATGGTATCACTGAGATAGTGAGGAATATTTTTTTATCATTTGGGAGTAACATCCCTATCTCAATCCACTGTTAATGGGAGGGTTTTTTTAATTTATTTAATATTTATGCACTCATTCTACTTGCATTTTTGAAAGGATGAGCACTGTCAGGTAAGTTTTCAACTTTTATGAATAAAACCTAATAGGAAGCTTTTTCGTAGCATCACAGCACCTATAAGTACAAAGAAACTAAATAAACTGTCACAGTACATGTAGTTCCTGGTGAACCTGATTCATTTTATGAATAATTTTACTTGGATCTTAGTGAGAAAAATGTTCATGTGAAGAGCATGAGCAACAAATTTCCAGACAAAAGCATGGAGGAGGGAGAGTATGTATAGACAGAGTCTGTGGGGGCCTGTGACTTCATTGCATTTCACACGATAAGAGGGTTCACTTCAGGAGCTGGTAACTGGATGAAGACTTGAAAGACCAGGCTACAGGAAGTGGGGATGGTGAGTCAAGAAATGGCAGCCTTCCCTCCTAGTCATCCTTGAACCGCTGCCCTGATGTGCTCATAGTGGGAATTGGATTAGTAGAGATGCTCTTCCTTCAGATGCGATTTCAAACTTGGGTCGTGACCATTTGATGTCATTAAGACTTACGTGCCATTTCTTCTCGAGAACATGGATTTCAAATTCTGCATCTGGTCTGATTTCCAGTTCGGTTGCCTGTGTTTTGCAATCGCACCTCTCTGCAGCGTTGAGTGGATGTGCAGTTTCTGGTCTGCGTTTCAGGTCCCAGGACATGTTACACGTCCACCCCGCTTCTACGTGAAAGCCACTGCGTGGCAGTCAGTCCAGAAGTTTCTTCCACGGTTGCTAGATAACTAATTTCCTGTTAGAAGTACTGCCACGCTCACATCAGTTTTTATAACATTTGATCAGTTTACCAGAGGGAAAAGAAACTTCGGTTAGGGGGTGAACAGCATTATTTGCTGGTTGTAGGGGCACTTAAGAAGACTGTGGAGTGACTGACGAAGCTGGCAGCAACACGCTTTGCCTGCGTTTCGGGCTGCAGTTCAACTGCAGCTGGCAAAAAGCACATGGGACGCCACATTCGTCTCCGCGTCGCTTTTAATTAGCAAGATGAAGCGATACTCTGTGGTGAATCGCGGCCCCGCAGGAGGCAGACGGCGACAGAGCACACCACCGAGCTACGCCGGCCGAGCCCGGCCTCTCCCCGGGCCGCGGCTGCTGCGGGCCTGTGGGGGCTCCCTCGGGCCGGTTCCCCCCGCTCCCCCCCCGGCCTTTCCCCGTCTCTCCGGCCGCCTCCCGGCGCCTCTACCCCGGCCCCAGCCGCGGCGCCAGGCGGGCCCCCGGCGGCGGTCGGTGGCGCCGCGAGCGGCCGCTAGATGCCGCCATGCCCAACGCCTTGGCGGCGGCGGCTGCCTGCCCGCCTCGCCACGCCGCCCTCGGGGCTGGCTTCCCTCGTAGTGTGTGCTCTGGAAGGGGAGACCGAAATCTTCCTCCGGCCCGGTGGCCGGGGCCAGTGCCAGGACCCCGGGTGGTGGCTGTGGAGGCCATGGTGTTATCTTTGACATGGCGATGGGGCAGGTCATGGCACTGAGATGGAGCAGCAGGGGTCGGGATCATGGTGCTGCAGCCAGGCTGGGCCCCCAGCCCCGTGGGACAGCCAGAGCCCCGGCCGGGCAGGGCTGTGGTGGAGATGGAGGCTGGGGCTAATACAGCATCACTGGAACTGGTGGGCTCAGGCTAGCTCAGGGCAGGGTTGTGGGGTGGCCCCACGTGAGGCTGGGCAAGGGCGGTGAGGTGTGTTAGAGCACTCGGGGGCCTGACACTGACGGGACTCATCAGGCTGCTTCAGGGAGCGCACAGCTACCAGCACTGGGGGCAATTCACAGTGACAGCGCGGTAGTTGTGTGTGCTAGATGCCAGTGACTAAAACTTAGACCTTTGCTCATTAGGGGGGGGGGTCTTGAATGATCATTCTTTAAGACAAATAGCAAACAACCCTCAAATGGATTACAACACATAGTTTGGATGATGCATTTCAGTAGCAATTGACTGTGTGTTGCCCTTTTGAACCTTGCGTGTTTCCTTTTTCCCTCATATTCTTCTTAAGAGAACAGACAAATGACTCCATGCATGGTTCTGGGGAGCAAAATCATCTGAAGAACATAGCTCCATGACCGCATGGAGCTGGCCAGCTGTGTACATTCATAGGGGGAAAAGTCAAGAGCAGTTAGTCCACGCTTCAAGACTGGCTCTCAAGGAGGCCAAGGTCACTGAGATTTGGGATTATGCATATTTGAAAGCCACTTTGCAAGACAAAGTTTAGTGACTAAAGGAATATAAGCAAATGTCACGTGTAGGTTGCTTTTTTTTTTTTTTTTTTTTTTTTTTTTGAGAGAGAGAGAGTTAGGAGAGGGTTATAACTTTAAAATTGCCTACAACTGCTGATTTAGTGTCTGTGTGAAATGCTGTATTGTCTGGACTCCTGTATTTGCAAACAGAGCAGATAGCAGAAGTGTAAGCACTTCCCGCACAGCTTCTTGGCTGCGACCTGGTCTGACCCCACGAATGGCAAGTGGGGGTGAGCAGTATCGAACTTGGAAGCTTTCTCCTGTTATCGCTGGTGTATTAACCCAGCAAAACTGCTTAGCTTTGCTGCTAAGATTGCCATGTAGTTCCACCGGTAATGTAAACATCTGTCTACTGACTAGTAGGAAGCGTTTCATTTTGTGTAGGCTACCGAACAGCTGTCAGATGGGAATAACTTAGGTTATCACAGGTCTTAGCCAATGTCCTAGATGCAAGAGGTTCTGAATGCATTTATCCTTGTTTGACTTTCTTGCTTTTGGACTTGATCCTTCTCTGCTATATGTTTTCAGTCTCTTACTAGGCTTTTAAGTAACCCCCAAGAGTGTGCTGGATGTTATCCTCCTTCAGAGCTCAAGTAGATTAGACAGGAGCATTGAATTCACTGGATCAGTATGGATCTGTTCCATTCTTCTTTGCATCTCCTATCCATTAATGTCTCATCTCTGAGAGACTTCATTGTATTAGTTTTGACAGGATGCATTATGCTGTACAAGGTTGTGTCTAAAAATCATACAGCTATAAAAAGAGGATTCCCATGACAACATTTCAAACAACTGTGATGTCAACTGAGCAGAGATCTGAGATTTTGTTTTTTCTGTCAGCATGGATGTGTATATAGTTTTCTAAGTGACAGTAGTCTATGAGTGAGCATACCTGAGCAACTAAATATACCATGGACTAGGAAATGTTTGGTTTGGAAAAAAAATGCTCTTCATGTACGTTAGCATGCATTTAGCAGGCAAAAACTGTGTTGAGCACTCACCAGACTTCTTGAAGTCAAATAGGAATTTCAAGCCACTTGAAAGTTTGAAACCTGCAGGAGCAGGTTGTGGCATATATACCGAGGAACCCTGTAATGTTCATTCTGAAGTTAAACACACAGTCCCACTGTAGAGATGCGCATGGTAAGGCTTCAGGACTTTTAAAATTTGGGGTTTATTTGGCTGAATACCCCAAAAGTCATCTTTAAGTTCTCTGTGATTCATCCAGTCTGTCTGCACTTCTTAGACAGAAGAGAGGAAGCGATGAGCAGGTTCACTTATGACAGAGCTTCCTGTTTTGCCTTGAACAGAAGGTGTTTAGAAAGACCTTTTTCGTGATGTTCTGCTGATCCTAGCTGAGTTCGGTGACTCAGCTAAAACAGGAGGTGAAGTGCTGGTTGTGGTGAGGTGGTCTTGCCAAACCTTTTCATCCTCCAAGTAAGGTTTATTTTGGCAGAGCGTTAAGCTTTTTGGGTTGCTTTTTATTTGGGGAGGGTGATGGGAAAGATGCTCCTCCCCAGACACCGAAATATAAATATTTGACTAACACAACTGAAATGTCTCTGGGTAGACATGGAATAAGTGACAAAAAATGAGCTTTTACCAAACCTTTGGAATTCATTTGAACTTTGCCAGGTGTTTGGCTGTAAGACTGTGAGGTCCCATATTTAACAGCTCATATACTTCGCCAGTAATATGTGAAGTGTTTCATTATCTTCTGCACTGTAGTTGGCACACATCAGTTTGCAAAGAGCAATGGCTTATGATATTTGTGGATTCCATGTGCTGTTGTAGCCATGAAATGGTGTGTATGATAAGACAAATACATCAGAATGAAAGAGCTCATATAGCAAATATTGGACACTTTAATGTCTATGATAAGGAAACCATAAATTGTTAAGTAACATCAGTATTTTGATTTTTGTCTCCTCTTATAAATGCCAGGAGTAAAAAACAAATAAGAAGCCAGCCTTCAGTGCATCCAAGATGTACTCGTAGTACTTCGGACAGATGAAAAGCTAATTTGTTTTGAAGCTTCAAAATAACCGGGTTTCTTTAGACTATTCATCCTAAAGGCCAAATTTTTCACAAATTACAGTTTAGGTGGGCAAGCTTACAGAACCAGCTGTGTACTCACACCAGTTCCCAATATCTAGTGAAGGCAAGCTGCAAATCAGTATTGAAATGATTAGTGCAACATTCTGGTTGGACGAAAAGCTCTTTGTATCTATTTTTATGGACTTTTTTTCCCTGGAGTGTTTTTTGTGTTTTCTGAGTTTTAATCTTTCCAGAAAATATTAAAATGCCTGAAAAGCCCTTGGTTTTCTTTTAAGTAAATGTCTGATTGGAGAAATCTCCAATGTGTTGCTTTGCGGGCCAGCAATGTGCGTAAGCACACACTTCTTTATGTGTAAATGTTTTGTTGAGGTAGGGTCTAAGGATGAAGTGACTATTTATACCAGCAACTCCCCAGGCATGGGAATCCAGTGTGTCGCAAGAGTGGCGACGTCTGCTGTGGCAGTGCTTGCAGCAGCCTGTGTGGTCTGCCCTCGTGGCCCTAGCAGCCCGTCTGGAACTGGAGAACTGGCAGGAATGAGACCTTGGGCCCTGGATGAGCTCTCCTCAGCCCACCAAGGAGTCACGGGGCTGCTACCCAGCTGCAGTGAGCTGGGCATGTCAGGGAGATCTGCTGTATGTCACCCATTTCGATCCAGAAAAACAAACAACAAAAAAACAACAGCCCCAGGTATCAAGAAGAGTGAGTGGGAAGAAGTTAGACAACAGAAATCAGGGCAGGGAGCTTTCCTTTCTCCTGCAAGGACTTTGCAGACTCTGGTGTGCGCGTGGTGGTTCTGCTGGTGCATAGAACCTCTTTCAGGTGCCTTTTCTTTGGAGAGCCAGTGAACCTTTGCATGTGAACAAGAAACATGCCATTTGGAGCTGAGTTTCAGTATTTGTTGCAGTCTCCCCTTTGAGATAGATAGTTTAGGAGTATAGAAGATGATTTAAATGACTTTTTAATGGTTATTTCTAGTGCATTTTGCATGTTGTGTGCAGTGACTGAATGAAAAGCTCCAAGGCAGCCTCTTCCCCCATGGGACCATAGACTAATGTTAGCTATCTGAGCAAGAAATGATTAGACTAGTCAGTGGGGAAGGCAAGGTGATGGGAGGACATGGTAAGAGTAACATGGTGTATGTTTGTCTAAATCAGTAGACTGTAGTGCCTGTTTAGATGCAGGTGGCCCCTTCATTCCAACTAACTGCATCCTTTTCAAGGTACTCTTATTTCTGTGGGGGGTGGAGGCTGAGGATAGCATATATGCAGTTGTCTAAATTCACTGGTTTCTTATCGCCAAAGAAACTGGCAATTCTAAGAGATGCATGTTTTTCTTTGTATTAAAAAAAAAAAAAATCTCCAGAGAGCCCAAATCCTCTGAGGAAAGCGGTGAAAATAAAGCTTTTCACTGAATTTGTCTTATGCTGTCACTTCTGTGTTCTCACTTTTAGCAGCTGCATTGAGATCATTCCTTCGTATTCCTGACGTGGCAGCTGTAAAGGCATTTCTGCACCACTGCTGGTGCAGCAGTAAGACCAGATGATTCCTATATCAACTGGCTTTCTGTGTTTTCTGCTTAACCTCTCTTTTGATGAAACAACTTTATTTGTACCAAGTAACAGCACACATCCAGATCCAGCCATGTGTTTCGGCCACTAGCATTTTGATGTGGTATTGTGTAACTTTTGTTCTCCCAGCTTCCACAGTGGAGTCCACTCTTTTATGTTGGTTGCCTGGACTCTCCATGCATTGGATGCAGAGAATTTTTTTACAGAGATCAAAAATGATCAGCAGTTTGTCCATGGAAATCTGTGTTTTAAATAGGTATAGGTTTAAAGAAGACTTAAAAGTGTCCTAACTAATCGTCTGCCATCTACTTTTGCATGTTGGGCTTTTAGTTATAGTATATAATGATTAGGATGTTTACATAGGATAAGGATAGTAGAAAAATTCTGAGAAAGCTTGCTGGTACATTTCTGAGTGGTCTAACCCCAAATGCATCTGGATCAATTACTAGTGTCCTCTGAACAAGGTGGTAAAACAAACATTTGTTTGAGCTGTATGAAGTGTCCTCTAAATAGCCTCTGAAAACATGAGAAAAAGGTAAATTTTGGCTATTAATGAGCTGCCATTTGATTTTGAACTACTTATTAAATGAGAGAAATGTTGGATTATTAGTTTTTATCAGTAATCACCTAAATGAAATTTCATTAAAATACTTGGGAAGACAGAATAATTAAAATCAAATCACTGACATGTTATGAAATCTTTTTTAACTTTTTTTTTTTTTTCTGTTTTAAGGGACAAACAGGAAAAGCTTTTAAGATAAATCTTGTGAAAATGTGCAATTTGCATGAATTGAAATAGGAAACACAGAATCCAAGCTGCCTAAAACAATGCAGAGAAAGAAGATAAACATCAGCGTATCAGGATTTTGAGATATAATATTTTTAATCTTTGTCCTAAAAGACAAGTCCATTTATTGGAAGTAATAGGACACATCTGTATTTCAGTGCATATCTAGGAGCGCAGAATGTAAAAATAAATTTTTCTCATGTTGCATTTTAATCAGAATAAAATGACAGTCTTAGCGTCACATGGTGCACATCACCAGATAAGCAGTGCTGCTTCAGCAGAACTTGCAGGTACTGTTAGAAGGAAACATCAACAGTCCCAAAGTTATGGTGATACTGTAAGGTACTGGTACATGTGGTTATCTTTTATATCATTCTTACAACCTTAACACACATTGTTTATGCTCAAGAATATAATTTCATTGGTTTTGTATTTTTACAGTATTTCAAATCTGCCATATATACAAAAATTAATCCAGGCAATTAAAGAATTTCATAAAATGTATTATTAGGGAGGGAAAAATATTTGAAAGCATAGTATTTGTATCAACAACGTATTTACAATACTGACTTTTCTCAGTGTATGCTCACAGCTCTCCACTGCTGTTGGAGGGAATTGCAAATATGAAGCAAAATGAGGCTTTTATGAGCAGATAATTAAAAAAGAAATGTATCTCTGAGTCTGTAAATTAGGTATTTGTCTTAAAGAGAGTTTTCTGAAGCCCTGGTTATGATTTTTTGCTTGGCTGAATTTCATGTTCTTACCTTGGGCTTTTTTTTACCCAGTTTATAGCTTTTGAAAATAACAGTATGCTTTATGGTGACTGATGATTTTTGTTAAACTGACTACACGTTGCCATGAAATATTCTTGTATTTTAATGTAACTTGGAAATATGATCCATTTCTTTAGGTGTAGCTAACAATGCTCTGGACCATTGTAGTGGTGTTAATTCTTCCCAGTCTCAAATATGCAGGTCTGGCTTGCACAAAAGGCCAGGAACCCAAGACCACCTGCACTGCAGGGAAATAACATATGATAAGCTCCCAGTATTATAGTTTGCCCTCCTGCTGATGAAGAGCAAGAGGAAACTTGATTTGGATTTATTTGTGGATGGTTATTTTAAAAGAGGTAATAAATAAAACAGCACAGATCTTATATGGCATTTTACCCACTTTGATTTGTTGGTTGCTGTAGTGACTGATAGAAAAGGAAGTACACTTTGTATTTTCCTACTGAGAGATTAAACTTTACTTTAGCTCATTTCTTTGGTTGTAGTACATTTCTGCAATTTATCCGCCTTTCATTTACAAATCCAAATACATTTTACCATGTTTTTTTTCTTACAAAATCCACAGATTTTGTAGTTATCAGTTCCTAATACGTGTAAGTCCAACTTCCTTTTTTACACCTTAGATCCATCTTGCAGTTCCTGTTTAGTCCTTCCTTTGGAGAAAAGCCTTAGTGATTTCAACAGGTGGTCTCCTGGAATCAGCTCTTGTTTATGGCATACTGAGTGCATGATGTCTGTTAGAGAAATGCAGCTGAAACCACTGTGCTTGTTTGTCCGGTCGCAGCCTGAAATTGCAAGCCAAAATCTGTATCACCAGTCAGGCCCTCCAGAACTGCTCTTTCAGTCTGCTTTATTCCTGAAATCTCTTCCTTCTCACCAGCTATTTGCATGATGGTCAGAGCAGTAAAGGGAGATTTCAAAATCAGTACCCTCCTTTCAGAGCCCAGAGAAGGAGACATAGGAGTTCATTTGAGAGTCTCTTAACAGACAGTGTCCAAAAAATCTTGCTATTAATTGGCTTGTGTGTTGCCTCAGCAGCTGAAAGGTGTCCTTTTTATTTAAATGATGGACCATGGAGTGGAGATGCCCTGTTCACATGTACACATAATACATGTGCTGTAAGATTGGGGAAATGAGATCCTGTGTTTGTTTTTATGTCCAGAATCTGCTCTGTTAAGTTGCCAGGTTCATTACTAGTTTCCTTGAATCCTTGAATGCAGAAGCATGTCTGTTTTGCAGGTGTTTTGCTAAAATTGCTTCATTGTAAAGAACAGATCTTATCCTTTTTTTTTTTTTTTTTTTTTTTTTTTCATTTCTGGAATCATATAAGCAATTATTAATAGCCAACAGTTAATAGTAAAACAAAGATGTCCATGCCTTTGATTTGGATTTAAGTCTTCGAACAATCTTTTGCTGAGCCAGCACAAAAGTTTCTTTGGTGTGATCATTTGAATCATCATTAACAAAGTTGACACACCCACGATGTTTTTGGCTTTGATACCTGGAGGACTTACTGAAGCTGCTGGAAGATTTGGGTGCGATCCACATCTCACTGCATCATGGGACACTAGGACAGTAGTTGCCTCAGGGAAGCAAGAGAAATTCAACACTGGCATCATCATTGTTCATGTTCACTCCCACTGATTCTGCACTGGTTCCTTTTGCCTTCTCACTTCTTTTCTTCACTGCAACGGCAGGAGAGCATCACAACTTGGTCTATGCAGAAAAAAAAAGAGGCTACAGAGGGCTTGATCTCTATTTTTTAAACTTGTGCCTGAGCAAAAGTAGGTGATACTTTAGGGTTCTTTACTTTGGCAGAGAGAGTTTATAAAATCTAAAGATTGAACATTTAAAGCTAATCAGATTTAATCTGGGAATAAATTGAAGAATAAGTTAAGCAAGGGTAATTAATTAGTAGAAAAGTGCTAAGGTATATTATAGTGGACTAGCTATCCAGGAAGTCTTTAAAACAAGATTTGGTATCTTGCTAAAAGATACGTGCTGTAAATCAACCAGAAGTTAGTTTGTATAAGCAGGAGGCCAGTCCAAATGGAGATAGTAGATTCTGATGCATTTCTAGGTTGTACCACAGAAAAGCAGTATGTAAGAAGGAACTTGTTACTCTTTTTTAAAAGTTACCACTACCTCTTGGCTTTTCTATCAGATAGGCCTTGTTAAAAACGGGTTATAACTTGACAGGAATGAGAGATGTTTATAGTCTGTATTTTTTTCCCGTATTTAATTTCTAAATGAAAAGGTAGGCTCTCTTCAGGAAAAGCATCCATGTTAATAATGTTTCAATGTTAAAAAATGCTAAAATGTGATGGTTTGCAGTGTTGAGAGACTTAGGTTGTAGAGTAGAAGAGGAAAACTGTCTCCCTCCTTTTTCTTTAAACTGTCCAGGTTCTGACTTCAAATTGTGGGGCATGCCTTTCTGTGAAGAAAACAGTGCCCAGAATTCCAACCTCTAGAAGCATCCCTATAGTGTTGGGCTTACTTAGAAGTTCAGAAATTATATTAGTGTATAATACCAGTAAGTAGAACAAAGGAAGCCACTATAATATTAGAATAGAAAACACACAGGAATAACAGTACTGGTGAAGTAGCATGACAAATCATGGGTCAATGAAGATAAATTAATTAATTGTATCAAAGTATGCTGATGGATTCCAATCATTATGAATATTAATAATGTTGTGTTTAGAATGTTGATCACTTGGGCAACTATGGGCAACTAACAATGAAAATGTAATGCAATGAAAAAGTAAAATATCACAATAATAATGAAAAGTTTCTATTGTTCCTGTATGCACAGCGTAAATGTTGCATGGGGCTAAGATGTGGAGCCTTCTTTTTAAAAAAAAAAAAAAAAAATTTTTTTTTTTTTTTTAGTGAATTCATTTTAGAGTGAATGGCCAAAGAACACAAAATAGGAGAAACAGCTTTTGATTTAGTCCCAAGTTACTGTGCAGGACATGGCTCAAAAGGTAACTGCCAAAGAGTCAATGCAACAGTGATCGCCGTGTACTGAAGTCCAACATTCTTGTGGGAATGAGAAAGCCACAGAGATATTAGATAAAGCTGAGGAAACCTCTCTGAAAGGAAATTTAAACATCCCAAATGATACATTTCTTGAAATGCCATGATATATAAGTATAAAGAGTTGCTTTAGGGACAACTTTCTAAATAGTGTTCATTCACTGTCTGTAAATTCATTTCCAAACAGACTAAGAAAGAGTAAAAGAAATAAAAAGACATAATTCAACAAGTGGAAGTCATTCCAAATAATGGATATACAAAAGAAAATAAACTTTCACAACTTGCCTGTCAAATCATAGGAAAGTACGCCAAGAAGATTTTGAAGAAAAAATTGTCAAAAGCAGAAACATAAATAAGTTAACTATTTTATTTCTAATACATTAGAAGTTGAAACTACTGGAATATCTCTAGATTCAGTGTAAGAAATAAATGTAATATAATTAAAATATCAAAACTTTTTTTTGTACTGATATTCAGTATGGAAGGGCTTACAGCTTCTACAACATTTATTTATTTATTTATGGAGGTGAAACAAGGAAGTGTATTCAAATTGAGACAGAATACTATTAACATGAGTATAGCACCATTCTTACCAAATTCTGCAGACAGACAAGTGCTGCTTATCTGGGAGTTTAAATGATATAAATACAAAATTGCCAAATTATTAGGTGTAGTGTACATCCTAACTGGTGGTAGTAGAGGGATGGAAAGTGGTTGTTTGTGCTGCTGACCTAGAGTAACTGGCTTTGTGGCAGGCAGAATGGTAGAAGCTATGTAATGCAGATTAGGTGAGTTGGCACAGGGATATGTATGATGAAAGATTACTGATATGGTTTTGTAGGCCTGCTTCACAATTCTAATTTTTCTGAAGGACTTAATGTAGGGTAGTTGGATGCTGTGTTCTGCTTCTCTAAAAACTATGATCTGCCATCATCACATTCACTCTTACAAAGTTATGGTGGTGTTCAGTAAGTGGGAAATGGAAACGTAAATTTGCAGAATAAAGGGAGTTTTTCACTAGCATCTTACTAGGTTAGTCTGGGTACATAAGAGTATTTATGAAAAGAAGATGAAGGACAAGGCTAGGTTGGTTATTCAGGCAGGAAAGTCCTTTGTAGAGCAGTAGAAAAAGATCACAATTCTTAATGACTGAAAGACAAAATGGCAAGTGAAATTATGTGTTAATGAATGTGAAATAGTTTGTTTAGGGAGGAAAATCAGCTGCAACTATATGTTATTTGATGCTAGACTCTGAATTAGCTGTTTACTGCTTGGGGAAGAAATCTTGGAAGTAGTTGCAGGCAGGTCTATGTAAACTTTAGCTCACAGGTAAATAAATTTTAGGCATGAATAGGAAGAGGACAGAGAACTAAACAGAAACCATCACTGACTTCCTTAAGTATATGACAGATTTCTTATTCATAATGGGCCAAGTGAGTAACTATTCATTTACTTAAGTACTGACTGGTTTCATAGGAAGCCAATCCAATTAAAACAATCAGACTCAAAGGGTGATAAAAGCATCAAAATGTTTAAATGAAACTTTACCCCTCAAAAATCAAGTTGGAAGATTTATAAATTGCTTCTCCAATCCCCTACAGCTGTAGGATTCACAGACTCCTTAAGTTGGCTGTACATTAAAAAGTTCTGTTATTGATGTGTCATACCATAACTACCAAGAAACTTCAGGCTTGTAGGAAAACTGTCTAGTGAGCAGCCCACAGTACATACGGAGCCATTTCACTATCTTTTAGCATGTAAAGTTATCCTTGTTCATTGAATGGGCAATAATCCTCAGGGGTTTTCTTGACATGCAATGGTATGGGATGGTGTCTACTAATGTTTTAAGTGTGACAAACTAACTGTCAAAATCAATTTGCTACTGACACTTCTCATGCAAATCAGTAGCTTGAAGACAATATTTCAATGTTAACTTTCATTAGGGATCAAAGACTGAGGATGTAGGGTGAAAAGCGGACACAATATTCTGTTGGGAGGGGAACAGAGCTATATTCTCATGCGAATGTCATGCACATTAGCCAGCATTTTATTAACAGTAACCATAGCTTGCTTTTCTCGTTCCCATGCTTTCTGGGATTTGAGGAGGGAGGCTGATGTCTCTCCCTCCTTCCTGTGCAATAAATAGTTAACAACATGGGCATTTTCAATGTCCCAAGGCAGTCCTTTGAGTTAACAATTAACATAGGAGAGACACCCTGTCAGTTATTGTTTCAGACTCTCTTTCTGCAGGCTCACAAAAGCATTCTGGTTCATGTTTGGCAACTTCACACTCAGAAGGATTTCTGCTAGCCAAAAGGACCAGGTTATTATTATTTACTTAACGTCAAGGTTATTATTATTGTTTCCTTAATGTCAGCATAGTTTCTATAGGCTCTGGCAGAATTGATAAGGACAATTGGCTTTCCCCAAGGTTGAGATTTCACTGTTGCACATATATGCCTATATAGACAGCGAAATCTCTATCACTTTTTTATTCTTCCCTGTCTCCAAAGGTTTTGGAAACAGGTACTGG
Organism: Heteronetta atricapilla; assembly: GCA_011075105.1. Lineage (NCBI taxonomy): Eukaryota > Metazoa > Chordata > Aves > Anseriformes > Anatidae > Heteronetta > Heteronetta atricapilla. The sequence continues at coordinate 115,387,996 of CM021732.1, forward strand.
TGTCTATTGTGTTAGCAGAAGCTGGAGTAACTCTATTTACTTAGCATTATTTCTTTGGATGGGCATGCTGACTGCTGTAAGTGACATCAAGCTCAGGCTGAAAGTTTCCAAATTGAGACAAACTCTGCCAAAACAGAAATAATTCTGTTATTGTTGAACTTTAGATGCCTAACGTGCAACACTTACACAGCAGCGCTAACTTTTGGGAAATACTGATCAACTGGGACCCAGAATCAGGCAACAAAAAGACATTGCTGGTTCCAAATGGCAAATTCCCATCTCTGAAAGGGAAAACTGAAAGGAGGTATGGGATTTTTACAGAGAGTGCTTGTTATTCCTCCTTACTGACACATTTCTAAATACGCAGTTTCCTATTTGAAATGATTGCTCAGCTACGAAGACAGATTTCTTGCAACTAATTGAGATAGAGGAAAATGTAGAGAGAAATAGGATCAGAAGGGCTGATAAGGATGAGATGACACCATCCAACTTTGATAAAATTTTGCAATTTACCGTAAATACCCTTCTGGTACTTTCATATTTTGGGGGGAATTCTTTCAACTTCTGCTCAGCTAACTTCCATGGGAATTTATATGAGTAATGGCCTTGGGATTCTTATGTGGAAATAATTATTCTCCTACTGGATGCTACCTTGTCAGCCTGTCTGGTACTCCCGCGGATGTGGTAGTGCTCAGCTGGGCCAAACTTTGAGAAAAGAATTTACATCAGGCTGCCTTGCTTGTCCTGCATCCTGAGAACTGCATACTTCTAGAAGCTGCAAACTTCATTCCTAGACTTGGGAATGACTATCCAGATTCCTTCCCTTCCCTTCCCTTCCCTTCCCTTCCCTTCCCTTCCCTTCCCTTCCCTTCCCTTCCCTTCCCTTCCCTTCCCTTCCCTTTCCTTCCCCTCCCCTCTGAATAACATTCTAGATCTGTTATTTCATTTTCTTTAGTGTCTGCTGATGTCACTTATTGGAATAAAAATCTACCAAGAAAAATACCTCCTTCCTTGCATCAAAGTGGTAAAACTAATATATCCAACAAATGCAGGGCTACCTTGCTCTTTTTGTTTGCTCCTGTTTATTTAAGGGATTACCAAGATGTTGTAAAGGATATCTCATAACTGGGAGTCTGGGGATGTACCTTCTTCACTCTGAGATATGAAAAATGTAGACTTTGCTGCAGGCACTGTGTTAATTGGTAGGCCACACTTCTCTTAGTGGGACCGTGAGCTAGGCAGGCAAATAGAAGAAAGCAGGTGCTGAGCAGCACAGCTCCAGCAGCAGCAGTGGTTGCAGGGCATCTCCGTTCCCAGTCTTTCCTTTAGGGGTATAAAAAGCCTGTATGTAGCTAGTCAAGAAACAGACGTATCAATAAAGTAAAACCAGAGTGTAATTAAACAATAAAGCATGACAAGCAGTGCTTTTCTAGGGAATTACAACATGCCTTGGGTGGAGTTATAAGGCCTGAGGCCAAAGGTTGGATGGCTTTAATCACCCAAGACACACAGAAACCCCCTAATGCAGAGAAATGAAGAGTGGAGTGGTCTGGGCAGGCTTCCTGCACGCAGCTTAGAAACCAAGTTTTGATTTTATCCTGTTTGGGTACAGAGCTGCCTGTAGATCCTGCACGCCTCTTGCTCAGCTGTGTAAGCTGCTAAGGCTGGAGCTGGCACACCCAGCGAGCTAGTCACTTGTTCAGCACCTGAGTATATCCGATGTGTGGAGCAGAAAGTTTTACCCTGGATTAAGGCATTTTTTTCCAGCCTCTATGCCTGGGCTGGGATTTCCATGAGCAGAGCTCAGGAGTAATGAGAGCAGCTGTTAACTCTGGTACAGGGAACAAGGAACCCGTCATATGAGAGGATCCTCCTGGTGCTAGGGCTGGGGAGCCTGGAGGGACATTTGTGGGGTGACAGACATTCAGGCCAGGGACTTGGCCAGAGAGCCCGGGGGATGAGCTGGAAGCTGGAGTTACTTTGTCCACTGAGGTGGGATGAATGATGGGTGGGACCATTTGAGTGCTTTTCAGTGTGTATAATTAAAATAAAATTGTGATATCACCAGGTGTCCCACAGTACTTCTGTACTGAGGGCCGTGAGATTTCAAGGAGCTGTGGGTGGGATGGCCAGCTGCTTCCTTTTCCTGCTGATCTTCTTTCTCCAAGTAACCTCTTAAGGATCTGAAGCTTTACCCAAGAGGTAGGGGTGAGGCGATGCTTGCAGGTGCAGTGGTTTTCTTACCCCATGTTCTTCCCCTCTGTTAAACTGAGCTGTGGCAGGGCTGCGTACGCTTTTTGTGTCCCAGCAGCAAAAAAAGCTGCAGACAATTCAGAGCAGTCTAATGGGTGGCACAGATGCTGCTATACCACCCGTGTGGGAGCCCCTAACGCTTCTGCCTGCCCGTGGTGGTCTGTATCTCACACGGGTTCAGAACTGCAGTCAGTAGCAGGACATGGCCTCAGTCGTAGGCAGGGCCTAAATACGGCATGCTCGCTGCAGTGGCAGCTCCCAGGAGGGTGTGGGAACAACAGGCGCTTGGAAAAGAGGTCTTATGAGGTGGGAGCCTTTGTGTCATTCTCGCAATAAAGTTTTCAAGCACGGAACATGCTGATTCACAGAAATTGAGACTGTTTGTGGGAAAGGGTTGGCTTTCACAAATATCTTGACTCAAAAAGTATTGTGGAAATAAAGTTTTGGAACTGTCAGAATGTTTTGGTAGTTCCTAACTAAATGTCTTTCCCATTCAAAATTAGTTTTTGTTTAGAAAATTAAACTTAATAGCATATTTAAGAAGTCACATTGAAAAGATATGTTTTGAAATTGTCAAAGCAAAATGCTGGCCTTGAACTCCAGGCCTTTTTTTTTCTTTCTTTTTTTTTTTTTTATTTTCCTTTGCTTAGGTCTTTCTTTAGCTTTGAAAATTTTGGTAATTTAAACCTTTCCTCCCACTTTGAAATGTGGAAAAAAACCACTGATATCCAGAAAACTGTTTACAGGGAAGCCATTTCTCTTTCAGCTTAACATAATAGTCAGTGCCAGTTTCACATGGAGTAGCCCCATTTAAAAACAGTGGGTTTCTAATAAATTCATTTAAAAATAAATAAAATGATTCCATTGCTACATAAGCCACCTTTTACGGCCACAATTAGTCTCCCACAGGTACGACCATGTTTTCTGATTTTAGTCTTAAAATGATTGCTGATGATTGTAACGGACTCAAAAGAAACCAAATACAGATGGTTTAGTTCGAACAATGTTTTTCTCACACAGTATTTAACGTTCAAGAAAGTCATAAAACAAAGAAGTCCCAATTCAGTACTGTGCAGCATGTCCTGCTGATGTGTTTATTTCTGTTGCCTGGATTTTAATCACTGGGATGTGCTTACTTCAAATGTGATGCTAAACATTGCCCATTATTATAATGCATTTCCCAGGAAAGTGCATTCTGACTAGCATGCAAAGCGCAGGAGAAAAACATAGGGGGATTATTATTTTTTTAACACGGCCTTAGGAGAAACAATGGTTCATTCTTTCAAACCTTGGATCCTGACTCCTATTTTTACTGTTACCAGCCTGGCAAAGGGAGAGGGCCTTCCAAGCGAGGGTGAGCTGCAGTCGTATCAGCTGCTTCCTGGTGCCAGGGGGCCACATGCTAAGTGTGAACCCAGCCCCTTGCAGCTCTGTCACACTTTCTGCCACCGTTGTGCCAGGAAGCTCCATGGCATGGCTCACATACTTCCCAATGTGCTTAGTCAAGCTTGCAGGGCTGGACTCCAAGTCCCTGTCTGCTCTGCGTGGACATTAAAGAAGCCGCTATGCTTTTTCCTAAGAGCAGTGGTTTGTTGCAGAGTTCTTGACTGTAATTATGTCCCACAGTAACCATTGTGCAGCAAGACATGAGTCAGTTGACTGCTTCCAGCCCAGAAGTGGTTGCGTTTTGGTGGTGATGCAGCTTTCAAGCAGCAAGTGGGTTATACAATGACGTGCTGTTAGCTGAGCTCACAGGTTCCGCCTGCGTGATGGAGGCGTTTCTCCTTACAGCTGTGTCGGGGCGCTGCAGTTTCAGAAGACGTGTGGAACAGATATGATCACTTTTCTCTTTTGAAACATTGTTGGCACCTTTCTATTGCTATGTGTATGCTCAATCTATTGCGTTAAAATGACTGTGGATGGTGAAGGGAGTGGAAGGTAAATTGGAATAGCAACGGGGGAAAGGGGAGTTTTCGAGTTTGCCCATAATACTGAAATAATGACAAAACTTTTTCCATTAGGACTGGCTATAACCTCAGAATACCAGCTCTGACTCTGTAAAACATAAAAACTGCTCATTCTGTGATTTTCCCCACTTCTGAGTATTTTTAACTGGGAAAATTTATGACATAATATCCTACAATGTAAAATGTTACTGTCCTATGCTGTGTGCTTGGGACTTCAGCATTGCAGCAGCACTCCAAAAGCAGCAGGCTGGCAGGTTTGCCTGTGAGCTGCACGTGTCAGCAGTCTGAGTTACATGTGTTGTGCAAGCCCATAGAGGTAAAGAGGAAGAAAAGAAGTGCTGCTGGCAGTTGTAGTCAGCTAGATGTTCTTGTCTTCGATTTCATGATGTTTAAGGCACAGTGGAGCTTTTTTCTCATTAGTAGGAGTCAGTATGCAGAAAACAGATCTCACAAAGGGCTGGTGTACTGTGTCACCCTGTTCCATCTTCATTTCAGCATCACCCACTCCTGTCTTGCCTGAAAAGTTACACACTCTGCAGGTTTCTTTGGGAAGACGGATTGTTTTCATTTGCAGAGAGGTTTGCAGCAGAGCACTTTTAAAATGACATTGTAAGAAATTGCTACAGTGCAAGACCTGCTCTGACTTTTATTTATATAAAAAGAGATCAGGGTTAGGATTTCTAGTTGGAAGAGACCCATGATTTTACTAGGAGAGGGGGGCTCATTCTTCTCTCTTGGCATGCCATGCTCTCTGCAATCTATTTGAGAGGCTGTAAAGGCAGTAATAAAGTGGCAATCAGAAACAACACTTCAGTAGTCCTGAGCTGCAGTTTGTGGGATTTCATTTGGAACTTATTTACCTGACCCCCTCACACGCAGCTATCTGTCTCAGGTACCTACATGAGTCTCCTCGTTGGAGCACTTGAGGCTGTCTGATTCTTAAATTTTGTTCTTTCTCACAGCAGCCTGGAAGGCTTTATTGTTGGGCAAGGAATGTGCAAAGAAGGGATGGGTATATCTGCACCATAGATGTGGAGCACAGAGACAGCAGTAACAGCTGTGGAGCCAGGAGCAGTATAGTTGCATCAGTGCCATTTTATACCAGGATGACCATCCCTCCTTGGAAGAAAACCTTATTTCTCATGGATGCAATGCCACCAGATATGAGTGAGCATTTTTGTGTTGGTCCATGCTGCACTGCACTGCAGCCAAGCGGTGCCCAGCAGGTCAGAGCTACTGGTGTTTGGGTGCTCTGAAGTACAAAGCAGATGTGATTGAGCCGAATGTACCTCCTGAGATCCCTGCCAACCCGAATTACTGTATGACCCTGTGATCCCACCTTTCACAATCCAGAGCTATGGCTGTAACCACTGGGCCATCCTTTCCTCTACCTGACTAGCTGTGGTTAGTTGGTTATGCTGACAATAGGACAGCGATGCTCCTCACATGGTAGCACAGCTATGTTCATGAGAGTTGACACATTATCTTTTACTGACAGACATATAATAAAAACAAGATATCTCTGAGCTGGTCATAGCTTTCTACCATTCATTATTTCACATATTTTAGCAAGCTGCCTTTCACTGCTTGTTTCTCCGAATATTGCTTATAAAACATTCTGTGATTGTCACCAGGCTGCTTAATAGCTAATTTGCAGTTAGGCAACAGGACTTTCAAGGTCTTGTTTCTGACCTAGCCGGGACAGTTCACAGCACTGCTGGCTTCAATAATCCTGAGAGAATAGATTGGATACTTTCTCTTATTCTTCAGGGCAACAAGATTAAAGTACATTTTCTGCAAATTTTCATGACAGTAAAATATTGACCTGGATGTGGTGAAAAAAGGTAAAAGAGAGGTCCCGATGATCTTAAAATTCAAAATTGTAGGCATAGAGTAGGTTTGTTTCTAAGTTTCCTCTGTTTTACATTATTCCTCTGGAAGTCCTTTTCCTTTCCCCTCTGTATTTTTTGTACATACCTTCTGTTGGGCAGGAACATGATGAAAGGGTAGAGCTGAACAGCTGGTGATAGAAATATCATATGTTTTTTATATGCATAGGTACTCTTCTGTCTCTGGAGACTAACAGATTGAAGGTCCTAGACTAATTGTTACATATACAGCTGATGAAAAGTTGGGATGCACTTGACCATGATTATAAACTTGTACAAAGTGTTTCCTTCAGTCTTCACTCTTCCAGAATGAGGGTGGGATTCCATGTTCCTTGCTCAAGGAAAATCCTGCTGAGCAGCAGAGTCAAGGTAATGGACCATTGCCTAAATGAAGACTGCAGTATTTAGAAATATAAGACAAAGCAGATTTTCTGCTCTTTTAAAACTTTTTTCCATGCTGTGGGCATGTGAGCACATCTCAGTGCCTTCCTCTTTATCATATACCTTGGGGTGGAGGAAAATGTTACCATCCCAAATTTGCCTATTGGGAATCGGCATGGAAACTGCTAAAGCACTCAGGTTTCCAGTGATATGGGGTGGGGGTCTTACTCAGATGCCTTACTCTCATATCTGGTAGTTAGGCATTTTTAAAAATGCCCCTAGAGATTCTTCTTGGCAAATCCAGTCCTGAGTGATGTGGCAAAGCAGGGACTTGAATCCACCCTAGTGCCCCTGGTGCTGGTTTGTCCTGCCTGTCCTCGCTCTGCGCGTAGTCCTCGCACTGCTGCCTTTGATTTAGAGGGGCTGCTCTGAATAGAAAGTCTGTGCTCAGGGTGAGTAATGGTGGTGAAATTAGCCTGTCTTTTGAGTAGCTGATTTTTAAGCCTGAAAAATCTGGCGTCTTCACAAATTGTGAATCAGAGCATCCAGCTACAGATGTTATCCTCTGCAGACCGAGGATCCCATACCCAGCCGTACCGCTGTTGAACTAAAGAAATGCTCTCTGAGTGTGATTCCTATTTTTACAGCATCCAGAGGGTATTTGCTTTCTCCCTGTAGAAGAAAAAAGATCAGAGACGGTGAAAAGCAAAACAGAGTAACATGAAGGAAGGGGAAAAAATGTGTTCAGAAGATCCCTGTCTCCCTGCAGCTTCCTGCTCCCCTCCCCCTGCCCCCACCTCCTCTTCCGTCTGTCTCTAAGGGTTAAATATGCAGAGGGAAAAATTGCTAGACTTTATGTCTGTGCTTGGTGGGAACTATTAAATTACGGCTGGATGTTTTTAATTATGCCACACATAAATGCCTGAACACAACAGTGTTTTAATCCAAATGTGAGCCTCATTTATGTGTGTTCTGTGTTTGCTCTGAAATGCACTGGCTGGCACTTGTTTGTGGTGGCCCCTTTGTGGCATTGTAACAGTGTGGGGCTTTTTCCCCCCCTTTCTTTTTTTCCCAAGTGCGAGGATGGGAGCTAGTGCTGGTGAGGGGGAAAGGAAATGGGTAATAAAACAGAGAGCTAAGCGGCTCACTGGAGCCAGCGATGCTGGGATCTGGTTAATTGCTCCAAAATGAAAAAGATTCGGGGGTTTTCATGAAATCCCATAGGTGCATTTGCCAAGCCTCAAATATTAGATTGAATTACAGTTTCTAATTCCTCCCCCCCTTTACCCACAGCCATGTGTCTTATTTCTTCCTAAGGCTTGTCCACTTTTCAGAGCAATGAATAGAAGAGGGGAGCTGAGTAAGGACTGCCTGCCTGCTTGTTTTACACCTTCCCCACCTCCATCTTTTCGTAATCCTACCTTTTATTAAAAAAAGGAGAAATCTGTCTCGCCATCCTCCAGTGTATCCTGATCTGTTTGTGGCTTTGAGGTTGAAATGTTGCCTCTCTATTCCGCCTAAGTCTGGGGCTGTGGGGAGCGTGTACTGAGGGAGACAGTCTCTGTCCCTTGTTCTCTGCACCCACGCACTAGCTAAGCATAATATAATCTGCTGCTGTGCAGCCACCACGACTCGGTGTTTTTTTAAGGGGCTTTGACCTGTCCCTCTCATTTTCAGGAACAATTTTGCATTGGCGGTCAGCTGTGCCAGCATTTTTCCTGTCCCACGAAGGGATTTCAGCACCTGATTTGTGGGTGTAAGGGGACTTCACCAGGAAATGACGCCAGCGGCGTGGCTCAGAGGAGGTGCCGTCTCCGAGGCCAGATCCTGACATGGTGGGATTGGTACCCACAGAACTGACGCTGGGGCTGAGGCTCTCCTGTGCCATAAATTATATCCACAAATCAAGATGCAAGTCCCCCTTTTGACAGTTACTGTGTTTTGTTAACCAGGGAACAATGTATATTTTCTCAGTCGGGACGTTTCGAGAGTACAGAAAGTGCACCTTGGTTATTAGGCTGGTATCTGGTCCAAGTGTTGTTTCTCTTCTTGTGAGGAACTGAAAATCTTTCCTCTTTCTTCCATCCCAGAGATGGAAAGGCCCTCTGAGTCACCTAGGTCCGTCCCAGCCTTGGAACAGACCTTTCTGCTGGAAATTTCTCTGGCATGTTTTTCTGAGCTGATCGCGCTGGTGCTCTGAGCATCTCCCTGAGGCAGCTACTTCTAATGCACTTCTTGAGTCTTTTGCCTTTGTTTCAACCTCTTTTTTTTTTTTTTTTTTTTTGTGTGTGTGTGTGTGTTTTGGGTGATGTTGCTCCTGCATGCCAACTCCAGTCAGTTTCCTCAGCCCCTCTGTCCTCCTTGAAGTTGTTTTCTGCATTCCTGTGTCATTTCTCACCTTACTTGTACAATCTACCAGTTCAAGCTCTCTTGGAAATTTTCCTTCAACATTTGCATGCGCATTAACAATTAAATGTAAGTTCCCTCTTTTAATCTGCTGTGATTAAATAATTAAAATTAAGAGGCCTGTTTCCCACCCGAAGGCAAGAAGGGTCTGAACCACCATTGAGCTGGCAATGCCTGCCCACCTCCTCGCATGGGCCCTGCCATTAGGCAGTAGCCTGGGCTGCCTGGTTGAGGAGAACAGAGCAACTGAGGGCATGCTCTAGTAAAGCATGCTTTGATGCTTCTGCTGTTTCCTTGTACGTGATCTCATGAAGCATTGCTGTGGGGAGATCTAGCTGTTCTGCCAACTCGTTTTCAAGAACTGTTTTCAAAGAGAATGGTTTTAAATTGCTCACTTGGGGGGTCATTTATTGTCTATTTTTTTAGTGCTGGGTCCTCAGGCATTTGAGGGTGAAATCTCTATTGTTCACCCCACCTCCAAAAGGATCAGAAATCACGGATTTTTATTTAGCCACCCACTGTCTTTTGACCTGAATACTTCAATTTTTATTTCCCACCCAGTCCCTTCCCAATGTTAGCCACAGTCTTCCCATCTTGCTCTCACCCTGTAGGGTAAGGAAATGTGGTTTCAACCATGAATGACATTAATGCCATTGTGTGAATCATTAGTGGATCCAGCATCACAAGCCCCAGGGGATCAAATATTTGCAAACCACTAGAGAGAGATTCTAATATCAAATACGTGGCAGGAATCATCCTAGCTCGAAGAAAACAAAACAACTCTATTTGATATGCAGAGAAGATCATGGTACTTAGAGAGAGCAGAGGAGCTTGTGTAATGGCCTCAAGGGGCCCAGTGGCAACCATCATGCAGTGCTTCTTCCCCCATCTCCTCAGCCCCTCTTCCCTCCCCTCCTCCCTGAGCAGCTCCCTTCCCAGCCAAATAACCAGCAATTCCCACTTGTAGTGTGGGATGCCAGTATCTGAAACCATGAGGAAAGCTCTTGCCTTTCTTCCTCTAAACAAACAAACAACAAGTTGAGATGAAGCATGACTAACTCGGAAAAAAAATAGCAGACAGAAACTGAGCTTTTGCAGTAGAGTAGGAGAGGAAGAGTACAACACCTGCTGCTCTGTTGCAGTGCCGTCCAGATTACCCCGAGGCTGCTGTTAATTCTGCCTTCTTAGGCCTTTGTACCAGCATTTCTGCCTTGCCTCACGCTGGGCACAAGAGCACAGGGTCGTCTCACAGGCCAAGGAAAGAGTGTAAGGTGTAACAGTGTAATCGCTGGCCCCTCTGATGACCACAGCACTTAAGTACGTGTTCAAAAATTGATCTTCTCTTTGTCCAAAGGCAGGTGCTCATGTATGAAAATTATGGCTAAACATCTGCTGGGATGTAAACACAGAAGGAATGTTTGGCTGTTGGCTCCTGCAGTATGCATTACCTGTGTAGGAACAGGAATCCTATACAAAGGCAGAGAGGGCAGATGGGACTGTTCTGTTATGCATAACAGGACACAGGCTTTCCTTAATGATCTCATCCCGCTAACCTTGAAAAGGAAATTCAAAGATATTGCAAACCCTCTTTCGGTGGAAACAATTATTCCCAAATATCAGGCATTAATACTTGACATTCAGTGCAAATTAGAAGGTTACTAAATATGGACAGTTTATTCAAATAACTAACTGGGAAGGCTAGATCCTGTTCTGATGCAAGTGGCAAACCTAGAGATAGGTAAAACATCTTAAAATAGCTATGGTAATATTTGTGTAAAGCTATGTGTTTTTGTTTGTTTGTTTGTTTTGTTTTATTTATTTTTTTGTTCAGAACCTGCACTTCATTTCTCTTCTGTTACATACTATGAATTGAAGTATTGGAGTATGGGAATGTCTGAGGGATCTGACCTGAAGGGAAGATTAGTTAATTTTACGAAGTATACAGAGCAAGCTTGAAAGAATTTGAAATCAGCTCCTCTGGCTTTATCTACATTCATGTTTGAAAATGTTTGCAAAGTGAACGTGGTTGTTTGTATTGAAATTCTTGCACACAGTCTCCAAAGCTGACAGGGATGACCAAGCTCCAGGGAGCGGAAAAGTTCAAGTAGGTATTCTGAGAGATATCAGGTTACACTCTTGATTTCAAACTCTTCAGTGCTGACTTCTGTAAACAGAGATTCTGTAAGAGTTCTTCTAGCAGCTCACTACTGTAACAAACTTGTTAGTTTTCTGGTAATAATGAAGGTTTTGCCAGCAATGATGTCAGACTCAGAATTAAAAGGACATGTAGCGCAGATAAGATAAAAGGTGCCTTTTTTCTTTGAGCATTGAGAGTTTTCTGGTTGTAGTTTCTTGAAGTTGTTGAAGAGAATGATAATGCAACCTATTTTGGAATGGGAAAAAAATAAACCTTCAGTCACAACAACAACAACAACAACAACAGAAAGACCCTCCTACCCAGACCTTAAGTATATGGAAGACTGATTTTCAGTGTACATGAATCAATGTCCTAATTAAGACTTAGTCAAAAAGAAAGAATGACAACAATGTGTAATCGATGCATATGGTTACTACAGAGTCTTTTTGAATAATGGATCTTTTCCTGCACATCACTGTTATTACAAAATTGGAAATACATCAAACAAATCTTTTGTTTGCTGTATGATCCTGTATGCACTGAGATGAGGCTACGTTTTGTTTTCCCAAACTGTGAAGCTTAGACAAAAATCGGTCTAAAAATGGCTGTGCAAGGTAGTATAGGTACAGAGTTTTATAAGCCAATATAAGTACATGCCGTAACTTCTGAAATTTCTTATCAGGAATGTTTCTATTTATCAATGACTTGGAAACATCATGCTGTTTTTAAAACAAACAAACAAACAAATAAACAAAAAACTAGACACTGTCCCTAACTGGATACCTCTTTAAATATTTTAACTTTTACTGTTTCTACAGTGACTTACATGAGCTGTAAGTAGTGAAAATATAAAGAGTAGCCAATGACATTTTTCTGTGATAACTTCTTTTAACAAGGTAAAACATAAGCAGACTTCAAGGTCTGTGACCATTGCTTATCAAGCAGAAGTTTGTATGATAACTGAATAGTTTCATGGTTTCTAAAATGCTGCTTAAATGAATGGACTGAAAGCAACTCCTGTCAATGTCAGAGGGAATTTTACCAGTGGAAACAGAATTAAGCCCGAAAGAGATCATTTTTTTCAACACCTTTGCAACTTTTCATCTGGCACCACTGAAGCCAATGGAAAGGTTTTCTTTGACTTTGGTGCATAAAGGGATGTTAGCTGTGTAACCCAATACATCTCTTGTGTGCCAAAGAATAAACGAAATTTAGAATGAGAGCAGCTTTGCTGTAATGATGATGATATAATACTCAAGAGCAAACAACTAATAAAGTCTTCTTAAAACAAGAATCCATCATGCATGCTCTAAGACCAAAGGGAAAATTTGCCTCTGGCCTCTGGGATCCCCTGCTGGGCAATGAAAAGAGGAGCTATATCATGCAGAAAACTATGAGGAAAGAGAAAAAGCCCTCAGGAGTAAAAAGCCTCTTTCTTTCTCCCTCCCCCACCCCTCCTCGCCCCCTCTCCTGGCATAGCTATCTTTACTACTTGTGCACAATCCCATTGAGAAAAAACAGTTCATGATAGAACAAACTGAGAAAGTGCTAGTTCAGGCTGCCTGTTCTTTCCTCTTGTGGATTAATAACAACTGAAAATTAAAGGATTATTTAAGGCCACTTGGGCAATATTAACTACTCCTGCATATTGTGTGACTCTAGGATCACATGCAGCCTGGAAACCAAAGACAGCAAATGACATTGGGTTAGTATAGGTGGACACCTGGGTTATGAAACAGGGAGTTCATGAGTTTATTTGTCAGTAGTTTGAGAATTGCCTGTTTCAAAGGTGGAAATGAAATAAATGGTGGTCTGCAATCAGCCATTCTGAAATCCCATATGACTAGCCAGGTTACTTGATCCTCTAGAAAACAGTATCCTAGTGACTGTTCTCAGTGACCACTTTTTGCTTGGATTTATGCTGAAGATACAAGAGCTCAAAGTTAAATGAAATTCAATTTTCATTGTGGGAACCAATATGGGGATGAACTGGGAACAATAAAGTCTTTGAAAGTTATAACCTGTGTAGTTAAGGGTTTGTGAACCCATTTCAGAATAATGGGAAAGCTTTCTTCACCAAATCTATTCTGGTGTGTATTCATGCATATTCATTAAAGCCTGTGGGTCAAATACTCTTGTATTTAAGCCTTTGGAAGGCTGGTGGGAAATGCATTTCACAGCTTGGCAGGACCTGGGGGAAATAAGAATTTAGGTGAGTCTACTCTGGGGGGTGTCCCTGTCTGTTATGGGACAGGAGCTGCTTTTCAGGTAGCTCACTTTGGCTTTAGCTTCTACCTGCATCACCTAAATGTTCTAGCTGCTGCAAACCTCCAGTTCTGGACAGGTCTAGGTGCGTGTGACAATTTCACTTAATCTTTACTGTGAGAAAGCTAAACTTGGAGAAATAAGCTTTATATAGCCTTGCTGAACCAGGAGATACATGCTTATTCTGCTACCACATGGATGTGAGTTGCCTAGATAGAGGCTTGCTGTCAGACCTCTCTGTGTTGTTAGATTTATCATCTGGCATTTTCATTGTGCCCAAGGAGATCTTGGGCAATTGTGTCTATAAGAAAGAGGAAGGGTATGAAAAGTGCACATCTTTAACATAATGCAGTGTAGACATCCCTGAACCACCATCAGATGAGCTATCTCAGGACCTGAAAGCTTTGGCATAGCTCTATAGCTGAGATAATTAGGCCCACTGGGGGAAGTGGGAGGGAAGAGGGTCTAACTTGCTTTGGTGCCATACAGTGCTAACATGACTACTGTTTGTAGAGTCTGAGCAAGTGATGCTGCATGATACTGTACCAGAATGAGGCTGGCAAAAATGTGCTTGGATCTATATCTGGAAATTTATTTGCATTAAATGATCTGTTGTATCTACTGACATTTGGTTGGACAAATTGAGAGAAAGAACTTAAGTCTGAGAACTTCCAAGTTTAATATGCATGATATCTGGGAGGCTACTGGTCTTTCTAAGCATGTAGTAGTACTGTGTGGAAGAAAAAGTCCTCTATATCAATTTAGTGATGCAGCCTGGGAAATGACTGAAGGAGATTAAGCACTGAAATAAGCAGCAAAAAACCACAGTATTTCGTTTGTTTTTGAGAGTGTGTTGGTTGATGGTCTCTGTCCCAAGTTGTGCTTCTTAATTCTGCAGTCCATGCATCCCTGTGCTTCAGGAACCCAGTAGCCAAAGACCACTTGTAAAAGCTTTCATTAGGGATGGACGTTACACGATGTTGTCATATGGAGCTTGTGACTTGTGCAGAGTAGATATTCTTTACTTCTGTAGAAAATACGGGCCAAATCACAGATCATTCCCAACTGTACTGGGCACATTACTGTGCATGTTCTCAAGATATATCTGTGTCCTTGAGAGTTTAGAGTTCAGCTTGCAAAAGGTGCATGGAAGTGATTTAAACAAATGAAGGAGAGTGGGAAGAATGTAGCTCTGCACAGAATATTTTGTCTGTGTCTACCCACCTACTTCTTTGTCTCTGGTAAACCCTTGCTGCATCTCTCTTTATTGTTTGTCAAAGTGTGGGATGCCTCACTGCATTAATATTTCCTATTCTGAACATTTTGAGTCTTACTAAGAACATAAAAATTGAATGAAATGAGATCTTCTCTGATTTTTACATCCAAATGTTGGTGGAGGGTTCCTGATATTTAGATGATAGTTAATAAAAAGCAGTCTTTGAATCCCAGTCTAAGGCCATTCATATGGACCCAGGCTTGCTTTCCCCTTTTATCTGACCTCTATTCTTTCAGGCTAGGAGACACTCTTTCCTATGTGTAAAGGAGTGACTGGTTTCCTTCCTGTTCTGGACCAGCAGCAGTCTCCTAAACTATTTTGTCCAAGGTCCTCGTAAAGAGAAGCAGGAATCTTTGTTCCCCCTTTCTCAGCAGAAGTGAAGGCCTTGTTTCTTGTCTTTGCTTTGAACAGAGGGAAAGAGAATTTTCTTCCTGACAGTTGAAAGGACAGAGAATTCAGAAATGTAAATATGTAAATGGAATGGTGGTAGTGGGTTCCTCAGTTAGCAGGATAATATACATTGTACTACTTAGTGGGAATCTACTTGCCCTCATGCCCACCTTTACGCACAGTTGGTTGTTGGACTTCTCATTCCGGAGCATCTGCTGGAAGGAAGCCCAGGACCAAATGAAGTGGTGGCACACTTCAGCAGGTCCCACAAGGAGCGAGAGGAGCAGAACAGAGACAAGTGCTATAGAGAGCCCTATCCCAAAGCTTGGATGCAGACACCATCAGATACCCCAGGATGTGGAGCATTTACGGACAGGCTTATTGGAAAACAGATAGCTATTTAATCGGCTGTGCTAAACATTACACAACTAGCGCTAACTACAATATACTCTGAAAACTCTAACAAATTTTAGCTGGATTTATGAGTTGTAGGACAGGATCCAAGTTAGCTCTTACTCAATCTTGATGTGTTTGCAGCGATCTCATCTTTATATGTCTGGAACTTTGTTTTTCTGACTTGGTTTCTTTGTGTCCTCAATACTTTTTATCAAACTATAACAATGACATTCTTTCTCAAGCTTGGCTTGGTGTCAGAGAAGGGTCTCTTATCAAACACATTTTGTTTAATGGACTTGTATTCTCATTTTCTTATTCAATTAGCCACGATTCTTTAGTCTTTAAAATTTACAGTTACTCTTTTCCTACCTACTCAGGAAGTGCTTGGCTCTCATTTTTCAGAGTAATTACATTTCCACTAATTAGGTAGCTGTGACAGCACTTGATGTTTCTGACACACACATGCAAGCACCCACCCACCCACTCACGTAAAATGGAATCTTTAAGGGGGGGCATAATGTGTTTGTAGCAGTAAACTTGACAGCAACACATATAATAAGGGCCAGCTAACTTCTGGTGTAAGTCAATATTTTCTGGTTTTTGCCCACTCCACTTGCAGAAATTTTCTGTGTTCTCTCTGTTTCAAGCTGACTTTGACACATGGAAGGTCTCAGTGAAGTTGGTTTAACCCTTATCAGGAGGGGGACAAAGAGTAATATTACAGTTTGGCCTGTGACTATTATTTGCTCCCCGTGTTTCTCTCTCTCTTTTTTTTTTTTTTCCCCTCTCTCTCCTTCCCTCTTTTCCTGTGTTGTCTGTAGTGTCTGTATCTCTCCATTTATTTTCCTGAGAAATCTTATATTTTCCTATCCTGTAAAAGTCTTCACAAGTCTAGCTGACTTATGAGCAATTTATCTTTATACCTGTTCCTTGGATCACATCAGATGTCTGATGTTGATGTTCCCGGATTTTCTATGTACATATGTACATATTTCTATGTACATATGTACATATTTTCTATGTACAGCTGGCTATGGTTCAGCTAAAGTTTACAAAATTAGCTAAGGATGATCCCCAGTATTAATGGCACTGGTCTAAAATACTGTGATAGATCTTTGGATCTACTACAGATTTTGGATCAGACAGAGGTCAAATTGACCTGTGGGAATGGGTCAATATAGGGAAAACTACATCCCAGGGATGTAGTTGCTATTGTTATACTAAGCACTGCAAATCTATGGTAAACCTCCCTGTTTTTATATGTGAATGTATAGTTATAGCACCCCCAATTATCTTAATTATTCTGTTACTCAGTTTTCTTCATACTTCCTAAAAAAAATAAACCTCACTAAAATATTGTTCCTAGGATATGTATGAATATTACTGCCAGACTTAATGATGAATTTGTCATTTTAGTTACTAGTAACTTTTTCACCAATAGGAATGACTATGCCTGATGATAAGATTACACTCTCCCCATATATTTTTGTTAGGCATTTTGCCATGTGTTAGCTGAGATAAACTTAATGAGAACTTTTTAAAGATACACTAGATTTTTATACTTTCAGTTATGAATCAATGGTATAATTATAAGTTGTTTAGATGACCTGAATATATGTATCCTTACTGAAATTATTTGTTTAAGTACCATATTAATCATTAAGTAATTTGGTTCAGAATGCTCATTTCTGGGTTTTGTTTTCTGTAGCATATTTTATGAAAAGCAATGATAAATGTTTTTGGTTTTAGTGCAACTGTTTTATTTTTCTATTTTTTATTTATTTATTTTTTTTTGTGAATATATGCGCCTGCAGCTGAATCTATAGAGAATATTTTAAGTCCAACAAAAGCCAAAGCAAACCAAAGTGTGTGATGTAAATATTTATGTACACAGCACACGTATATGTTATAAATATAACTTACAATAGCATCTCGCTATTTGTGTTGTAGCTGGGCAAGGAAGGAAAATGATCCCTGTAATTCCAGGGCCTTATTCACCGTTGCATTGTGATTGCTTTCCAGATCTTTGGTCATGCAAAGTAATTGTAAACCTGGCTTTACTGGGCAGCTAAACGGGGTTTACAGTTGTCTTATGTCACACAGCTCAGCAAGGCAGACAGTGAATCTAGCCTAAAACTCAACATTTCATCGTGGTGGGAGCTGCTCACCCGGCAGCATTTTCATGGAGCTATCTAAGAGTGGAGCAGGGTGAGAGCTGGAGTGGTTTCTGTTTCCACAGTACAATATGGTGAGATCATTTGAGACTTTCAGTGAACCTCAGTATGTCCAAATTTGATTTGAGGAGTCCTACTTACTTGCAAGACTAATTCTACTCAGCAGGAGCGAGTACCATCATCCTGCCTGACTCCACTCTGCATACATACATCCGTGTGGACAGCAGTGGGTTTCTGTGCTTCACTGCTGAGGTGGCTGGTTTGCTACAATACCTAGCAGGTAGAAATACCCCTGCCCATATTGCTTTTCAGCATCTATTTCTGAAGCACGGTACTTGTTCTTCCTAAAGGTAGCGCTGGAGCATGATGGATGCTTCAGCTCCTGATGGCTCTTCCTTTGTTCTGCTCAGCTGTTCCCCCACCACTGCTGCCAAACAAGGGCTGTGCTATTCTATAGCTTATCCTGGGGTGCCCGAGTGACTGTGGTGACTTGCTTAAAAAAAAAAAAAAGTATAATAAATAAATTCAAAATAAAAATATGCACCGAACTCACTCCACACACAATAGCTGGAAAGCAGGAGTGCAGTGGTGTTTTCCTCTGTCAGTGGGTCAGTGTGTTCTGTAAGCACTTCCATCCTGTCAAGTCCCTGGTTGGTCTCCACCTGCTAGCTGGCTAGTTCGAGAGGCAGAGCTGACCTGGCCGCTCCCTCGTTTTGCTGGCGCCAGCGGCTTGATGGGCCTTGCACTTTGATTATTTGTGTTAACAGTTAATTTAGCACCATGGACACGTGTGCCAAAGCTGCCTCCACTTCCTGCAGCCTTCCAACAAATGGGACTTTTATGAGATGCCTTTCACAGCTCCCCCGCCTCCTCCAGCTCTGCTCCTTTGCCTCTCTTCCCCCCAGCCCTCCCCTCCTTTCCCTCCCCACCCCGCCGTCTCAATCTCAGCTGTAATCTTTTCTACATCTTGCAGGAAAAGAGCTATTTCTGGCAGCTCTGTCTCTAACACTCGCCCCACTCAAACTGATTTAATGGTGATTTATAGATGCAAGGCTATGCAGCTCTGAGGCGCTTTCCTGAAGTTTTCCTATGCCTGTGTTACGTATGGAATTTATTTATTTAATGTTTGGTGTTGCAGCTACACTGTCAACTGTTAGCGTGACATATTCCACATACTTTTTTTTCCCTCTTTTTATTTTATTTTATTTTTTTATTTTTTTTTCATGAGGATTCCAGTGAAATTCTGTTACACAGCACATTTCTGGTCCAATTCATCACAGCTGCTAGCTTTACCAAGCTAAAATCTGACACCCAGGTCCAATTTCATTAAATCCCAGTCAGCATGGTTCTTTGTGATAATCCTGACTCTCATCTAAGGCAATATGTATTTTGGCTCAGAACTACAAATAAATCCTATCGTAAGTACCTTCTTCCTAGTATGCAGCACACTGTAGTGGTCCAAAAAAAAAAAAAAAAGCAGCTTCTGTAAGAAGTCATGGAGAAGAGAGACTATTATAATTTGTCATGATTTTCCAAGTAAGTTGTCTGCTATCTTAAGAAATTACGTTCCCCAGAAATAAGTTAGAACTGTGGCTGTATATAACACCAAAACTGCTGTTTCTGCTGTTATTTCAGCTTTGATCGATGTAGAGAAAGCGAAGCTGGTATGTCAGGGGCTTTATATTTACAGCCCCATACACACAATACATTTATTCTGTTTTACCCCTCCCCAAGTGCTAAAGTGCTAAAATTAGCACAAAATATTCACAGGAGTGCCAGATAGACACAAGGAAAGGCACTGTTACAATTCCCAGTCCATCTGCATTGTTTTGCTGAGCTTCACAGAGGCTTTGCAGGGCACAAGAGGACCGTGTGTGGCCTATGGCCACTTGAGCCCTGCTTCATCCTGACACCAGGCTGAAGTTTTGTCAGACTCTCGACTTGAGGGTTCATTTCACTTCATCCCCGTTCCTGAGTGGTGAAATGTATGCGCAGTCCCGTCTGCCCTCAGGGGCAGAGAACCAAATGCCTCCTGTGCCACGGCTCCATGAGGTACTCCTGCTGGTGGCATCTCTGATGGCTTCCATGGGGTGCTGTGCAAGTGGAGCAGTCTCCTCACCTGAGCCTCTTACATGAGCCAGGGTATAAAGCTGCTGCTCGGCAGCTCCCTGGAGTGAAAACTGGTTTCTTTTGTAAGTGAGCCTAAATGAGCTCAGTGTAACCTGTGAGGAGGTTGAGCAAAAATCCTGTATTCTCCTCCTCTTAAAAATAAATGCTGTGAGAGCCCTGATCCTGCCTGCCCCGCTGCCTCCCAGTTATATAACGAATGGTATTTTGAAATAATGCCATGGTGTATTTTTAAATATCAAATTTTGCTGTGTTTTTAAATTGCAGCTTCCCTTTGGTCAAGAATGCTATATCCCTGTGTTTAACGTTGTGTTATTATGGTCTCTGTGAAGCTCTAGGACAGCAAATTTTGGATGTTGGTTGTGAATATTCTTTGCTTAGGTTGAGGCAGGTATTTTCCTGTTGGATTTGTTGTGACACCAAAGCAAAAGTTAATTCATAAGTTGGAGGAATATAGATATTGCCATATTGGATCAGACCAGTCATGTCTCGAGACCAGCATCCTGCTGTGAGAGCAACTAATCCTGGATGATAGACTATTTATTTATTTATTTATTTTTACAAATTAAACATACTTTGAGAATGATTATCCTGTGTAAGAGTAGCAGTGCTGGAAATTAAATGGGTTTTCCCTTCCGTCCTGTTGTACAGCACGTAGCTTTAGACTTTTTGGGAACTTGCATTTGTTCTGGTCAGTTATGGAGCTTTACAAAAGACCTAGGAAGTGTTGAAATTACAGGTTCATGACGTACACAGTGTTGAAACACCATGTTACTGCAACACTTGGTCCAACATGAACTTGCAATTTCAACACTTTCTAAGAGTCACCAGAGTGTCTTAGGCTGAACTATAACATAAATGTTCCCCTCTGAACACTCAACTGTCTTTTTTTATTTTTTTTTTTATTTTTTTTCCTGGAAAATATAATTTAAAACACCATTTGGCTGACATTAAAGACTTTTAAATTGTTTTAATAATAATGAAAGAAAGACAAAGTAAGGGATTACTGTAAATAGAGAAACTTGCTGACTCAAGTGGTAGCGGGAGTGAGTCCTCCTGCTGGATAAGTACAATGGACTATAGTTGCTGTTTTAATTATGGATTTGCTTGTGAGAGACAAAGCTGAATTTTTACAAGCCATCTGTGGTTATGCTTCTGCCTTATGTCATTACACTCTGCTTCTGATATCAAGTGTTAAGCCCCTGCAAATGAATCTGCTGTTACTTCTGCCCCTGGGCTGGGTCTCACACAGGCTCAGCCAGAGCCAGGAGGAGATAATGCAGCATCGCTCTGAACACAGCCTCAAGAGACTTGGCTGCATTGCCCAAGTCCACAGCAACAGTGTTCTACACACTCCTTCACTCACCTTCCTCTCAGGTCCTCCAGAACAAACACCCAAGATGCAAACTCCTTTTTAAAGGTATCTGCTAGAGCTGAAGCAGCCAAGACTGCTACAATCGAATGGTCACAGTTGGAATAGACAGGAAGGGCAAGACTGCACTCCCTTGTAGTCATCGTATTTTCTCTCGTAGAGTTTGTGGCTTCATTTCCCCAAAAGCAGACTGTGCATCATTGAGTTGATATTCCCATTTAGTGAGAATGATGCCTTGGTCCTAACACTGTACTTTTTATGCACTGAGTCAAAACATTTTACAAAGGTTGAGCAACATCACTTTATTAGATTGAGAAAATGAGGTATGGAGAGATTTCTGGAAGTCACTGATCAGGGCAGCAGAGGGCAAGGCCCCAGTAGCCAAGTTCTTGTCCAGTAGCCTATTCACTTAGAGATGTCTCCATGGTATTTAACTTCCCACGACCCAGCAATGAAGGGTGAATGGGCATAAGGTGAGTTGTTGGTACAAAGGTTGGGCTGCTTTTTGCATTTTTCATTATGTGTTTGACCAACTTGGTTCAGCCTTACTTCGGTAACCTTTTAGAAGCATCCTCCTCCCTTTCAAATCCTATGATATTTCCTTGAGGATATAAATGACCATCACTTTCACTGACTATAACATTTTTCTCTTTTTGTATTTACAAGATGAGTTGGGAAACTTCCTGTACCATCCCTGGGAAACTGGATAACAAGCAGGACAGGAACTCCTGCATTAACACAGCTTGTATTAAACATGCACTGGTGTGATCGGATCTGAGAGTGGGAGAGGGAGAACTACTGGGAATGGCCAGGATTGCTCCCTGGTGCAAGCAATGCTGCTGAGAAAGCACAAACCAGCCACAGTGGTGAAGTCATGCAAATGCAATGCTCCCAAAGGCCACAGGAATTGTGGAAAGATTTGTGTAAATATCTCATGCATTCTTGTGCTCTAAGGTTTATGGAAACAAAAACCACAGTCACAAAGCCAATGCCACATTTGCTTGTCCCTTCCCCCTTCTGTTTCTTCTCTACAGAAAGGTTGTAGAAGTGTTTATGAGCAGCCGAGAAACTGAAATTGTTTCTCTCCCCCCTCTCTTTTTTAAAACTAATAATGTGAAAAGTGGAAAAGATGGCAAGCATAAATAAGGTTAAGCCGGGTACAAGGGAAAGGAAGGCCGATCTGCGATTACCATGTTAACCTCTTTGCCATAGGCATGCCTGAATAAACTCCCCATGCCCCACACACGTTCCCCAAGTCATTTCAGGCTGCACAGCATCCCTGTTGCCCACAAAATGGACAAGTTTCCCCCACCCCCCCCCTCCAAGTTATTCTCTAGATCGAGAATGCCATTTGCTGACCCTTCTAGGAAAGCTACTATGTGCTTACCCTCCTGCATACTTTTTGAGGTTTTATCATTCTCTCTTGAATGGCTTACAATGCCTGAGCCTAGACACAACCAGCCCTGTTTGTCCTTCTTCTGATGTTATTTCTGCCTGTTACTGAAGGCACCAGGAATGTTCTCATTTCTTTCGGATGCTTTCTGTCATTTTAGATAGTAGTATCACAATGGAGAGGGGCAGGCTGCACACGTATTGTGATGGTGGAAATAGATCAGGGGAACAATGCACCTGCTTTGGGGGAATATGTGGGTTGGTCCTGCTGGATCTGTGCTCCTCAGAGCTGGTGGCTGACTGCATGGGGAGACTTCTGCATTTTTTTTTTTTTTAGGACTTAGCTACTTGCAGTCACATACAGACAAGGAAGAGGACAGTAAAATGGCAAAAGGAGCTGGTAAAAGGCCGGTGTCCTTAGTCTGTCATAATTCATAATTCAGTGTTCCCTTTGACGGCTGAGGGAGCTTTACCAGCACCCTTTTTGAGCAGCTTTGCAGACTGAGAGTGGAAAGGAGGGGAGTGAGGGTGAACTCCAGCAGGGTCTGGAAGCTGTGAAATTGCTGAGAAAAAAAGAGAACAAGTTGTGTTGCCTCCTAGGGGAGCAGCCAGCCAGGCTGTTGGCACTGGGACTGCTGTGACCTAGCACTCTGCTGACAGGCGAGCATCCTTCCTACGTCACAAAACCCCATCCCTTGCCAACTTCCTGCATCATCACAGAGCCTCCGGGCTGTTGAGGTGCATTTTATTTTATTACTTTATTTATTTTATTATTTATTATTTTATTATTTATTATTTTATTATTTATTATTTTATTTGTTTTGTTTATTTTAATATTTAATTTTATTTTTTTCAAGGTGAAACTTTTACACATGGGAAGTGGGACAGCATGCGTATGTGCTACCACCCAGCTGGCTGAAAAGACCCAGGAGCGAGGCCACCCCGAGCAGCCCTGTGGCTTCAGCAGGTGGCACTATTCCCTCTGCATCCTGCCCACTGCTCCCAGGTCTCTTCTCCTTCTGGAGGTGTTTTTCTTTTGGCTGAGGAATAAAGCTAAAGTTCTGGCCACTTGTGGTCATTTAAAACACCGCGGTGTTTTTCAAAATGTAAGGGTGCTGGCCCAGGTATCCCTGCCAAATTGTAGCCTGGGTAGCGTCCCACCAGCCCGCGGCTCCACTGGTGACTGCGCTTAGATGTGATTTATTTCTTCACTTCCTGTCCTAAAGGAACACCCACGGAGCTGGGAAAGCCAGGCACAGGCAGCACAATGGGGCTTCTGGTGCAAAGGAGACAGTGCTCATTACTAGGTGTGAGTTAGCATCTGCCAGTGTTTCTGGACTGGACCTTCAGAAGTGAGCAGGAAAGAAATAGCTGAGCATCTCCTAGTCAAGCTTTTCTGGATGTTGCTGGTGCAAACACAAATAAAAAATGAGGACAGAATACTCCACATGTCAGCTGTGAAACGTTTATTAAGTTAACAAGTCTACATGGACTCATAACACCATCCTCAGCATCGGTTCCTGCAGCCACTTATGTGTGCAGGCTTTTACTGAAATGTAAGGAAATCAGTGCTGGTTACTCCATACAGGGCTTCTCTGATCGCTCAGCCGGCACATCTCAATAGTGGTGATTCACTTGCTTCTATCTGTTGCCTCAGCCATGTGTTCAAAAGAAAATTTTATTTTATTGCATTATATCATCAGGGTTTTGCTTGGATGGATGATTTTATATTTTTAGACTCTAGCAGGGGATATCACTGTCCTTTTAATGTATCTATCTATCTATCCATCTATCTGTCTATCTATCTATTTATTTTTAGGGAGTCCCTTGCCTGCAGCACAAGATTTAAACAGTCTCAGTGCCTTTTCCTACCTGCTTGCAGCTTCACTCCAGCCTCTCTGCTCTCTGCTCTGCTGTCAGCCTGTCAGCCTTGCATACAGGGCACAGCATGCCTGACCCCAGCCAAGTGCTACTTGCTTATTTTATCTCTGAAAACAAAACAAATTTCTCTATGTTTTGTTCTATTTCCTACACGCCAGAATCTTTTGTTTTCACTTGCAACCTTTGCAGCTTCCAAGAATTTTTACTCCTTCTGGTTTGCCGAGACGCACCGGGTTCAATAGTCTGCCACCAGGCCCTGGCCCAAGGTCGAGGATTCCCTCCTTTTCCTTCCCAGTATTGTCCTGCATCCTGCAAGGCCCTTCTCCTTACATTTCTGTGGCTGTCGTGACAAAGGGGACTGGCACCAGGCACGCTCCTGCTGCCACGGTGACAGCTGCTGAGCCCTCGCCAAGCTCTGATGACAATAGCATGACCTCAGATACTTTATTAAGAAAGAAAAACTTGAAAGGGAGGGTACACTTAAAAGCAGACAATAACACCTCGTCTTGGTTTGCACTGCATTGTTTTTGAAAGTCAGGGATGGAAACTGATTAATATAATCTTGGCCAATTCTTTCCCAGCCTCCCTCCCCATTTTACACACGCAGGCTCGCCCATGTCCATGCTGGACTCAAGTGCATAGCAGTAGCTGCAAGTCTAAATGTGGAAATAGATGTTTTTGACTGTTGGATTGAGTATGGGGCCATGCATCACAAGGACTGGGAGTCTCCTTTTAATGCTGCTGTTAATGCTTCCTAACTGGTTATATCTTTGTACTTCAGCTTCTCCGTCTGTGAAATGGAGGTAAAGGTACTTTGGCCACCAGTGGCAAAGCCTCTTAAGCTCCCCAGGTCTGGAGGGAGCTGGGCTGTAGATGGAGCAGGTTGCTGGTGGCTGTGCTGCTGCATGGTGCTCCTGTCCCGTGGGGATGTGGCAGGGAGGACCTCAGTAGGCGAGTGCCCCTCTTAGGCTGTGCCTGAAGTGAAGGCACAGGGGTTGGCAACCATGATGGTCCCGGCAGAAGACCTTCACCTGGAGCCACACAGAAAGTTTGAGAATCAGTAAATGTGCTTGGCAAAAGGAGGAAGTAGCACTGGTCAGAAAAATTCTGACTAAACAAGTTTTTGTTGGAATTTACCGATTCATCAACATCAAAGCACTTTGTGGACAGGGTCCAATTCTGACAAAGTTTGTTCCAAAACCAGGCAGGGCTTGAAAACTGCCTGCCAGGCACATTTCAGAAACCTGGCTGTTTTTCCGCTGATTTACACCCTTGGTTTCTTAGCAGTTCACCAAGTGGCCATGAAGAAGCACGCATTTCCAGGCATAATGACTCTGAAGCATCTCCTCAAGTGACTGTCCCCAGATGAGGAGGCTCAGTGCTTGTGCTGCCAGCCAGGGTGCTGCAAGGGGCCGTGCAGCGCACAAAACCCAGAGCTCAGGGAGACTGGCTCCAAACAGTGCTACCAACTCTTGTCCAAGGCTTCTTATTAAATAACAGAGAAATTGGCTGACTGAAGTGTTGCTGCTCTTAATTCTGGGACCTTTCACTTTGAATTTAGAAGCAAGATGTCTGATTTTTCCCTCTGGTATACACATGCCCAAATAACTATATTGATTTCAATGGAATTGCTACTGAGGTGAGTGTGTGTAAATAGAGAAGTTCAATGAATTTCTGCATAACTTTTGAAACATAATGAAGCCCACAGAAATATCTAGATATTTTCCCTCTCCAGTTGCAGTAAACAATTCTTTTCTTTCTAATGGAAGATAACGGTGGTAAACTGTAAAGGAAAAAAAAAAAAAAAAAGGAAGAAGAGGAAGAAAAAATACAGGTTGGACCTGGTTCTTCTCAATGTGCAATTCCTCCTTTTTTATCCCTTGCAGCTGGGTTTGTGTGTGTGTAAGCATGTGTGTGCATGTGTGTGAGAGGAAGGGCTATTTCACATTTCCCATGATATGTTTTGTTTACAGTTGTGATAGCTTGATTCATTGTGCATAATCTGCAGGCCTTTGCAGGGCTTTTCTTGAGCTTCTCTTCATGGCAGGAAAAATAGCTGGTCTTTTTTTTTTTTTTTCCAGTGGACTTTTCCAGGGTCTACTATGAATATATAATACTGGAGAAGCACAGAAATATGCCATTGCTTTCGTGCTTGCCCATGTCCAGATGTGCATCCCAAGATTTGCTAGCTTTGGGGAACATAAAGCATACTGAAAAAAAACAGGATTTGACCAAATGAAACAGGATCTGACAAAAAGAAGCAGACCAATAAAAACTGCAAAGAGAACATTTTCTTTCGTAGTACCTACTATTATGCAATTGTGTTAATGCACTGTACTTCGCAGTAGTATGCCTGCATTTTAGAGCATTTTTTTCCCTTTTAAATGTTAGGTTTTTTTTTTTTTTTTTTTTTTTTTTTTTTTTTTCCTATTAGACACAAGATAATCTTCTAAGTAACGTGTTTATTTTAGCTCTTTGTTTTTCCCACTCCCCTAGGTCTGCTAGGATTTCTTTCCTATCTTTTTCATGTGCCAATGACATTGGTTGTTATAAGGTCAGGATCAGAATTCTTTGTGGGGGGCAACAGTGCTGTAAGGGCTTGACATGAGATCAGAAGCAATGCTGCAGTGAATTAAAAAAAAAATGCCAGAAAAAAAGTAGCAAGGTTTATGGTGCCGAAAGCTCTGGGTTTCCCATCCAGACACCATCTGTGAAGCACTTGGGGACAGTGCCTAATGTCTGAGTCATCATGTTTGGCAGTCATTTACCCAGTGGTCTGTTTCCCTCGGGGGAGTATTCATTGGGGGAGAGAAGGAATGGTAGAAAGAAGGAAGATAAACTGCCCTTTAGCCTCATGATTTATATTTGGTCAGAGTACCCCTGTTCTATTTTCTTTTACTTGGAATGTATCTTGGACATGTTGTTTCAATATGAGACAATCAGCTGGGCTCTCAAAGGAATGTCCCTGGAGACTCGGCACAGCCTCCCAGTAGGGCAATATGTTCAGCAGAATTCTAAGATGTATTCTCCAACATCTGCAGTCTATTTATGCCTCCAGAATATTTCCCATCAGCATTTGGGGAATCAAAAGGCGCTTTGAGAGATGGTCACCAATTCTCCACACTGCATGATAACTTGTAAAATGTTCACTTCTTTAAACTTCTACTGAGCTGGCGGTTTCTCTTTCTTTCTTTCTTTCTTTCTTTCTTTCTTTCTTTCTTTCTTTCTTTCTTTTAAGAAACTAGCAACAGAAAGACATGGAAATGCATTTTTGAAATTATTGAAACATTCAATATTGAAATTATTGAAATGTATGAATTTATTCTTTCATATGAATGGGCTCTGAATTTAGTAGTGAACTCTTGTTGGGAAACAAAAAGATCTAGAAGTCATCATGGACAACACAGCAAATGTCTGTGGCCCTGTGACAGAAGAAATGGCTTACAATATTGCACATTAGAAGTGGGTAGATAATCACATGGAGAGTATTGTATATTGCATCTAAGATGGCATATCCTCAATTTGATTATTGCATTTGGTTTTAGCATCCTCATCTAAAAAAAGACAGGCACAGAACTAGAAAGAAACTCTAGGCAGGTAACAAAAATATCAAAGAACAACAGAGAACATATTCCTTGTGAGAAGAGATTTAAAATATTATTTGCTGTGTATAGTGAAAAGAACAAGATAACATATAGCATAAGCACCACACAAAAATAATAGCAGGCAGAAAGCCAACTAAAAACTCTTTTTGAACCTTCCCAGTGATCTAAGTATTGGGAACATCCAGACACAAAGAGAAATAATAATTGACACAATGTGTAATTGATCTCTGGGCAGCAGTGTTGCAGGATATTACTAATACAAATAACAGACAGTTGGCCCAAAGACTGAGCAAAATGCCAGACGCAAATATTAAATGAAAATGTCATCTAGGTAAGATAAAAATAAATCCACCTAGCTTTATTCAGCAGAGCATATAACGGTGAGAAGAAAGATGAACGTATTACAATGGCAATGGGAGTATAAGGGACCATGTGTTATGGCAGACAGTCTCAGTCACCTGCCAGTATTCATGAGAAGCTATCTGTTGGCATGACATTGATTTCAGCTATTGGTAGCATCCATTAACACATGGATGAAGTTCTTTCCCACCATTACTCTTCCTTGTGAACAATTTCAGGGCTGTTAATATTGAGATTTCTTGTGGACGAGAAGAGGAATTTGTCTCAGAGACAGGGACAGTGCAGTAATTATGGGCAGCTTTGCACTAGCACTGCTTGTAACTGTGCGTGGAGCGACAACCAAACTCGATGCACAAGAAAT
Source organism: Heteronetta atricapilla (assembly GCA_011075105.1). NCBI lineage: Eukaryota > Metazoa > Chordata > Aves > Anseriformes > Anatidae > Heteronetta > Heteronetta atricapilla. Next base: position 115,416,628 of record CM021732.1, read on the forward strand.
AGGTAGGTTATGGCATTCTTCCACCACGAGGCAAAAAAGCAAGCTGTGATACTGCAGATGAAGCATATGAACTCACACCAAGCAATAAAGAAAACATCTAAGGTTTTCATTTCATTCATCTTTTTTTTCTGAGATCCTTTTTCTGTTTCTGTTCTGTGAAAGCCAAATAAAAGCAACAAATAAAAAAAATCCCTAAACAAACAGTTGGGACTTTGACTTGCGAAACTGTATTTGCATGTTTGTTCTGAAGAGATTCCCATAGCCCAGCTCTGACTTTTATCTATCCCCACAGGATGTACTCCTACACTTTTTCTTCCAGGGTCCCAAGCTTCCTGTGGGTGTTCCCACAGCTGCCAATTCAGACAGCTCGGGTCTGGAATAGGCTTTGCACAATCCTGAAGATGCTATTCTCTCACTAAGTCAAGTGATTCCACACAAAAATATGGCAGATGTTTAGCATCAGGAATCAAAACAGAATTTTCGCACCACACAGCACATTCTTCTCTTCCTGATACCTTTCATTTCCTCTCTACAGGATATGGAGCAATTTTCCTCTTTTGCTGCTGCTCATGTGAACTCAGGAATCTGTGAATTATACAAGGACATTTGAATTCCCATGTAATCTTCTCTGAGAGGTAAAGGGGCTTGGTTCACTGATGTCCCTTGCTTCTTCTTTTTTTTTTTTTTTTAATTTTTATTTTTTCCTACTTTTTTTTCTTCCTGCCTAGAAGATAAATACGGTGTTTGAAGAGAGGTATTAGCACTGGATTACTTCTTGTCCTTGTAGACTGTGATTTTCAACACCTGAAACACAGGAGCTTCTGAGTGCAATCTTTATGAAGAAAAAAAACAGTTCTTTTTTACGAATAAATGCTGTAAGTATGGGCCAGAAATGTCAGAAAGGTTATTAAATGTATCTGCTGAGGGGTCTGCAGGTCTCGGAGTTAAAGAAAGCCAGATTCACTGATGCTGCAGATGAATACTCCTAGTGACGTCAATGGGTAGATTCACACTGAGATTCCAGCCATCTGTGGCCTTGGATTATCCTGGGTCATTTTCTTAAGGTGATCCAGCATTCTTTTAGGCACTCTGATGGTGCTCTGCACGTGGTCCTCACCCACCAGGCTTTTGGACTGTTGAGAGAAAGGTGTTCTACTGTGCCCAGCTCAGACGCTATCCCTCCTTGTCTCTGGGGTCCCTCAGCACTGTCTAGGGCAAGCATTGTTCTCATACTGTATTGCTCACCAGAGAATGCATAAGGACACTTACGTAGTTTGGGGTGAAGAAAACCTTGGGAAAAAAAAGTGCCTACCAGTCCCAATGCCAAATAGGAAATGAGGAACTCATTCATTTGTGGCCTGGTTCTCTGTCACAGAGATCCTGGGTCTTCTTTTCATATTGGTTTTAAGTAATGGGGCATGCCGTGTTAAGCCATTCGACATGAAAAATGAACACATCGTGTAACAGAATAAAAGAACTGCATGACTACCACATACATTCTTTAAGCCATTAATTAAATTACTTTCTTTGCCCCCATTCATTAAATTACTTCATCAAGAAATTGCAAGCTCTTTCTCTTCTCATGATGGATCTGAGACCAATATAAATATGAGGTACATTACAAACTCATCAATGGGTGCAATGCTGTTACTAATCCTCATTTCTATCAAGAATTTACACTATGCTGCCTGTATTAGGCACGTCTTTAAATGAACCTATATGTGTTTGGAATCCACAAAATTCATGCAGAATTGACCTCTTTAGTTTTCAGTGTAGTGTAGCGATAACGATCATCTGAATGCTTTTAAACTCAATGCTTTTTTAACATGTAACATTTTTTTTTTCAACAGGAAAATGACTGCTTTCCCTGAAAATGTTCATTTTTATTTTAGAACACTTAACGTCTTCTGTAGACTATAGGATTTTAAAAGCTTTACAGAAATATTTGGTGTTTTGCCCATTTTTGAAAAGGGGTGGGGGGGGGACGTTTTCAGACAGCTATGCAAAGTAAGACCCGTTTGCACCAAACTCTTAACATAAACATATCAAGCACAAGCTTAGCAGCTGCATAGGAATCAGCAGACTTAGAGTGGAAAGGCTTTTGAATTCTTGTTTCCAAATTGGACAGATCTGTAGTGTTTGTATTGGTGGTGGATGAGGGATAGACAAGACCAAGCATACTTCAGAGGTCTGCAGTACTGTGCTACACAGTTTCCTTTCCAACTGCTGGAGCTTGGGGAGAGGTGCTATACAAACCTGTATGGCAGATCTCCTACCCATGGCTTCCCATACAGATGGACAGTCTAAATGGTCTTTACATTGTTTTAACCCTCCAGAAAAGAACGTTTACAGTTTTTATCAAGCAAACTAAAAAAAAGGCCAGTAATGTTACAAGAGGAAAAGCTTCAATGCTTGGCCTGAATCTTGCAGAGATCCCCACATATTTTGCTAGACACTTGTTGAATTTCTTCAGGCTTCTCAGTTTTTTTTTTTTGTTGTTGTTTTTGTTTTTTTTTTTTAGCAATGTTGTGGGGAGTGTGTCATATAGCGTGGTGGAGAACACAGGTCCTGTTCTCTACAGCATCCTTCCCACTGCTTTGTTTTTCTTTTGCAGCTTCCCAGTAAAGAAGTCTGCGAAAACAGGGCTGTACTTTAAAAAGCTGAACTGCTAAACTCAAATCCCAACTGCAGCACAAGCATCTTGACTGAAAATTATGTTTTTAACACCTGAGAACCCATGCAGACAGGACAGTATGTGTGTTGAATTCTGTATAATTAGTCTGTGCTCCTCCTGGCATCTGGCCACTGTCGATATTCTCTGTAGTGTTTCCATGTCTACACATGATCTCCAGATGTAACATTTCTTCATTTATTTTCATATTCTTTCATTCACCTTAAAAGTATTCATTTGCATTGATTTTACTACATAATCAGTGACTATCCAGTGATTACTTTGCCATGATAGCACTGACCTCTAATAGAATAAAAAGAGACTCTCATCATCAAGACAAGGTTACCAAGGAGAGCAGAAATTTTGAGAAGTCCAGACTATTTGGAAGTATTTTAGGAAAAAAATTATTTCTGTAAACTTTCTCAAGCTTACTGTTTATTTTCTTTCTGTTCAAGGTTAGAAGTAGGACTACAGGTCAGTGTTACACTTCATTCTATATACTTTTTAAGTCCGTAAGATTTCTAAGAAATTTTTCACACTCTTGAAAATTCATTGTGCTAGAGATATACTGGGAATTTTACTGTCTGATTTACTTTATTCATACACCGTGCTTCTGTATTTCACTTCCCAATACGGACTTTCCAAGATGTGATTGAATACAAACTATATTCTTCAGCTGTAGTTCTTCTCTACATGGTGATTTCTCAACAGTCACTAGGATAGTGTAACACTTAATCTGACTAATTGATTCAACTTTTCTGGACAGCCATCCATTTTAATGTATATGCTGAAAGAAATTATTCATATGCCATTCAACACTTGAGATTAGGATAAAAGTACCTTCAATATTGATTTATTATAAGATTTTATTCAGATTCTTCTTTCTGATGTAAATACTCAAGCTGAATCATTTCTGCTCTTCCCTAAAGAAAGTTTTTATCTTGTTGTCAAATACTGACCCTTTTGCTGGTGTTCACGGTTGTTGTGAGTGGACATGAGAAAAAAGAATAGAATTTATCAGGCTTAGACCATATAGCAGTTAAAACAACATCTAGTTTTAGTAGATGGTAATATTGTGAATAAGTCCTCAGCAATAAACTCAGCTGGTTATTTGGTCAACAGAAGTGCTATACTGGCTGCTAATTGCAACCCTGTGTTGGATATGGTTCCAAGTACATGTTCTCAGCATTAGCCCAGAAGGCATTAGTTTTCAAAAGAGAAAAGCTCTCCCAGAAAATTCAGTTGTGAGGCTGGTGCCTGAGACTAAAGGCACCAGAAAACAACTTAAAAAAGCTGCAGTACTTCCTCTTCTACCCTAATCATTTGGATGCCTTTTTCCTTAGGGAACATTAGTAGGTATTGACTAACATACTCAGACAAAAGTATGTCAGGGAACACAGGCTGAACTACTCTTTGCATCTGATTTGATCTATGTGTGGATCAGCCATGAACTAGCAAGGCAATGGGGTCACACATTTTACAAGATGGGAAAAAAAGTAAATATTACTAAATATCTATTATGCCATGGAAGGGGCAAAAGGTTATGAAAATGATTAGCTTGAGGGAAGAGTCATGTATACAGATGGATGGAAACACTTGTCTAATAAGTGTACGGCATTCCACTGCTGTGATATCAGAATTCACAATACCAGCAAGCTTTCCTTCTCTGAACTCTCCAGATAATTCCTAAAGTCCCCATAATTAAAAAAGAAAATTAAAAGGAACAAGTAAGGCCCTGGGAAGTAGGAAGAGATAGTGTTCTAGAGAACAACACCACTGTGTAGTTGCATGGACATAGCTCACTCAGCACAGGTTAATATTTAAAGTCCCCAAATAAAAACCCTGTTTTCCCTTTGACTGTTTTAAAACATTTTTCTATTTTATTTTGGCTGGATCAAATAAGAGGGCCTATGTTGATATCAAATAAATGAATCCAGCCTCCATGACTTCATTTATGTTCTGCTTACTGCCAGCTATTAGTTTTATTGTGCATTTTGAACAACCAGATTCCTTAATATGCTCTATTTTAAGGAAAAGACCTTGTGGCTTTATTTAGTAGATCTCCCCTGGCTGGGTATGTGTGTGCTTGGATTAGTCGTGAGGCCTGTTTTGTACAGCATATACTGTAAAATATCCTGCTGTCTTTATCTGGCTGCTCTAAATCTTATAGTACAACCCTATGAGGAGACCTTGGATGTTGCGGCTCCCCTTGTGTCTCTTGTCTCTTCTGATCTTTAGTCCTCTTTTATGAACCTTGCAAAGAACAGATCTATTAGGCAGAAATAAGGGATCTTGTAATTTATTTATTTATTTATTTATTTTAGTAATTTTATGCTTGTTTGAATGAATTTGCCTTGGATAGCATTATCAGCTGGTGAAGGAACTATAGAAAGTGCTCTGCCTATTGTAAGCCTTCCAGGTAATAGGAAAATATCATAGATAAAATAGCTCCAGAGATGTAGCCTTTGATGTCCCATCTGTCATTGCCTGTCCCCTTTTAAGCTTCTACACAGAGAAACATATGAAAAGGTCAAAAATATTTTTGAATTTAGTGCACTTATGCAGATGGGAAGTGGTCCTCTACTAGCATGAATGGGCATGCTCTAGTGCTGTTTACTGACTAAGAAGAAGATGCTTCACCTTATGGTACTTTATCCTGTTCAGTTAATGTCATTTCTTAATATCCCACTCAATTATTTTGGAATATCTCAGACCTCAGCCATTGTGCTGCAATGCTAGTGAGCCTTGGAAAAAGGACAAAAGAAAAATAGTGCCAGTTTCACAAAGGTCTGTATTTGGAAGTTATCAGTATTGGCATTGCTGTTACCTACTGCCTGGTTCGGCACTGAGGACTACCTCAGCCCCCAGCCTTTAAGGGGTGTTGGTTCTGACAGCTGCAGTGAGAAATCCTCTTCGGTCTGCCCCGTGGTGCAGCCTGCCAAGGTTAGTCTCCTGTGTGCTAACCTACAGGGCCTCTGCGTGTGAGAAACATGAAAGTACAACCACTTTCCAATGAATGATCTAAGGAAAATTACATAAATGAAAATATAGCAAAGTCCGGTCATCTGTAGTTATAAATAACTTTTGTTGTTTGGTCAGCTGGACTCACACAAACATGCTATTGTTAGGACCTGCAAATGTATACACACAGATTTTGAAATGGGAATAATGTACAAAATGAAAGGAGTAATTAACCAGATAAATGCTTGGCTTCTTATTCTGGCAATCCAATAGACAGTCATACAAAAACCCAGAGTGCTATCAATATCTTGACCTTAGGCCTTCAGGAGATTCCCAGCTTTGCCAGTGGAAGTGGTGCTCTGATTGCCTGATGCCCTACAGAAAAGCATCAAGCCAGGACTTCTGCAAAAGGCAGGCACCATTCTTCCCCCTCCGTTAGGGGCAGGAATTGGATTAGAGTAGGGCAATAGGGTGTGAAAGAGTGAGAACAGCAGAAATCATCCTTACGGAAGAAAGAGGAAACCCAGAGAACATTGCAGCTCAGGTCAGCTTTTCTCTGTGCTTCCCCCACCCTTCTTGTGAACAATAAGTCATTCTGCTATCTCCTTTTCCTTCCTTCCCTTTCCCTCCCTGCAATACTTGGCCTGGGATCAGGGTGAAGGGGACTGCTTGCAGCAGTACTCGCAGCAGGCACGTGGGTGGAAGTCCTTTGTAGCGTGGGCCAGGGAAAGCCTTGGTGGAGACTGCTGATAGCCACCACATTTCTATTGAGGAAGGTATGGAGTCAGACTTCAAAATGGAAGAGCAATTAATCAAGCACTGGAGAGCCAAGGGACTGAGTTCGGGCAGTGTAGCTGAGCCCAGCTGGTAACTGGGAAATGAGCGAATTGCTAGACTGAGTGATGGACAGGGCTGAGGTGCAGGCTTGCTGTGGAGGCTGTACAGTAATCACGTGTCTAGATGGTCAGCATGAAATGTAAGGTCCTGTGTACACTGGGATCACCTTTTAATCTGGGGGGTGTCACCTCACGCAAACATCGGAGCAGTATGTTCAAGACATCTCAGTTGGGCTGCACTGTGCTGTGCCACATACTGCCTGTCCCTCACCTTGATGCCACCTTATGTACCTGAATGCAAAGAAAACACTCCTCCTCTTTTCCTAAAAGCAGAGAGAGGCAGAGCTGGATGCTGAATAAAAGGTAGCTGGGAAGCTTAACAAGAACCAAGGAGACATGAAGGCTGCCTTCTCACAGAGAAGGGCAAGACAGAATAAACAGATTTGGCCCCAGGCGATTTCTATTGGTTCCTCTTCCCTTCTGCCTTGTGCAAATATCACATGGCTCTCTTAATTTTTGGCCTTCCTGCCCTCGCCTCGCAGACCTGCTGAGTGAGAAGTAGAGCAGGCAGCCCAGAGGCACCACAGCCAGAAGAGAAACATAAGGAGGATGTGGAAATAATTGGAAATCCCTGGGTTCCAGAAAGTCAGCAGAGAACATGCCAGCACCCTTGAGCTAAGGAGGGACCTGGGAGAGGGTGCAGTTTGCATATTTGGAAGGAGAGAGGGAAGTGTGTGTTAATAAGACAGCATGAAGGTCTGTGAACTGCAGCAGAAGCATTCTAGGTGGGAACCACACCCTGTCTCTTATTCCCTCATCTAATCTGGCTGCAGCAGAGGCCCACACAGAAACTCTTTTTTCAATCCCCCTTGCAGCCAGTCAGCTCCACACTGCTTTTGGACTCCACAAATAGCCAAAATGTGGAGAAGCATGGGTGGTTTGTGTGTGCTGTGTTTCAAGTGTCAGATTCTAAAGCTTTGAAGTTGAAAACCTGTTTTAAAAATGAAAATTTCCTCATGTTGTGAAGAACAAAGCAGCAAATTTGCTACCTGAAACAGCCCCCATATCAGTTAAATTATCAAATGCAAATGGCTTATTGGAGCTATTCAGAGAAAAAGGCCCACTTAAGAAACAGGTGACGCATTTAAAAGATTTATATTCTGCTACCTCAAGAACAGTGCAAAAGAAATACAGATGGTCCCTGCTCTGCTGGTTGTCATGTCGCCTCATAGCCTTTGTCACACTCTGGCAGTGGCACAGATTCAGTCAAGGCTTAGCAGAGGAGTTTTAGCTTGCTCTGCAGGCACTTGGTTGGAGCAAGGAAGCTCCTTCTGAGCCCAAGACTCCAACAGGTTATTTCATATGTCAGTTCAACCAGTGCAAAGGGAGCGGAAATCACCCCCCAAATACCCCTTTCTGGAAAGGTCTCTGAAATGGGGGACTTCCCAACTTCAGAGTACTGCCAAAACATCCTACTTCTGCAAGTCCTGCCAGAAGAAATACATTGTGGGACTGTGAATGGTTCCTTGGTTACTTGTCTGGGAAAAATTAGTGCAATTTCTTTAACCAGGCATTGTGGCCGGGGCAGGGAAAATCAGGGAGCCACCTAACCCCTTTTTCATTTTTTTGCCTTTTTTCCTTCATGGCTGTGCAGGATGGGGGAATCCATCCTCTATGAATGTGTCACTGGAAAGCAATACCAGAGTCAATCCTTTCTTCATTTCCCACATGCTCAGCAGGAGAAGCAGGGAAAAAGCAGCAGCTGCTTCGAGCTCTCTCTGTTTGCATCTGAGCTGCTCCTTGGGTCTGAGGTGCAGGGAGGGGGAAAGGGTGATGCAAGGCAGCTGGGGAATGTGATGCCCTCTACATCCTTCCTGTAGTGACAGGCCTTATTCAAACACTTCAGTTTAAAAAGCTCAGAGTGCAGCTCCAGGAGAATGCTTTCAATTCATAATCAAATATGGGGCAATAACAGATGGATAAAACAAACAAATGTGGGGGAGGATGAGGTACATACTCAAACACTCCAGAGTGTATTCTGGGAAGAAGACACCCACTTTCCACGTGTTACTTCTCATTCAAGGAAATCTATGGGCAGGTGAACTTTGGGACTTTCTTCAGCATGCTCAGTAAAAGCATGCATTACATGAAGGAGTGACACTTTTTTTTATTTTTTTTTTTTTAATTTTTATTTTTTGAAACAGTTCTCACGTCTGTGTGTGCTTGAAGCTCCTCCTCTCCTTCTTACATGAGGAAACTGAGCAAGTAGCTTGGCTTGCTGACCAGCACTGATACTTCCCTGTCACATCGCCAGAAGATGCAGCCTGTTGAGTGGAGCACTGGCACAGCAACTCCAGCGTGCATTAGCGCTCTGCAGGCCTCATTGTCTTACACTCCTCGCAATCACTTCTCTGCAAGCTCTGCATGGGGGCTCTTCACTCGGCTTGCGCACTGTGTTACCACTCTGCCTGCAGCCAACTCCATTGTTTTGGTGGTGATGATAATACATAGGTTTTTCCAGCACAGAAAGCCTCCAGGCAAGCTGGGAGGCTTCTCAAAGCACAAGGGATGGGTTGCCAGCCAAACAAGAGGATGCTTGAGGAATCTATAGCAATTTATTGTCTCAGTGCACATGGGTTCCTGCTGCACACTGCTTCACGTGAGGTTTAAAACCTATGGCAGGCATCAGTATGTTGATAATGCAATAGTGCTGTACAAAGGACCTGAGGAAAAAAAAATAAGGTGAATGTTCGCAGTTCAATCTCATTAATCAGTACAAGGTTACTTATCAGAGTGGAAGGATCTGTGAAGTCTGTAGACCTGTGCAATACCATCTATCAATAAAGCACACCCTTGTCTTGAAAACTGCTTTAGCTTCACAGGGAAATGGCACCTATAATTTAATAGGAGAATTTGCCTTCTACTGTCTGTGCAGAGATCTCTGGCCTTTAACCTGTCTTGAGATGTGATCAGTTTCTGCCATCTGCCAGCCAGTCAGAGATGCAATGTCATACCAACAGGGAGGTTGGTAAGGACAGAGGAAAGTGTAGTCAGCTTGAGGAAATGGTAATGTAGATTTCAAATCAACAGCAGTAGTTTAATTCTAAAAACCACGACAAAACACTTTTTATTTTTTTCCCCTGAGTTCAGTCTTGGAGCCTTGTTTTGAAAGCAGAACATTTTCTTGGCATGCCTCTGCTGATTTCTTAAATGTGCCAGTGGAGGAAACATCATGCTTCTGTGTCTTCAGCTTCTTTGTAATAAGATCCAGTTAAACAACTAAAGGCATTAAAAATTCATTAGAGCATTTCAGTGTTGCACTCAGTGAGACCTGTTTTTTATCAAAGCATTTCCAGCCAAATAAAAGGTTTTTTTTTTTTTTTTTTTTTTTTTTTTTTTTTTTTTTTTTTTTTTTTAAGCACACAGTAGAACACATTTGTTCAGAGTGCTTTGTATAAATATGATTTTATATTTATATGTAAATCATTTTCGCACTTCTCCAGTGCAGCAGTAGGCAACATTAGGTAACAGGGCAGATCTGTGAGAATACATCTCAGCTTCAGCTGCCAAAGTTACCTTAAGGTCAAACAGCATGGGTGAATTACATCACAGTACTGGGATGGTAGCAATAAAATGTGAGCTACAAATGCTTCATCGTTGTGTTCATCAGAAAGCATTTTTAGAATATCTCGAGTGAAAATACAAGTGAAAATACATTGGGGAAAATTCTGCTTTGATTTGGTACTTGTTTCTCAGAAAGAAGAACTCAGGTGATCCATATAAATTTTTATAGCAAAATTTATTCTGATACTTACTTCTGGCATTACTAGAAAAAAGAATCTGTGGATAAATCAAGACTGGATTGTCAGTGGCAAATGTGCCACAATAAAATAACATGTAAGCTGAACCTTTGGTTCAAGTCTCATTTTGAATTCACTGAATTGTGTTTAATACAGACTCCTGAAGCAGCAGCAGGTTAACTGATATTTAATTCCTGTTCAGCTAAATGGAATTTGGGCAAAACAAGTGCTGAAATACCTGATACAGTTTCTTATCATTCAGAAACTTACACAAATTTAACCTTAAAAGCTACTATCACTGAAATAGTTCTGTAGCTGTTCAATGTGATTTCAGTTCTGCCTCTCAGTGTGGCTACTGAGATTGCTATCTGGCAATCTGCAGTTAGCTATGATGTCCCAGTACACTAAAATTTAGGCACAGCATTAGATCTGTACCAGCTTTTGCAGTAATCGAGATTTGAAGTGACAGAAAAACTGATACCTGAGTTGAGACTGTCGTTGAGGAAGAATGGTATAAGACTTGCTGCAATTCCTGTCAATCTAAGTACAATGGGGTCTGATATTCGAGTTTGAAGTATTATCTTATTTTTCTAAACCTATTTAAAGGGAAATGGGCATTTAAACCTGGAAGACCAGGGACCCATTTGTATTTATGAGATTTCAGTATTCTAAGATTTAAATGAGGATTTAAAATGTATGCTTATCTTATGATATAAAATCTGTGGTTAAACTCAGAACATAATGTTTCTCCAGATGTTTTTCTTACGTAAGCCAAGCAGAGAAGAAGACCTTGTGAAATAATTTGATACCAGCTTGGGAGAAAACCTTGGTTGAAATCTTTCTTGAGCTGTGAATCCTTTAAAAGGAGTGATCTAAGGCCTGAATCATTTTTCAAGGAAAGTCTGAAAAGAACTAGATCTACAAGGACATGCTTTATATACACATGTTAAATATGTCCTCTTAACCCTTCTAAGAAAGATGCATGAAGACAGACTGAGTACTATTTTCAATAGCATGATTTATCCCCAGTAGAACATGCTCAGGTTTTACATCATCTTTTGCTTTCAAAAAGTTATTCTTGTCAAAAGTACAGAAGCTTCCAAAGCTTCCTTTTCTTAAAGGAAGATGTGCCTGACCTTATCTTCTATAATAGGCTCTATTTTGGCTAACACTCTATTTACATAGGAATGCAAGCATAATTAAATGCTGACAGCAAAAGGTGTCTTTGGGTGGAATTTGAATGAATAACTTATAGCAATGTGGTTAAAAAAAAAAAAAAAACTTATAAAAATAAAAAAGAGAAGCTGCTCCCTCACACACTGGGCAGTGTTAGTAGAGGAGGGTTATAATGTCCTGGAGTGGAGGTATGTAAACAAAGAGGTGGCAGTGTTAGGTCTGTGGTGAGCTAGACTTGACAGCAACATAAACAGCATAAAGAAGCCTTCTAAACAAAATCTCCAGCTGATCAGTGGAGCCGACCCACCACAGGCCTTCAGAGCTGCTGAGAAAGCAAGATGCATTTCTAGAGGATGCCAGTGTGCTCCCAGCGGTAAGGGAGACAGGGAGGATATGCTGGGAGGTGATGTTCAGTCATGGGGCTGCAAGCAGGTGTGACCCCCAAAGGCAGCATTGGTGGGGAGGCTGTAGAAGGTTGACACATCAAAGGGCTGTTAGCAGCACTAGGTCTTTCACTGGCCCAAATGTCAGAAAAGGGGGAACTGGTCCCCTTGAGAAGCTAATTTAGCAAAAGATTAGGCTTTGTCTGTCAGGAAAAAAAAAAAAAAAAAAAAAAAAACCAAAGTGAGTGAAATTCTGAACTCACTAAAATCAGTAAGGATGTTGCAGATGATTCCAGTGAAAGCTGAAATACTAGATTACTGACTGTGGACTACCTGCTCTTTTTGCTAAGCCTCTCTAGCCCATGCTGCTTGTGTGGTGTTTGAAGGCACGGAGAGGGATGGGTACCTCTCTGTCTGGCTTTCTCTTTTTCTAAATTCTCCCCTTGTCTGTTCTATTGGAGTCAAAAGTCTGTTTTCTTGAAGTCACACAGATTCTTCAGTGCTGTGCTGCATGAAGGAAGTCATGATTTGTACAGTGTTGTGTCATCCTAAGAAAGGAGAGTGGGCCCAGTTACCCATAAATAAATAAAAATATTTTTTTATGTCCCAGGTCAGAAAAAGGAGTTCTAAGAGCTGTGTGATACCAACTGTCCCAAACACACGCAGCTGTTGTGTGATGAGTGGTAGAAAAGCGTGTCATATGTTCCATAAGAATACATTTATTGGTTGAGAAGCTATGTTTAAACCTGGCATTCTATACTGCTAAGTGTAAATATGGAATATATGTGTTTTGTGGCAAATACTTAAATAGGTTTTGCATTTGATCTCATTAGTATAGTCACTGTTGCTATTGTTAGGTACTTAAATCCATATTCCAACTTACAATGAAAAGATTTCATTTTCCATAGCACTGAGAGACTAAGAGGCCAGTTTACAAATAGTCATATGAGCATCGAGTGATTGGTGTGTTGACATGATTGCATGCAGATAGATGTGATCTCCTCTCCTGCAAAAGGAGTTGTTCATATAGAAACCATCTTCATTTCTGACTCCATTCCAGAAACTGCATAGGTGCGTTGATGCAGTGCTGAGCTGAAGTAATTAAGACATGATTTTTGCCTACATAGATATGTCTTTAGAGAGGTGTCTTAATATAACAGTAAGGTTTATCTGCACATTGAGGCACCTGCACTGGAAAATCTAGCTTTGTTTCACATATTTAAAAATATAAATCTCAGTCCTGAATTAACTGTGGTGTCCAGAGAAGTATGGATACTTCTGTATGCATGCAAGTCTCCCAAGCACAGATAAAAGGTAATGTGTTGTTGCTCAGCTGCAGTAGCCTGTTACTGACTGACACTTGGGTCAAGAACAGAAGACATAAAAACTGTTTTCAGCAAATTCTTAGTTTATGGCATTTAGCTTTTTCTTCTTTTCTTTTCTTTTCTTTTCTTTTCTTTTCTTTTCTTTTCTTTTCTTTTCTTTTCTTTTCTTTTCTTTTCTTTTTCCTTTCCTTTCCTTTCCTTTCCTTTCCTTT